>CM060834.1:30632500-31832500 GCA_030762175.1 Metallyticus violacea | reverse complement strand
CAAAAACTTAGGCAACATTTAGGTGCCATAATACCATTTCAAAAAATTTAGAAACCTAAACAGAGCAGGAAAAACGGAAGTATTTATATAATATATTAATATATTTCCATAATAACTGTAATTATTAAAGACTGGAAAAGTTGTATGCAAAAGCTATTGTCAGTTGTTTTAGTTTTACTCAGTAGATTTTTTAAATCCTTTCCCCCCTTGGAAGTCAGAGACAGATGCACATTACCAGAAAACAAATGCTTATATCCTATGATTATTTTATAAATCTGCATTAAGCTTGCCATTTTTCATTTAAAGCACAATAAGGCCTTAATAGCTGCTCTGAAAATAATAAACAATACATTACTGAAATAACAAAGCACTTCATCTCATGCATCAAGTTTTAGTTTTTTCATTTCTTTTTATTAAGTGTCACTGAATCCTGACAATGGAACTCTGACTCGGGAAATAGTTTCTCTTTTACTGTTTCATATAGCATGTATTCTTCATGTTTGCTCCATGCTGCTTATGTTGTTCTCCAGGGCAATATACCTCAACATTGCAAAAAAGACGAGGAATCACTAAAGTATCTGATATTTTTACAATGTGTTGTTTTCTATATACGAAACCAGTGGGCCAATTTGTAATGTTTTATAAATTTAATTGATTAATTATAAACCTGTTGTAATGATCCAAGCCTCTACAGCAAGTAAGCAAATAGATATTGTATACAAATTGTTCCTTATACACGAACCAAGCTGCTGCTCATCCCTATGGGACAGCCCCCAAAAATATATGATGATGATGATGATGATGATATGTCACTTTTTTCATTAACATTCAAGAATATATGCTGCAAATTCCAAGTTAGCTGCTCTTCGGCTTTCATCATTGAAATTTTTTAATGAATCCAAAATGCTGTAGCAATATATTGGTATTTACTGCTTGGGTAAGTATGTGTGCACACTCTTGCTCTGCTAGGAACCTTGCCTTTTTCTTAAACTACTGAGATTTTCCTTCTTTCTTAATTGCTAGGTAGCGTTACACTTTCCTATTACTTACTTTATCACTCTGCTTGTTGGCACATTGTAGCTGGATCTTGTCTTTGATGTAAGTAACTATGTTTGAACTTCACACTTGCCTTGCTAAAGGCTATCATCTGGTTAGATGGGAACTGGTGCTCCGTCATTCTGAGATGATACCCTCCAGCAAAGCATACCCAACAAAATTCTTCTTTGAAATTTGATTTTGGAGCTTGACTCATTTTCGGTGATGAGAGCTATGACCTGCATAACTAATTAATTATTTACTGCATGTAGGCTTTTCATTTATTTATTCATGCTATTCTTTATATTGGAGCTGTTTTCTTAGCAAATAATTACATGATTTGGTTATATGGGGAAGATTTGTGAGAGAATTTTATATTTAAATACTCTTGTTAAAATAGTGACTATTTTGAATTGTTTATATCAACTGTAATGTACATAAAATTAAATTAATGCTTCATTAATTTGCATAATTAAGAATATAATATTCAATTCAAGTGTCTAATTTGGAATAATAAATATTTTTTTCTTAAGCTAATAATTATCTTGAAGTTTAAGATTAGTAATATTCCTTAACATATAAACATATTTTGTGCTTGTTAAAATTATATTAACATATTAAATATCATATTTAATACTTGAATTTTTCTGCCTTTCTTTGTATTTAAAATTAAGCCATATAAGAACCTTCCACACCCTATGTACTGGATTCTTTTTCCCAGTTTCTTCCCCATTAACCCACTTATCCGTGTGCAGTTTTGGTATGAAGAGTGGTAACAGGGTGTGATTTTGATTCACAGTCTTCTAGATCAACCCAGCACACTTTCATGTTAAACTTGTTGTTCACATGCAACTGTAGCAAGTAAGTGAATTTTCAAATGCAAAAACAGTGACTGAGTAATATAAATATACATAGCTTATGATGTGGCTTCTTAATTTGGAAATGCCCAGCTTGACATGTGATAGTTTCTACTCTCTTCCTGCTATTCCAGTAAAATTATGACCTACTGTAAAAAATTATCTATTTTCGGTAGGTTATAGGTTATTATATTTATGGAAATAATAAAAATATACTCTGAAACCCATTATTTACACTATAGTTTAATAAAACATGGAAATGTGTAGACCATTACTCTAACTACTCCTCTCACTTTTTACCAAGTTTACACATTTTCATTTGAAATACTTGCAGAGAAAAATAATGGGAAATGTTTCAGATGTATAATTAATATTGACAGTTACACACAATGGACAAAATTGATGTTTTTGAAAAAGTGAAATTTAATTTTGAAGACAAAAAGTCAATCAGATAATTAGCTTTATGTTTCCTTTTTTGCAACTGTTGCATACTTTTTTGTAATTCCATTACCTTAAACTATGAAAAAGAACCTTATCGCATTAGCTGTATAAAATCATCATAACAACCTTCATTTGACCATAAGCTTTCATGTTAACTATTTTTTCTATATATGGGAAATAAAAAGAATTTGCTTCCATGCTGCATGCAGATGAAGGCTTTTAAACAGAATTTTAAGTAAATAGTTTTTCTAGCAGAAATTATTTCTGATATTCCTTTTTCATGATAGTGAATGTTCCCATTGCTTTGAGCAGAGTACATATATATATATACACAAAAATAATAATTAAAAAAAATGCACTACTGGTATCTTTGAAAAGCATTAAGTAGCCTCTTAGCTCTATTAACATAGACTATTAGGTGTAAAATAAATTTAAGTCTACAATGTAACAAAATTAATACTGTTCTACTAATCTTATATAAAAACATAAACTCTTAAGGGAAAGTAAACATATTGATTTTTTATGTATGATTTGCACAATCTAGTGTACACGTTATCAGTATAAAAAGGAAGAAATAACAGTCCTCTCTCTTATTAAAATGCTATTGTAAAAAAAGCATTTCTTACTTAAGAGCCTACCACTAAAACTGACCTATCACAAATAGTATTATGACACAAAGCACTATCTTCCAATGGCAAGGATTATAATTTCATAGGATTGCATCTATCATTTCAAATGATGGCTGCCTTTTAAATAAAAACTATTTTAACAAATTTCCTGCATATCAGTAACTGATGTGATGGCATTCATTCTCTGGTAACACACATTTTTTCCACTTCAATGATAGTTAATAATTATGATTTGTAGACTAAACTATAAAACACTAGAATCCCACACTATCCATTCTATGAACAACTGAATGCTACACTTTATCATTTCAAACACTGACATTTTAAAACATAATGAGGAAGACAAGGTAATGTTTGGGTTTGTGCCATCATAACATTCTAAATAAGCATGACAGATGTGTGACAAAACTGGAAAATATGCCACTATAGTCTTTTTCACCATTCTTTTAACACATTCTTCCAAAAACACATTTAAACAGACTATTTTAAGCAGTAATAAAGGAATACTAAATTCTTCTCAAGCAGTGTACAAGCAAGCGATTTTATTAAAAAAGTGCCTTTAATATATAAAAACATGCACCCCCTTCCCCGACCAGGGGAATGTACAAAGAGGTCTGTGTGAACCAGTGGTTTTTTACATTTAGGACGGTACCTAGAGTCTAAACCGATCCACCTTTCAGCTATAGATGATCTCAGGCCCAAGCAAGCTAAGCAAACTTAGCTACCAGATTCTCACAGGTGAATAGGTCACATATAGTATAGGCTACATAGACCTACTCATATTTAAGAGGTGAGCCACTCCAGCCCTACCATTTCTACGACAAGCAGTGATTCACTGAATTTACTCTCTTGGGACACACTGCCGCTGCAGGCACTCAATTTTCTGTGAGTTACAGGACCAATGACACTATATAAAAACAACAGAATAAATTAAATGCACAAATATTGTGTAAATAATTCAGAGGCTGCTACAGCCTGAGGATGCCTTTCATTTATGTTTTTAAGGCGTGGAAACCCTGAATGAAGGGAGAGGGAAAAAGTGGGTCTAATCAGGATTGAGCCTTGTATGGTGCTATCCATCTGATTGGGCCTTGCTTCCTGAGGCAGGGAAATCTTGGGAATTTATAATAGCACATATGCCAGAGAAGCTCACTGAAAATTATTGTAGTTGCTGCAAAATGCTAACAAGTGCAGTATTTCGATTTCTTTCCTATGTGTGCACTTGCTCTATGAGTCATGGTTCAAAGATTTAGTTAAGAATAAGATGAATATTGAATATTGAATCAAGTGCCACACTTAATTTCACATAAGTTTTCCCTTGCACTGATTCACTTATATATTTTGAAGACAAGCTACAATAAATAAAAAATTGTGTACTTGCTAAAATGCCTGTCTTGTAGATATTTATGAATGAGTGATTTTGAAAAATTAAGTACACTCAGGGACAAAAATGTATATATTTGCTTGTATATTGCAATATATTTGCCTGTCATAAAACATTATGAAGGCATTTGTTGTCATGGAGATATGCAGACTATGTTGAATGTCTTTTGTTTTATAAACAAGTCATTGTAGCTGAATATTCCAATTATGTGTATAAAGTCTCAGATACAGCAAATTTGTTTTAACCTTTTGTGCTTCATTATAATTATTTCTTTATTTTTACATGTTCTAAATGTAAGTAGGTTTGTCACATTTCACCTTAAAAAAAGTTGACCTGAAGGTGTGGCTAGAGCTGTAGTCCTTAACAATGATGGACTCAGTGTATGTTACATTGCAAATTTAATGAATATAGCCAGAAGCACAGTCCATGATGCCTTAAAATGGTTTAGAGAAACCCTAGAATATACCAGAAGACCAGATTTGGGTCGCCCGAGAGCTACAAATCAAAATGAAGACAGGTACAGGTGTTGACAGTTCTTATGGAGCCCACTTTGCCAGCTATGATTAAGCCAGCAATTTGTTAATATGCATGGACATCGAATTTGACCAAAAAGGATAGAAGAAGGTTGAAAGCAAATGAATTGATTACAAGTGTACCTGCAACTGGTCCCAGTTTTCTCAGAGTACACCGAGATGAATGATTGCATTTTGCAAATGATCATAGGGGTTGGAAAAATGTACATTTAGCTGTGTTCTGTTCACAGACGAGTCCTGTTTCAATCTGTGCTCAACTGATGGACATGAAAGGGTTTGGAGGAGGAGAGATGATCTGCACAATACCACATTTCCAAAAATGTATCATTTGGAGATGGCGCAGTAATGGTTTGGGCAGGAGTGTCAATGTACGCATATTCCTCAAGAAGCCTAGCTAACCAGATCGAAAGCATGCCAAGATGTATAAATACAGTTATTTAAGCCACAGATGGGTGAGACCGATTATTAAAATGCATTTTTAATGTTTCAAGCACTGAAAAATGTACTTACAGTTCAAACGTAACTTGTAATTTTTTGTATGCCCTTGGTATACTTTTCTAACCAGAGTTAAGTTGTTTCTATTGTTGTAATTTAAGGTGCTTAATAAAACAATCTTTTGTTTAAAGGGGTATTATTTTATTTTGTCCCCGAGTGTATTTTGAAGCTTAAAATTGAAAAATGTAAAATAATTAGTTTTGATACTGATTCACTAACATGCATTGGTTAAAAGAAAATGACAAAGAAATAAGTAGGATTAGTGTTATTGCACAATAATACCATTTGTATACCGTACAGACCTTCAGTGGGAAAGAAATAGTCGCACTCACGTATTCAAAATTAGCTATAGATACCAAATCAGATCCAACTCTTAAATGAAAATACACGTACAAATTAAAGTAGGGAAACAATCTTACAATGGATCCTTCACTTATTGGTATACATGGCAATGAATTGGTTGCAGAAATCAAAGAACTCAAATATGTATTTAACTTTGAAACACAAATCCAAATAGAAGAAAAACTATTGTACTTATGAAGCTGTTGACAATGGAGTGGCAAATCAACTTATGCATTCACTTTTTTACACTTCGAGGTTTCAAGTAATGGCGGTTCAGTAAGCAACTGAAGATGGGAGAGATTCTCCTGAAACGCGTCTTACTTTTGGAGTAAAGTGTAAAAAAGTGAATACATAAGTTGAAGTTAGAAGAAAAACTGTTTGAGAAAGCCTATGCAAATGTTGGAAACTTCTATAAAAGCATGAAACAATGCTTGAGAATAAATGCATATATATCTGAGATTTCACTATTGATTACAAATTCTAATATAAGCTAGTAATTGTACCCCTGCCGCCAAATATTGCATTTGACAGTTGCATCAGTTCATGTAATGTTAGATATGCTGTAGTTGCAATGTTGCAACAGTCATGATGCTTAATGCTGATATTGTAAAGTTTTCAATTTTGCCCAGTAAGCAAATACATGATGGATGGATGGATGGACGGATGGATGAATGAATAAATAAATGAATTTTTATTCCTCACACATATCAACATACAAAATATCTATAACAAAATAAACACAAAAAAACCCATTAAGATTAAAATATATATTGGATCAATGCCTTTGGCAATTCCAAAAGGTACTAACTTCAATCAAAATCCACTTTGGTTGGCTCCGATTCTTAGTCCCCAGTAGTAAGCATATACATATTAAGTGTACATATTAATGAATTATTTATAGCAGAAATTAAATTGCTGCACAGTACTGTAGCTTGATAAAGAACAACTTTCGACAGTCAGATATCTATTACGTAGATTTTTGCCCATGATTTTAAGTAGTAAAAGATTCAATCCATTATATATGTGACTTATCTAAGAGCATTTCACATCTAGTAACACCTCGATGCAAAAGATTAGTTATCACTCCATAAATCACTTTGCAAATGATCCCTTTGGGACATTTTCTAACCTACAAATTCTAGTTCAATTAATCACAGTAACTCAATTGTAAACACCTGATAAAACCCAGCTGCACAAACAAGTAAAATCAGCAGCAAAGCAGCTTTCATGTTATGACTGACTGATCAATACTTTGTGGTTGTTTAGAAGGCATAATAGGTAATTATTAAGCTGCAGCATTGCTAACTGAAAAGGATGCTGTGAAATGCAAAATTTCAGTGGCCTGATATAGGCCTATTAGAATCATATTACATGTCAAGTTACAAAAAAAGGAAATCATTGCTGCTCTTTTACTACCTTAGCAAAATACATACTGGTACAAGGATGACCAACAATGAATGAACTTTCTATAGATGGCTTGTACTGGAATGGAATATATTTCTAATTGTGAGGCAAAGAAAGATGAGCATGCAGCCTCCATTTATTTCTAATAATTCTTCTTGCTGTGGTAAGCTTCAAAACCAGATTGAAGGCACAATGAAACATTACATGAGACTTTTTTTTCCCCAATAACACCTGTTTCGAATACTGAGGTAGCACAGGTGGTGGCTGCATCTGAAGAAACGAGATGAAATGATAAAATGGGCAATTTTTGTTGTTGAAATAAATGCTTCAGGTTGAAGTTTATTGTACCTCCTTGGCATTTGTTCTTAATGAAGACTAAATAGGAAAAAACCTGTTAGGAAGGACAGCCCTGGTAAAATCAGACTACTGACTTCCATAACTAAAATAGTTAATTGGAACATTGTACAATTAAGCTAATCATATATTAAGATCTCACCATAATCTTAATACTGACTTCCCATTCACAAGTTTGTGCCGACCTTGGTCATCCACGTCAGTCACACTACTTGAGCTTTCTACCTAACATTTGCTTTTTGTTGCAGTCAGAAGCACAGTAAACAAACATAATTATTTTCTTGTGCAGTATTTCAATAAGATAACCCTCAGATCATGCAGAAGAAAGTATGTTATATATACAAGCCATAAATTATGTCTGAAAGGGGTGCAACTTATTCAACACATGATACATCTATCCCATATACCATATACTGTAATAAAGAAATTTAAAATATGTGTTTAAAAACTAACAATGGCAGGGAACTGTTCCATCCATAACATGTGGTATGCAGTGCGAAGTGGCATAACAACTATGTCCAAAACAGAAAATGGGTTAAAATGCTATAAAGTAATGACAGTTTCATATCTACTATACAGTTCAGAATACTTAATATGTAAGAAATATAATGAATGAAATAATAGCAGCAGAAATGAAAATCTCATGTACAATAACAGATTGTAAGGTAGAAGACAAAATAAAAACTAAAAATAAGACAAGGTCTTAAAATAACCCGCATAAAAGACACAAGATAAATCCTACAACATAAACCAAGGGAATAATGCAACATAGATCAAGAATGAGAACGTGCTGGGATTAGAATAGATTAAACAACCCAATCCAAGAAAGCAGTAGAAAAAATAAAACAAATTTTACTTTTTCATCCTTAACATGCACCTAGTCTATGTAAGATGCAATTAAAGTGTGGTAAAATGAAAGCATGATGCCAAAGTGCCCCAATGTACAAGTTATCTCTTATGTTTAATTTTGATATTCGCTGCAGCAGTAAAATGAAGAAGGTGAATGAGAATAAGTATATAAGCCACAAAACTGTAGTAGAGGCTTAATTATAAAAGAATATGCAAAGAAAGGCAAAGAATATTATAATTCTGGCTGTGTTCTGAGCTTTTTCTCCTCATATCCAAGTTTGCAGCTAATTTGAATGCTGCTAATAAAGTTTATATTTATACTTTGAGTGCATTTGGCTAGATTTATTATTCTCATTCCCTCCCATTTTTAGGTGGATTGCTGGACACACACTGTTTTGGCAGAATGTGTTATTTAAATTTCAGTTAGTATATTCATTTATTCTGAGCAGACATAAACTTTTTCAAATCTTTTTAAACAAATATTGAAAATATAGTTTAGAACATATGATGAATTATAACAAGTAGGTTAAGTGATGCCAAATTCCCAAACATTTGCCAAAAATGGTCTTATAACTATGGATTTAAGGAACAAATACATGTGCTTAAGAACATGTTCACTCAACTAGCATTACAATCTATACTTGCTTGGAATGGAATAACACATGAGGTACATCATATATCCCCATTAACATACAATTCTATATGCACAGCCATTCAATGTCACATATTTGCATGCATACATAAATAACTTTAAAAGCCATTATTTATCTTTATAATATGATTCTGCAAACATTCTATGCACCACTTTACTCATACAAAAATATTTTGCATTATAACAACTTGCTATCAAAAGCATATTTTCCTCTTGGAGGGAAACGTAAGCTTTCATTATGCAATTAAGATTATTTAATATGACTAAAGAAAACTTATACATCTAAGAATGTGTGTACTTAATGTAGCTTCAATAATAATAATTAAAAAGAGAGAAATGCACAGAATTTATAAACTTGCTTTTCTAAATTAAATGAACGTAATAATAATTTAACATTAACATTTCAAAAAGATGAAAGAGAGGTTTACTTTTACATTATTATATCCATTCTGAGAATTTTTAGAATAAACTGGAATTAGCTCCTTTCACAATATGAATAACTGAGGAGAATATATTATCTTTCTACATTTTATTTGTAGTTTGTCATACATATTTAACAATAAATGTACATTGCAACAAAATCCTTTGAGTTGTGAAATAAGGCAAACAGAATTGGTGTCCTTCCAATGTTAAATGCATGCTTTAACTATTTACCCCACTACCTGTTATGAATATAATCATAATGGGAAAACAAATGAAGCATGTGTTGGCTTCTGCCTCTATCTGAAAGCTCTTTGATAATTTAAAGATTATAATTAAATGAAATGCTAATTGGAACTTGTAATCACATAATTAAGTTCACTGTATGATTGAGTCAAATTACACACTTTTATTGGCTCCACTTATTTGTTTAAATTTAGTACATGTTTCACAGACCTTTGTCTGCATCCTAAGCTAACTATTGACTGCTGGGTAATTCGTTATGCTTTGGAGATGTATATTCTATTTGGTGGAGGTGTGATAACTTAAAGTTTTTTATCCCCAGAAGTGTGGAAGTTTATTAATCTGTCTCTGTATTTGTAAATGTAGATTTTTACCCATGTTGCTAACTCTTTAGGTCCTTGTACCAATTTTAATAATCTTGCTTTATTTACTATGTTACAGTTTTCTGTCCAGAAATGAGATGCCACTGCTGATTTCTTCATTTGTTTTTATTTTATGTTTCTGAAATATTCTTTTAACCATGTGCCTATGTTTCTTTTCGTTTTTTCAATATAGACTTTTATGCATTCTGTACACCTTATTTGGTAAATACCTGCTTTTTTCTCCAGCAGAATACTGCCATTAATATTGTTATTCAGGAGATTTTTAACATTAAATCTATTTATAGGTGCCAATCTAATACTTAAATCTTTTAGAATGCGTTGAAATTTTTGCATAGCCCGCGTATGATATGTGAATTATTTTAAAAATTGTCTTATCTTTTTCTGCTGAAAATGTTGTGGTTTCTTTAATAAGTTTCTTCCTTTTGATTTTCTGTACAGCATAAGAAATTATCCAGCAGTCTACGGTTAGCTGAGGATGCGGAACAGGGATCTGTGAAACATGTACTAACTCAAGTAAGTGGAGGCAATAAGAGCATGTAGTTTGACTCAATCATATAATGATCTTAATTACAATTAAATGTTGAAAATGTCAATAATATTTTGCATTTTACTATAAGGCTTTAGTTATAAACTTTTTCTGCTCACATTATACTGAGGCATCCACCTTCAAACTTCACTTTCTCTTTAAAATTTTTTAAAAATTGTAAAAACTTTAAAAAATTTTTTCATATGGTTAGTGAAGCATGAAGGGTGTTAGATGACAGATTTAATTCACTTTCTCTCCCTTTGTTACGACTTGGATGTTACTTTTCTATTCCCTATTAGTCTCATAACATACATATTTATTCAAGAAGATAACTTGAAAGTGGATTTTTGTGTGTAAACATTATTTTGAATACAAATCAGCTCATTGCGTGCCTTTGGAACTTTCTTGATCAACTGCCTGTCTCCAGAACTGCAATTCTTGCTATTGTGCCCAAATCTAAATCTACTGTGCAAAAAACATAAGCAAAAATGTACAGTTTAAACTTCAGTGGAAAAACTAGACCAAATTAGTGCAAATCCTGCACATACACCAACAAAATAAGCACAAAAAGTGAGGGTTTTAGAAAGTAAAGGAAAACGTTAGCAATGAAAACAAAAACATTATGGTGGCAAATTTATTTATGTCAATCAGAAAATGTTTTCTTGATGCAATGACTGTTTAGCTGAGGGAGAATTTTAGCTTCTTTAAGAGCTATTCTTTAAGTTATTTCAGTTTTCATATAGTGGTTACAGTAATCACCAAAAAAATTCATGTTTACTCAGCTGTGTATCATGATTTTTTCATTTTTCATTATCAATATTTATTATTACCATACATTTATTTATATACATCAAGTTTAACATTAGTTTATATGTACAAGTATTGCCAACTTTACTGTCAATGTTGTAATTGTAATATTGTCGCTATAACTTCATGTAAATTATTATTAGATTGGTAGAGTGGAAGAGAAGGCCTAATGGCCTTAGCTCTACCAGCATAAATAAATAATTGATTCAATATGTTTTGATCAGTAATATAAAGGTGATGCATTTATTACTTGCTGAGCAGCATGTGTTCAAAATGTGTGCTGTAATAAAGGACCCCACCGCATATGAGAAATGCTCTGTGATATGATTTCTTGTGGCAAAAAACTGTAAAGGGGCTGAAATCCATCAACTTTTTGAAGTTTACAGATCAAATCATGAGTGGTGTAAGACAATGGTGTGGTAAGTTATGTTTAACTGTGCAAACCAATGTCCAGGATGATGAGAGAATTGGCTTGCTGGCTATTTTGAATGAAGAATGATTCAGATGGTTGAAGAAAAGATTAGAGAAAACTGCTGATTCACCATTTTAGAGCTTTCTGATCAGAATTTGCTTTTCAAATTACTAAAGATTCACAAGTAGACTATCCAAAATTTTGTTTCTGATGGGTCTTGGATGCAGTGGAGTTCTTCATTGCAACACACACTTTGAACACAAGCAGCTCAGTAAGTAATAAGGTATGACTTTCTCTCTAACCCTGCTTGAAACATACTGAATCCAAGCTACATAGCTGTGTAAATATCACATTGCTATGGTGATTCCTCTGCCTGCTGCATGAAAATGGAAGTAAGTTTATGAATAGCTTGACATAAGGTAAGATTGTATTATACACTTTTTAGGGAGTGGAGTTAAAGCTTGGGTGTCACTAGCTGCAGCATGCTTAATAGCCAAAACGTAAAACATTGCTTGAATGGCTAAGTTTCATAATCAAACACCAAAATTTTTAATGCTGAAAATGCTACAAAGCTATTATGTCAATGTCTATTGTTTTAATGTAATAACTGTTCAATTTTGTTCCTAATTGCTATACATATGAAAGAGACCTTAATGCTTAACCATTTGGTATTCCATATGTCCCTGAGGAGGTAAGAGATGAATATGGAAGAAGACTGTTGTGCATGTGACTTCAAAGATTAGTTATACTATATGTTATGTTCTAAAGGGGAGAAAAACACCTTTTCAACCTGTGTGAGCTCAGTTTTCGTAAGCCAACAAAACTATTCCACATTCCAGGGTCCAAATTAAATTTCAGTAAATTAATTCAATGACTAAAATGGAAGTTCTCTGTTACACAAATTTTTATTTTATCTATTTCATTATTATGACTGATAATTTTTACATAGTAACATATAAGCAGATATATCAGATATGGGACTATAGATAAAAATATACCTCTCTCTCTTTCTTTACCATAAAAAAAAAATTATTGCTGTAAGCAGAAAGATCCAAAACCAAAAGTGAGACATTACAAAATTATAGAAGTTGCATAGTAAACCTAATGCCATGGAATGACTATGCCCAAATAATCTTTATAGTAAACTACATTACTTCTCAGTAATTAAACAGGTCCTGATATAAGATCTTCAAAACTTAATAAGGTTAGGTATTATAACTTTTGCCAGTGTTTGATAATCAATTGCTATTACAAGTATTATGTTAGAAAATTTTTTTCAAAACATTTAAGTATGGAAAACAGTTAATTGGCATTACCAATTTTATTTCAGACCTTGCTAGTTTGGAATGTTTGGCACGCATACTCACATGCATACACACACACACACTCACTCATACATGCATGTATGTTAATATTAAATAAATAGTGCATTGAAAACATTTGCATCCAACAAAACATGGTTTGAAAGTTATAGAGTATGCATCAATAGCAAAAACATGAAATACAGTAATTATTAAGTTGAGAACATTACAAATCTGATTAGTGTAAAATGAAAATCAAACCACATTTAATTATTTTGTGTAAATGTATTAAATAACAAAACCCTATTACAAATAGAAAGATAATTTATTTTATTTCACTGTTGTAATGCTATACAAAAGCGGGAGAAACCTAAAGATTAAGAAAAGAGTTTGTTACATCTATAGTGAAAATACAAAAGCAAATGCTTTTTGAAATTCTTTGCAAATTTGTCTAAAATGCCAACAAATGACCAAAACACACATTTTTACACAAAGAAAATGAAATACACATTACTTCTTCATAAAGTTGCATACATTTTTATAAGTTTTATATTTTATATGAAAACATCTAGTTTTATGCATAAGTTTGTGCTAATGGTAGCAAGGTCTGAAAAAGGAAGGTAAAAACTGCCATAACTAACCTACTGATGCCAGCATCAGTTTATGTTGTGGATGATTGTTCCTCAGGTATGCAGTCAATAATTGACTGTGTGGAGAGAGCAAACTTCTTATTCTGCAGGCAACACACTGCTGGACCTGCTGCCATCTTGACTACTGACTGATTGTGAGCTTCGAAGAGATTTTCTTCCAATGGGCTCCAAATAGGCTGAGGGTGCCCATCCTTCATTGTGTGACCCTGCAATACAAGGACATGCCCTTTAATCCCTGTGTATATTGTAAAACAGAGTGAAAATGATGTAACTACAAACACTAAATTAAAATTTGAATTTTAAAATATTCAAGAATGAACCAGTGAAAATGAGAATAAAATCTCCAGTAGATAACATATTTTAAAATGCTAAAAACATTTTTGTGGCTTCACTTCCAACGAACAAGAAAGCACTCCAAGTTAAAATCATTTAAATTATTGATACAATAATAAAACACTCTTAATGCTTCACTATGAAAATTAAAAAACTCAGGACATATCACACGAACCCTTCACTCACATTGTCAACTGTTAACAACTGCTGCTTGGTGGATCATATTAGGTTGGAAAGGAAGGCAATTGTGGTGAATCTTGTGGTCTGTTGATGAACTTGTACAAAATGTTGTCTGCTTCCAGAATGTCAAAATTCATGAGCTTATGTTCATATTTCTTTATGAAACTCTCCCATATGTCCACTTCCTTGGGATGTTGAACAGCTTTTAATAAAGAGATGCCTTTTTCTATTTCATGATTATCATTCCAGAAATGTGCTGCTATGGCTGATTTTTCTATCTGTTTGTAACAGATATTTCTTCAGTGTTCCTTTAAGTTAAAGTTAAATAAAAACAGATTCCAAACCCAATATACCAGATCAATTGTAAAGACTGTGAAAAAATATACATAGGCAAGATCAAGAGAAATATAGGCATCAGACTGCTAAACAACTGCCTGTAGTGCCTCAGTAGCAAAATAAAGCATTAAACACCATTCAGTTAAACTGATGAAGTAAAGCATTTCTCAATGGCAATTTTGGTCAACAGTGTATGGTAAAATCAAGTTCTGATGTCTTTTTTATTGTTGTACTTTTCAATTTTTAATTATTGATAGTAAAAAAGGTGTAAATGATCAACTCAAGTCTTTACATAACAGTTAGTTTTATACCATTAATGCAAATGACAGTAATATTTAAGTTATATACTTCATCCAGCAACAGTGTTAGTTTCGAACAATGAAAATGGCACATTCTCACTAATCTGTTTTTGTCAAGACAATGGACTCTCATTGTACTTTTCGTATTGTAGTTTATAAAAAATCCATGGATGCAATCAAATTATCATGCATTAAGGCTACAGTTTTATCAATGCGAGGAAGAACAAATATTACTAGGATTGATCCCCGCATTGTGAAGAAATTGAGACCCTTGGATTTATACTTGCTTCCTGAGTGGAGGGCTAATACAAATTCATGTCATAATAAAGTTTGATCTTATGAAGAGTGTTCAATAAGTTTCCGGCCTGATATAGAAGACCATGATATTTGGTCTACATGATATTTGTATACATGTTCATGCTATCTGATACTTTAATGTTTCAGGGGTGTAAACATTGTATTTCCTGTGAAGACGTAAGCTTTTGCAGCTCATGTCCATAGTTAAAATACTTTGCAAGAGTTCAGCAAAGCAAGTAGACCTACATCAGCATCAGAGCTTCAACAAATTACAGTTCAGTCTGTATGAAACATCAGCAGTGACCAATTTTACTACTAAGATGCAGCAGTACCTGATATCAAGAATTTTTAAAGATTGCATTTCTGGCCATGCCATTCATTTGCTTGGGGAAGTTAAATTAGATATATTGCATAATATACAGTATATCCAAAATTGAATAGAGCAGTGATTACATTTTTAACTAAAGAAAGGATTTTCACTCGGTGATATTAAACAACACCTTGACAATGTGTATGGGGAAGATTTCTCTTCATATTCCACTGTGAAGGAGTGATCAAAATGATTTCCTTTTGCCAGAGGTATATCTTAAAGATGATGCACATGAGAGTAGGCCCCTTGATAACCATTCCCTTTGTCAAGGAGGAAACTCTGACAAGTGTCTGAAGACAAAAGAAACAGGTGCAATGTTGGAGCTTTCTAAAACAACTGTGCTTTACATTCTTTATTAACATTTGCATATCCATAAAGTAAGCACAAAATGGCTGCCCTGAATTCTTTTATCAGTTCAAATGCAAGTGCACATAGAATATTGTCAAACATTTTTTAAACTTTGCAGTGGTAACAAAAGGGCATTATTAGAATCCATAATCACACGTGAAATTGTGGTTCTCTATCCTATTTCAAAATCAGTTGATGGAAAGGCAGAAAGATAAAGAACCCCCTAGAGAGGCCAAAGTCACATAGTTCATGAATATTTTGGTGTTAATTTATTGGGAATTCTGATGATAGGCTTCAAAGAAAGGAATACAACATCCAAGAATTACAATGCTGAACTATTGCAGGAATTACATAGTGCCATCAAGGAAAAGAGGAGTGGAATGCCGAGTCAAGGAGATTATCTGCTGCACAACAATGCACCATCCACACAGCTACTGTTGCCAAGGCAGCTTTGAACACATGTGACATCCAGGAGCTGCATCACTCATTGTACAACTCTGAATTTAACCCCCACCAATTATTGTGTGTTTTCAAAACTGAAACCTGATCTTGTAGGTCAGAGATTTATAAATAAATCTTCAGGCTGGTTTTTTTTTTTTTTTTTTTTTGAGAGACTGAAACATTAATCCAGAAATGTCAGAAATGCATTGAAATAAAGGGAGATTATGTTAAAAAGTGATACCTGTATTTTTATTCTAACACTGAGATACTTAGCATCTCAGAAAACTGTAGTAGCCGGCATGTGGACATTGAAGCAATAAATAGCAAAGAGAAGAAAGCTATGGTATGGACTGTGGTGCACCAGTCATGCCTCCTTTCATGAACGCAGTGGAGAAAACTGAATGCCTCCTTAGTTTGGAGTTTTGAATGTTATCACACCTCTTCTAAAAAATATGAATCTTTCTTGTAGCGTGGAGTATGAGTTAAAGTGTTATTGTGAGAGTTGCATATGTTAATGGTGTGCTGTATTATTTTTTGTTAATAATGTGTGCGTCAAAACAGTTTGAATGCCTGGAATGTGGGAGGGAATATGAGTACAATAAAACTCTTAAGAAAGCATATCTCTATAGTACATCCCAAAAAGTTGAACATTATTGCACTTGTAGTAAAACAACAGCAACCAGTGCCTATCACTGTGAAATGTGCAACAGGAATTTTAATTATGCGTGCAGCTTCAAATGCTATCAGCTGGATTACCATGGTGAGGGATCAGCTAGAAAGCAAACAATGATGTGCAGCTTATGTAGTCATGAAGCAACAACAGAATTTCTTTTATTTGAGCATTTAGAATTAGTACATGAAATAAAAGTAAAATTGGAGGAACTACATTTCTCATCCCTGATGATTTTAAAAACTGGAAGCAGGAAATTGAGGAGACAATGGAGTTGATGTTTGTAAAAAAAACTGTGCTTTTCACACCACTTCTGACAATATTATAAAGCATTTTTATGTGCATCATCGCTCGGGAAATTTTGTTTCTAAAAGTAAAGATGCCAAACACTTTGCTTTCTTTGCTGCAAGGTGAAAAAAAAGTCACTAGTGCCACATCAAATAAGAAATATCTCCCTTATACAGTTTGGAACACATGTAAAACTTCTAGTACAAGCCTTTTCCTGTATAGTTTTCATTTCATTTATATGTTACATTGCTACCTATCATTTCCCATTTGATTTTGCTGTATTTGAATGTGATTAATTATTAACAGATTTCCTAGAGTGTTAATTTTTGGCATAGGATAGCTTATTTCTGTGCATTACAACTGATATATCCTCCTATATTTGTTGAAGTTACACTATCACTTCACATGGAATTGGATTCAGTTTTTTCAGCTGCCATTCATGAAAGGAGGCATGACTTGGTGCACTGGGCATGTACTCTTTGTAAGGTTAAGTGTACAGACCTCACAATTTGAATGAAACAGGATGCTTAACAGGAAAAGGTCATGGATGAAGAAAAGCAGAGGCTGTATCTAATCCTGTATTCCTCGCATATGTGAAAACTACAAAGCAAATGATTACAAATGGAAAATATGAGATTTGTTTTTTGGAACCCATGGTTTATCCTAGAAATATACTTAGAACATTCTGTTACAGTTTGGTACAAGAAATTAAAATATTCAACAGATTGTGTCTAAGCTTCATAAAGGACTCAGTAGGATTATTATATGACCATTTGTATAACACTTTTTCATTATTCATTTTATTGAACTAATTTTGTACATAGTTATGCTGATTTTTTTTCTACTATTTCTATTACTTGTCAAAATTCTTTGTTTATTTTCTTTGTATGTAAACTTTGTATAGTTTTCTGAGCCTCTGGGTCATCTGCAAGGGTATACAGACATCTATAGTTGAAAATACACAATTTAAAGAAATGCCACGGGTGGCCAAGGTTGTTACCGCGGGGACTCATTAGTGGGAGGTCAGGGGTTTGAATCCCACCAGGATCATACTCCCTGACTGAGGTTTTCTCAGTCCTCATAATGGCAATTCCGAATGTATCATTTCATCTCGTGTACCATCAGTGTCCATCGCCTTTGGTGCCTCAGTAATAAAAACGGGCATGGGGAGGGAAAAAAAAAAAACAAACAAACAAACAAAAACAAAACAAAAAAAAACAAACACACACACAAAAATTAATATATAATTTAAATAACTGTATCTAGCAGTAATTTAAGATACAGCAATGGAGCTAACAATAATGTCATTTGATACACAACTTTCCCTGTTTGTAGTTTTGTAAATTCAACATATATCTGTGTGGTTTTATGATTCTCCCAAAGCCTGATGCTATTTTAAAGTTTTGTGTTGCATTGCATATAGCATTCAGATAGAGCAATTAGCATTAGCTGGCAGTGAGCAACATTAATACAATTTATACATATAAAAAATAAATGACATTTATATAAAAACCTCTTATAAATAACCCTGAAGCCTAAATGAGATCACAGGCTTCATCTTTACTACTACAAACAAAAATTTGACATTTGACAACTACACAGTAGTGCTTATGATAATCAAATGGTTTGCAGAACATAAATGAAACATGTAGCAAACAGAAATAACAAATTACAGGATAAAAGCTTTATCAACAGTACTTAAAGGTTTACATTACATTTTAATAAGCTGTTAAGAATGTGCTACAAAATGTAGAACACACTGAAGTGGAAAATTGTAACAGCATTAAACAAATAAACAAACAAAAAATACGATTGCACAAAGAAAGCTCTTTTGTTAACACCAGTGACAGCTTATCCTACAACTCTATAATACATAAAGTTTAAAGCTGTTTCCCCAATTTCTGATCTTAAAAACATGAATGCTAAACACAGTGTCCAAATTGATTAATGATTCATGCATGCCTACATTACCTCCTTTCATTCCATTTATCACTCCATAGATACTGGGTAGATGACTTACTATAATTTTAAGGTCCTTTATACTGTGCAGTTCTTTGTGGAATATGAACAGAACACATGGCTACTTTTCTCAACTAGTGTAATATTTTTTCTTACCATCTTAGTAACTAAGAATTTTAGAACATTCTTAAAAGTTATTTTGTGCAAATCAGTTTTAGTATGTAGGTGACTTAAAGCAATTGTAATTTAAATTACTAATATAAGGTGTTTCACTCACTCCCAGCCCCTGATTTTCTCTTATAACTTTCAAACTAATAGATGTAATTCAATAGCAGCTGACATGGATATACCTTAGTGTACAAAAAACATGATGTTCTCATAGCAAATATTGAAAAATGGCTGCATTAGTATCAAAATAAATCTGCACATGTCTTTCCATGTTATGGATAGTTAGATAGATAAATAAATAAGATGTCTGGAAGTTTAAACAACCTCCATCACATCAGCCTATAAGGCTCATTGTGCTACCCCATTGGGAAGGATGCCTTCATTGTTTACAAAAATCTGCTCCTTGAATAAGTTGCAGTGTTTTGGTTCCAATGTTGGTGTCCATCCATGTTATGGATATTCAACCACACATTAAGAGAGTCACAGCCTGAACTTCCTGCTATATGTTTTCTTTTAGATGTATGAGAGTATGTGGCTTGTTACAATACGCTTTGCTTTTCAGGTGAAGTAAGATCAGTTGATCTTGATGGCCACAATTCTATAGAATCCTATCTTCATTGTGGGTTTAGTGGTATCATCTACAGCTGAAAATTGCCAATACAGAATCCCTTGTTAGCCAACTAATTCACAAACTCACAGCAAATTTCTATGTAGACTGCAATATCCTGTATGCAAGAAGATGGAGCAAATATCGTCATGCTGTGACAGAGCACATCACATTCATACAGGGTGAATGAAATATAAAGCAGAATTTTCATTTCACCACTTGGGAGTAGTACAGAGTAAGATACACCTTTAAGACGTTACACAAAGGGATTTCAGGGGTAGGGGGTAAACTGGTTTGCCTTGCACAGCCATTCATTTGTCAGTAACACCATATCCTCTGACAAGAGGTACAATCATTAATTGCACAATACATTATTAAGATTTTGGCACAAGAGGGCATAAAATTGGTCAAAATTTTGTAAAGATTAGACACAATTTAGGGATAAGATGCTGTCTAAGCACAAAAATTTCATAGAAGGATGAGAAACTAGAAAATAAATATCATCAACATCGACGACCTTGAATGAGCATAACAGAAACAAATTTTCAGTCCATTCAGATCATATCAAGTATGATCAATGTTTCACAAATTCTGAAATTGCTTCTGCATTGCAATATGCTCTGGGAGTGTTCAATCAATAATTTCATAAGATGACTTGGATTACCAAAATGTTTCAACAAGGTGGTCCCTTGAATTCTCACCGAGGATCAAAGGGTTGTATATGTGGGAGTATGTCAGAGAGTTTTAGTTCAATACCAGAATCAAGTAGAAATGATTCTGCATTGAATTGTAATTTGTGATGAAACATGGGTACACCACGATACTCTTGAGTTGCAGCAAGTAGTAATAAGAAAATAGGGGAATCTGCTACTATCAAAGCGAAAACTTGCCTGTCAGTCATTTTTAAAGGTTCTCTTGGCAGTTTTCTGGGATTTCAAAAGCAATCTATTCATATATTCGCGGATATTAATATAGCCACCAATGAACTGAAAGAAAATGAAAAATCGTTTATCAAATTGAAATGTACAAAAACCTTAGAGAAAATAAAAAACCAAAGTAAATTCAACAATTACATAAACATAATAAAACAACTAAAAGAAAAACCGGTAGTATTCACAAAAACAGATAAAGGCAATAAAATCGCCATATTGAACCAAGAAGACTACATAAACAGGATAGAAACCATGTTAAAAGGTCAAGATTATAAACCAATTACAGAGAATCCACTAAAAACCTGCACTAAAAACTTGAATAAAACATTAGATGAAATAAAAATACTGTCCACTACCGAAAAACGAAAACTCACACATAGCAACCCAGTTTTACCTAGAATGTATGCACTTCCTAAATTACACAAAAAAGACAACAGCATGAGACCTATAATCAATAATATCAATTCACCAACATACTTGTTAGCAAAAAAATTAACCGACATTTTCAAATCCTTGAAAAAATACCAAAGTTTGAGTGTCAAAAATTCACAAGATTTGGTAGAAAAAATACAAAATTACAAAATTACAGCAGAAAATATAATGGTATCGTTTGATGTAGAAGCCTTATTCCCAAGCATACCAAAAGATACACTTATGCTAATGTTAAAGAAATGGTTAAAATCCTTAGATCTACAGACACAAGAAATTGAAGACTTGATAAAACTTACGAACATTTGCATTGAACAAAATTACTTCATTTTCAATAAAAAATATTACCAACAAGTCTCGGGACTAGCTATGGGAAACCCGTTATCTCCATTTCTAGCAGATTTTTTTATGAGTTCGTTTGAAATGCATATCACCAAAGCCTTCCCTCTAATCTTCAAAACATGGTATAGGTATGTGGATGACATATTTGCAATAATTCAGAAAAAACATACAATGGATGCACTAAAACTTCTGAATTTGCAGCACAAATCTATAAATTTCACCATAGAGGAAGAAAGAAGGGGATATCTCCCCTTCCTAGATGTAAAAATCATAAGAAATGAAAACTATCTTACATTTGGAATTCATAGAAAGGATACTCACACAGAAAATTACATAAAAAATGACAGTTTTAACCCCATTCCACATAAATATGCAGTGTTTTATAGTTTAGCACACAGATTAGTTAACATTCCACTCACAGAAACAGAGTACAAATTGGAATACCAACATATCATAAAGATAGGAGAAACTAATGGATACAACAAAGACACAGTAATAAAAATCATCAATAAAACCAAAAAACAAAAGGCAATAAGAGATGTTTCCACTCTTAAAAGTGCCAAAGAAAGGTACAAATTCAAAAGTTTCACATACCACCCAATTTATCACAATAAGTTCAAAAAGATATTCAAAGAACAAGGAATTATGTTAGCCCCAAAGAACAATTTTAATATAAAGAACTTATTGGGTTGCAGAGTAAAGGACTACATGCCAACAGAACAAAAGTCAGGTATCTATGAAATAGAATGTGCAGAGTGCGACAAAAAATACATTGGAAAAACGAAGAGTAATTTGAGAATCCGGAAAAAAGAACACTTCAGAAATATTCGCTTAAAACAAATTGATAAATCAGCAATAGCAGCGCACTTTTGGAATAAAAATCATGAAATTAAATCAGAGATAAAACTACTTAAACAACTTCATAATGCAATAGAACTTTCCACTTGGGAAAACATTTTCATTACAAAAAATAAGGATAATTTGATGAATTTTGATATCCCTCCATTGGATGAACTCAGCAAATTCCTAATAATACCAACAGATGCCGCCACAAGAACATCAAGAGACCCAACCGCCACGTTTAACGACAGTTTGTCAACAGGCTGAAGATGGGAGGGATCGCTCCCGAAACGTATGTTCCAAATTTATGTAAGTGAATGGAGTTAGTGTGAAAAAAAACTGTATACATTGTTTATAAGAAGCAACCTATTTGTAGGGAAAAATGAATTTGTAAATTGGAAACTTACATTGGAAAATAAGACACATTCCATTTTTACTTAATTTAGTTTCAATAAATTAAAACAGAAATTTCTAATGATTTATCTTGCAATTTTAAAGCCTACTTAGTGGAACCACAGAAAATTATATTTAGTCCAGCATTCCTGGTTATGCATTGACAAACTGCTGAAATCAATGACAATCTCTTCTTTCATCAAGAAGTTTTAACTATTACACTGCAGCATAACATGTTAGGCATACATCTCTATGACATATGTTTATGGAAACTCATGAAAGTTTGGACTTCTGTGGGGAGATCTGCAGTCTGTTTTCACCTCCTGCACCATTGCTTCTGGTAGTTTTGGATTTCCTCTACATGGATGTCCCAGAGTCAGCTTTTCTTTTATCCTGCATATATGCAATTAATATTTTTCCCATTTTTAACTCAAATTAAAACTTTTATTGAGAGTTGATATACAAATTTATTGCTAACAGTGTGCTACTTTGGCATGATTCTTACACTTGTATCCTCTGGCACAGATGAATCCCATCAGAAAAAATTGGCTGTACTTGCAACCTGTTTTGTAGTGGATGCAATGGCAGGTAGACACTTGCTTTATGCTCCAAGTTAGCAAGTACAGTCAAGACTGAGGATCAGATAGTCAGCAGCATCTAGGGTGGGGAGAAATGTGTTGTTGATTGGTTGTGTTGCTTCCATAGCAACTCAGAAGGATGCACAAGTCAGTGGGAATTGCCAGCTTGGTAAATATAATTTTTTGATACTTCACTTTATGTACAACAATATTTAAATTTTACATTTACTAGTACAGTAATATAGATGTTTATTTTATAGTCTGTAGTTACAAATTTTTTTTTTTTTTGGATAATTAACATATTACTTTAATTGTTATTGCATTTAGCTCTAGCTATATTGAAGTGAATGATGTGGTGCTATATTTGCAGCTTCTGTTTTCTATGGAACCATTGTGATGCATAAGATGCATTATTGCATAAAATTATGAACAAACGGTTATTCTTGTGTAAGTCAACATATTAGAATGTAATTCGATGAATAATGACGTGGTGAAGTCAATATACTTTTTTATAAGTTAATTTCCCTAATATACGCCTGCAGTAGTACCTCTAATATGTTTTATGTTGATAATTTTTGGAACTGGTAACAAGGAGTTTAAAAAAAATAAATAAATAAGTGAAATAACAGAGATAATTGTGTATATCACTATATTTTTATACTCCAATGTGTAGTAAATACTTTATATTATTTTCAATTTAAACTCCTTATGTGAAGGTAGGGTTGTTTTTTATGTCACAAGCTGCCACTGGGACATCCAACATTGTTCCCATGGTTTTCAGTTTCTTGACCAGATACTGAATAGTGGGTTTTGCTAATGATTTCCGAATCTCAAGCTGTGCAATAATGTCTTTGCCACTTCTTTATTGATGCAGTTTTCCAATAAGTGCAGACAATAAACATATGCTACTGGAGATTTTACACCATTTTCACTGTGTTGATTCCTGAATATATTAAAATTGAAATTACATCAGCCTTCAAGTCTGTTGGAACTAAATGGCCCAGATCAAGTTTAGAAACATGGAATGTAAGGTAGGATCTGATCTTTTTATTTACAAATTGGAATTTTTATACTTGTTTTCACTGTGTTGATCCTTGAATATATTAAAATTGAAAATATGCTACTGATTCATGCTGTACTTTATAGCCCTTAACACAAAGAGGTGATAATGACATAACAACAGATTGTCAGATGTGTCACATTACTGCCAAAAACAGCAAACTTATAATCAGCCTTCACAGGCATACATTACATACAGGCCAGAAATTAGTGCCTGCAACTACTTGTTCGTGCTTTCCATGCAGAGGGTATGTCAAATTTCATTAAATTACATCCATTAGTTTTAAAGTAATAAGAGAAAATCAGGGATTAAGAGCAGGTGAAACATCCCACATAAGATGGCACCAAAGTCAGTTGCTCTTATATTGAGTCCAAAGAGTTTACTTTGCACACTGCTATTCATTTAAGTTAGGGTGCTGACAATATTGTTCTTCTAATGTTGCACACTATATAAGTACTGCATTTATTCATGTAATGAAGCAACTAATTGTTAAACTTTTCCCCCCAGGTTTTTTGTTCCAAATTTGCTGTTGACCATTTATAATATATTGACATCATTGTAGTAGGCACCTTTAGTTGCTGTTACAAAGAATGCTTTTCTAATCAGATTTATTTACGGATGCTCTTTAACACCTCAGGTCATCAGTGTCCCATTCAACTCAGGGTGTGAAACGGCAGACAAATTTTGCTCAGAGGCCTCTTCTTTCAGGCTTGAGGTTCTTTTTCGTGCCGTAAATGTACGACACGGGACCCACGGCTTTACTTCCCTTCCGAAGGAAGCCATACTTAGGATTTTTACGCCTGAAAAAATCCATCGGTCCTGGCCAGGTTCGAACCCGCGTTCTTGGGTGTAGGAGGAGAATGATCAGTGTATATCCAATAAAATGAAGTATAATAGTTACATAGCCAGTTTTAAAGTTTGTGCAATTTGTATGCAGAAGAAAATGGGAACCGAGTTGCAAAAAGGAAAGTTGGCATTTTGGAAGAAAATGGGAACTGCGCTGCAGAGAAGAAATTTGGTATTGCACAAGTACATATGCAGAACTGGCAAAAACAAAAAGATTTGTTGAGAACTGCTATGAAAATACTTGTCAATATTGTATGCAGAAGAAATGGGAACCAAGCTGCAGAAAGGAAATTTGGTGTTTTGGAAGCATATGTGCGCTATTGGCCAAAACTAAAGGATTTGTTATTTGCTGTGAAAAGTTATTGTCATCCATATTGTGGACATAGCAATAGAATTAATTATTTTAGTGCAAATTATGAGATGTATTTTTTAATTTCTTGTATAATTTAAACACCCTTATTTAAGATTGATCTTTTTTCTCAAAAGAGTGTGAAAAATACTCAATATTGCTATTTGTTTCTGTCAAATAAGCAACTGTAAGTCAATGCAATTTTACATGTGATGTGCTGTTTTACTCATATACTGTGTTCTCTCATAATAGAAACACAAGTACATCACAGAGCAGTGCTTCAGCAATGCTAAAAGCATGAAAAACATTGCTTAAATCGAGTAAAAGATTTCTTGAAAAAGATATTCTTAATGTTTATCATGAGCAATGTTCGTCATTTAAAGCTGTGTATAACTGGGTCGAAAAATCTGGTCAAGGTTACTTAAAATTACTGATAATGACAGACCTAACTGTTCTGTTGCAATTTTAACAAAGGAAAAGTGTGGTGTATGGAAATTATTGATTGGTTTCATGGCTGATATTGCACAATTTGGATAATACATGAATAACAGCTATATCAATACAAGGGTTTAAGTATTTCAAATTCAACAACGTAAAACAACAGACAGAGTACTGAAGCAGTCACTAGTATAGAAATTTTTCTTATGTTTCAAAATTAGATACACTTCATTAGCAACATTAAGGTCTTAGGAATGATATGGAAAGCAGTTTGTCAGGAAATTTCAGGGATCTAAGGCTCAACCTGTAAGACTTCTTGCTTTACTCATCTAAATAAATAAATACTCTGTGTTTATATTTTCCCATTTCACCATGACTTTTACAAATAATTCTTTTCTACTATACACTATCTAATAATGCAAAGTGTGTTGCTATTCCTGTTTATGCAACAAATAAGCTGCCACTGGTCACTACATATTGCATGTGAAAGGAATATGGAATGGTCAGTCCCACATTCCAGTTTAAAGTTGGAATAGTGCAAAAAAGGAAAGAGGACAACAGGATACACATACCTATTACTCTAACATACCACCAACCAGCACATCCAACCTTAAGGAGTTCTACTGAATCCCCTTCATGCATAGACACTTCACTGTGACCCATAGCACAATAATCAGCCAAGGCAGTGAATCGTCCTCCGCCCTGAGGAAAACACAGTGCAACTTTAACAACATACAATACAGAGCTTGTGCACACACAATATTCACACTTAAGTATTAAATGTACAGTGTTCAGGAAAAAAAGGAAAAAATACAATTACAGAAAATATATTCACTTACATCCACAGGCAACCATTTTAGTGCTCTTGGTCTACATGAACTAACTGACACACAGTTTGCTTAAACACAAAAAAAGCAACTTTAAATTTTTGAGGGAAATTAAGCCCATTTAGTTTCAAATAGCTTTGTGGCTCCATGCATGACCCAATAGTCCCAGTTTTACACTTTATGAAGTATTACTTTATACTGTAAAACAGCAGGATGACATATTATCCCCACAGATTCTCATATTCATGTAGCTCCATCCCACAAATGACAGAAATATTATGGAGTCACAGCTGAGATATAACAACTCTGTAATTCATACCTCTTAAGAAAATTGGAGCATTCAAGAAAGCAAATAACTTAATGAAATAATTAAGAGCATTCCACCTGTATGCATGATGATTTCAGTCATTCAAATAAAACATACATATATTGCTTAAATGTAAATTGGAACTTACACAGTGAAGCCAATCATATTAATTAATATCATTGTATGATTCAGTTGAACTACACACTCTTAAAGCTTCACTTACTTTTCATAAATGTATGGAACCGGTTTCGAGAACATTTTGTTCCCATCTTCAGCCATGCTAAAGTTCAACTGTCGGATCATTCGTTGAGCTGTGGGAATGTATATTCTGCTCTGGTGGCGGTGTGATAAACTTGTAGTTTATGTTTTCATCCCCGACAATGTCGAAGTTCATTATGCTGTCTTTGTAGATGTAGATTTTCTCCCAGGTTGCTAATTCCGTAGGTCCTTGTACTGATTTTAATAATTTTGTTTTATTTATTATGTCGTGATTTTGTGTCCAAAAATGATATGCTACTGCTGATTTCTCTATTTGCTTGTACTTTATGTTCCTGAAATGTTCCTTTAACCGTGTGCCAATGTTTCTCTTTGTTTTCCCTATGTAGATTTTTTCACATTCTGCACAGTTTATTTTGTAAATACCTGATTTTTCTTCTTGTGGAAAACTGTCATTAACATTATCTATCAGCAAATTTTGAACATTAAATCTATTAATCGGTGCCAACCTGATATTAAAATCTTTAAGAATATTCTGAAATTTTTTGTGGCCCATGGATGATATGTGAATTTTTTAAAAATAAGTTTATCTTTTTTTGCTGAAAGTGTTATGGTTTCTTTGATATGTTTTTGTCTCTTGAATTTCTGCACCTTTTTATGTACTAGTTCTTTTTTAAAACCATTTTTAACTGCTGTTTCTTCTATTTGTTTGTATTCTTTAAAATATTCTTCTTTGCTAATTTGTAGGTTAACTAGCCGGTGTGTTAAACTGTTAATTACTGCATGTGCATTCTTTCTGTATATTCCAAATTTAAGTTTTTCTTGGCATTTCATTATTTTAATATCCAGGAATGGCAGCATGTTATCTGTTTCTATTTCGTATGTAAATGAAATGTTTTTATCTTGAATATTTAGAAGTTTTAAGGCATCGTGAATGAGTTTTTTGTCAACTATGGCAAATATATCATCCACATATCTGTACCATACCTTAAATATGAATGGAAACGCTGTGTTGATGTGTGTTTCAAATCTACTCATGAAGAGGTTAGCTAGAAATGGAGATAAGGGGCTGCCCATTGTAAGTCCTGCTTGTTGTTTATAAAATTTTCCTTTAAAAGTGAAAAAGGCTTGGTTTATGCAAATTTCTGTCAGTTTGATGTATTCTTTTATGTGTATATCATTAATTCCACTTGTTTTTAGCCAATCATGTAGATAAATCAGGAGTTTTTCTTTTGGTATGCTAGGAAACAGAGATTCTACATCGAAAGATATAAGAGTGTCAGAGGGGTGCAATTTTATGTCTTTAATTTTTTCTATTAACTGGTATGAATTATTTATGCTCCTGGTTTGAAATTTTGGTAATGCCTTGAATCTATTAGCTAACCATTTTGCTAAATAGTAAGAGGAAGTATTGAATTTGCTAATGATGGGGCGCATACCATTTCCAGTCTTGTGAATTTTTGGTAAATCATATAACCTAGCTATTTTAGGGTTGCTGTGTTTTATTTTGAATATTGTTTCTTTTGGAATGACTGTACATGTTTTCAGAACCTCATTGATGGAATTAACACACCTTTTCAATGGGGCTGATGGGATCGGAACATATTCTTTTTTATTTAATAAATTCTGCATTCTATTATTATAATCTTCTTTATCCAAAATTACTACTCTGTTTCCTTTGTCTGCTTTAGTATAAACAACATCTTTTTCATTTAAGGATTTTATTGTATTCTTATAAGTGTTGTGTACTGCTGTATTCTTTTTAACAATGCCTTTAAAAACTTTTTCTGATTTAATTCTAACTATTTCTTTTTCTTTGTTCTTCAAACCTTCAATGGCCACTTCCAAATCTACCAAATAATCCTATATTTTAGTGGAGTATTGTACACAAGTTTTTAAGCCTTTATTTAGAAATGCTAATTCTTCTGTTTTGAAATTTTCATTAGATAGATTTTCTACATAATTCTGCTTAGGGTTTGGAGTTTTCTTTGGTTTTTGATAAAGCTTACTAAATTTTCTTTTTTGATTTCTGACTTTTTTGTTTACTAGAAATTGTATATCTTCTAAGGCTGTACCAATTAAATTATCCCATATTATGCAAGCTAACCTGTTTGAAATCTGTAAGTGTTTTCCGTATAGTTTAAGATCAATATTTGCCATTTTAGTATAATGTTTTGACTTTTCTATTTGAATAACTTTTTTCTCGGCAGCTAACTGCTCGCGACTGTTGTGGTTACATTTAACGGTTTTTCAGACGAACTTTGGACACACTTTATGTTTTAGGCAGCGGTTTAAAAAATGAATATCTGCAGAAATGAGTCGGCTTTTTTTTTTTAATTTTATATACTCTTTAATGTCCTTTTTTAAGTTGTTAAAATTGCAGTTGAAGTTATTTAGGTTATTGTTTGTGTATTCCATCTTATCGTCGTCGTAAAACGAATTAATGCGGGTCGTTGTTCCTACGGCTCGAAGGCCTATTTATTACTTAAATGTAAATTGGAACTTACACAGTGAAGCCAATCATATTAATTAATATCATTGTATGATTCAGTTGAACTACACACTCTTAAAGCTTCACTTACTTTTCATAAATGTATGGAACCGGTTTCGAGAACATTTTGTTCCCATCTTCAGCCATGCTAAAGTTCAACTGTCGGATCATTCATTGAGCTGTGGGAATGTATATTCTGCTCTGGTGGCGGTGTGATAAACTTGTAGTTTATGTTTTCATCCCCGACAATGTCGAAGTTCATTATGCTGTCTTTGTAGATGTAGATTTTCTCCCAGGTTGCTAATTCCGTAGGTCCTTGTACTGATTTTAATAATTTTGTTTTATTTATTATGTTGTGATTTTGTGTCCAAAAATGATATGCTACTGCTGATTTCTCTATTTGCTTGTACTTTATGTTCCTGAAATGTTCCTTTAACCGGAAGATAGGAACAAAATGTTCTCAAAACCGGTTCCATACATTTATGAAAAGTAAGTGAAGCTTTAAGAGTGTGTAGTTCAACTGAATCATACAATGATATCCATTAATACATATATTGATTTACATGAACAGAACAATCCTTCATTATTCAGGCAGTGGTTACAAGTTTCAGCAAGTTTCTCTCTACTCGCTGCAAAGAAGTGCTGGTTACTGGCTTTCCACAAAACAATCGGAAGATAGTGGTAGAGAAAGTTGTCCCATAGTTTAATTCCACTAATAATTATGTAAACCTCAGAGGGCACTATCAACAGTCAGCATTGGCAACATTTCTGCCAGACAGTTCTTTATCTTTAACCCTAAGACCAAATCTGTGTGTGTGTGTCTACATATATATAAATAAACCCTTAAAAATCATGTTTTCATTTCTGGTTAAAATCATGGTGAAAGAGTGGTTATGACAAGAACCATATTTTTTGAGCAAATACACTCTTTGTAAGCATCTAATGTGACTCAAATCATTAAATCATTAGCTACAATTTTTTCTTTTATTTTGGGGAATATAAGTCACATGGGGCCGGATCTGCACTGTAGGGAGGATGGGATAAATATTTTATACCCTTGACTCCTGCACATATTTGGTTGTTTCTAGTGATATTTGGGCAGAGGCAACAGATCTTGGTGCAACAGATCATTTCCATGTGGATCAGTCTTAGGATACTTCGTTGATTTGGTTTATTTATGGACGCTCTTTAACATCGTGTCCCATTCAATTCAGGGTATGAAACGACTGTCAAATTTTGCTTACAGGACTCTTCTTTCAGGCTTGAGGTTCTTTTTTGTGCCATAAATGAATGACATGGAACCCACGGTTTACTTCCCTTTTGTAGGAAGCCATACTTAGGATTTTTATGCCCCCCAAAAAATCCATTGATCCTGGCTGGGTTTGAACCCACGATCTTGGGTTTAGGAGGCAAGTATGGTTACCACTACACCACCAAAACTGACATAGGATGTTTCATTCTGTATTTTGTATATATATATTGTATGAATATTTGGCATTCTTTAGAGAAAATGGATTGGACCAGAACCCTTAGACTTTTTTTGTATTATACTTAGCACTTAAATAAATTCAACTCAATTCATACAAATCGAGATCAGATTACCAGGATGAAACACAAGGTACTAAAACTACTTTACACAAAAATCATTAAGTCATTTAAGAAGGTATTAATATAAGATTTTATTTAAAACATATCAATAATTTATACTAAAGTTATCATACATTCTTTAAATAGCAATGTTATTATCATGTTTAATATCTATATAGAAATCTTCAGGCAGTGCCATAAACAGTTGTTTATTGAGTTTACTGGTTTATTAACAAATGTTTTAATTTAATAAAAGCAAATATAGTGATAATATGCTGAACAAATATCTGCCAAAGATGATATATTAATGCTAACTACACTCACAAACAGTGGCAAAAGTCAAACCTGTTTGTGCAAGATCATTGGAGAAACAAAAGTTGACACCTAAAGGAATGTTAGTTCAATAAAATTTATTTATGAAAAAATGTCATTTTATTTATTGCATTATATGTGATGTTATCAACTGTGATTATCTGATGTCATTTGTTATAATTAAGATCAGTGTATGATTCAGTCGAACGACACATTCTTATTGCTACACTTACTTGTTTATAATATGTAGTACTAGTTTTACAAACCATTGTTCACATCCTCAACTTTTTTTCCATTTTGTCCCACTTTGAGTTGACATTTAGCAGAGGGTGTGAACAATGGTTTGTGAAACTAGTACTACCTATTATAAACAAGTACATGGAGATATAAGAGCATGTAGTTCAACTCAGTCATACAATGATCTTAATTATATGATTAGCTTCACTGTAAAAGTTCTAATTAACATATTTAATTAACATTTGTGTTTAACCATGAAGTTGTAACAGTGGTGCTACTTATGCAAGAAACAAAAGCATTAATGTTATGCCACCAAAAAGTAATCCCTTCCCCCATGCCTGTCTGTTCAGACTTATGGGATGCTCACCCAGTGGCAAGAGTGTAGCCAACTTCTGAGGTTTGGATGCCTGAAAGGTGTTGCTACATTATCCCAAGGATTGCTGCCAGGGAGATATACAAAAATGGCCACTGTTTTACTGCAAACTTTATTTTTTAGAAGAAGTTTTGAATAGCAGGAAGTTTCACGGTGAAATATAGTATAATACAATAAATTATTATTGAGGAAATCACTGAAATTTCACTGATTTTGTTCCACTTATTTGGACATGTTTCAAAGTAACTTAATCGCTAAATTTATAAAATCCACAGAGCGACATCTTAATACCACACTGGGAAGCAGACCGTGGAATCATGCTGAAGATGACGGCAACAGCCTTTGAAACATGTCCAAGTACATGGAACAAAATTAGTGAAATTTGAGTGATTTCCTCAATAATATTTGTTATATTATACTATATTTCATTGTGAAAATTTCCGCTATTCAAAACTACTTAGTAACCTCATCACTAAATTTGTAAAATCCACAGAGCAACATTGAGTGATTTCCTCAATAATATTTTGTTATATTTTACTCTTTATTTTAGAGATTTTTAAACAGATTCGTAGAATTATCTTATTTATATGTCTTGCATTTACTATTTACAAATGTAGTACAGTCTATTCCTGAAAATGCCATTTTCTAATGATTTCTAACACGCTGAATGCATGACTAATCCAATAGCTGCATTGACTGGGAAGTCAATACCTGATTTCATGATGGGATAATCTTACAAGCTCTACAATAACCAAAATTCATCTTCCATTCAGAATAATGTTATCTTGCAGTCTTTGCTCAAGCAATATCTTTCAAAATGAAAAACTGAAATGTTCTGTAATTTAAATATTAAAAGAAAATGGCTGTCTTGTTTAAGTATAGATTCTTTATGTGATTTTTCTTGCACAATATGATGGATACCTGTTGACTGTTTTATTTATTAATGCTCTTTTAACATCTCAGGACATCAGTGTCCCATTCAATTCAGGGCATGAAATGGTCATTAATTTTGCTCAGAGGCCTCTTTTTTCAGGTTTGAGGCTCTTTTTCTTGCTGTAAATCTATGACACAGGATCTACAGCTTTACTTCCCTTCCAAACTAACCCATACTTAGGATTTTTACACCCGAAAAATCCATCGACTCTGACTAGTACCAACATGATGGATACCTATGGCTACATCATAACTGAACATGAATAACAGTTATTTTCTCACACTTGAGATATTCAAAATAGTGTGCTCAAAATCCATGTAAACTTCATAATAAAAAAGAAATTAAAAATAAAAAAGCACAATCTCCTGAATTTTATGGGCTCAAAACACTAAATTACAAATACTATGAGGAATGGTAGATATAGGACGCTCAAAAGCGGGGGGGGGGGGGTTGTTTTCTTGCAATTACACAAAATACATACATGCTTTATGGCACATCAACATTTGTAATTATTAATGTGAAATTTAAAAAAAAAAAAACAATTTAAGCTGCAATGAACAGATATAATAATGCACAATGCACAACATACCTCATTATGATCTCCATACATATCCTCATCCTCACTGTTGCTGTAATCAGAGCTCCATGCCCCACCTTCTCCCTCCTCCTCACCATTCTCTGACACTGTGTGCTGTTGGGGTAGATGTATTGATGTGTGCCTGGCGTTTGTGTCCATGTCTACACCAAAGGCAGCCATGTTATTTGTAACTCCTGGGTGACTTTCCCAAGAACTGGTCTGCCTTAAGGGCCTGGAAACATGTCAGCATAGCAAAGTGCCAAAATTATTCTTGGCAATTCTCTGGAATGCATTCCAATAGTAATAAAAAATAATATATAATAAAATAAAAAAAGAAGAGAGAGGGAGAGGGAAAGAAAAAGAAAAGAAAGAAAGAAAAAATATCTAGCACTGAAGAGAGATTGCAAACAAGTGACAACTGCCTGTGATTTGAATCCTAATGGTACAGCACTTAAAATCATAGTAGGTATCTGGAAGTTCTTTCTTGTTAATTACAACTAATCAATAGTGACAATAAGCAGCAATCAATGCAAGTTGAAAGATATGGCCAGTCATTAATAATACTTAGAAGCTATTTTGTAATTTTACTGAATTTTCTACAGAAAACCTGGCTTATTTAAGATACACCCCTTTCCACTGCATCTCTTTCTTTCTGCATAAGTGTTAAGTTGATCTTTTTATGAAGGAAAGTAAAAAATTATCTGCACTTTTGCCACAACACATCTTTAGGTTTGTCACACTGCTTTTTGCACACTTACGAGTTGGTATACATGGTCATGTCAAAGTTTGGCCTTAATCACATCATTTTCCTTGCTGCTATGACAGTGTAAACAAGACTGCTAGTAGTATGCAATAAGGAGGAACAAAGACCAGTGATCACATTTCTCTGGATCAGAGGCTTTCAACACAATACAGGGGTATGCTCTACTGTGAGGAAATGTGTATGAGTGAACCAAGTAGTTTAAAAGTGGCCTGACAGCCATGAAGAGACAGCAGGATACCCTTTAACCTACGCTACTGACAGGAAGAATCAGCAAGCTCAAGAAATGGTAATGCAGAACCGGCAAGTTGCCATCATTGATGAACTCAACTTCCATAAAGTTTGTATGAGACAGGTGCCAAGACAGCTTACTGCAGAGTATATCCAAACCTAGAGTATGGAGTGGAAACATCCAGAATAGCAAACAAAGAAGAAATTCAAGACACTCAATATTGCAAAGGAAAGACAAGGCTAATTGTTTTTGGGACTCAAAAGATCTGTATAGGAAGACTACCTGGAAAAGATGTGTACGATCAACAGTGCAAGATAAGAGTAATTTGTACTGAACATCAAGGCCTATTATTGAGGAAAGTTTTGTTGTTGTTGCATGACAATGCAAGTCATATACAGCCTGCCAGACCACTGAAACCATTAGCCATTTCAGTTTCAAGGTGACGAAACACCCTGCCTACAGCCCAGATCTCACCCCTTTGATCATCTCTTTGTACTGCTTAAAGATGCTTTATGAGGTTGTGAATTTTTTACAGACAAAGAAGTGAAGTAAGTAGTGCATAATTAGGATTGCGCTACCAACATAAAAACTTCTTAGAGGTATTACTCAAGATTATGGACTGCTGGACCACGCCTGTTGAAAAGGAAGAGACTAGTAGAATAATGATCTATCCCTATTTTTGCTTAGATAATTGAAAAAACAAGAGTATGGATAATTTTATACTTTCTCCCATAATCATAAATGAAATGAAAGAGCAAATTATTCATGCGCACCAATCTTTTAAATAAATAATATAAATAAAATCTTTGGTGGGAATGACATTAAGAGCGATATGTTGTTACCTATGAACAGGTTTTCCTGTGCTTGCCAATGAATACTGTCTTATCTTCTCTCCTTTAAGCTCGGCCAGTTGCTCCAGTAGTACGCGCTTAATTTCACATACCCAAGCTTCTTTCTGTTGCACAGTAAGAGCCTGAATTGTATGCACTTCCTGTCGACCTTGCAACCATACCTCAAACTTTCGATTATCTCCTTTCACAGACTCAGTAAGGCCAATCTGGGACATCTGAAATGGCAGAGGACATCCATGGAAAACAATGGTGACTTGAGATTTTCTTTCTTGAATAGTAAGTGCTATATATTTCTCAACAGCTCAATGTAAATCATTTATAAAGCTTTTGTATTGGATTGTTATACTCTTAGGCATTATTCTTGTACTTTATTTATTATTGTACTGTAATATTGCAATATATTCCATATCATTTTCTTTTGATTAATTCAAATATGTTCTACTTTTATATGAACATAATCAATGCTCAAATTTTGAATTTATGGACTAAAACTAGGCAAGAATAATATGAGGGAATGCTTAATTATGCAGGATAGAAGGATATGGAGGGAGAATTGGATAACTGGAAAAGAAAAGAGAGAGAATTGAAGATATTAAAAGGAAAAATATATTTAATATGATAATTTTTGCATAAGTGAGTTGAACCTACACTCTTTTGATCTTTACTTATTTGTTTATATGTAATATATGTTTTGCACACTGTGTCTGCATCCTCAGCTACTCTATATTTTGTGCTTTAGGAAGAAAAGTTCCATTAAACTGCATAAAGAATTAAAAAACAGAATGGGAAAGAGGAAAATATGTTTGTATATGTGATAAATTAGGAACAAATGGAATGGCATGAGTAAGAATGTTTATGATGAAATTCAGAGGTTGAAGAAAAGATGGAAATGTAAATGTATGTCCTATAGGAGTACATAGAGGTGAAGATAGTAAGGTAAACTGTACATTATGATGTATGAAAGTTAAATATTGAAGAGAGAAAATATGGGAGAAAAGCTGGGATAATTTACCACCAGAAATAAAATAAAAAACATTTAATTAGGAAAAGGGAGGAGGATATTAAAAACATGGCAAGATATTTAGAAAGATTAAGAAGAAAATGGAAGAGGAAGATAGGAGGGTAGATCCATAAGTTTCCGACCTTGCCAATAAGAATTATTGCCTTCACAAAAGCCTTATCTGGTGTCGTACCTTATCAGTTAAGTAAATAATTGCAGCTGCAACTTCTGCTCCACTGTGTTCAGTTGTTCAGATGTACTTGCCTAAAGAAGACTATGTGTAGAATATTGTGATATGTCCAAAATGGAGTATCAAACTGTTATTAAATTCTTCACAAAAGAAGGACTTACTCCAAATGAAATTAAACAGTGATTGGACAGCATATATGGGGAAGCATCCCCCTTATATTCTATTGTAAAAGAATGGGCCAAACTTTTTTGAATGGCTCAAGAAAGCATTTAAGACGAAGAGCATGCAGGTTGGCCCTTGGAGGTGCTCACTGCTGGAAACATTGTTCTTGTGGAAGGAGAAATTATGAAAGACCAACAGCTCAAAGTTACAGAAATAGCAGCAAGGTTGGGGCTTTCTAAAACAACAGTCCTTCGAATTATTCATGAACATTTAAATGTGAATAAGGTTAGTGAAAGGTGGGTGTCTAGACTTCTTTCCTCAATCCACAAGCAGCAAGTATTCTTCTGTTGTACAGGTATTTTTGGAACTCTGCCATACAAACAAGAGAGAAGTTCTGCAAACCATTGTTACAGGAGATGAAATTACGGTTCTCCACTATGATCCTGCATCCAAAAGAGAATCAATGGAATAGTGTAAACTTGATGAAGCACTGCCTCTAAAGGCCAAGGTTACTCAGTCAACCAAGAAGATAATGACCACAACCTTTTGGGACTGTGAAGGAATACTCTTCATTGACTTCAAGTAAAGGAGCACCACAGTAAATGAGGAGTATTATGCTGGCCTACTGCACAGACTATGTGCTTCCATCAAAGAGAAAAGGCAAGGAAAGCTGGGTGATGGTGTGCACCTTCTTCGTGACAATGCGCCTGTGCACACATCTCTTGTTGCAAAGGAAGCTGTGAAGAAATGTGGCTTCAAGGAGAATGACCATTCATCCTATAGCCCAGATCTAGCTCCAAGTGACTATTTCCTCTTCTCTAAACTCAAGAAGGACCTTTGAGAAAGGAAATTTAAGTGTGATGAAGAAGTGATGGATGCTGTTTATGCCCATTTTGCAGACAAGACTTCTGACTATTTTTTGGGGGGGAGAGGGATTGAAATGTTAATTCAAAGATATGAGAAGTGTATTGCAATAAAGGGTAACTATATTGAAAAGTGAAATATAGTCTTTGTCTTTATCATACTCAGAAAATGGTTAGGTCGGAAACTTATGAACCTACCCTCATATGACTAGTACAAGAAGAGGTAGAGTAGCTGATATAGTGCAATAATCAATGATAAATGGAGTTATTGTTCATAATCCTTAAGCACCAATAACTGCAATGTTAAGGTGAATTGAAATTGTGCAGATTAAGCTACTTAATAACTACTGAAGATTGTAGGTAGAAAATTTATTATAAAGGATTTTTTGCTTTATATTTAGGTTATGTAATAGAATAATTATGTATTATGTTTTGGATTGAGATGGGAAGACCTCCTACTTCTGCATTCTGAACAGGAGGATCTTGCCAGATCTATAGCTTGGGCAGGAGTGGAGCCAGTGCCTTCTGAACTAATCAAAGACCTGGGACCCACTAATAATAGAATAGTTTATTAACTAAAATTGTTAATTTTTAGTTCAACTCCATCACACAATGATTTTAATATAGGATAGTTTATATTGTTTTTGTTTCATAATAAACTGATAATTTTTAATTAGTAAGATAATGTCTTAAGTTAGTTAAAAATTTATAAAATTGTTTCAGAATTTGTGTAAATTATGTATCATTATTTGTGGATACTGGTCAACAAATTTATATTGTAAATTGTCCCACATCTTCTTTTAAGATTCATGTATTTAAGCAATGGTGGATAAATAAATAATAAAATTGAATTCCTGGGATAAGCCTTCACCTTGGCTTACAAGGATTCAGCCCCTCTCCATATGCTAATAACCTGAGATGTTAAAAAGTATCCTTAAATAAATTATATCCCCTCTGAATAAGGCAGCTCTCAAATTGTCATTATGAGGCAGAATGCACTCCATCCTTGGTCCATATCTTGGAAAAATTCCTCAGGAATGTCAGGGATAAAATTGAAGTCTTCTGGATCAGATTTGCTGACCATTAGATTGATGCGGCTGGGGCATCATAGGCCGTGAACACTATTATACATGAGATAAAATGGTAAGTTGAGAAAGGATGTTTCTTGGAAGAAAGCATTTCAGGCCTAAGTTTAGGATACCTTATCATATTTGAATTGATGAGGACTGAAGAAAGCCTGGAATGCACCTTAGTGAGGGAGGATGATCCTGCAGGAATCAACTCCAGACCTTCCATTTACAAGTTCATGCTTTAGCGATCTGAGCTATTGATATTGGTTATAGAGTTGGTAGAATAAATAATAGATAAGCAAATTTATGTTCATGATGGAGATTTTTTCACTCTATAAAAATAACTGTTATGTTTGAATCACTTCATTAAGAAAATCATGGAAAGAGATATTAAATAAAATAATGTTATTTTCAGACTGTATGGTGCATTTTTTGTTCAATATAGACTACAGATTCCCAGAAAATGGAGCAATTTCCCTTGATCCTCACATAGTGATTGGAAGAGAAGTACTCTGCAGTCAATATATCAACCAGTCATCCAATTCAGAATGGTTGATATATTAATTGCAAGTGCTGGTTGACCCCCTGAGTTTACTGTTGGCCATTAGTTCGATAAGGGTTAAAATAATTTAATATATACTTAATAGAATGTTACAAATAAATAATTTCTTAACTTAAGTTTTGTTAAGTCAAGTTAAACAAAATTTGGAGAAACTGGCCATCAGTGTTTCAGGGTATCTGCTTACTGTATCTTCAGAGAATTAACCTGTTTAAGTCAACATTTAAAAAATATAAGTTAAAGTTTATTTACACAGTATTAGCTTAATAACTTAATTTGCTGCGAAAATTTTCAATAAATTAACAAATGCAATAAGAAATATTTGATTTCAGAATAGCGTGTTATGGGTTAGTCAAATGACTTACATATTAATTTTCTATGTGGTTCTGAAATTACAAAGTATATGTGATGGTGTATAAACATTTAGACATTGGGTTATTCCTGGAAACTCATTTTTGCAAGGTGCATGACATCTTGTTTTGCATGAATGACCTTAAAGATGAATGATGGCCTCATCTACTCATACATACCAATTCTGGGATGTATCTGACATTCTTTTACTTGGTTGATATTAATGCATTGAATGCTTACATTATTCATATTTTTTATGGAGGAAGACTATCTTATTTCTACTGTTTTACAATAATAAAATACAATTATTAATTTATTAATGTCAACCCTTGTCCCCAGTTTTTCATTAGTAGCCTTACTGGGATATCTAATAGTCAGGCTACCATACTAACCATCATTATATATATTCCTAATAAAATAACAACTGAATACAATCAGCTAATTTTAAATCGTCCATATTTTGCCAAAACTAATATTCACCATAATACTTTTTTGCTAAAGTTGTTTGCTAACATTCTGGTCCCAATACACACAACTCCAGGTTATTAGTGAATGCCTAATAAGAAATATTAATCAGAATGCACAGGATTTGAACCCAGCACCTTCAACAACTGCACTCAGATATCATGCCTTGAACCAAAGCATTTAAAACTTTGGCCAATAAAAAGAAATTCTCATAGTTTCAGAGTTTTAAGACGAGATAAGAACGAAATCTCAAGATCAAATTACTATTGTGAGAGTTGTGAAGTGGTCTTTGCACTCCTGCATTTCTAAAACAAAGTACTGAACATTATAACTTTTAAATTAAAAGACATTAGACAATATAAAAATATGTACGCTCTGCACAGCTGGAGCCTCCTAAATTTCAATGGGTACATGGTGTTATTCTGAAAAGCATCCAATACTGTAAGCAGTGGCTTCTGTTTATTTCTGCCTATATCTGAGTTATTGCTACATAAGATTTGCATAGCAGTAAGAGGAAATGTGTTCTTAAGTCATCACCATGCCATTTGGAAATCTTTCCAAATCTTTGTCTACACATTAGCATTAGTCATTAGAATTTCTAACACAAATTCAACTCAACTATATTAAATTCGTTAGTGTATTAAACTTCACTGTTACAAAACTCCACCACACTTAACAAATTCATCTGGAAGCATCATTATTTTATCTTACAGATTTTTTTATACTAACATATGCACAACACTTTAATGAACAATATACATTTTACTAAAAGGCAATTATAACAATTTTGCTAACAGCATACAAATATACACATAATATGGAATTTAAATCCATCCAGAATGAAATGCAGGGTATTTAAATATCCCTTCTTGAAAGACCTGTAAACAGTGTCATAAGTTCTGAACAATAAAGATTAAGACAACTATGTTATAATAACAAGAGTTCATTTTTAATATTTTAACTATTCAAGAGCATTTAACAATGACTTTGTAAATGTAATATAATGTTTGAATAGTTGGAATGATTTTTCTACTGTATTATAAAGTAAGTAATAACCATGATTTCAGTTTTTATAGTAATCCATTATCCATAACATGACATAGTTGATAGCATTGTGGCAGTTATCTATTGTTCAATAAGGTTTGGAATCATAATGATTCACTGAATACTAAAAATAAAAATAAACCAACCATTAACATTTTAAAAAATTGAGTCAAAATTGTATTGTATTGAAATGAAATTGACACCACTGTTACAAAAGTTCACTATATTTTATACAATTACTAAACCAACCATATTAGCTTTTTAAAGTTATTTTCGCTATACTATCAAATAAATTTAGATTTATGGCATGGAGATGTTTGAATTTGGTAATAATCAGGAGTATAGTATTGTATTGTAGATGTACTATTAAGTGCTAAGTATAGCATTATAGTATATATTTGAGAAACAAAGGAATTAGTAGTTTGTAGAGACTGCAGCTAGCTGATAAAAATAATGGTATTGGTAGAGTAATTAAAATGTTTTATTTTAGTCCCCTAGGGTGGTCGAAGTCTGGTCCCCTGGAATTCCAATAGCCTACTGCTGATGAACCGGGAACTGGGTCTGATGCAACCAAGGTTGAAATTTTGTACACTTTGATATTATTGTATGATTCAATTGAACTACACACTCTTAATGCTTACTTGTTTACAAGTAAGTGAAGTATTAAGCGTGTGTAGTTCAACTGGATCATACAATAATATCAATTATATAATTGGCTTCACTCTGCAAGTTGCAATTTACATTTTCACATTTTCATTTGTATACTTTGTTTAATTATTTAGAATTTAGATAAAGGATTAGTATAAAATCATTATTGTATTAAAAAATTTTGTAATTGTGAGAGGTTACCCCTAAAATGGTCTGGGCAAAATAGATAGGCCCCTTTGTAGTGTGTATTTTTCTTAATAAATTTCAAGCTAGTGCTTACCTTAAGATACCGCTTAAAATGGTAAGTATCTTTGTTGTGGACTTCCTTTGCAGCCTTCTTACAAAACAACATAGCTTTTTGGTACAAAAAGATATGCCTTTGCATAGGTTTTAACCTCAGCTCCCTTAAACGATCTTTTTTGCTATCAGTCCACACAGAGAATGATCCTTGCATCAGCAGCTCCCCTTGGTCACATAATTCTCCCTATTAAAAACAACTGTTATGCTCAGAATTTTACATAATAATGTAACTGACAAAATAGGTACATAAATATTTAGTAAAATGATGCACAAATTAAATTAACACTATTACTGGAAGAATAAAATGTCATATTGAAATATTTATTACATGTTAAATAGCTAAACATTACCAATTCCTATACAGGATGTCTTTAAAAATTCAATACATTTTGGTGAAAATGTAACTTTCCACATTTTTATTACAGGGATCCAGAAGGTAAAGCAGAATATTAACTTTAGGAGAGAAAATTGCTGTTGTTCATTCATGTCTAAGAGGATTATCCTGTGACAAAGCTAGAGCTAATTTTATATATGGAATTCAGAAAACCTGCTCCAAAAAGAACAAACATTTGTCATTTTATAAGCTAATTTAATAGGATAGGAAGTGCAACAAATGAAAAATATTCAGACAGGCCACCAATATCTGTAGATACCATGCAGTCCATTCAGCAATCAATTGGAATGAAATCCAACTGCATCTACCCATCTTCTCAATAGGGAGCAAGATGCAGCATGATCCTTTTTCTTTGCAGAACAAACAATTACTGGCAACATTTATGAGTTTTGCTGGAACTGTTTTTGGAATTGCAATTTTGTGATTTTTGAATCCTTCATACTATTGGTTTCAGTAGGATGGGATACTCTCTACCATTTTTCACTATGTGTCTGAGACCAATTGAAAATAGAATCATTCCTGGAAGATGATAGGGAAGGGATTATAAAGACTATGGCCAGTATGCTCACCCAATTTGGCCCCCCTGAACAACTTCTTGAGCAACAACAAAACATTGGAGAATATTTGTTGATATGCTGGGTCGTTATATCAAAATGTATTAATTTCCAATATACACTTACTGGTTGTTAATAAAATATAACTGTTACTAACAATTTTCTTTTATTTCACCAAAATGCGCAAAACTTTAGACACACCTGTATATGTTCACATTATAAAAGTAATACAAGAAGACAACTGCAATGTAACATCCTTCTAAAGAATCTCAGTGGGATTTGGTAATTGCTATTAGATACATTATTAAATGTGATGTAGCCAATAGCAATGCATAATGTTTTTAAAGGATGAAAATAAAATAATAATAGTAAAGAATCTGATGATCCCTTGTCATAAAAATAGTGACTGAAATAAAGTGTGGAAAATATTGGGTAAATCCATGCCTGTTTTTGAGCCATCTGTAATTTACCCATTGATACAAAAGAAACATGTTTATGACCATCACCATCAATTACCATACCCATGACTATATCACTCCACTACATATCACCAAAGTCTTATAAATATTTTGCAATAATGTGGATACCCCGTAAGCAATATTAAAAAAGAAAAGAATTGGCCTAAGGGTTGAATAGCTAGCTTTGTCTTTGTTCTTGTTAGTAGAAATTACAGTAGAAACCTTTTGACATTCTTACTTTTAATAAATTCCCATTTTTAATTCATATTTTAGCAAGTGGAGCCCAAATCACATAAACACAATATTATCTAAACTTCTTTTTACAAACCCTGTGTTACAAACCCCAATGTATGCTTTTAAGGAGAATATCTTACATAAATGAATAAATATACAGTGTTTTACCAAAAAAAAACAATTTAACCACTTTTTGGCACTATATGAGTTACATATATTGCCGAAATCATTAGAGTTCTGTAATTTGAAATTCAATATGATACAAGCTCCCAACATTTTCTACATGTATTGGCATTTTCAGTCATTCATTAATTTATAGTGTTTCGTCTGAGGGCAAGCTCTACACTGCATCATCATGCTGTGGTTGCAGTTTTCCTGGGGTGGTCTGCCCTTGCTTCCTGTTGCTTTCCGCAATAATGAAGATGAGATGATGGAGTAATACCAAATAGGGGGAACTAGAGTGCCCAAAGAAAAAAAAAATTTAATGATGTTTAATGCTTGTTTTTACTACTGAGGCACCATAGGTGGTGAACACTGGTGATACACAAGATGAAATGATATATTGGGAAAGGATTGTTTTAAGAAAGGAAACATTCAAGGCCTAAGTTTTAGGGTACCTCCCTGGCATTTGTCATTTATGAGAATTGAGGAATACCTGGAAAAAAATCTCAATCAGGGAGGCCTGAGGTTTTTCATGGAAGCAAAATATTTTAATATTTAGCAACATTTGTCATTAAACAAAGTTTTATTATAAAAAAATTAAAAAAATCCAAATGGTGATTTTTGAAGAGATATATTTTACTGAATTTTTCAAAATCCATTCAACTGGACTTGTAAGTTTACGGAGGTCACTGCTTCATTTGTTGTTAAATGATATGATGTCCTTTCTGATACAGAGACTTTAGTGGTTTGATAGTACCTTGAATTCAGCTTCTGAAAGTGTGGAAAACCTCAAGTATCATCCAGAGAACCTGACAAGTGAAGCTACATAATGCTTCAACTGAACCAAGGAACTGCTAGTTGTTCTTTAAATAACATTCCTGTAATTATACTCTTAAGATAGTCATACAGATTTAAATCTAGCATTTTTTAGATAGTAGAGATATAGTCATTTAAATGTAGTCGAATCTTTATGATGTCCCTAAAGTTTTCTTAATTATACAATGCCTTACAGCAAACTCACCCAGAAACCAGTAATAGCAATTTGGTGCATGCTATCATTGACACATTTGAGCACCACTAGCATACACTCCAAGGCCTCCTGCAATTCTTTGCAACACTTGCGATCCTCACTGTATCGAAGAAGATCCTACAATCAAAAGCCAATTTATTAATGATACTACTGAATTAAAAAAAAATGACAGTAGTAATAAATTATAGCAATTCATTTTGAAATTATCAGGTACTTATCAAGAAATCATGGACAACTGCACAGTCTCTTGCAAAATGTTTGGCTGATGCAATAGCGCGTAACCGAAATAATGAGCAAAATTTTGAAATAATAAACTAAGAACATATAACAAAGTTTATGGCGATACAAGTAGATAATTCTCTAAATATCACTACTGTAGCCCTATGGTTTAGATATTATAGTCAAAGTTATAAAAAAAAATAGGAAGATAAGGCTATGAGCTTCAAGATCCTAACAGAAGAAAAATTAATCCAAAAATTCATAATATGTCCACGAGAGCTATACCAAGTTCTTCCAACTATCAATAAATCTGGCAGTCAATTTACAGCTGATTATGCAGGCAATGGCCTGTGAAACATGTTCTGTATAATTTAATGATAAGTGGAGCATAAGAGTATTAAATAGACTAACCAGCTAATTAAGAACATAGTGAAAATTTAATTAATTTAAATTTTCCAAGCAACTGAAACATCACTAAATTTGCAAAATCTACAGAATAACATCTTAATATTACACTGGGAAGCTGACAGTGGGACCATGCTGATGATGAAAACAACAGCATTTGAAACATATCCAATTAAGTGGAATAAAATTAGTGAAATTTGAGTGATTTGCTTATAAAAAAATTTGTAAAAATAATATTCTTATCATTGAATATTTCCTGATACCTTAATAGCTGATATTGTAGAGTTTTCAATTGTGCCTAGTAAACATATATTAAATATACAAATAATAAACTACATTGCTATAGAATTATAGCTATAATTAAATTGCTTCATAGTAATGTAAGCATAATATAAAAAAACTTTTTACGGTGAGAGATCTGCTGTGTAGGTTAAAGCTCTGAGTCATTACAAATATGTTTGTTCTCTAGGAGCATTTTACTCAATGTTACACCTTGACACAAAGGATTAGGTTGAACCACTCTGCAAATGATATCTTTGGGACAATTTCTAACTACTACAAATTAACCAGTTCAATTAATCACAGTAACTCAGCTGCAAACACACATAATAAGAAAAAAACACAATAAAACAGATTCTATATCATGAATGACTGACTGATAATGCTACTTTGTAATTTGTTCAGAATGGGTAATGGAGAGCATTCCTAATTTGCTAATCTGTAGCAATGACAATTGAAAATTGAAAAGATAGTTGTCAAATGCAAAGTTTCAGAGGTCCAGGTATAAGTTCCAAATTCATTTTAATGATAAATTTTGGTCAAAGCGTAGTGCTAAAAAAAAAAGGTGGATGCATCATGTGGTTGAGTGTGTGCATCATAACATTTACATGCATGGAATAAAGATTCTGGGGTTTCTCCAGGGAATCTAAATTGATAAATTTCCTTATAAAAACACCAGAAGGGATAGGTGAATTTGAATTATTAAGATGACATTAATGAGTTAAATATGTTCACTAACAAACAGTTAAAGAACAATGAAAATTGTAGCACTAAATAGGATACAGGGAATGAAAGAGAATTTTAACTTGTTACTAATACAATGATTGTAGCTTAAAAAAGACAAGACTTCCTTTGCTAAAGTAGAGAATATTTAAGGCTTGAACACTTTCTTTCATTCCTTCCAAATAAATTTTCTGTGCATTTGCAAAACATTGTGAATAATAAAGCAGCTTTCTATTTTGCTTACCTTGAGCAGCAACTGATATTTGGTTATCCTTTGTACAGGTTTCAGGAGATATGCTGCTAAGGGCAGTTTATGGCCAAGTTTCAGCTGACAAGCTTGGAAGAACATGTTCTTTTCACCAACTGTCTCCCTGAGACGTTCTGAACGTGGAATATTTTGGCAGTAGAAGCTATATAAACGAAGGAAGGCATCTCGCTGATAGTAAAAAGAAAAGATAGTACATAAGTAATTAATTTCAAATGTTCAAATGCCTAACTGCATGTATTTTAAATTGATATATGTATAAACATATTTTAGCATAAAATAAATAAAAGAAAAAATAATAAACCATGAACAGGAGATGAATTTATCCTACAAGAATATATTAAACATGTTTACACTAACTAAACAGATGATGATGGAAGCAACTGACCCCAAAACATGACCTAGTATCATGTAAGTAAGTGGAATTAGTGGGAACATATTTAAAACATTCTTGTAGATTATATTACCACTCCATTGTCTACAGCTTCATAAGCACAATTTAATTAAGAAATGAATTATTAGACAGAGTTAATTTTCCTTTAACAGGCAGCTTACTTGGCCATTAATTATGTTGAACACAACTTGTTAAAATCCTATTTGTTTTAGTTATAATTCTAATAGTTCTTCTAATAGTTACTTGTTTTCTATTGAAACTATATACTAATTACACTTCTATTAAAATTATAAAGAGAGTTTGGTATTCACATGCACTGCTGTTTATTGTCTATTAGTGATACTATTTTAAAAACAAGATTATGCCTAATATTAATATACCAGATCCTATATAATCAATGCACTAAAAATAGTGTCAATAATTTTTCATAAAGAAATTACTTATTTTATAAAGCTGTTTCAGTTATTCTACATTCTGAACGCCCTATAATAGTGTGACATTATAGAAATAAAAAATTATTTATTTTACATATAAAGTTTTGCTAAATGCTGTAATACCTTTAATCTGGTTTTGAGAAATCACTATTACTGTAACTTTCTGAGTACTGAGCCCATATTGTGTACATTTGCCCCCCAAATGAAACAATTTTGGTGATTTTGAGAAAATTCTTACTTCACATCTAACTGGATTATAACTTGTAGTACACCATGTGAAAGGTAATTATTCTACATTTATATTCTATTTATTGCAACTAGAAATCTAATTATGTAAAGTTTGGCTAGGTTTTTTATTACATTGTAAACTGAAAATAGAAAAAGCGCTTTAAAGATATATATTGCTAAATCACTCCTTAATATCAATGTAGCTTTCTTCATTGTTATCAGAGGAGCTGCCATCTCTGTAATTTTCCCTTAGAAAATATGAAAAATCCCCCTCAACTACATTCTGATGATAAAACTAGTCTATACTTTGCAAAATTTTATTCCAAATGTTACTTTTATTTTAAAGTATTTCAATGTGCATATCTTCAAAAATGCAATATTTCCTATTTTACTGTAAAAATTACTTATATTATAGTCTACACTCAATTATTTGATTATTTCTTCCTCAGTCCTTTTGTCCCATCTCAAACAATAATCAGCTGTTTGCAGAGACAATGTTGCTTATTTTTGCACTTGTTATTCTGCTTATTCTTTGAAACTTGAATAATATAAATGAAATGGCAACAAAGTGCCTTAGTTAAATGAATCTACTCTAAATAGGATGGGAAATATGATGAGGTATTCAAACATGTGAAATTTTTGGGCAGCAATTTTTAAATGATTGACCCTGCATAACGAACAGATATGGTAAATTTTAAAAGAATTCAAGCCTGTAAAATTTAACAATATAGTGCCTAGAACTTTTAAAGTATGAATTAAGTATACTGTATTGTACGTATATTTGGTAATTTCTTCTGGGAGATTCTCAATCAAAGAACCTGATAAATTACCTGTAGCTTAATGAAAAAACATAAAAATAATTTTATCTAATTTAAAAAAATGGCATTTAACACATTCAGTACCAGTTTCTCATAAAGGCATTTAAATACCTGGACCAGCTATTTTAATGCCACTCCCACCCTCTATACATTTATACTTCATAAATTTTAGCTTTGCTCCTGAATTATAAATAAAAATTATGAAATTTTATATATATTTCACTCCTGTCTGTCTGTAGTATCAATTTACACACTGCATGAAGTAGAGAAATTAAAGAATGTGGAGAAAACATGTTCAAGATAATGTTTTTGAAAAAAATTGGAGTTTCAAAAACAAGGTCTGAAGTCCAGTATATTTTTAAGCATGGTTATGAACAATTCCTATGGTGAACATCAATCCCATAAATAACTTTAGTTCAGGAACATCTACTGGTTTCCAGGTCTGCATAATTGAATTTTTTTTGAAAGGCAGCAGCACCCTACTTATCGCTTGAATATGTGCGAACAGAAAAATCTGTTCGCACATATTCAATAAAATAATCGTTCAAGATTTCACTTTCATTTTCTAATTGAATATTTAGGCCTGAATTTGATGTGGGACATTCGGACAATAACAATAACTACACAATAACTATTGTGTAACAGTTGCCTAACTCTGTTCTTCTGCTCTGTCAGGTTTGGGAATTGGAATTTCACTGTGACTGTCACTGCTGCCATAACCCAATTCTGGAATTAATTCATCACCTGAATTGGCATTGTAGAAATTTCTTCATCTTTAAGAAATTTCTTTGATATACATCCATAATACAAGAACTATACAGAAATGCTGACATGCACTGCAATCTCAAGTACTTGATATTGACGCATATTTAATACTGGAATAAATATTTATATGAAAGAAGAATGTAAACACTAATTCTATCTAAAAAGAAGCAACACTAAGTAAGTCACAATGCCCGAGTTATTTCATTTGTGGCTTTAAACATCACACACCGTCCATGGCCCTTAGCATGAAGGGAGATTTAAAATTTGTTTGCCATCTACGGTTCTGAATGCATTAATATTAGAGACATAGAAACAAAAATATTTTGAGATATCAAAAATATAAATTATGGCTGTTCAAATAAAAAAAAAAAAAGGCCAAATTGCTAGAAAACTATAAGTCTCATTTGTGCAACTTACCCGCTGAGTAAAACAAAGCGCTACGAGCTCAGTGTTGGAGATGCAGTTGTCTAAATCTCTCAGGAAAACCTCGCTGTGAAAGCTGTACAGCTCTTCCAGATTACCAAATAGGACATCTGACTTCCCCACCAAGGCAGGAGGTATCAAAGATTGCATTTCGCTGGACTGAAGTTCACATTTATAGCCCTAATTAACATAATTAATTTTGAAAGTAATAAAAAAGTTCCAACTATTCAGTACTTTTATCTGCACTACAACTATGTAAAGTAAATGTTCAATGCATGTATAAAGATTTTTGCAAGTACTGTAATTATGCACATTTACACTTTTCAGTTATCAGGTGATATTAAATGAACTGTCACATGCTTTAATTCACAATTTGTGATTAATGTTTTATGACATACTTTTTGACTGATTCACATTTTCAAAATTAATTTTATCTGCAATTCATTTATAAAATATTCTAGTCAAATCAAAAGTTTTGTGAATAAAGAAAATCATACTGCTGTATTTGCATTTCATAAATACAATGAGGATCTATGAACACTATTTAGTCTGTTAGAAATGCTCTCTATTAATCTCAGCTTTGCATATATACTGTATATAAAGTGCAGAGCAAACCTTAATGACTTTGTTCCATCCCATCCCACCCCACCAACATCCAAAAGTCCAGTATTGTGATTTCCATCTAAACAGAAACACACTGCTACAAGATATCTGAAAATTCTCCAGTGTTGTCACTGTTACTTTCATACATCAAAGATTGAGCAAAAACAATTAATATTTCCTGATTCTTCTCATATTATTAAGAATATCTGAGGAGGTCTAAAAAAAGAAATGCAAACTCAGATGCACCACATTCTTCATGTATCTTATCCATATAACATAAACAGCTGGATACCATAATCGTACTTGCAGAAAAATTGGTCTTGGTGGTCTATTAATAATCATATTTGACAGGTCACAGGTTCAAACCTGGCCAGAGTTATGGATTTTTAGAGCATAAAAATTCTAAGTATGACTTCCTTCAGAAGGGAAGTAAAGCTGATTTACGGAACATAAAAGAACCTCAAGCTTGAAAGAAGTGGTCTTTGAGCAAAATTTATTAGTTGTTTCATGCCCTGAATTGAATGGGATGCTAATGGCCAGAGATATTAAAGAGGGCCTTTAAACAAAATAAACCCAACTAAACACTTCCAGAGAAAAAGGCCATCAAGGCTTGTTCCATACTAAAACAAGTATATTAAATTACCATATATATCTGTCTCACATTGAACAGTGAACTTCATTGTGTGTTTGGAAGCAAATTTCCAGAAATCTGTCATGAAACAAGAATATGGCATGGCAATTTGAGTTGAAGTTTAGCTTGTCCAGAGTATTACACAAAGATCTTAAGCTCAGGGCTGAAGTAGACTGGTAACTTTGCCCACTTTTCATTTCCGGATGATCAAGGCGGATAAAAAATAGAATCTTCATTGGAAGTATGCCAAAATGCAATCTTAAAAATGCTCTTGAAAGATGAACAAAAATTTATAGTTGAAGTGAAATTTAACTGTCAAAATGACGCAATATGATGAAGACTGCCAAGGAGCTTCAAGGACTCAGCATGAGAACCATCTAACCTTGGGTGGTTTGGATAGGAGTATCCTACGATGAACTATTAAATTCCACTTTTTGGAGAAAAGAACACATAGGTATGCAAAGAAATGTCTTGAAAAAGATTGTGAAGCCTGTCAAATGATGTTCAACAACCAGCTCTGAATCTTCCAGTAAGTTTAGAGGGTAAATCCATTGCAAGAATGTATTGTAAAAGGACTCTATGAAGTTTTGATGCATTGTGGTGAAATTTTTTTTTCACATTTTTCTTATGGATGAAGGTAGTGCAGAATGTTAACTTTAGAAGACATTGTTTGGGCATGTCTAAGAGGATTATCTTATGATAAAATTAGAGCTAATTTTCAGGAAACCTGTCCAACAACAATGAAGATTTATCATCTTATAAACAAAATTTAACATGACTGGAAATGTAGCAGATGAAAGGCTTTTAGGCAGGCTGCTAACATTTGCAGATACCATATGGTTCAATCAGTAAACATGTAAATGAAGCCCAAATATATTCATCCACCATCTCAGTAGCGAGCTGGATGTTAACACATCCTTTTTTCTTTGCAGAACAAACAATTATTGAAACATTTATACTGATACATTAGAAATGTTTTTGGAGCCAATTTACATGCAGATGAAATCCTTCATATTGTTGTGTTTCAGCAGGATGGGGCACTCTCAATTTTGGATTGTGTCCAATAATACCTAAATAGAGTCTCTCCCGGCAGATGGATAGGCAGGGGTTTGCAAAAACTATGATGACTAGTGCACTCACCCAATTTGATCCTCTCGGATTTCCTTCCTTTAGAGGATTTATCAAATCTCATGTATCGAATAAAAATGGATAACCTTTAACAATTGAGAAATCAAATTTGAAATGTTGTTAACAGCATTTCATCAGAGACGTTACAAGCAGTGTTTCAAGCAAAAACAGAATGTTGAGGAATATGTGTTAACATGCTGTTTGAAAATTCAAAATGTAACTATACACTTCCTGGTTGTTAAATAAAATATAACTAGTACCAAAAATTTTCTTTTATTTCACTAAAATGCATAAAAATTTTACAGTCATCCTGTGTTTTTTTACCATGTAAAATTATACAATTTTTTGACTTCATCATACACAAATACATATGCAGCAATGGAAGCAGTACAAGCAACCTAGGATTCACAGTTCAAGATAAAATCAATTTCTGATCAGAGTGCTACATTACATAGTCAAGCTAGAGAAATTATCTCTTCTCTTGAACTTCTGGAAACAAGAGACACCCTAGAAAATGAACCTCCAATTCCATTCAGTCAAATGAGGAAAAGGACTGCATGTGCCCTAATTTCAATGCAGTAATTGTTTCTAGAATCTCCAAAGAAAAGGAACTGCACCCAGGCCTTTCCCTTTAACTCTAGAGAAAAAGAGAGAGTAGGAGAGTTGCCCATCACACAACTGGATAATTTTCAGTAAGTTGCCTCAAGAAGACATATCTATGGATACTAAACCTGAAAGGGGCATCCTATCACAAGCAAGCTGCTTTCTTACTTAAAGAAGCAGAGTTATTTCAATGCAAATTAATTAATAAGAGAAAGCTTATACGAAAGATCACATATTGTAGCCCTAAGAGCATCATTATTATGATAAATAAATGTGAAAAATTTAAATTAGATGTGATTGGATGAAACATGGGTAAATGGGTCTGTTTATTATTGGCCATGTTGGAACTTCTCATGGTTTTGTTGATGGTACCCTTTTGCTCTTCAAATAATGTTAAAAAAAAATTAATAATTATAAATGGGGGAAGGGGAACACATGGACCATGACCATTTCTACAAATGGTTTAGAGATCAGTTGCTTCCTAACATTTCAGAATCCAGGATGATAATAATAATGGATAATGCCCTGTGCTACATGGTCCAATTAGATAAAACACCAATTAACAGCAACACTATAAGTGCAAATTTTGGAATGGCTGACTTTGATGTTACATGTGACATCAACAAAAGTGGAACTACTTTTACTTATAAATGAAAAACTGTCCAAAATATTTTGTGGATGAACTAGTGAAAGAATATGGTCACCATATCATCAGGCTATCCCCTTTTCATTGTCACTTAAATGTCATAAACTTTAGGCACAAGAAGAAATGAGATATTTGCTTTAACTGAAGTAGAAAGTCTGACAGGCTGGGAAAATGTATGACATTCTTGATAATTGCATGGATGAGATAATTATCCACTTGGTAACATCTCTAGTAGCAATTCCAGTGTCTTGGAGGTAAAAGAAGAGGAAAAGGAGGTGGATGATCATACATAATGTCAAGGGAAGTTGATACAGAAGTAATAGCACCTCTATAAATAATAATCTAATCAGGTATGCCTCTCATCAATTATTACATGTTATTTATTTAAAAATTATGGGATGTTAAATAATTTAGTATGCTTTTAGGAATTTTGTGCTCAGCTGTTTAATGCATTATTTACATCAGGGGTTAAATAAAACAGGCACAATCATACTACAGATATGCACTGTAAAGGTATCAAAATACATAATATAGAAGGAAAAAAAATACAGAAGACTAATCCAAAAGTTCATAAAATTTCCACAAGAGCAACATCAAGTCCATCCAACCAACAATGAATCCAGCAGTTGACTTACAGCTGATGATGCAGGCTAAAGCCAATGAAACATGTTTTGTTTTATTCAATGGTAAATGGAGTATAAGAGTATTAAATTGACTCACTAGCTAATTAAAAATAAATGAATTGCTTCACTGCATTAGTTCTGACACAAAATTAATTTTAAATTCATAGAAAATGTGTATATTAAAGTAGGCTAATACAGCCAACTTTAATAAACATAAAAAATATAATACATAATATAATACAGGTAAACATATAATTGATATTATTGTATGATTTAGTTGAACTACACACTCTTAATGCTTCACTTACTTGTCATAATATATAGAATCGGTTTCGAGAATATTCGTTCTTATCATCAGCCAGGCTAAAATTCAACTGTCAGATAATTTGTTAAGCTGTGGGAATGTGTATTCTGCTCTGGTGGTGATGTGATAAACTTGTAGTTTATGTTTTCATCCCTTGCAGTGTCAAAGTTCATTAGACTGTCTTTATATTTATATTTCTCCCAAGTTGCTAGTTCTGTAGGTTCTTGTACTAATTTTAATAATTTTGCTTTATTCACTGTCATGATTTTCTGTCCAAAATGATATGCTACTGCTGATTTCTCTATTTGCTTGTACTTTATGTTCCTGAAATGTTCCTTTAACCATGTGCCTATGTTTCTCTTTGTTTTTCCAATATAGATTTTTTCACATTCTGCACAGTTTATTTTGTAAATATCTGTTTTTTTCTCTTGTGGAATATTGTCATTAACATTGTCTATCAGTAGTTTTTTAACATTAAATCCGGATCCAATAAGCCTGGAAATCTCATTTTACTGGATTAACTGTGGCCGTGAAAGTTTAAACAGTTACATTAAATCTGGAATTTGGAATATACAGAATGAATACACACAGATAATCACATTAAAGCTGATAGTTTTAACCCCACAGGACACAAACATGCAGTTATCAACAGTTTAATACACCATCTAGTTAACCTACAAATTAGGAAAGAAGAATATTTTAATGAAATAAACAAATAAAAGAAACAGCGGTTAAAATGGTTTTAAAAAAGAACTAGTACACAAAATGGTGCAGAAATTCAACAGACAAAAATGTATCAAAGAAACAACACTTTCAGCAAGAAAAGATAAGCTAATTTTTAAAAAATTCACATATCATCCATGGGCTACAAAAAAATTTCAGTATATTATAGATTTAGAATTCTTAAAGATTTTAATATCAGGTTGGCACCAGTTAATAGATTATCTGTATGTATATCCTTTCCATAGATGCAAAATTCTAGTCTGTCTTTACTTTTAATTATCTTTAAATTCAAAAATGGTAAAACATTATCCATTTCTATTGTAAATTTTATTGTAGATTCTTGTAAATTCAACAGTTTAAGTGCATCCTCTACATGTCTTTTTTTAATAATTGCAAATATGTCATCCATGTATCTATTCCAGATCTTAAAAATATACAGAAAGGCTCTTGAAATGTGTGTTTCAAATGCACTCATGAATAGATCGGCTAGAAAAGGTGAAAGAGGGCTGCCCATGGCTAATCCTTATTTTTGCTTAAAAACTTCTTCATAAGTGAAATAAGTTTGATTCAAACATAATTCTAAAAGGTTAATGTATTCATTGACGTGTTTCTGTGTTAGATTGGAAGATGTTAGCCACTTTTTCAAAAGACTTAAGATTTTGCATTGTGGTATACTAGGGAACAGATCTTTGATATCAAAAGAAACTAAAGTGTTGATAGGGAGATAGTTGAAAATCTTTAATTCTCTTAATGAGATCCATTGAATTTTTCAAACTTAGGCTTTCAAATCTAGGAAATGTAATGAATTGTGAAGTTAACCAATTAGCTAAATTGTAGCAAGGAGTATTAATATTATTAATTATAGGTCTCATTTTACTCCCTGGTTTGTGTATCTTGGGTAAACCGAAAATTCTAACTAAGGAAGGGTTATGTGTCTTTATTTTGTACCGATTGATTTTTGAAAATAATGTGCTCCTTTCTAAGGTTTCTTTTATTGCTTTTTGGCAGTGTTGATTTGATCTTGCATTCTTAAATTTTAATCCTATTTGTCCAAAAGCACTATTTTATTACCTCTGTCAGCTTTTGTATATACTACATTCTTTCTATTAAAGGATTTTATATATTTTAACTGAGGACTTGAAGCTTGTTTTCTTTTCAACATCTTTTGAAATATGTAGAGTGACTTTTCCCCTAATCAAGTTTTTATCTTAAACTTACGTATTCATTTTTTTTACACTAAACTATTATTTTTATATCTATTTTTTTTATTTTATCTATTGTATTTAAATTTGCAATGGCTATATATCAGGGATACATCCGATAAATTATAAGGATGTGAAAAGGTATACATAGTAAAACTAAGAGAAACTTTGGTATCAGAATGAACACATGAGAAACATTAGACACAAACTGAAAAATCAACTGTAGAGGCACATTTTTGGAACAAGCACTATGAAATTGACAAATATATTAATTTACTGAGAGCTGTCCAATTTCATAAAGAACTAAGCATATGGGAGAACATTTTTATTAAGGAAAATGAACACAGACTTATGAACTTCAAAATTCTGCAAGCAGATAAATTTGTGCATAAATTCTTTCATATACCACCAGAGCCCCTTACAGTTACCTGCCTCTCAAACTCCAGCATGACCCGTTAATTGTATCAGTTGACAATCTGATTGACAGGTCACGAAACATGTCCTAAATTTCAATAGTTTAAAGAGTGAAATGCTTAAAAAGTGTTGAATATTTTAACCATTTTAGAATTTTAAACTTTTCCATGGGAAAGAAGTTTTAACTGGTTTAAAAAAGGTTTTATATAAAGAAATGTTCATATTTGTTCAGTTGTTCTATGTGACAAGCATAACTGACATTAGAAGTGTTCCCAAGATTGATTATGCTTAATATTTATGTTATAATCTTCACATGACAGTGAAATGTAAACACACATTTTGCTAAATAATTTTAAAATAACTTGAATTATGCCACTACAGTGATTATCACTTGTTGACAAACACTGAAAAATGTTAAAAATCTGGGACAAAAGTTAAACCAAAGAGAACATCGGAAAACAGACACATATTCACCTTAATTATTGAGCCAAGTTCCGAGACATAGACACGTTCTGTCTCCATAAGCTCAGCTAGGACATGTCCTTGCTTTGTCCTTAGTAGTTCCATGTCCTGGTTAGATGACTCACTGTCAGGAGAGGACCCTGTAGTATCACATGATTCTGGTCTGATGGCCTGTGCTTGCCACATCTCTGTAGGCATTTCAATCTGCTTACAACATACACAGCCATATGTTAATGCTCAAGTTTATTTGTGAGGACAAGGTGTACAATATGAGAGAAAAAACTCATGATGGAAATTTTCCTTTTATCTTTCTAAAACTTTTAATGTACTATGGAGTTTAATGACATATAAAGTTGGCATTTTGCAGTTGTGGAGAAAGCAAACTTTGAAAAGTACCTCATATAGGTAGCTTTACACCACAGTAAATCACAATGGCAAGCTCACACTTAGCACTTGAATTAACACTGTTATTACTATTACATGTGACAATTTAATTGTTTGTAATTCTATGAAGGCTGGAAAGAAAGTAAAGGCAATACTGTCGCCATGCTGCTAATGCATATGTAAGGGTGGTACTGTTCTCAGCAGAGGAAGGGAATAGCTATACAACACCTCAATATCACTAGTGCATTGCATGTACACCATACAAAGCTGTCAAGTGGTGATGTATATCACTGTTATTAACACTACTACATCTGACAAATACAACTGTTTGTAATTCTACGAGGACTAAAAAGAAAGCAATGTCGCCATGGTAGTAATGAATATGTAAGGGTAGTATTGTTCTTGGCACAGAGAAAGGGCATAGCTATTCAACACCTTAGCATCACTAGTGCACTGCAAGTAGAAGCATACAAAGCTGTCGAGTTGGACTACCCAAAAGTGATGTTTTCTAAAACAGAGCACAATGTATGGATTATAATTGAGGCAAATAGGGCAGGAACATGAAGAAATATCATGCTGGTCTCTGAGAAGCCTGTGACAGTGAAATCTTGGATTATCTGATAGTGATTCATTGGATGCAATAGTGTGTAAGATGCACCATATGCAGGCCATCCTATCCTTGAAGCTCAGTATTACCACAGGTTTCTGGAGAATCATTTTCAAATAAGAAATGCCATCCTGCAAGTAATAGGGTGCTTTTCTTAGACATCTATAAAAAACAGCTTAGTTACAGCTGTCCAGCATCTTCCAGAAGTGTAGCAGTGGGTGATAAATAGGGATTGCATTGTGGGAATGTAAGTCTCCAGGTTTTAAATAAATGGTTTACTACTTATGAAAGTTTGCAATTAATTTTTTTCCAGCCTAAAAGAAATTAAATGTGTAATAAATTATTATTAGAGATGAAGATTTTAATTATGTGGATGATCAATATTCTAATAATATAGTACATTTATTCTGAAGAAAAACAAATTTTTAAACATAATGAAAATAAGGTCTAATAAACACTGTACTGTATTTATTTGTGTACTATACTTCCCATATGCCATTCCTTCAAGAAAAAATTAATAATCAAGAAAAACTCTTTCAGTAGTCGAAAGTGTGTCATTATTAAACAATATAATTATTACAAATTATTTTGATTAAACACGAGAAAGGTGCTCACAAGTAAAATTGTGTCATTGTAACTGCTGCTTTAAGAAAGTAATTTCTTCTATTTTCTTATGGATCATTCAGATATGTTGAATTTCCTTTCAGAACCACAAATCCTAACTCTTCCATCTCTTTAATGAGTCATGTTTTTTCTGCAAATGCTAAAGATTAAAATCTTTTACCAATTACAAATGTTAAAGATTATAGTCTTTACCAATCATAATTATTATTACCCTTAATGTTTAATTTCACCTAATTAAATTGCCATTGATGCTATATGTGCATAGAGGATGGTTTCATATGTACATGGAAGTCAGTCCTGGTGGTCTTGTGGTAACTACACTTGCCTCATAGATTCAAAATTTTAAGTTAAATCCCAGCCAGGGTAAAAATCCTAGGTATGACTTCCTTAAGAAGGGGAGAAAAGCCATAGGTTCCATATCTTAGATTTACTGCACCTAAAAGAACCTCAAGCCTGAAAGAAGAGGCCTCTAAGCAAAAGATATCAGTTGTTTCATGCCATGAATTGAATGGGACACTGATGACCTGAGATGTTAAAGAATCAGTTTATTAATAATTTCTCTCTCTCTCTCTCACATATGTACAAGGAAATCTGTGTTTAAACTACTTGTTTAAGTCAAAGGTTTTGAAACTATAAGCAATTGGTATTAACATAAATATGGTATCACAAATAGACTAGTAAAAGTACAGTAGATAATTTTATGATTACTTATTTTATTTTATATCTTATTAAGCTAACTTAGTCTTAAAATATATTTATATTTAATACAACATTATCACATTGTCACAAACTTCATTTGTCTGAATATGAAAATTTAATAAGCGCATTTTGAAGATTAATATTATTGCAGAAGATACCATCTTTCCACATGGAACATTTTTGGAATGCATGGAACACTTGTGAGCAGTATGATGTTAATATGGTTTAGTGACACTTATACTTCACTTGGTTTTTTTATTAGGTATGTAAATAATTGAATATAAGTGTCACCAAACCAAATCTATATTAATATTATTTTAAAACTCTACTGTTATAGCTTCAAGAGATTAAGTTCATAATGTGAGCAGTATTTTTACTTCTACTGAATGATCAAATTTACTTGGACTTTGGGGCAAGTCAATTTGAATGATGTAATTGCTACTCAGTGCACCTTGTCAGTGCACCTGATACTAATACAAACTAGTGAGTGGTTAAAGAGATAACTTGACCACATTTTGTTAACAAACTGATTTATAAATATATAAAATAACTAAGTGTGTTTGTGAAACTTAATGAGAGTTTTAATGTGACGACATGATTTTTAGTGTTTTACTTTAAATCAAAATAAGATTAACAAAAGTTTCACTCTGTGGATTCCGACATTCCGTAAACATATAGCAATTGGCTTTCACTCCCTCTCCAAAGTACACTCCCATCCCCCAGATGGGATGTTATTCATTTCAAATGACTCATGGTAAAGTGGAAATAAATTTGATCATGCAGCATATTTCAGCATGTGCAAATAATTACCACTACCACTACTACTTCTTCTTCTTTTAAGGATGTTATTAACATCTTTGGTCATTAGAGTCCCATTCAATTCAGGGTATGAAACATCTGATAAATTTTGCTCAGAGGCTTCTTTTTTTCAGGCTTGAGGCTCTTTCACATGCTGTAAATCTATGGAATGGGGCCAACAGCCTAGGATTTTTAAATTCTATTGGTCATGTTTGAACCCATAACCTTGGGTCTACGAGGCAAATAGACTAACAAAATTATAAATTCAGCTGTTGAAGAAATTAATTGATAAATCATTTTACAGAAACTATCAATTCACAATTGCCACACATTTGTGTAAAGTGCTTGAACACTCTGACCATCTAAGATAGCTCTATTCAATTCTTTGTTAAAACACTGAACTTTCTGAGAATTTAATAAGAGAAAGTTTCTCAAAAGTCAAACAGATATATTAAATATTTTATGAAAATATGTTTTTAAGAGTCAAAATAAATACTTGTGCAGCTTCACTAATTTAATATTTTAACAGAAACTTGTTTCACAGACCATTTGTATTATCAACTGCTTGCTAACTTTTGGAAGGATTCCCATAGTTTTTGTTGGATGTACTGTTCTGATCTGGTGAAAATCTGACGAACTGAAGTTCTTATTTTCTTTCCCAGAGATATTAAAGTTTTTAGCAGATTTTGATAATGATGGATGTAAATTTGTTCCCTGTTCAGTTTTGTGTATCATACTGCCTTTTAACAGCTGTACTCTTTATTCTAATTCACAATTTTCTGTCCAAAAATAAACTGCCCTGACAATTTCTTTATTTAAATATACATCATGTTCCTGCTGTACTATTTCCATTGAGTATTTATACTTCTTTTTGTTTATCCAATATAGCTTATGCAATTTATACCATAAGCCCCTAACTTCTTTTCTAGTGAAATAGTATCTATGTTAAGTAAAAATTGTACTTACGAAGCTGTAGACAATGGAGTGGTAATATATGTTACATTAATGCTTTCAGTTGTTAACACTAACTCCACTTACTTATTTAAAACTTTGGACTAGTTTCGGGAGAGGTGATGGGAGGAACCTCTCCCGAAACTAGTCCAAAGTTTTAAATAAGTAAGTGGAGTTAGTGTTAACAACTGAAAGCATTAATGTAACATATAGTATCTATGTGTTTATTCTTTATACATTTTTTATGCTAAACTTATTCTTTAGTATTAATATTAATTAAATTTGGAATTTAACATAGTGAAGCACAGATTAATAATCACTTCTGAGTTGAACTATTTAAATACAATCTTTTTGGCTTCACTTACTGGAGATTTACTCAGGACATGTTTCATCTTCAATGTTAAAGTAAGTGAAGTCAAAAAGAGTGTGTTTAAATAGTTCAACTCAGAAGAGATTATTCTTTGGTGCTAATGAAATAAGGAACAGACGTACTAAATGAAAAGAGCACAACAGAAACAAAGTAAAAGCATTTAAAGAAATATGCTGTGGCAATTCATTTTTTTGGACAGAAAATCATAAAGCAGAAGAAAAAGTGCAGTTCTTAAAGGCAGCAGAAGGACCTACAGACCTGAACATATTAAAAAAAAAATCAACGTCCATAAATACAAAAACTGACTTGTGAAATTTGATATTCTGGGAGAAGAAAATACAATTTCAGGCTCATCAGGCATCCACCAAAATAGAATAGAATATCCACCAAAGATTATGAGAATCCTTCTGACATTTTACAAGTAACTGATGTGGATGAAGGTTCACATAACATCTATTAAATTGGTAAGCTAGTGAAAACTGCACAAGTGTTTAGTTTAACACAAAATTAATAGATGGTCGCTTCATTGTGGCAGTTCGAATTGTACTGTAAATTAAGAATGCTTATAGGATTTATGACTAAAAGATCTAAAGCAATCTAATGTGTGACTGGGTACTATTTACAGTTAGATACGGTAGAACTATTTGTTTTCTAGTAATATCTGCAGTGTATATTTAGCTTTAAGCATGGTAGCTATGTCTATTAATTTTAAACAGAAAAGCTTAATATTCCATATACATGCAGTGAAACCTAAGCATCCTGTTGTTATCTCCTGCTTACCTTGGGCAATGTGTTGGCTTTCCGGAAAACCTTGTTACTGCTCTTGATGCCACCACCACAATGATTGTGTGCATGATGGGAAGCAATTGGTTGCTGGAGGGGCACGGCAGGCTCAGGGGTTACTGTCTGGACAGGCCTAGGGGGCTTTAAGGTTAAACGCTTCAAGCTTGCCATTCTCTTTTCACACATCATTGATACATCATCTATCCTCTGTAGCACCTGTAAGAGTGTATTTCACTAGTCAAGCAAGCACCTGTAAACTGTACAGAGCTCATACAAGTACTGGTCAAATCTAATGTTTGAATGCATTAAAATGTAGCATGAACATATCTACATGGGCCCAATTCCTGTACAAAGAAGCTGGCTGTTAAGCTGGGAAATGAGGAATAAACAAACCTGTTTCATGCAAACTTAAGAGTAGCCTCTCTTAAACAATATAAACATTCCTTTATATTTCTGGATTTTTATTTACTGTTCATTTCTTTTTACTAGCCTAAATGTGGTTTTTGTTAAATATAATAGGTTTTCTACAAAGAGGTATTTCTTTAAAAATTTTTTCCAAATTCATAACTTGCATCCACCCAACCCCTTTTCAAATCCACTGCTGGCTATGTCAGAAGCTGCAAGGGTATTATTGGACCATTAGCTTACTTTATTCCGTTTAGACCTTGAACCTTATTGCTGATGTCTTTGAAGTTGTATGAAAGAGCACGATAAATTATCTATATATCTTATATTACAGCTGGAAACAAAGTATATAAAATTTTGGTGACACTGCACATGATAATTATTACAGATGATGTGATAAGGCTGTAATGGACTTTACTAATGGAAGAGAAATAATTTTTCTTGGAAATACACAATGACTCTGAATTATTCATTAGGAGGTCTCTGTTATGAAGCATTGTTTTCAGTCATATGGAATTACATTCATCTTTGTGAAGACGAGTTTCATACAACCTCGTTCAAAAGGTGAACAACATTGTGTATAAAAATATATACAAACTGATTTAAGTGCTATGTGAATAAAAAAATGATTCTGGAAGATTATTTTTTATTTTTGTTTAATGTCCTGCCAACATTAAAGATCTTTCAAAACAGTGAACAAGATAATTAAATAATGATGCAAATGAGTTTGGGGTCCTTAAAAATTTATTTATTTCATAAACTGGGAAAAACTTTACCCAGGCAATTTGTATTGACCAGGGATTGAACCCAGGCATACCAGTTGATTCTGGAAGAAGATGCAATATGTGCACTGAGATAATATTAAATAAAATCACGAAGTCATTAGAAAAAAAATGAGAGAGGGAGAAAGGGAAAGATAGAACATCTATTCAAATATTTATTAATTGGCAGCATTTTCCTATTGTATTTAGATTAATCAGTACTTACAAGAGCTGGTTAAGTTTCTCTCTAATGCATATGACAACGAAAAATCATCTCTTATATTTGGATTTCTTATAAATGCTACATGGTGGAAAATTATGTAAAGAGGAATAACATATTTCTTGGATGTGAACAATTTATTTAATCTGCTGCACATCTTATTCTAAATCCTAAAAATATTACAGTTTTTAAGTCATTTATGACCCTGGCCTTTAGATAACAGAAATAATATTATGATCGAATTCAGAATGATAATGAAATCTGGTTGCCTTACCTTTCTTATAAGAGTTCAGATATTTTGTTGGCTAGAAATCTCCATTTATGCAAAAGTTTCAGCAACAACCAACACCAATGAGAAAAAAAAATCTTCTATATCACTTTACATGTCTAATCTTCAGAGGTACAAAATATCCTTATTTTGCAAATTTCCTGGATATTATGAGGGGTATACCTAGAGTTATGTACACAGGCCATTTTTGGGGACAGTATGAAGTAATTATTATATTTCCCTCCAATGCAGGAGGTTCTGAATGCCCTTAGATGCCATTTTTGTTCAGTTATTGGATTACTCAGATTGTGTGCAATGATAACTCTCTAGCACCTTATAGAGGATGACAGGAGCTGGTTTTATAATGTTGGAAAGGAATTAAAATTTAGTGGAAGTTTCTATACTGGAGCTGCACAATAAGAAGTGTTGCCATGCAGCAGGACCACCCACAATTCTAACAATTAGAAGGAATTTTGACAAATTTTTTATCTTAAATTTGTCTATAAAAATTTGCAATAGTATTGCCCATTGACAGTCTGGCCTACCAGTAATTAATTACTGGTCACAACACTTTTAGAATAGCATACAAAAATCATAATTGGATTGCTGTCAATTAAACTTTGAAGGCTGTAAGAAAATATGTCTCTAATCTTCTGATTGTGACTTTTGTTCTGATTCAAAGTACTGGATACAAATCTCATCAATTGCTCCTATTCTATTCAGCAAAATGTCACATCCATCCATTTGAATTGCTGGGATGTGGTCCTATCTAATACTCAAATTGATAGAGTACTCTGAACACAATTTTCTTTTTCCTAACATGGTGATGAAAATCAGTAAACTTAGTAGACATATATGCTTGATGAGTGATTTACACTGTTAAATGATGAAGTTTTTTAATAAGCATTGCAACTATGGAGACTGATATTTCGTCCCTTGCCATTTGCAGTTGGGCTGAGCATCAATAAGCTCTGGCCTTTCCTAAACTCAATGCACAACAAGAAATTGTACTACAATCGAGACTGTTTTCCCACAAAATTCCTGCAAGGTGTCACATCAGAGTTTTCCCCCCTTCAGAATTTTGATTTTCATGCGTTTGCATCGTTCTAATGCTGTGACTTGGCCTGAGGAGCTCCACATTTCCAAATCTCCTCAAGTCCACACTACAAAGTCTAATGCATATCATTCAGGCCAGCTGTGTTGGGGAGTGTAATCAACTTTGTAATAATATAAACATTTTCTTGATTATATAATCAGATTCTGTAATAGGTCTGCATGTACAGAACTTTGCAAGAGGGAAGGATGACCTAGCAGGAGAGAGTTAAGTTAACTCTTTGTTGAAAAAAGCCAACATAATACAGTTGCCTTACAAGCAAAACTAATGAAAAGCACTGATTTGAGTAAAATGTTCATTGCTAGAAGGGTAACTCTCAAGCTCGAATACTGTGCATCAAAACATTCAACATATTAGTACTAAAAAGAATGTGTTGGAAGCTGTTTTAAATATCTTAGGCCCAAAGACTGCTGTAATTACTGAGCATGGACTTATAGCTCAGGATTTAAATTATTGTAGAATCATTAACTTCAAAACATTGTAGGAAAACTGCTCATGGAGGTGTATTATACTGATATACAACCAGGTTCTGTTTCTGGGGAACCAGCTCTAATGTGTAGGAATATTCTACTTAGATTCATGTTTCAAAGCAATAAAATGACAGCCAAAAGCTGATCTGATGCTCAGTTTCCAATGCCAACATGCATTTTTTAATGATTTAATTAGTTTTATAATGGCAGAGTTAAGGCTTTGGGGTCTTTTCTTCCACTCAATCAGTCACGTATATAATGCAATGGACTTTATTACTTTATTTCCTGCTTATACTATGCAAGTAGAAGTTTACTCTCATGAATATGATCTGCTTTACTTTATCAATTAACTGAAAATTAACAAAACTAACTTTTACTGATATTTATAATACATTAAAATATGACTCTTTCCATGTGCACTTAATATCAGTTAACACAAAAATGAGCTCTGCATAAAGTGTTAAGAAGACCAATAATGGAATTCAGTTGTGATACCTAAATTGAATTTGTTTCCTCATAATTTTTGTTTACCTTGCTCCTAATTCAATGAAACTAATAAGCACAATGTAAACTAATCTAACCTAGTAGCATTAATAAATGGGTAGCCCACTAGCAAAGAACACACAGATAAGCACAAAAGTCTGCTTCCTTTACATAATAATAAATATAGCATTTGCTTATTTTAAAAGTTTAATTCATTAATAACTGTTGACAACAGCATAATTATTCTATTGTCAATTGTTAATCAATTGTTGTGTATATTGCACAATTTGTTGTTTTGTAACTTATTTTTTTAAGTGTCACATAAAATTACAAATAAATTTAAAAGCTTGTGGTGGAAGCACTATAAAGGGACTATCTGAATTCATATAAATTTTAGCTGTGCTGTTATCCATTTGGCATCATTTGTAAAAATTAATCCTCAAATTGAAGAACCAAAAACATTATAGATGCACCAATCTTTGGTGGGCATGTTGTTTCCACACACATGCAATTGATCATAAATCAATGCAGAAGACATCTGCTCAACTGCATATGTCTTGAAGTATCCCAGAGAATCTTAAATGATATAAGATTCAAATCATATTATTGAAAGTTACTCCTGCACTGAATGAAGACAATTATGTCAAATAAATTCAATTCATTGAGTTACTTCTAATAGTTCATGATGAAACATGCTAAATTTTGGTCTGACACAAATTCCTAAGTAGTGGAGCAAAAGCCTAATATGACAATTGTTTCTTTCTGGCAAGGGACTTTTAAAAAGTGGATTAATAATTTTTTCAAGAAGCAGTTACTACTTATATTTATTTAGAAATTCTGCAGAACACTAACTGAATAAGCTCTTTATTTACTTAAGCTTTTAATCTGGCTAATGAACTCAATGCTACTTCAGATTGGTATTTTGTAACTTTCTAAATTTACAAAGTAATCAGAAGCCTTGAGATTATCAGCTGTCATTTGATACTATGTGATTTTTCAATGGAAGATTAAACTGATGTTGCATTTGATGTTATTACTGTCATAATTAGGTGCATTAGTTTTAATATAACTTCAACATATTATGTTAAGGAGAAACCAAATTTTTGCATCCTTCTGTATCTAAAGACACCATTGGCTAACTTATAACAAATCAAAACACTCTCTTTTCCATAAGCTCAATTAGTAGAGCTATTTCAACCTACCTGCACGTAGTTCTTTATCATGCCAACATCAGAGAGTAACTCTATAAAGCACAATTAAACAAATATGAAGGAACAGTATGTACAGAAGTATCCAGAAAGACAGTTGGCACTCAGTTATTAAACAGAATTTTTCTTTATACTCAAAAGTCCTTTCTTTGTCTTGTAATAGTTTTGAGTTGTACTAAATTATACATAAAAAATAAAGAAGCTGACACTTGCAATACATCTAAGCTGGTAAAAAAAACATACTTGTGTAACCAGAGCTTTGGTCTCTGGTGTAATAGAATCTTGAAACAAGGAACGGAACTCTTTAGGACTGCTCAATTTGAACTCCTCTGCACTGGCCACATATTGCTGAATTTCATGTAGAGACTGCTCTGCCAGTTCAGGTGATGTAGAGCACTTCTCTATGTGCTGGGAGGCCAGCAGATCCACACCTCGGGTACACCACCTATTAGCCTAAAACAATATTTTGAAGTCTATTCACAATAACATATCTATTTATAATTAATGATGAATGTAGGAATCCACACAATGAAACGTATATAAAATATTAGGTAGATTAAAAGTAAAAAGTAAAAAGTAAAAAGAGTGGAATGAGTGTTTTTAATGTGTTAACATGATTTTATGTAGTTTTACTTTTAATCTACCTTAGATATCTAATTTATATTTACACTTTACATATCTCTCCAAATACTAAGAAACAGCAATGTTAGAACTTGCATATTTATAAACAATATTCAGCATCATCATCTTGCATATTTGTAAAGCACAAAACATTTTTTTTTTTGGAACCAGATTACAACCACGCAGTTTGCTTTTTATGTTATGCTGACATGATATGCATAAGAAATGAGGTGCATCAGTCATGTCTCTGCAAGTAAATAATTTATTCTTTATTTATTAATTAAGGTATCCTCAAATATTCTTAATAATATCACAAGCAAGAAATATTCCTAGTTTTTTCTTAATCTTTGATGCAACAGTTGCAATGCTGGAGAATTACTAGGAATCTCACAGCAGTGTCTCACTGTTTAGATGAAAGAGAAAACAATATACTCAAAACTTAGTAGGATGGGATGAAGTCATTAAGGTTTGTCCTCCACTATAACAATGTTAAATCATAACATTGTCAGATTAAAAATTATTGATATCTGTGACATCATTATGTATAATTAAGCTGAGGATTTTTGCTTAAATGCCTAAGAAGATAAGCAGAGATTTCAGTATCTATTAAATGAATACAGGCTGATAGCTACAATTAAAGAACCAACCCGTTTAAGAGACCGTTCGAGAACAGCTGTTGATAACATTATTACAAATCTTACAAGGTAGAGGTCATACAATCATGTTTGGCTGACCATACTGCACATAGCATAACTCTATATGGTGCTAGTAAGGTTACAAGCTGGTCAAAATAGAAATACAAAAGAAAGTCACTCCTTTAGTGAGGTTAATCTGAAAGCCCTTAAAATGCTCTAACAACAGAAAACTGGAGCAATGTAAATGCAGAAGAGGATCAAAACCTAAAACTTGATAGATTTTTTGAAATTCTTAACTACTACCTTAATTTGTAAGTACAATATTTACTACATTAATATTCATTGTTCTCAAACTGCTCATAGGAAAACTGACATAAAAACTAATTATCTTCACTGGATCACTCCTAAAATAAAATACTTGCATACCCTGCTCAAACTGGCAAATGTTCAGAAGAATTGCCACAATCCAAATTTTAGAACCATAGATCTAAAAGCAATTAAAAGCTACATATGATCGAATTGTTTTAGAAGCTAAGCAAAACAGCAATAAAATCTCATCTGCCCACAATAAAAGCAAAGCTAGTTGGCAATCTATGACAGATACACCAACCTTAGTTATAGCCAAATTTGAAATTAAATTTGGAAGTGGTATTATGAATAGCCCATCAGAGGTATCAGATATCTTTAATAATTGCTCTGAATCCACAGGTGGTAACCTAAATTCACAGCACTGTACTCCCAATACAAGTGAAAATAGGAGGCTGTCAAATAATTTGAGAACCAACGAATATATTTTTTTTATCCTACTGACATTAATGAAATCTGCAATATAATTAAATCACTAAAATCAAAAAAACATTCTAAGTTTAGTTGGCATACCCATGTCATTGATTAAAAAAGGCTGTGGTGAATTAGTCATGCCACTTGTAAATATAGCAAACTCCTTGAATTGAGTATATTTCTGGACAAACTAAAAATTGCTGAAGTCATACAGGTCTATAAAAAAGGAAATAAGAATGATATAAATAATTATAGACCTATATCCATTTTGTCACCAATTTAAAAAATTCTTGAATGATTACCGTGTAACAGATTAATCAACTACCTTGATAAACTTGATCTAATTCCAAAGCAGCAGAATGGTTTTGTCAAAAATAGGTCCACTGTAAGTGCCCTATGAAATTTTATTAAAACAATAATTGCAAATATTGACTCTACAATTATACTGCAAGTATTATGCTAGACCTCACAAAAGCTTTTGACTGCGTAGATTCAGATATTATGATGGATAAATTATATATGTTAGGCATTGGGGGCTCAAGACACAAATTAATAAAATCCTTTCTGATAGAAAGCAATTTCTTGTTATAAAATCAAATGACAAGGAATGCAGATCCAAGGTAAGATGTACAAGATGTAACATATGGCATATGGCATATCCCAGGGTTCTATATTGTGACCATTATTATTCATTTTGTATATTCACGATATAACTAAAACAATGCCTGGAAATGCTATGCATCATCCAGTTTGCTGATGACACTTCAATTGCAGTCAATAATATTGACTTATACATATTTAGTTTAAGCATCAATTTAATTCCCACACCATTTAAAAAAAAATCAAAGCAACCACATACAACACAATAGCTTCCATGGGACCAACAAGAGCACCAAGAAACAGTGGGTGAACAGCTGAGGATAGGAACCATGGTTCTCAAAGCATGTCATAACTTATATACATTAAGTGAAGTGTGTCAGAAATGTACCTGAATTATATAAATTAACACATAATACCTTCACTGTAAACAGCTTCAAAATTAAACAAATATGTTACATTAAGAATTACTAAAATAGCTGCTGTTTAAAAACATGGAGATAAAAATATATTGTATAAGCCTAAATTATACAGTACAAGGATGCAACTAATTCAGAACATAGTATATTTAAATAAATATTGTACTTACGAAGCTCTTGACAATGGAGTGGCAATATAACCTAAACTTAGGTATTCATTTTTTACACTAAACTCCATTCACTTACACAAAAGTAAGATATGTTTCTGGGGAATCTCTCCAATCTTCAGTTGCTCACTGAAGATGGGAGAGATTCTCCTGAAATGTGTCTTACTTCTGTGTAAGTGAATGGAGTTTAGGGTAAAAAATGAATACCTAAGTTTAGGTTATAGTATATTTATCTCACATACTATATAAACAAACATATACTATAAAGTAAAATTCAATGCATTGAATAACAGTGCCTGAAGGTGTTCTGTCCATAATATGTGCCATAGAAGATCATGTGAGTTGGCAATATGAATGTCCATTATAGGTAAATAGCTTTAAACTATGAAACATGGACATCTGAACAAAACGTCATATCAATAATGCAGTTAGTGCTGTGCAATGGAATTATAAATGTAACATTTACCTGTTAGTAATATTATCAATGCCAGTGCAAAGGTAATTAATTGCTTGGTAACATAGCAAAGTTAAACTCAATAGACTGAGAAAACTATAAATAAAACGTGAAGTGTGAGATAGTATAATCAGTGTAAAATTAAGTTGAAGTGTTTTAACTTATACTTATGCCTTTTTACAAAATTTGTTTGAAACTAATGCTTTTGTTATTGAATTACAACTTTAATAATGCATAATGCATGCACTACTTTCAAACTGGAGCCAAATAACTGTAAACTCCTGCACAAATATATATTACTATATTATACATTAATTTTACAACTATTTGGGAGAAAGTAAAAGTAATTTGTTTTAATTGTGAGCGAGTATCCTCCCCTCCCCAAAAAAAACTGTAAGCTCCCCTAAAATTGTTAGTTTATTCTAAAACATACCTTGTCAATGCGCTCCTGAAGTTCCCTGCACTTGGATAGTGTGCTGAGACGACTTTCAAGACGTTCTGACAACAGCTGACATATTCTCTGCAATTCTGAGCATTTAGGTTGGACAGAATCTAGAGCACAATAATGCCTACTATTTAACAGCTGTTGCCCTGTGGATATCAGTTCTTCAGCTCTTTCTATATCACTCTGCAAGGTAAAAGCATAAACGAAATAAAATAAACTAACAAACTAACTCATTCTCATAACTAGCAAAGTGATTTCATTCAATAACAAACATGTGTTGCTTACCATGCAAAGTTTCTGAAATGCAGTGGTTTCCCTTATAAGCGTATCAACTCTTGCTACTGTTTCACCCACTTCAGTCATTTCACAAACAGTCTTTAAGTGGCTGTCAAAATTACCCTGAAACAAGACCAGAAGAATATAATTCAAAGTGATAACCAAATTTGATTTGTGTTAAAAAAAATTAAAGTATAATTGCATAATATGTATATTGTTATATATCGTGAATACATCATGTTCTGAAATTGGAAACATGCTGATAATTCAGCAAGATATAGCTTGAAATAAAGGTATAATTTTATTTGTGACATGGACCAACATTAGTATCACAGCTCAATCAAATGATATAGAATAGAATAGAAAATAGAATTGTCATGCATGACTGATCTGTGTGTCTTGTGACAATAAATGGCTTATTAATTAGATTTAAGTTTGCTGCTTATATGTCGTTTTGTATTAGGCATGATGTGAACTGCATGGCAGTTAACAGTTGATTTTTCTTTTCACATTTAGAAATATTTTTCTATTTACAATTTGCAGGATCTGAGGCCCTCAATGTTAATTGGACTGTCATTACAGCTGTCACCAGAATTACAAATACACTGGTTCATGCAAGGCAATAATGCAATATTTAAAATTTATGTTTTAACATGGTGGTTATGTTATTGGAAAATATTGCTTCACGGTTTTATTTATTGTAGTTAAAATGAATTACTTTTATTAATTGTAGTGGGCTTGTGTTTTCTTTATAATGACAGCTTTAAAATAAATAATGTTCTAATATTTCTGCCAATGAAATCTTTTTAAGCATTGAAAGATTCATGTTCCACACCAAGGGACAAAATATACAAAAAGGGCATTTTTTCAAAGATGCAAGTTTTCCTCTGAGCTACGTCTAACCCTCTATTGCAATTAAATATACATACCTGGAGCTCCTTGAAGTCTTGTTCAAACCTCCTCAGTTCAAGACATTGCCTTAAACGTGCTGAATGACTTAGCCAGAAGTCATCAAAAGTGCGTTCTGTTTCCTCCAACTGAACAAGTAACCTAAATAAAATAGGCAGGAAAAAATTAAAATAAAAATTGTGTAAGAAAATTACAATAAATACAGAAAAAAAAAAGTAAAACTTACTAAGTATGTGAGAGGCAGAACTGCGTTTGCACACAATAACCGTGGATACAAATCTCTGTGTGCATTAAGCACTTGCTTATGTACAGAGACATAATGCATTCTTTTCATTCTCATTTTTATAAACTTGACACTTTTTGCAATTACTGGATTTACTCATGTTTGTGTGGGTGGGGGATGGGGTGGGGATAGAGGAATTAATATAAGTTGATGCATTCTTGCTACCAATACTTAACTATAACTACTGCAGATAGACAGGGCAGAGTAAATTAATAATTCAATTGACCAACCAATAACATATGCTATTTTAACCATTCACATAAGTCATACAATCAAAGAAATCCACCTGGTCAAACATTAGGTACTTATGTATTAATTTATATAAAAATATCAGTATCCATTTATGTCTTTCTATCTAAAATAGCAGTGCCTATGGTTAACAAAACAGATTATGAGAATGATGTCAACAAGAAAATTTATAAGAAGCAGCACTTATATCTGAGAGAAATAACAAAAATGCACAAATATAATAAAAGTACTTCACAAATTAATTATAATTAAAAGTCTACAATTCAGAAAACTGAATTTTTATCTTTTTATAAATATTCAAATGTAATAACTCAATAACTATTTTAATGTTATATGATAAATAATTCAGAAAAATGTGATAAAGAAAAAGATTTATGTATGACAAATTAAATTATTTTTACATAAATGTGGTTGGTTTTGGTGGTGTAGTGGTAACCACACTTGCCTCCTAAACCCAAGATCATGGGTTCGACCCAGCCAGGACTGATGGATTTTTTTGGGTATAAAAATCCTAAGTATGACTTCCTTTGGAATGAAAGTAAAGTCGAGGGTCCCATGTCGTACATATATGACATGATAAGGAACCACCAGCCTGAAAATATAGGCCTCTGAGCAAAATATGTCAGCTGTTTCACGCCGATTTGAATGGGATGCTGATTATCTGAGATGTTAAAGAGCTTCCGTAATTAAACAAAATAAAAAAAAATACACTAAATGCTATCATAATTATAATCAATGTAATACAAATTAATATGAATCAAACATTAAATATTATTTATAAAGCACTATAATGTACAAATTGTTTTGGAAGTAATAGAAGCTAGAATTAAATTTTTACGGCAATTCTCAAAATACTAGATTCCAAATAAAAACTATAAATGTTTTTTCTTTTTGGCTCTCAAGATTAAATTCATCTGTAATATTATTACAGAATATTTGGGAATTTACAACTTTTTCAACCATCTATTCAAAGTTCATTAATATCTCCACTGTAAACAGCTTAAAAATTAACAAATACAATTTTTTACTTAAATGTAAATTGGAACTTGCACAGTGAAGCCAATCACATTTGATATCATTGTATGATTCTGTTGACTACACACTCTTAAAGCTTCACTTACTTTTCATAAATGTATGGAACCGGTTTCGAGAACATTTAGTTCTCGTTTAGTTAACAGAATCATACAATGATATCAATTAAATACAATTTATTCAAAATTTTCACCTACAATTAGGTGAAACAAAATTTAAACATAACACATTAAGCAAAAGCATTAATAGTCATTATTATAAACAATTGAACCGTTTAATAAACTACTTTTAACTATCAGAAAACTACCACAACTTACATTCATGTAAATTAACAATGAACATATTTAAAATTTTAAAAATTGTAAAAACTTTAAAAGTTTCACCCGAGCAGAACATTGCTTCTGATACTATGTAACAACAACCTTTCACACCAGTCATCCACAGCCTAAGATGGAGATAACATATCTTTGAAACCGGTTCCGGATCTTTTTTTAAGGTTAGCGAAGCATGAAGAGTGTTAGACGGCAGATTTAATTAATGAAATATTGTAGCTTTTTATGCAACACATTATACAGCTTACATAATTTTCAGATTTACACGTTATTGTAAATATTTGACATTTTATCTTACTTTACACATCAAGCCTCTTGTAAAAATATGCAATTTTATTATATTGTATTTTTTGCTGTATGTTCAACCATTAAAACAAAAGTTGTGGTATTTTCAGTGATAAATAAAATATCAAAAATTATAACTTATAATAGAAGAACAATCAACAAGAGCAGCTGAGGTCACTAAGGTGTGAACTCATGAACTTTGGTCAGCAGTTCAAATCCTGCCAGGAGCAAAAATAATGTACAATAAATGAGACAGTGAAAATAAAACTTTAAAAATCATAAAAATATATGAATCAGTATAAACATACTTAAAAATAAAATAGATTAAAATGATTTGGTTCATAATGCATTATTATTATTATTATTATTATTATTATTATTATTATTATTAGATTTATTTATGGGGCTCCTTAACATCTTTGATCATTAGCGTCCCATTCAATTCAGGGCAGAAACAGCTGATAAATTTTGCTTAGAGATCTTTTCTTTTAGGGTTGAGGTACTATTAAATGCCATAAATCTATGACACGGAACCAACGGCTTTACTTCTCTTCCAAAGGAAACAATACCTACGATTTTTATGTCCTAAAGAACTAACAACCTTGATCAGGATGAAAAAATGTACATTCATTAAAAACAAATAATAATATAGAGAGTTCAAAAATTAAATTTTAAGTGTAACAAAAGAATGAATAAGACCAGACAGTTGAAGCAATGAAGCTATTTGAAAAGATGCAACACTTTTAACCTAAATAATAAAATAAACAAACTTATACAGGGAAGAACAAAATTAAATCAATGAACTTTGAGTACTTGCACAAGGTACCAAAACCAATTTTTTTTAAATCTATATTTTCCAGTGAGACTTCTTCAAACTGCTAGATGGCATATGCATTCTTCAGATGTAAAAGCTGCTCAAAATTCTGTGCGCATGTTCGTTTGTGTGAGAGATAGAGAGCGAGAGAGAGGCGAGGTAGGCTCAATTCTACAACTGAGAGATAGCACAATGTACAATACATTGATGCCCAGCACATTACAATACCTTTCAACAGCAGTAACATTTCCTAGCCTGTATGGACACACACGATACAGATCCTGTTGGTCCTCTATGTTGGCACAAAATGAGGTAGCTGTAGCACTACTTGTGGGACGCTGTCGAATGCTGTTCAGTAAATCTTCTCCATGTTTTGCTGCATTCAGTATCTCTTCTTTCAGTTCAGAATATTCCAAACCCTGTTAAATAAGGATAATAGAGTACAGCTCTCATGAGGCAATACAAATGATGTGTGGTCCACAAGTTTCTGGCCTGACCATGTTAGGTAAGTGATAAATTAGAAATACAGGCATTAGTTTTCAACATAATCTACCTTTCCTTTAATGCATTTCTAATATCTCTAGATTAAAATTTCAATCCCTCTAAAAAAATATCCGTAACTTTGTCTATAAAATGCTGGAAAACAGCTTCCTACATTTGAAAAGTTCTCAGAATAAAGCTCAAAATAAAATTTAATTCTTGAAATAGTCTTATTTTTCAACCAGTCTCCCTTGACTCTAATGCACTTTGTCCAATGTTTTAAAGACTTCATCTCATTACGAAATTAGATTTCTCAAAACCTTACAAAATACTTAACTTATTCTATAAGTTCTTTAATAGATGAAAATTTCTTCCCCAAGGACTTTTACTCAGCTTTAGGAAGAAATGGAAATCCAAAAGAGCCAAATCTAGAGAATAAGGCTGATGTGGCTGTAAACACATTGTTCAATAATTTTTCCATATGCAATGACATATATATGATAAGTATAGTCTTGATGCAAAATCACTTTCTTCTTTGATAAACTCAATCTTTTCAGGCATATTTTTGCCTTTAGTTAGCTCAAAAGGTCAGCACAGAATGTTCCAATGATAGAGGTTCCATTAGGAAATTAGTAAATTTATTTATATAGAGAATGCCCCAATGAATTGGTAGCTCTAAAGAGGAACTGTCCTTTACAAACACATTAGATAGCTAAAAAATTAACCAGAATAAAAAATTATCTTAAATATTAAAAAATAATTACTGTCGATTGCAAAATTAATTTACCATATATTAATCAACTTTGATATTTTCTTTGAGGGAAGAAAACACCACCTTTAATTTCATCAAAATACTACCAAGATAGAACTTCACTTCCACATAGCCAGTGGAGTCTCCAGCCAGTCGTCTCAAGGCCAAGTTCAAAACCAGTACCATACTTTACAACAAGTAATTGGAGCAATAAGAGTGTTTAGGTTGACATATCTCAAATGATTTTAATCATATAACTAGTTTCACTGTGTTAGTTCCATATATTTTTTAAAAAGAAGTTTTTAAAATATAAATCATATTTAAATCATGTGTATTATAGAATTGAATAAATAATTTAGGTTACAGTAAATTTCAATAAGATATTTTAACAATTTCTTTTTGAACTAGTACTAATTCCTAGATCTCTTAATAACTAAAGGAAATTTCAATATTAATTCAATTTGGGATCGAACACAGTGAAACATGCATTAATAATCTCTTCTGAGTTAAAATATTTAGAACATTCTTTTTGGTTTCACTTAAATGAGATTTACTTAGGACAGTTTCATGGAACAATTGTCCACATCATCAGCTGTTAAATGACTGTTGGGTCATTTGTAGAAGTTGGGTGGATGGGTAGGTAGGTAAGGTAGGTTAGGTAAAGTGGGTGGGTAGGTAGGTAAGTAGGTACGTCGGTCAGTAAGGTAGGGTGGTGGGTAGGTAGGTATCTGGGTTGACACTGGTGGTGTTGTGATAAACTTGAATCAAGTGCTGTCTGCTTCCGAGATGTCAAAACTCATAAGATTTTGATCACGTTTTTTATACAAGTACCTTCCCATATGTTTAGTTCTTTGGTTGTTGAACAGCTTTTAATAACTTGATGCTTTTTTCTATTTCATGGTTTTCATTCCAAAAATGTGGTGCCACAGCTGATTTATCTATTTGTTTATAATGGATGTTTCTCCAAAGTTCCTTCAAATTAATGCCTATATTTTTCTCTTTGTCATTCCTACATAGATTTTTTCCACAATCCTTACAGTTAATCTGATAAATACCAGATTTTTTTCTCTTTGGAACCAGGAATCTGCTTTATATAATTTAAATAAATTTGTTACACTGTATCAGTTTTGAGGTGCTAAGATAACATTGTACTGCTTGAAATTTTTTGAAGTTTCTTATTGGCTCACGGTAATTGAACTTTTTAAATGCTTTAAATGATTTAGCTACTTCTATTATGTGTAGACATTCATTCTTGTATTCTTCTTAATTCAGTAGTATATTTATTAGTTCATATGTCATGCTGTTGAACACTGCTTCCTCATGTAATCTTGGATTGAAACCATGGGCTTTATTAAATTGTCTGCATGCATGTCCTTTCTGTAGATGCCAAATGCAAGTTTATTATTACATTTTATTGTATTTAGACCCAAAAATGGCATATTATGTTTCCATTTTGAGTGTGAACTTAATTGTAAGCCCTTACAGGTTTAAAAGTTTTAGCACATTTTCCTTGCTTTTTGTTTATAATGTCAAGTACAGTCTTACATATCTGTGCTAAACCTTAAAAATGTAGGGGAAAGGTGATAATGAACTATCCATTACTAATCCTGATTTCTGCTTAAAGAATTTGTCCTCAAATATAAAAAATGCATGATTTATGTACAACACTGTGAATTTGATGTATTCTTCTATTAAGGTGGCTAATTGTAACCATTTTTTTGAAAAACAAATAATTTATCCTGTAGTATGCTGGAAAATGGGGCCTTGACATCAAAAGAAACCAGTGTTTCGTTGGGTGATAATTTTTGATCTTTAATTTTGTTGATGAGGTCCATATGTTGCCATTTTTGGATCTGAAGATAATATTATATAATAATAAACTTGAATATGGCATCTACAGAAAGGACAACATACAGGCAATTATATCAATTATGGACTTGTCCTTAAATTTCTAATTATTTTAATAGCTGGATTGTTTAGAATAGCAACAATGAGTGAATAATAATTGGGGGAGGGGGAAGTAATATAATTAATGCCAATGTTAAAGTAAATGGCAAAATCTCTGATGTTCTAAATTATCTAGTGAGTTGATTTGCTCCACTTACTGTTGAATTATGCAAAACTAGTTTCACAGGCTTTTGCCTGCATCCTCAGTTGCGAGACGACTAATTTTGCATAATTCAACAGTAAGTGGAGCATAAGATTAGCAAATCGACTCACTGGATAATTAAGAATATAATAGTTGCTTCGTTGTATTGGTTCCGACACGAAATTAAGTGTTATATTTAATATTTTTGATATTTCTGATTCTTGTTTCTCACTTTCCAAAGATACCATAATGCATCAACATTCTTGAGCTAAATGTTTTTAAAAAAAAAACATATATTTGTTTAATAGTAAAAATATATCACTAAAAACTTATTTAAACCATTACCGTCTACTTCTGCAATTTTTGCTGCAGCTACAACTTCATCTACTTTTAATAAGAATAGTGAAATGTTATGAAGCATATTTTTTCATCATTCAATATTGCGCCAATACGAAATGTGACATAAAAGGAAAAAAGTTGTGTAACATTTTCAAGTTCATGAAGGACTTGAATGAATGAATGAATGAATGAATGAATTTATTATCTTCATGTTTCAATCCTTTTCTTTGATTCACTAGCAGTTTCCCACTGAGATATCCAGAAGACTTGGGCCCATACATTTAAATATCTATTTTACCTTAACCTAAATCAAAAAAACATAAATCAACAATAAAAAAATACAGTTAGCAAGCTACATTATTAGAAAAACTAATTTTTAAGTTGCCTGCATGTCTCTGCATTCATCAATACAGCCTAGCTCCTCTGTATTGATGAACTCATTCTATCCTTGTCTTTAAATCTGCATTTGGCCTGAATCATCTATCCAATAAGCCTACACTCCTATTTTAATTATTTTTGTTCATAATTAGCAAATTCCTCCTATTTACAACATCATGCCTTTCTCAGCCTTTTGTCTCATCTTCCCAAGAATTCTCCAACTATTTTTATGCTATTTTCTCCTTCTACATTTAATATTCTTTTCCATAATATATCATCCCATTTCCTTTGTCATATCTTGACTTGTGTTTCATTAAATATAGCTAATTGCACAACAGCTGGAACAATGTATGTCCTCTAACATTATATTTACCTGTTGATTAAGTAGTAGCTGTGTTGCATCTACATCATTTGGAAACTCGGTATCTTGGAGAGACTGAGTAAAACTATCCAAAGCAGCAGATACCTCTTGTGTATTACAGGAAAACTTCTCCAGAGCCTAAAAATATATATAGGTATTCATAACATAAGGAAAACTTTAGGTAACTACCTCTGTTATGAACAAATGAGGAATTGGCATTTACAATCCCATGAAAATATGCAGTGTTATCAAGGTCATTAGCTTAGTATTCATATAGAAGATAATGGCACAAGAAAATTGAGTTCTCAGAGTGGCAGTTAATTTTTTGATAATACATGCTCTGTAGTAAACAGTATGAATCATTTGCAACAACAAATGCATCAAGTGAAACAAAAATTTCAGACATATTTGCTTATTATGGATTCATTCTATATTATTATTATTATTATTATAAACAATTTTGAAGGAGCTGGAAAAACCATGTTGTTGGCAAACACTATAAGAAAAACAAAAAAAACTAAACATTTTAAACGTGATGCTGGAGAGTTCTACAAATAAATAAAGTTATCATCTAAAAAAAATCAATACAATTATTCATGCTTTATAAAAAACTGAAGTTCAAGACTTTTGGCATATAATTGCAGACATTCATCAATTGACAAGGGCTCAAAGTTATTAACAGAACTTTCTTCATGGCTGAGGAGTATTTAATTTTTTAGGAACTGTTTATGATCAAAGTTCATGAATCCATAAAAAAAATTTTAAAAAAAACTCAATACTCTATTTTGCCAAGCAAAGGCAGCAAATCATATTTTTTTACTACAGAGTAGTGCATAGAGTGTATACTAGTTTCAATTAGTAGTTTTATTTAGCTGAAATATGCATGCACGCATAGATAGCTAAGAGATGTATAAGCATCTGCCATGGATTGCAGTGGTGGAGGCATTTATTTGAACAAGCTACATTCGAGAGACTTACTGAGAACTGCAACACATTAAGATTGCAATGAACCTCTGCTAGAACACAGTATTTTGAGGTGGCCAGGCATATATCAGGTTGGAGGAGAATTATATGAATGTCTAAAATTTAAAATATGTCCATGCTGCATTAAAACAAAGTACCTGCTTTTCAGCATGCTGTCATTGAAGAAATTAACAAATGTAGATTTTTAATGGCCTTGAAGTTCCAACCCTACAAGATCCAGATAATGCAGGAATTGAGGGAAATAGATAACACCAACGGGTACAATGCTTGAATCAATATTCCAGATAAAATGGGCCAAGAACATATTTTGTTTTCATACTGCTAATGCCAGACAAAGCAAACTATTTTCTCAATGGGTTTACAAATAAGTAAAACTTCAAAACAACATCCTTATTTCCTTTACAAAAAACCACAGAAGGGCCAGAAAATTGTGGTGTGCAGTGAAATTATTAGCTCCTAATTTCTAATGATCATGCCAGTCACATTGAAATGATAAAACTTTTTTAATGCCAAAATTAAACATACAGCATTAAAGTGCCATTTGGCTTCAACAGGACAGCACTGTGCCAAATACAAGTTTATTTCCTAATTATCTCATCTCATATCCCTTGCTATCCTGGATTTAATGCTTTCTCTGAGGTATATGAAGGAGAAAGTGTTTACATACTATTTAGGTGTTGAAAAACGCAATCTGCTTGAAATCCAGGCCATTCAACATGAGTTGATGTGATTTATCATGAGGCCTTCCTGCACTGCCTCAAGGAGTGTATAGATATGATGACCATTCTGCAGTTTTAAGAAGCATTGATGTAATTACAGTTTTGATAAATGAAAATACGTAGTCTTTCATTCATTATCAAATAAAATTATGCATTCACTAAGATTTCATATACCAACTGTAATTGGTGCATATGTCAGCTTGTACATATTTCCAATTATTTAAATATTTATCATTTGGAGATAGTGCAATGCATTTCTTAATACTGCTAAATTACAAGGGAAAATTTACATACAACTAATCTAAACATTCTAATCTAAACTCGTTGAAGAAGGACAGTTTTTATGGGAGTTTGGCCACTTTAATCCTCATAAAAAGATCTTTCTCATTGCTACTGAAATATGGCAAAATGTACCTATGTTATACTTTTAGTGGTATGTAACGAATAAGACAAAAATGTCAATGAAGTCTCTTGCACATAAACATAAAAGAGCAAAATTTTGCTTTCAGTATGCATGAAGGTTATGAGCATCTACTGCAATTATGAGTGTGTAACATATATTTATTAATTACTAATTTTTAAATAATAATAATAATAATAATAATAATAAATAGCACAAATATGCATAGAAATTATGCTGCCACACTGCTCCTTCAGTACTGTACTTCAGTGCGTAGTCATTGTTACTTTCATTATGTATCTATAAAATTAAGATTAATGTGCATCTTATATCCAAACATTATATAGAGAATAGAGAAAAGCAAGAATAATGAAATTTTCCATTGTTTTTCACTTATTTTATACTCTCAAATACACTTGTACACCAAAATAAAAGAAAATTATTGTCTTGAAAATTAATTTTTGTAGGATGATATTGGGAATGAATTTCAGAGAAAATCAAATTACTAAGAGCCAGTTGTACAAAAAGTTAACTTGAGTTTAGGGCATAAAATTAATCATCAGTTATACTTAGAAATTATAGCTGCATAAACACTAATCTAAGATTATTTTGTTTTAACCTCAATTAAATCTAACTTGAAAAATTTTACAAGTTAAAGCACTATCTAGAGTTTAGTAAATGTTAAATGAAACATTTCTATGTACAGAAGCATAACAACTTCATTTATAAATAAAAAGTTAGTTATGTTTATTTAAACTTTGTATAGATAAAGTTTCTTCAATATTTCCCTTTTCATTTCCACATTATAACAACAGACATAGTTGTATTCAATTGTAGGTTAAATTACAAGTGGTATATTGTACAGACTTCTGATTTCCAACATTTCATCTGAAGGTGAATTTTACTGTGCTATTCATGTATTTTATGAGAAAAAATATCTGTTCCTAGAACTGAATAGTATAAAATTCAAAATGTGATTTTGCTTAGCAGAAGATGTCAAGAACTGGAACAGATGTTATGTCCCCAATTACAATCACAAACTCATGAAATTATGCTTTGAATTTGATATTGTTTATACTATTAACTTCAAAGTTCTATGTGATGGGGAGCTTCCAAATAGTTATTGAAGGTATATTCAAAGTGGAGAAATGAATGGCCAGTAGAACCATTCATAAAGTTAATAGAGCAATAGCATTTTAATGAACCTCAGTGCTAATCGAAGAGGGTGATACAAAGAAATTGATGCTAGGTTTCTATAACAATTGCAATCATCCTGGAGTTTTAGGTGCTAAAGAATGCACAAATATACCTAATATATTGCCTGGGGATTATAATTCAGAAGTCTTCAGAATAGAATTATTATACTCATTGACAATTTCTTTCCATGTTGTTTATCCTTAAATGAGATCGAATCATCCCCAGTTATTCCCTTATATTTTAGCACCAGATCAATAATAATATCCTTCTCATGTTTGCTAAAATTGTCCACTTGCATTTACTTTGACTTTTTCTTATTTAGGTTTAAAGACATTAAGAAAAGCACATATATCTTAGTAGGCAGGAAAGCCGAATAATTATTGATTTTCTCAAGGTGAACACCAAATCGCTCTGAACACTAGTTTTTCTGTTATTTTGCAATGTTGCCAAATGTTAAATGGTTATTGTGATCTCAAAGTTATGTAGTCTGAGGTTATTTTTATGCACGAGAAATGATGACTAATCTGTATATTTCTAATTAGCTAGTCAGTCGATTTAGTACTCTTATACTGCACTTACTACTGAATTATATAGAGCATGTTTCACAGGCTTTTGCCTGATCATCAACTGTGAGTCAACTGCTGAATTCATTGTTGATTGCACTTGGTGTAGCTCTAGTGGCCATTTTATGAACTTTTGGACTAATTTCTCTTCATTGAGGTCTCTAAGTCCATAATCTTATCTTCATTTTTTTATAAATATTTTTCCCCATATTCCCCACTCCAAGGGTCTATCTACAAATTTCAATATTTTGTCTTCCATATCTACATCATGTTTATCTCTCCAAAAGTGATGTGCAACCGTTGATTTATCTATCTGATTGAACCTAATTTTTCTCCAATGTTCCTTCCTAATTCCAATGCTTCCTTTTGTTTTGCTAACATAAGCTTTGTTGCATTCCGAACTTCGGTGATGATAATAGAATAACTTATGACAAGAAGTCAGGAAAATATAAAATCAAATGTTGCAACAAAGTATATATTGGGATGCAACAAAGTATATATTGGCTAAACAAAAAGAAGCATTGGAATTAGGCTAAAGAAACACTGGAGAAACATCAGGTAAATCAGATAGATCAGCAATTGCACATCACTTTTAGAGAGATAAACATGATATAGATATGGAAGTCAAATTATTAAAGTTCATAGATAGACCCTTGGAGCTGGGAATATGGGAAAAAATTTTTATAAAAAATTATGAAAATAAGGTTATGAACTTCGAGAATCCCAACAGAAGACAAATTAATCCAAAAGCTCATAAAATGTCCAAAGGAGCTACACCCAAGTCCATCCAATCAACAATGAATTCAGCAGTCAACTTACAGCTGATGATGCAGGCAAATGCCTGTGAAACTTGTTCTGTATAATTCAATGGTAAGCGGAGCATAAGAGAATTAAATTAACTCACTAGCTAATTGAGAATATATTAATTGCTTCAATGTATTAGTTTTGATACAAAATTAATTTCAAAATGTCACACTAGCCTCTATTACTTTTTAAATTACAATTAAAAGTAATGTCATTAACAACTTTTATATAACTGGCCCTCAAAGTCTTAAAAATATCTATCTACAAAATTAGAGAATACTTGCTACTCGTTGCTGAATCCATTCCTGATGGCAATATGGGATTTCACCTCCAAGATCCGATGTTAACTGGCTCTTCTCAATATATTCATGAAGCTCTTCCACACAATTGCAAACAATTACCTATGAAAATTATGACATAATATAGTTCAATATTATATCCAATATGCATAGAAGATATGAATAATAATAATAATAATAATAATAATAATAATAATAATAGTGATGATAACAACAACAACAATAATAATAATAATAATCACAACAATTTTATTGTCATTAAGCTTAGGAGCAATAGACATCAAGAATAATTACAGTGCCAAATTTAATAAAATACTGATGCATACTGCAGACATTACATATCTAATTAATATTATTGTATGATTTAGTTGAACTACACTCTTAACACTTCACTTACTTGTCATAATGTATAGAACCCGTTTCAAGAACATTTTGTTATCATCATCATCATCATACAATAGTATCTTTCAATGGCTAACCACACAACTTATAGCAACACACATTAACGAATATATCAAACTCACAGAATTATGCTTAGATCAGGCCTTCTTCACATTCAAAGGAAAGTTTTTCAAACAAAAATCAGGATTAGTAATGGGCAGCCCTCTCTCTCCATTTTTAGCAGATTTATTCATGAGTTTTTTGAAATACATATAAACAAAAGCTTTCCCATACATTTTCAAGATATGGTATAGATATGTGGATGATGTTTTTGCCATAGTACAACACAGATTTGTAGAAGATGCACTTAAACTCTTACATTTACAGGTACCAACAACAGAATTAAGCATAGAAATTGAAGTTAACATCTTACTCATCTTGGATTTGAAGATAATAAAGAACAATAGCGGATTGGAGTTTGGCATATATAGAAAGGATACACATACTGACAATTACATAAAAGCTCATAGTTTCAATCCTAGACATCACAAGGAGACAGCATTCAATAAAACAGAACTCAGACCAAAAGAAGAAAATTCAGGCATATATTGAATTAATTGCAGAGATTGTGATAAGGTGTATATAGAAAAAACAAAAAGGAATTTAAGTATTAGACTAAAGGAACATTGGAGAAATATAAAATACAAACAGATAGAGAAGTCAGCAGCAGCATACTTTTGGAAGGAAAACCAGGAAATAGATAAAGACATAATATTATTAAAGGCAATTCAACACCCAAATGAACTCAGTATATGGAAAAAAATTATATTAAAAAATATGAAGATAGACTCATGAATTTTGACATACCAGAAGCAGACAAAATATTATATAAGTTCATCAACAGACCACCAGAGCGAGAAAGCTACTTACATTGCCCACCTGATTAGATCCGTTATTTGAATGGTTCACAATGTGAGCAAGTGCCTCACAAACATGTCCCAGTTTGCTTTTAAACAAGTTTTTAAAAAGCGGAAAATCAAGAGAGTTTTAATGCATTGACATGATTTTAAGTAGTTTTACTTTTAGTCTAAACCATATTTTATGATAGTTTCATTCTGTTGATTCCTACATTCAGTTTTAATTGAATCATTTGTTGTGTTTTACTCTCATCCAGTAAAAGCCCATTGGTTCTGAACCAATTATCAGCTTGCAACAATGTGTTTTCTTCTATAGATTTAAGGGTCTGAAAATCTGCACTAGTGACAAAAAAATGTAGCCTAATCTGTATACAAGATTGTGACTTCAGAGGATGGAAGGTCAATGATCATTAATAAAAATAACAAATAGAAAACACAGCACTAAAAGCAGCAGAAAAGTGACATGATAATGCTAACTTGAAGCCTTTCTTTATATATAACAATAATCATAAAAAGTTGGATAACTGAATAACCTTTCTTTTTACTGCTCATGGCTTTAAACCAGTATACAGACTCATTTCTGAATTCAGTAGAATGTATTATCTGCATTACATTTTGATAACAATGGTTCAAAGATAGAAAGTTAAAAAATTCCAAGCTACTAATTTTGTAGCATCGGGATGCATTAGGTCAAAACGTGAAAATAGATATGCTGAAACCTTGATCCATCATTTCTCGCAGGGTAAACAAAAGACAATGATAAATGAGGGAAAATGATGGATAGGAGAAGGTGTCTAAAACATGGGCATCTCTGGCATATTAAATTTAGGGACGACCTATAAACAATTTCTTTGGTTTATTTATGTATGCTCTCTAATATCTCAGGTCATCAGCATCAGGGCATGGAATGGCTGACAAATTTTGCTCAGAGGCCTCTTTTTTCAGGCTTGAGGTTCTTTATTGTGCCTCAAAACGTATAACATGGGACGGGACCCATCCCATATAAACAAAAATTAAAGCCAGCAAAATGCAGAAATATGTTACTATATTTTAAAATATAAAAATATTGAGGCAGGTTCATGTCTACTCTGTCATAGATATCCATGGTCTAAAATAACCTTCAGGTCTTTCATCAAGTATCCTCACATGCTTCATTGGGTGTGCCATGACTGCAGTAACAATAAAACTTTAGCTTCCTTTTTGCACCGCATGGATACTACAAGAGCTTACAATGAACACTGAAACCAAGATTTCTTGCTGCAAGAGTTTTTCTTGGCTTTGTCTATTATCCGTCTTCAGCACCTTTATTCCTATTTGCACTTCATCTCCACTGCAAGCACTGCTGCTATGATATATCTTTCGTCATTGCTCACTCCATTCAGTGATGCCTTGTCACTTCAAAGTGAAAAAAACAATGTGTGCTTGCTACATTATGTTTTCAAAAACATTGCACTGTACTATTTGCAGTTTATCAATGACCATGATTAAAAAAATCAACGGAGGATAAGAGTTACATTTATCAAAATATGTTTGATCAATGTGAGGTAATCAATCTGGATTTTATTTCTTGTTTATAATGAAATTAAGTTTTTTTTTTTGAGCATTGTTTAACACCTGTTTTTACTACTGAGACACCACAGGCAGTGGACACTGATGGTACAAGAAATGAAATGATATAGTGGGAATGGATATTTTTTAAGGAAGGAAGTGTTCCAGGCCTAAGTTTAGAGTACTTCCCCAGCATTTGCCAGTTATAAGGACCGAGGAAAACCTGGAAAAACCTCAGTCAGAGAGGACGGTCCTGGTGGGATTCGAGCCCCAGACCTCTCGCTCACAAGTCCACACCTTAGCTACCTCGCCATCCGTGGCAGTATGAAATTAAGTCTGGAACTACATAAATCAAACAATGGTTTGGGGATAACAATGTTTATGGGAACGAATGAATTGAGGCTTCACAGTTGTCTATAAAGCAAATAAAAAAGCAAGTTAAATGCAATTTTTGGGAAAAATATACATTTTATTTCTCAACATAGTTTTCACAGAAGGCTATATATTTGTTCAACAAGTTAAAGATTTTCTTGCTTCCAGAAAAATAAGTTTGTCAAACTCTTTGAAATAGATATTTCTTCCATCAAACTAAATTATTAAGTTCCAAAACAGGAAGAAGCCATTAAGGGTCAAGTCCAGGAAATTCAGGAATGAATTCAAAGCCCAATTCACACACTTCCATCACTGTAACTATCAATATGTGTAATACATTGTCCTAACAAATGAACACTGTTTTGTGTAATAATTTTTTCTTTAATTCACATTTTAAATAATCCAGCAATGCTGCATAATATCTTCCAGTTATTGTTTCATTTTTTCCAAGTAGTATAACAGGATTATTCCCTGGTAATTTCAAGTGTCCAACATTTTTATAGCTGACAAAGAGGCCTTTATCTTCTTTGGTGCACTTTCCTGTCTTTTTCTCCTGCTTTTGCTTTGACCACTTTGACTTAGGTGTATAATTGTGTATAAGTTTTGTCCATAGTAATGAGCTAATGCAAAAAGTCCTGCTGACTGAAATTAACAATGCTAAACACTGAAATATATTTTTAGTTTACAATCAACAATTGCAATGCCCATTATGCACTCAACTTTCATTTATACTGGAAGTTTTTATGCAGTATATGCACTGATTCAGTTGATATCCAAGTCCTAGATATCTTGAATACTTTTATTCTGTAGTCTGTCATTATGATATGGCTTTCTTCAATGATAACCATGAGGTGATATCAACTAGGTGTCTGGAGTGCATTCGATCTTTGGTGCATATATGGTTTAAACTCATTTATCTAGAAAAAATAATACAATTATGGTGCTGGGCCCTCACAAACTTCATCTAATTGATTTTGTTTTGCTGGGTCCTTACAAACTTCATCTAATTGGCTTTGATCCGCACAGCCATCCATTTCTTCAAATAAAAATGCTTAATTACTGCACAGAATTTTTCTTCTTCTTCTTTTACAGCAGATGCTATAGAGACCTATTCCTATGGTTGTAAAATGTAAATATGCGTGCTAAGAATAATGCATTCAACAAACTGACGTGCCATATCAGGGAAATTCACTGACCTTTTGAAATGAACCTAATGCTAAGGAATAAAAGAGGATTCTTAACAAAGGGATGCTTACCTTAAACTTAAATTCTTCTTTAAATAATTTGTTACTGACTTCTGAAATGGCTTTCTGCAGAAAGCCTGCTGGGCGCAGGACATACACTACATGAATAAGGCCAGGGAAGAAGCCCTGAAAACAATAAGAAAATGGTGGTAAATCAATATGATACATAGTACATGAATAAGGTCTGAAGAAACACTGAAAACTGTAAGAAAATGGTTGTAAATGAATATGGAAATTGTTTTTTATTTTTCTTTATGGGAAATCTTTAAATAACATGCCATTTCTATGTATATTTTAATAGTGTTTAACATCCATTTGAGGCATCACAGGTAGTGGACACTGATCATACATGAGATGCAATGGTAAATTGGGAAAGGATTTTTTTTTTTTAAATGAAAGGAATGTTTCAGCATTTAAGATACCTCCCTGACATTTATGAGAATTGACAAAAAGCCAAAAAATACCTTAGACAGGGAGGATGTTCTTGGTAGAAATCAAACTGCAGATCTCACAAGTATGTATCTTAATAGCCTTGATCATCCATGGCAGTCCATTTCCACATTTTTGCAACATCCTCAACCATAAGCAATAATATTATGTTCTAAAATATTATTGCATTACATATAGCAAGACTATTGATCATGAAAATATGCAGTTAAGTAATTTTTAAATCTGTTAATCCATAAAAGTTGATTTTTTAACATATTCAAATTGCTATTTAAAAAGTGTATGGATGACTTTATGCAATATGAAACTTTTATTTTAGTACAAGCATATTTCAGCATGACAATTTATCAAAATAACTTCTGACATTATTCAGACCTGTTAGTCATTTAGGTGACTGTGCAACTTGTCTGGCCTAAGTAATGTAGATCCTTTTTCTGAGAGCTTTTGTTTCATCTCTCATGCTGCATGTGAAATGCTGCTTCATCCTTAATACATGAGCTTTATTTCATTGCTGCCTATTAACCTACCTAACTAACAATTTGTAAACCCCAAAAATCTGCAATTATAATTAACTTGTCCTAGATATCAAGCAGTTTGATGAAAAGGGCTATGATGTACATAATTTAATAACTGATGACTCATAACAAAGGCTATGACAGACTCATTATATCTTCTAATTGATACTCTTATAGAAAAACACCAGAATCATCTATTCCACTATAATTGTTAAATTTTTACAGAAAATTTTCAATTTTATGTTCATTGTATGAAAATATGAAAATTAAGCTCTTACCAATAAACAATAGCAAGATACATAATTTACACTGTTCATGAGAAAGATAGTTCATCAAATGCACTGATACTTTTCCTAATGTCTTTCTATATTACAGGAAAATTCAGAAAAAAAAATCCACTGTCATATGTCATAGCCTCCTACAGTGATGGAATTGTAGCATACTAAAAGGTCTAAAAGACCCTTCAAGTACTTTTACTTGTATTTTTCTGGAATGCTTGAATTGAAATACTACTTGGTGTATTCTAATGCATTTTAGCTTCTACCTCTTTCTTCTATAAAACCTACAGTAACAGAAAACTTTGGGTGACATTACTTAGACCTGTTAGTCATTTAGGTGAAAAAATTTTCCTTATATGACTGCCTCAAACCATCATGCACTTTGATACAATCATGAACATAACCATATCACCACAACAGCAGTAACAACCATAGTAACAAACAACAACAAAAAAACAATACTTAATGTAGCTTTGTAGAACTTACACAGTGGAGAATGTGATTATAAATTAAATGTTTAGCCGGTCAGTTGATTACAAATTCCTATTTTTCCATTTAATAAGCTTGTATAAAGTCCCGGCATTATCAATTAAATGGTTGGAAAGATTATATGAGGCTATGGTCCAGTCTAAGATGTTGTATGCAACAGAACTTTAGGGAGTGTCAAACAGATAGATGAAGGTCAACAGAAGTTAGAAGATATTGACAAGCAAGAGATTTGGGGCAGTTTAGAGACAAAGGTTCTTTGGTTTTATATAAAGTAGTTAAAAGAAACTGGGGGCAGGAGAAATATATAGATAATTGAGATCAATTTGGAAGAATGGGCTTGGCATGATGCACATAGATGTAATATTTTTAAAAGGATTATGGAAAAATACTAAAGATGGATGTATTCTGTGCAAAAAAGTGGATAGTGTGTTCCATTATCTAACAGAATGTGAAATGGTAAAATAGTGGTGGGACGGTATTTGAGATGGTAAATGGGACGATCTACAGAAACATTTGGTGGCAAAAATAATTATCAAATATGAGGGTAGAAAAAATCTACAAGATGGGGGAATTCCTAGAAAAAGTAAGGAGGAGAAGCATAAGGAAGAGGATATGCATAATGATAGAAAACAGTTTTTTTATAATTCAGGTTCTTTACGACACACAACTGGCTGGTTAAGGTATGGGAGAATCTTGTTTTTCTTTTCTTTTCTTTTTTTTTATTGATAAATTTTATAGATTAGTAGATAGTGTAATTGATATATTCCCAATTGTAATGTCGTTTGTTAAATAAAATTCATTCATTTTTCCATTTATCATTGTTTATTGACAGTGCATGTTTCACAGACCACTCTTCACATCATCAGCTGCTACTGACTGAAAGAGATTCATATTTATCTTGTACACACTACTTCCAGCACTTGGGTACAAAATTTTGTAATTAATCTAAGATGCAATGAGAATCACTAGTTAGTTGATTAGCAGCCGAGATGTGGACAAGAGTCCATGAAACATGTTCTACCAATAAACATTAGTAAGCAGAGAAATAAGAGTATGCAATTGACTCACCAACTAAAACAACAATAATAATATCATCTAAAGGATTAGGGCTAAGGCCTATTCAGGGTCCTTAAGGATCATTTCAATTTAGCACCTAAAGATATGCAGGTCAGAGAGATAGGTGGTCAACTCCTCCTCAAGCCCCCACATACTGTGATGCTAAGGTATTGTCTTTTTCAGATATGGAGTTCTTTAATGTTCTATAAATCTGACACTTAAAAGTCGCACTTAGAGAGCTTGTGCTTTGAAATTTTTAAGTGAAATGATTGACAATTTTATCCACGTACCTCTTTTTCAGCTATGGAGTTCTTTAATGTTCTATAAATCTGACACTTCAAAGTCCCACCTAGAGAGCTTGTGCTTTGAAATTTTTACATTCTCATAAATCTATTGACTTCAGTTGGGTTTGAACCCATAAACCCTAGATCTAGAGGAAAGTGCATTACTCTAAATCACCTAGGCTAATAATAATAATTATAATTTTAAAAAAACAAAACCTACTGAGATTTTGAGCAGGACGGTCTTGACCGAATTCCACTTATCATTGCGACGGTCAACCACCAACACAAAACCAGAGTCTGCCTCCTGCATAGAGGGCACTGAAGTCAGGTACTGAACAAGGCGCTGGTATTCTGCATCTCCCAAAGTGCAGAAATTTCCCAGGTCAGGGAATGTGATAATAGGGCAGCCATCACGAGATTTCCCTCCTGAAACATTAGACAAAATAATAGAAGAGTTACTAATACATTAAAAGAATAAACCAAGAGATTCTGTTATCTAATGATTTCATTTACATTATTTTGTAACATTTGTCATGAATGCAGAAATAAAACACTCCAGTACTGCCTGAAAATATGGTGCACTCTTTGGTTTTAATGTCAATTTTGTTGATGGCTGTTTTGTGTTTAGTGTTTTGCAATGTATAAAGTTTTTCACTTAAAAAGAAGGAAAAAAAATCCAAGCATGTAATGTCATGATGTGGAGAAGTACTAAAATTAAGTTAAAATAGCTGTCATTTATAATTTACCAATAAAGTAAGAAGAGGACAGAGCAATTCAAACATCTGAAAATATGAGTTAAGAAACACAAATATACAGCTTGACTAAAAGATTTGGTAGAATGTGCTTCTTAATAAGATCAATCAAATATATCTCAGGGCAAATGTTCTTAGAGCAGTTTAATTCCCATACATTCATAATTTATTAGTATATGGTATTTTTGGGGTAATTCCAAAAATAGTATTAAAAGTTTTTAGAATGCAGAAGAAAATAATAAGAATTAAAGCAGATTTCTCTAATAAAACTAGTTGCAAGCCTTATTTTAAACCTTTAATTATCTTACCTTTACCAAGCATGTATGCTTATATAGATGAAATAAAAGTTCACATAAGTTCCTTTAAAACTAATTCAGAAATTCATTTATATAATACCTAGAACTACATACAATTTATTTGTAAATTCATGCAGGGCCAAAATTTAACAAAATAGTTTTACTTATACTGGCCTGCATCTGTTCAGTAAACTATTAAATATAAAAAGAATATTGAATCCCAGAAAAAATTTAAAAGAATTTTATCTAAATTTTTAATGGACTACAACTTCTACGGCATGAATGAATTTCAACAACTAGGAATATTGTAAATTGTTCATTTGTAATCAATCATTTTTATATTAACTATATTAATTACCATATGTTAATTGTATACTTCTTCTATAACACTTATGTTATATGTTATATCTTTGTCATTTTGCAAAGATATAAGATATAAAGTAATTTTGCAAAGTGATGTGTCTGGTGAATGAAATAAATACAATATAATTTAGTCTTGTCATAAATTTTGTCCTTTATATTCATAACCCCTAAATGAAATAAAAAGAGATGGGAGTAAATGTTTTAGGAATTGTGACAATATGAACATCATTCTGCTAGAACATGCTTAGTCTGAACATAGTAAACAGTAAGAACACATCAACACCTTTGATACTGTTGCTCCTAATTTGCTTCAAGTTAGATTTGCTTCTCAATGAATCCATCTGATGTTGCTGTTACCACCACAGTTAACCTAGGTGCTTAACAAACAGCTGTTTTACATGGAAGATACAGATTAATTAACTGTAATGAAAATATAACTTTTTTTTGAAATAGACATAAATTCTAATTATTTTTACTGAAATAAAAAGTAATTATCATTATCATCACATTAATTAATTTGAGTAAATCATTTTTTTTTTTTTACTCATTGAGGAATAATATACCTCTGGATGTTGCCTATGCAGCAATAATAGTGTTTTATAATGGACTAAGACCAAAAATGAGCATTTTGAATAATTGGTGGTGTTGATTGATACTCTTTAATTATTGAATAAAATGTAAATTGTTGTATATAGTTATCTGAGTTATTTATTTCAAAACTTTTAAATATAGACTAAACTTATGGTATAACTATGTAATATTCCTCGAGCATTATGAATAAATACCATATTTACTCAAATCTAATACTCATCATTTATGGCTGATTTCAGGCTCTAAAATTTGAGTGTGTATAAAATCGATGGTGCAAGAGATTTGAGTGAAAATTTAAAATTCCTTCACTTATCTTATCTACTTCCAACTTTCCCAAGTCAAGCTCTTACTGTCTTTCATTAAGCTTTGTTTGGTTTCGGCTTAATGGTGTCTGTTATTGTTGCAAACAGAGAAGTTAGGTACAAATTGCATTAAAATGTATCTGAAGAGGATGATAAAAACAAAGGATGTCATATGAAGCAAGATCAAAATGAAATGTAATCTTTATACCGAGAAACATGGAAACAGATATGTTGTGAAGGAATATTGTATAGCAGAGAGTAGTGTTTCTGGTGGTGCCAACATAAACTGGCATGCTTCTAAAGTGATGAGAAGAAAATTTACTGGGCTTAAAACGAAAAATATCCTGATAGGCAAAGAAGTTCTGGAATTCATACAGGAAAGGAGGACAAATGGTTTTTACATGTGACCAGAGACAAAATTAGAGATAAAGATAAAAAGGTGGCTAGATTCCATAACATACCAAGGCATTTGTACAAGGCCAACTGTGGATAGGTAGATCAATTTATTAAGCATGTGGGCCTATCCCTAAAATGCCGCACAATAATGTCTTCAGGCAAATTTGAAGAAAAGCTTAAAAAAATTTCAGTATTACATATTGAGCTTTGGAAGACAGGCAACTTTCTACTGGAGCAAATAGGGAATGCAGATGAGATACCAATTTGATTGGATATGCCATGTAACTACACTGTTGAAGAGAAAAGGGTAAGAGAAGTTACCATAAAAACTTCAATTACAAAATGGAGCAGGTAATAGTAATATTGGGTATCACTGCAAATGGGAGCAAACTTCCTCCTTTCTTATATTGAATTAAACACAAATCTAATGTTATACTTGTATGACAGTGTTACTGGAATAAAGCATAAACTAGCACTGTATAAAAGAGTCAACAGTAAATTGTAATTAAATTGCACTGGATTCATGTAAATGTGGTATATACGGAGATACTTGAAAAATGATTGGCTGATTAATTAAACTATCTTAGGTACCTGTTATGATGGCATACTGAGCATGTAATAGATCTGCAACATCTCTCACAGCCAGCTCTCCACTCTCCATCACATCATCTGCAAATAAAAACAAATCAATTAATACAAATATTTCTACATAATTGGCAGCAGAGTAAAGAAATGTTCTATAAGATAAACAAAACTTATCAAATATGAATATAGCACAGGAATACTATAGGACTTCGTTTTCTCTGGATATCAATAAGATGCTAACAAGTACAAATATTAAGACAGTCTCATATGTAGATATACATCTGCACTAGTCTGGGGGAAAGCAATAGAACTCCATTATCAGAGCTCGGAAGTTACAATGTTTTTTCTATCTGGGTGAACATATTTAAGAGTCAGATCATGTTTCTGTACATTTGGGGTCAGCAGGACCAACTTTTATTTTGCCTTTTTTGGCTTCTGTTGCCTATTTTAAGGTTTAAAACTTTTTTTACCTGTTATGCATCATTATGAATTTTTTTGTGATTATTCATGAATTTAAAAAGCACAAAAAGAATTTCAAAATATCAGCTTGAAAAAAGTTATAAAAATTAAATGGCATATTCACCTTCCAAAAATATATATTCAGAATCTAGTTGTACGTTTATTTCTTTTCAAGCAGTCAAAAACTTTCTCAACCCATTCACTTAACCGCTTTAACTACCAGAACCTTCATTATTGAAAGGAATGCATGGTTATTTTGGGCATACGAATACCAGGAAATAAAGAAGATGAGGGATGTACTGTAGTTTTGAATAGTCCCAGCAAACGATCTTGCATCGATCTGTGCGAGACAATTCTGAGAAATTTGTGGTGGGGGGTAAATTCTCAGTTGCATGAATGTAACAAACAATTGCAAGTGAGAAAGATAGGAGTAGTATCTACAGCTGTACAATAAACTATACCTGCAATGTGTTCAGTATGGAAGTAAGAGAGATACTAACCGGATTCCTCTATAAAGGCATAAACAGAAAATAAACTTGAAAGTCTGTAGTTTTGAATAGTCCCAGCAAATGATCTTGCATCAATCTGTGCAAGACAATTCTGAGAAATTTGTAGTGGTGGATAACTTCCCATCTCCATGAATGTAACAAACAATTGCAAGTGAGAAAGATAGGAGTAGTATCTACAGCTGTACAATAAACTATCTCTGCAATGTGTTCAGTATGGAAGTAAGAGAGATACTAACTGGATTCCTCTATAAAGGCATAAACAGAAAATGAACTTGACCAGAAATCATTTTGCATCTTTTGCTCATTTGCAAACACTATTCAAAACTACATTACTTTGTCTTAATCAACATCCCCATGTTGTCTTTAAAGATAAATGTTCTGTTATAACTGGTACAAGTCCTTCAGAAATAGCTGGTTTTAAATATGCTCCAATCACTTCAGTGGAAATAGAATGATTTTTCCATGATGAAAAACGTTATCCCTGACAAGCAGCTGACCATGATAGTTGATATCTTGAAAACACACCTTGTTGTGGCTTGAAACCAAGAAAAGTAAGATTAAAGTAAGCTTAATTAGTTTAATTATCTGACAAAGAAAGTATTTAATTACACGATAAAAAAATTAAGTACCTTAAATACCCATTTTCATAATAATGAGCAATATTACTCTCTGTTTTCACTTTTAATAAATGTCTATTTTAATTATATTATTGCCCACTTTCAGTATTTTAAGTGTCTTTTTGCCCGACTATTTTAACCAAAATAAATGCGTGAACTTCTGGGCTCTGATCATTGTCATATCATTAAAACAGGAATTGATGCATTTTTGGATATTTTGCAGCAAATAACCTTAAGTATAACAGATAAAAAAAAAATCATACATTTTAAAACAAAAAGCTATAAATTAAATGAAGTTCCATCTCAATTGGCACTCAACCAGTAGATTACTGTTCATTTTTAGGTATTCAAATTGGTAAAAATTGATGCTGAAATTAATGTGTTTATGAGATTAAACACATTAATTATGCTTGTAATAAAATAAATAAGGGTACATATTTAATCAGGTATTTGCATGAAAATCATTTATAAAATTGTGTTTGGTTTAATTTATCCTTATTTATCATATGGCATAGGACTATGGGGAGCATCCAACAATGCTAATTAAAACAGAGTGTTGATCCTGCAGAAGAAATGCATAATATTAATATGTTCACTGTTTCTTTAAAAATCATATAGATAAACTCAAGCAGGAAATAGGGTTACTATAATAGTTTCTTTATGTGTATTTAAGTTAATACTTTTATTGAAAAACAAATATATGATACACATGCACATGACACTAGAAATTATTAAGTGCAATAACATTTATGATAGGAATCCATATACTATTGGCAATTAATTTCCAATATTTTCAAACTCCTTACAGGAACTTAAATTGAAAATGTAATCATAGATGGTTATATGTAGTATACTAAAGGTTGATGAATTGCTGATTATATATCGTATTATTTCACAGTTAATAAATTTATCTAAATTTTTGTGTTAACTTACATTAGTAAATGGTTATATTTGTGCTATATGTTTGCGTAATCATACAATATAAATTATACAGTACTGTAGATCTTAAGGACACATTCAATATCAAATGCAAACTTCATAAATGCTCTGTTCAAAAAGCTGTAGCACATGCAGATTGCACATAATGTAGAATAATGTTGAAAACTATAACATGAAAAATAATAATCACTTAACAAATAATTACTAACAGTTTCTTAATCGGCCATACCAACATGAGCTATACAACTATTTGAAAAATTTGAAAGGCTTATTTAAAGATTATCATAATAGCTTTTAAACCATAAAAGTTTAACTAAAACATTCACCCACTCTATAAATTGCATGGTTGTGCAGATAAAGGTCTGTCAAGAGTAGAAAGATTCAAACCTATCATCTACATCTGAATGTGTTGCATTGCCTAAAAAATGTGTTACATTATGTTATCCTTTTCCACAAATGAAACAATAATGTAGCACTTTGTAGCACCTATTGTCCAATGATTTTAAAGGTAAAACACATAAATCAGCCAGTATTATTTTTCTAAAATATATGGTAATTATATGAATCAACTTCCTACAACAAGTGATTCACAAAAATGAATTTAAGTTATGCAAAGATCTACACATTTTAGCTACTATAAATCAGCACGTACCCACAAAATGTGTGTGCGCATATATATATATGCTTAAATAGGATTACCACCCATCAGTTTTTGCCAGATATGTCCTGCATTTTATTGCTAAGCAGTGTGGATTCTCTACAAGTAAAAAAATAACATGAAACATTCAGAGAATTTCTTAAAATATGTCAGTTTTATTTTGCAATTCCAAACAGTAATCAATGAATAAAATTTTTCTCTCATCAATATTAAAGGACAAGAGAAAAAATTGGTTGAAACGTTCAGTTAATGGGATCATTGCGTTAAAATACAATTTTACAAATGATATGCCAAGAATTTTAACACAATGGAGTTCTACCAAAAAAAAAAAATAAGAGTGCTTCAGACAGGTATCACCCTGTAATCAACACAATTTAAATTTCAAATCATAAGGTACCTAACCTGTTTTAACATGTTTGGATTTGTCGTGATTTTTCATGAAAAGTCCTGCATTTTCTGAAAGAATGTCCTGCATTTCAAAATTTAGACGTGGTAGACTTAGCTATAACGTTTAATATTTTAGTCACTCATTTTATGTTGAACTGACATTTTATGTTTAACAAATTACTATATTTGAAAGTTTTTACAACATAAAACGTTTAATAGTTTCGGCCGCATTTTTCGTTAGAGCTATTGAAGATGGTTTTTGGAAATCGCTGAATACGGAGGATTATCTATAAGCCAGCTATTTGAACCAAAGTTAAGTCAAAATAAAGAACAAGAAAGCTACATCTCTAATTATTAATTTTGTTATGCGACAAGTTAGTACAACAAATAAGCCCAAGTAACTATTACCTTCTTTAAAGTAATGTTTTCCTGCAACTTGTCACGAGTACGCCCACTTACATCACACCTTCGTCACCGCTGTAATTAAATTCCGTCCGATATTCTGTGTAGTACATCGAACAATGTCTGGCTCACGTCTGGCTTCTCCTTTGCTGCTCACATTACACTTTACACTACGGAAGCGTGTTTAAACCCTACCAAGCATATCGTATCGCTCCAAACCACTCCAGACCGTTACAAATGTAAATAACATGGATTACTACCATATCGAGACAACGGAGTAGGTCCTGTTGGTATGCTAAAGCGAGTACGAAATTGTGCCTAAGGAACCATTGGCTGAGGACAGGCGGCGGTTCAAATGCCGAGCGCTTTTTTAAAAGTGGTTTGTAGGCATCAAAATGACAAGAAAGGTGGGGAAAACCAGCTAGTTTCTTTTATTAGAACTCGTTTAGCCTACTTTCGTTCAATGTATATCTGTTTTGCTGTTCGTTTAGAGCTTCGAGGTACATAGTCGCTATGTTGCAGCCTTCTTGGACAGACTGAATCGGTCAGAAGGTAAATCAAAGGGGGGTTTTACGAACATGAATTAAAATATCGGCCCTGTGACCAAGTTTGTTGCAGTAAGAAGTTGCTGAGCTGAGGGTTATGAGACCGAGATTCAACTCGATTCCTGTCCAATGTTGTTCACATAACATGGATCCGCACCTTTGTGCCCGTGTCTATTGTTACGATTTTTTTTATAAATGTATTGCATTAGACTTAATTTACAAATATGAGATATTTGCAGTATCAAGGGAAAATTGTGCAATGGACTTAACGCAATTCGCTAGAACTCTACAATCATTAATAGAATCAATTACACTAATTTACTAATGTATTTGCAAATTCATATTCATAAATCCATTAAGTGAATTTCTGTTAACGCGCCAAAATGAAATTATTGTGAATACGCCATAGGCAATTGCTCGATTTTCGTAAGTGAAGTAATTTTGTACGTATGAAATCTTCATCGAACTTTTGAAATTTTAGCGCATGCCAAGTTTAAGCATCACAGACTTCGAGGGTTTACGAATAATTGGTTAGGTTGATCTTAGAGACATAGGGGATTAATGGCAGGAAATGAAAAACATGTGATACATTTCTTTCATCTTTTCTTTATCATTGTCATATCATATTTACTTTACAAACGAATTGTATATAATTGTGTACGTGAAAGTTTTTCTGCTTTCTTATTGGCCCAAGTTTAGTCCTTGTTGCCAAGCTTTAAGTACTAATAGAGTCAGAGAGTAACCGAAAAGTTGTAGAAACTTTTATTACAAAGGAAATTGAACTTTTCACAACAATTTTTTCACTTGTCTTGGGAAGCGATTCACCCCCGTCATCGTCCGGACCACTTTTCAAAACAGTCCTGCATTTAATTTTTGGTAACTTCCTGCAGAGCTGGATTAACCTATAATTTCTTTGATATATCGATCTTAAAAATTAGGTTGTTTAACCGATTTTTCAACCTGGTAAATTTTAATCATTATCTACTTTCAAAAATATTGTGCGGACACCCTTGATCTTCGCTTCTTCGGCCGAAGCGAACCTCTGCCCCTTGAAAAAGTTTTTGTCTTTCGGAAACAAATAGTGATCAGCTGGAGTATCTGAAGAATACGGTGATATGCTTTGCGAGAAATTCACTCACTGGTGTACAGAGGGATTGTCGTTATGGAGAACCCCTTTTCCTTGTCATAAATGATTCCTATTTCGTCGAACTGCATCACAAGCACTCCTAAGAATAGCAACATATATTTCTTTTTTCTTACTGACAGTTCGACCTTCAGGAATGAATACGAAATGTGCTGTTAGTAACAATCTACTACTACTACTACTACTACTACTACTACTACTACTACCACTACTACTACTACCACCACTACTACTACTACCACCACCACCAATACTCTACTACTACTACTACTACTACTACTACTACCGCGTATAATGTACTCCATGAAGGCAAGGCAGAGAAGTCCCTAAATAGCAGACGAAGTCAGGAAAAATTCGTTTCTTTTTTATCCTATTATACATAGCATTTCTTAGTCTGTGCTCGATTACTGTAAAGGACATGGTACGTTTTTCAATCTCACATTGGCAATGTTATACCAAGGGATGTGCAGTTCGTAATTGGCGTGAAAGCTGTATATTATGTTTTGTTACAATTTTTAGATATATTTACTGTTTTTAAAACATTGAACTACTAATTTGTCATTCATTTGCAATGACAAATAAGTGGTTAGATTAACCTTAGGAAGCAAGCGAGCGAGTTAGGGTTAGTGTAATTCCTATTATGAATGTGCTCGTTCTTTAATAATGTTATGTCTAATTAAAAACTTCACTAATTTATTCCAGGTATCCCTGACACAATGTCATGAATAGTGGCGGATGTTTGTAAATGAAAATTTATTGAAATGCTAACAAAATACAAAATATATGGTACAAAGGGGCCTCCACCTAGGATGTTTGAAAGTACATTTCCCTTTCGGTGCGTTAACAGAAAAGTGCATATTGACTGCTGTTATATTTTTAATGCATACAGTCTGGCTATTTCTGTTATAATATGCCAAAAGTTTAATCTGCCTATAACTATAAAATGTTGAAAGCATCGAAATATTATATTAAAAAAATAATAATGGTAACAGTATCATAATATATACAAATAAAGCAGCGATGATCTCATTAATTCATTTATACAAACCAGGTATTTTTAAGTAATCTTTACAACTTTTCTTAAAATACTTTATATTGGAGTACATGAAATATACGTGAAGCCATGAGTTGGCTTTTGGCAACTCTTATGATAATTTATAATTTGTTGAATCCTCTGGCATGATAACTATGAACGTCTGAACTTTTTTCAAAGTGACTCTACTTCCGTGTATAAAATTTAATGACTGAAGAATGTTACGTATACAGACAGACGTTTAACGCCCGTTTTTACTAATGAGGCACCACAGGCGGTAACATGAATTATGTGGTATAAAATTCAGGTACGCTTTTATTTGGAATTCTAATGTTACTAAACGAAAAGTATTTTCAATTTTCTTTTCTGTGGTCTAAAATCGCTTGATACTAGGAAATGATTCCCAGGAAGAAATGTCATAAATAATTTTTATATCTACACAGAGCATAATATCCTTTGAAAATTCAGTTCAGAGGCCAAGAAAGTTTATTTCTCTTTACCTAATAAAGACTTTACCATGTATGTGTAGCTGCAAATGTGATTTTGAAATTAAGGATGGAAATAAAGACAAATACTTTTTATATAACTTTTTTTATACTTATGACTGCAGTCGCAGGAAATAATGCACCTAAGGACACAAGTATGTAAATTAGATTAAAAATGAAAAACGCATCAAGTAAGATAAAGTAGCATGCTTCCAGAAAGCAACATATTTTTATTAATTACTAGTAAAATATACTAAAATATTGCATACTTTTTGTTTTCATGAATATCCCTAAGGAAATTAAAAAAAAAAAAAAAAAAAAAAAAATCGGTGCCTCTGAGTGCACGAACAAGACAAAAAAACGAAACAAACAATGGAAGCAACGCAGGAAATATTTAATAAAGCTTCGTCTCGAAAAGCGACAATGCTTTATTGGAAGAAAAGTGTTTTTACTTTTGGTAGGCTGCGGAATGGCAGAAGGAAGATAGAAACATGTGTCGCAATAGGTGCTTCGATTCAACAATCTGTACTGCTGAACTTATCGTTAGTATACGTAAATCAACAATGTAACGTCACACGAAAAAAGATCTAATCGCAAGTCAAGTCCACAACGTTCATCAAATTATCGGATGGAAACCGGGATCAGTGCGTTACAGCATGTCGTGCTTTATTAGTCATTCCTAGATGCAAAGGCACTGTTTAACGCAGTTCATGCAGAAGAAATGCCCTTTGGACGAAAGAGGACTTTTGTTACACACTTGAGTTGGAGGAAAATTCACCTCACACAATGATATGGGCTACGTTATTTGGACTTTTTTCTTTCTATTTTGATGGAGAAACTTAATTTTACAAAATTGCTAATACACAGCTTGAAAGGAGGGTATCATGGAACGCGTATGGCTACAGCATGATGGCGCACCTGCTCACTTCCCTCTTTCTGTGCACGAGTTGCTTAACGGACGTTTTCCAGGACGCTGGCTGGATTGGTCGCGGTACTATAATATTGTCAGTTCCACCACTAATCGCTACTACCACAACATGCGAAATCGTCAAGGCTTACGTTTCCGCATGTTATTACCCTAACAATATAGAATTGCACAATGCATTTTGAACCATAACACCGGATATTATCCATAAGGTCAAGAAGGGAGTGGAGACTATGGAATGTATGCACAACATGATGGTGAAAACATAGAAGAATTGGACACCTAATAAATATTTGTGTAAAATATGACTACCAATTAAGAGGTAGGTACAAGAGTCTATCCTGTGGTGAAGATAATCAATATGGTTCTTGAAAATGCAAGTTCCTTCTCTTTCTCCCCCAAATAAAAACTGTCGCAAATGTGGGTGCCCTGATTGTACTGATAAATTATGTAGATTGGGTTCCAAAATTGTCTTAATTTGGTTTGCAAAGCAAAATGGTGTGCAAACCTACAATCACTTGTTACAGATTATGTAAGTGTAAATTAATCTATACCAATCTTTGAGAGTGTATGCAAACGATAGCAATATCTGATCATTAGTTTAATGTTTAATTGGCAACATGATAACCATACAAGAGCTGGTATTTAGTTTTTGGGATTTCATGGAGCTATAGGAGAGAAGTTTTCTGTTGACACCACTGAAAAGAACATGCTGATCAGCAAGAATACAGGCAGATAGCACACAGCCCCGATTCTTGCAGCTGTTACAAAATGTTAATTGTTGTTTTCTTGTTGTCTGCTATTCCAAGATGCAGGTGAGAGGTGACTCAATGAGTATTTTACTGCTATGCTTTATAACAATATTAATAGACTCCTTAATCAATGAGAATGTCTGGAAAGTTTCACAGAGCGCAGGTTATGACTAGTTTGCGGAGATTAGGCGAGGAAAACAGAGAATGTCCAACAACTGTATGGATGAAAGTGTCATTCATGTGGAAGATTTGGTAAAGAATAATCCACGACTGACCCATAGCGAGATAGAGAAGACCTTGAATATTCATCCAGATTAGACATCTAAAAATTTCGCACAAATTTCTTCATTTGAAGACTCTTTGTTGCCATTAGTTGTCCGGTATAGTCTTACAAAATAAAAAAGTGTGGGTTGTTTCAATAGTAAGGGACTCTTGAGATGTGCATATTACAGAAGTTGGTTATATTAGTATCATCAGAGCCTTGTTTCGTAAAAAGTGTAATTCATCAGTTACATGAAAATTTTTAGTATGATTGATATAAGTGACAATTTGTCAGAAATATTTTGACAATTTTATTTCATGAAACATAATATTGTCACATAAAATAGTGACAAACTGACATATTTATAAAACTGTCAAGCAAGACAAGACAAGACAAGAGAATGTCTGTCATAGCATGTGTGGCAGCAATAATTTATTGCAACATACGATAATTTTGTCCTAATATGACATACAATATTAAACATAAATTTGTAATTTTTTTTCTCTAATCTGACATTTATTTTGTAGCTGAGTTGCATAGCAAACTTTTGTTTGTGCTGCTTGTTTATTTTATTATAAAATACACAATAAAGTTATATATCATCCTTGTAATATATATTACAGATAAATGTACTAATAATTGTTTTTAAGATAAGTACAATTTTGTATCTGTCATATGTGACATACTTATAGTCAATATATAGTAACAAGTTGACGAATTTGTAAAGTTGTCACAATTGTAATATTAGTCAACTTTTATGAACAGGCCAAGGAATCAAAAAAGCACTTGGTGATATCTGTGTGCCAAATGATAACTGCCTGTAAAGGTTAAGTGACTATGGAGTATTTGCTCATGTTGTTGTTGTTTGTTTGTATTTTTTTTTGTTTCTTCCCACTGAACCAATAGATTCAAATTTGTGCACAATATCGTGAATTCCTTTCTAGAAGGGGTGTGCAACTGATCCTGAAAGCTTTAAATAACATAATGCATGCACATAATTGGCTGATTTCTATTTAAAATAGCATATACACATAAAAATGCACTGCTCCAGAGTGAATTGTTGAACAATTTTCATGAATGATCCTGAAGAGAAACAAATATCAGAAAGCAGCATTCAAGGAGATGACAAGAGAAGTACAGTGTTGTATAGGCACTTCCAGCTGCCATCATGAAGACCACCACCATCACCACCACCACCAATAACAATAACAACAACAATAATAATAATAATAATAACAACATTAATAATAATAATAAAATAATATATTTAGAGAAAGGATTAACAAAATCTAGAAGTGGTTTCATTTGAGTAGTATAAAATATAGTTTTTCCATCACTTAAACAGCAGTAAACACTTGCATGTTTAAATATGCTTAGCTGCTTACATTTTCAAGAGCCAGAAAGAAAGATGATGTAATGGTTTGAACTAACACATAATAATCCTTGCAACATATACTATCATGAATGAATGAATATTTATTTCAGCAAACAACATAATTAAATTCACATAAACAAAATATCCAAAATATACCAAAACTATGGTTTGCCCAAACTTTAACCATCAGGTTGTATGTATGGTAAAGAATGGCTCAAATAAATTCCATTTTCACAACTCTGTATGCCCTCAAGCTCTTATATTTCTCCAATTATCCCTTACTTTTCTTGAGAATTCCTTAGTGTTGTTTATTTTCTTTATCCTTATTTCTGACATTTTAATTACTACTATATTTTCTTGTAGTATGTCCCATTTTTTCATCCCAAATACTATCCCTCAACCATTTTGCTTTTTCACATTCTATTAGACAAGGAAAGCACTATCCACTTTCCCATACATAATACATTTTTCTTTAAAATTGTTTCATAACCCTTTTAGATATAATATCCCTGTATGCATCCATGCAAGACCTATTTTTCCAAATTGATCATAATTACCTATATATTTCTCCTGCTCCCAATTTCTTTTAACTATTTATATAGGTCTAAAGAACTTTTACCCTCAAAGCTAGCCCAAATCTCATACTTTTCTATTATCTTCTACTCTCTACCTCACTTCTTTCCAAAATCCACTGATATAACTTTCACTCAATTGTCAAACATCCCTCAACACTATTATAATTGGTATAATACTAATATAACTGACCTTAATGCTAACATTGTTCTGAAAAGTTATTTGCTCCTCTCACCTCACAAAAAATTCTGCAGGGCATCTAAATCTATAAGATATATGAGGGTAGGACCTAAGTTTCCAGCCTTGCTAATAAGGATTATCACCTTCACAAAATCCTTATCTGGTGTCATATATATCTGTTAAGTAAATAATTGCAGCTGTAACTTTTGCTCTGCTGTGTTCATTTGTTCAGATATATTTGCATAAAGAAGGCTATTTGTAGAAGATTGTGATATGTTCAAAATGGAGTATTGAGCTGTTATTAAGTTCTTCACAAAAGTAGGACTTATTCCAAATGAAGTTAAACAGTGATTGGATGGTGTATATGAGGAAGCATCTCCCTTCATACTCTACCATGGAATGAACCAAATGAATGGACCAAACTTTTTCAAATGGGTTGAGAAAGCATTGAAGATGAAGAGTGTGCAAACTGGCTCTTGAAGGTGCTCACTGCTTACTCTTCATTGACTTCAAGGAGAGGAACACCACAGTAAATGGGCAGTGCTGCTAGCCTACTGCACAGAATATGCGCTTCCATCAAAGAGGAAAGCTTGAGTGGTGATGTGTGCCTTCTTCATGGCAACATGCTTGTGACACAGCGCTTGTTGCAATGGAAGCTATGAAGAAATATGCTTCAAGGAGATGCAAGAAGGACCTTCAAGGTAGAAAATTTGTGTGTGACGAAGAAATGATGGATGCTGTTTATGCCTATTTTGCAGACAAGACTTCTAATTATTTTGGGGGTGGGGGGACTAAAATGTTAATTCAAAGATAGAAGTATATTAAAATAAAGGGTAACTATATTGAAAAGTGACGTATAGTTTTTGTCTTTATCATACCAAGAAAATGGTTAGGCCAGAAACTTGTGGACCTACCCTCTCACCTTCAAGTCTTACTGTCTTTACACAAATGAATTTTTCTTGCCGCCAGAGAAACATTAACTTCCTAGGCAATTGGGTCCAGAAGGCAAATACACTGATCATCAGATTATTGGTATTAAGTAGAATTAAAAAAAATATATATTAATGTCCATGGCACCACAACTCACGAGATATTTAGGATTGCCAACTGTTGATATTCTTGATGTAGCTATGTGGTAAATGCAACGATACCTCATCATTCATCTCAACTTCCAGACAGTATTAACTGCTTTCTTACTGACAGAGGTGGTTGAAGTCAGGAACTCGAGTTGGAGGTCTGGGATTCAATTCCTACTAGGACCATTCTCCCAGACTGAATTTTTACAGGTTTTTCTGTTCTCATAAATAGCAAATGTCATGAGAATGCTCTAATTTAGGCCTGGAACATTTCCTTCCTTAAAAAAACCCTCTCCCAATTTATTATTTCATCTCCTGTATAATCAGTATCCACCACCTATGATGCCTCAGCAACAAGAACATTAAGCACTATTCATACTACTTTGTCATTATATTTTTTCAATTGTTCTCATAAGAGTAGGAAAGCAAATTCATTCATAATCCATACCTTTGGAAAAATACTCCATGGGTGCTGGCTGTTGAACCAGAGTTCCCCAAGTCAGACACATTGACCACTAGGTCTCAGAAGAAATCAATAGTACCATGGAAACTTAATTTAAATTCTTGTCACAGTGTTTGGAGTTCAATGGCAACAAAAACTTTATATAATGATCTTTGATTCAATGCTGTATGATTCATGAATAAGAAGTACTGAAAGGTTCACTATTATGATCTGATTCAGCAGAGATAATTAGAAAATAAGCAATTTATCACTGTTACCTCTATTTTTTAATTTGTAGGCTATCTATTATTTATGGAAACAAGGTAATAACCTATATCAGATTTCATATAAGATTATATTTTGAAGTATCTCAAAAGTTATTTTATGTATCTGACAATATGGCCAATATCAGTGCAGCTGAAAGATATGGGAGTTGAATGTGAATCAGAATTATAACAAAATAATTATAATTTTTAAAAGGGAAAATAAATTGAAGAAAGATGAAATAAAGTGTCAGATAAGAATTTGAAGTTTAAAAAATTTGCATATTGCCCTTGGACTTTTAAAAAATTTCAAAGAATTAAATATTCCTTTGATGCCACAGAATAAGTAAGAACCTCATAAGATCAAATCATATAGACAAAATTCCCTCACAAAACAAACTACAATCTACTAGATTAATTGTTCAGATTGTAATATAATATACATTAGAAAATCAAAAAGAAATATAAATGTCAAAAACTTGAGACTTTGAAATCCGGAGAGGACAAATTGATTCCAAAGTACATTAAATGTCCACCAGAGCTACACCAAAGATGTCCAATCATCAAGAAATCTGGCAGTAGATGTTGTAAGCAAAGGCTCATTAAACATTTATGAGTAGTTCAATGATAATTGGAGCATAAGAGCACAAAATTGATTCATAAGCCTAATTTAGAATATCAATTAAATTGTTAATTTAGCTGTTCTGTAGTCATCTGTACTCTCCATTCATGGGACATTATCAGCAAATGAATGGAGAAAGAATGCTGAATATTGTCCTTCGTGCGTTTGAAACAAAAATGAACGAAGGCTTGAACAGCTATTTTTATTATAAAAAAGGGCATGTCCACATAAATGCTAACATATGGTAACCCTACCTAAAGAGCATCTTAAAAGCATTTATTATAAGTTTCATGAAGTAAAGACTATAATTTCTAAGAAAAGGATGCATAAAAACGTTTCTCTTTTATGCTGCATCATTTTTAACATTTTTATTTATATATATATAAAAATGTACACCATCAAATGACAAAAATCTAATAATGCTCCCATACTAGTGTGTGTGCATTTAGGAACATTTACCTGATAGTTTTTTAAACATTTAAAAAAATGATATTTAATGTGAAACATACATAAATCATGAATATCTTGATATTATTGTATGATTTTGTTGAAGTTCATACTCTTAATGCTTCACTTACTTGTCATTGCTGCAGATGAAAACATAAACTACTAATTTATCACACTGCCACCAGAGCAATATACACATTCCCACAGCTTAATGAATTATCCGACAGTTGAATATTAGCCTAGCTGATGAGAGCAAAAGGTTCTGTATATATATGGCATGTAAGTAAAACATTAAGAGTGTGCAGTGCATGTAAGTAAAACATTAAGAGTGTGCAGTTCAACTAAATCACACAATAATATCAATTATATAATTGGCTTCACTGTGCAAGTTCCAATTAACATCTTAATCACGAATATCTTGTTTTCTTCAATCAGCAAATAACAGTAAATGCAATTGAGATAGAGATCTCAAAAGCTACAAAATGGAAGTCAGCCTTGACCTCCTGCTTTACATATAAGAAAATTTCCCAATGAATTGGTAAACTCCAATTTGTAAACCTAAAACAAGTGTTAAAGAAGAAATCAAGCAATATGGATGATGACTCTCTTAGTGTGCCAAGCCTGAAAATTGACTAAGGAACATTCATGTTATGCTATCACATTTCATGCTATTTAGGACATGTCTTAGAATTAATTTAACATCTCTTCTTTGTTTCTTAAGATTTTGATATCACCATGTTTATGTTGCAAAATCAATTATGAGCATCTGTATTACATAGTCACAAGCTGAAATAGCAGGTTTGATCCATATAGAATTTGAACTTGGTTTCTATGGTAGATAAAGTTTTCCATGATCATTGCATTCAGGTTATATGGTATTCATCTGTAAGAGTATGGAGAATTCAGGTAAAACTTTTACAGAATTGCTTAAAATTCAAGATACCACACTTTCATTAGTCTTCATTAATGCACAAATATTTTTCAAACATTTAAGGTTTTCAGTTTATGGACTTTAAATTTTTGTATTCTTTATATAATTTTGTTTGATGGAACAAATGCATTGACTAAGAAATTCTGCTGAATAAATTGGAATATTACAGTATTTCTAGAAATGAAAATCAATTTGTGATTGGGTTCTAATGTTTCATTATATTGTATTATGTTTGCAAATGGCTACCTTTTATGTGCATGTAGTCAGATGAATCAGTAACTTGAATATGTTTATGAACAAAGTTGTTGCTGAAGCATTTGTATAACACCAATAAGCTTTAATTAATACAGAGAGAGAAAAAAAAAAATACTAGTAAGGGATGTTTACAATGATGAAAAATATATGGAAATTATTGGGCATTTCTTTAGACAATAAAATTGACATGGAATGATCATGTTGATTATGCCTGTGATAAATTATCTAAGGCAATTTTTATTTAGAGATACCTAAGGATGTATCTATCCCCATACAAAATTTGTTCTCTGTACATTATTCTTAATGTCATAACATTTGATCTTGCTTATGGTTACAAGTAATTACTCTGATATGAGAATGCTCTTCTTTTATATAAAAAGGCAAAACTTTTTTAATGATAAAGGTATTCTTACTGTCATATACCAGTTTTTTAAAGGGAAATCAGCAATCTTATTGTAACTAAGGTAGTTTTAGAATCATTTTACAAGATATATATCTTTTATTAGTTCTTTCTCTTTTTTTATTAATTGTGCTTAGTTGGCATCACAAGTCATTTCATGGAATGAATAAAGTCTCCTCTAATACTATTCACACATTGCAACAATATTACTATCATGCTCTGGTGCACTGCCAATGAAGCACATATCTCCCCTTACTTTTGTTTCTTCAACTATTACTAAATCAATTTACCAGAAAAGTTGATTTTCTTTGGGAGTAAAAGCAGCATATTTATTTTTATTTTATGAGTGATGTTTTTAGTTATGTCAGCTGTTTTCTACCTAGTACCAGCAGCAGTTAAAATGAGGTTAAAATGAGTTAAAATCAGTGGGTAGAGTTAAAATTTTTCTTTATGGCTGGTGCCAACATGTTGTGCAATGATCTTGACAAGTCTATCTCATTCAGATAACGAAATAGAGGGGTGTAAGTGTTAGTTACTGTTCATAGGCTCTACAGGTAGGAAGTTTCCCTCTCTCCTCCAACCAAGCATGTGATGACTCTCACCACTTTTCAGCTTGTGAGCTTGTGTAGGTAAGCGGCAATGAAGAAAAAATCATACCATACATCTAGTTTTAGAAATACTGTACTCTGCATCTTGACGTTTCCTAATCCTATATAAGCTGGTTTGGAATGTTGAAAGATATTTTCATTAAGAACTGAACGTAGCACTGAATGCTCATTGTGTCACTTTTAATGAATAATGTGCTGGAGTGCATTATCATATTGATAATGGAAATTATTGAGGTATATAATGTTGCTTTAGGGAAAACTGTAACTGCTACTATTGCATAGAGGAATGAGTCCTGTAGATAATTTTCTTTACAAAGTTATCAAAGGTATTGCTAGAAGCTATTGCACTAACTAATGTTTTTTTCTTTAGTAGAAAAACCATTTATCAATGTGAAAAAATGAGTTTTGAAAGTAGTCATGGAATCACAATTAATATGAAAATAGTGCATAATAAGAAAATAAGACATAACATGTCATTTAAATTTCAATAAGGTTTAGCTTACATGATTCATAGCCAGGTGCTAAAACACACATTCCAGCTGCTGGTACCCTCAATTCAGCTACTTTGTATTGTATATCTGTATCATATCCATTGACATATTTACAATGTGGCACTGCATGCCTAAGACCTACCCTGCTATTTTCCTCCTTCCTGATTATCTACTTGTATTGCAGGATGGTATTTTTGAAACAGTCTTAGATTCAATTTTTGCTGACATCTGCACTAGATGATGAAGACGGCAATGGGAGTGAAATGGAGCAATGGTAGAATGAATGGCAGGGAAAACTGGAGGACCCAGAGAAAACCTGCCTAAATGCTGCTTCATTCTCCACAAATTCCACTTTGGTTGTTGGGATTGAACTAAGAATTGTGAGATGAGCAGTTTAACTCTGCTATGCTGCCATCTTAAAATTAAAAGTAAGTGAACCACAAGTTTATTAGGTTACCCACATAAGCAGCATTTAAGGATAGAAGAGCAGGTAAGAATAGACTTTTAGTTGCTCACGTGCTAAAAATATTAGAACCAAGTTTCAGAATATATCCATATTATGTTGCATTCTACAAATATGCATTTGTTTATTGTAACTACACGAGTTTTAAGAAATATTAAAATATTTTGTATCTTTAACTATTTCACATTTATTTAGACCAAAAGATTCATTAAGAGGTCAACATATTTCCAGTTTCACATCAGTTACATTATAAAATACAATTATTCAATTTCAAGAACAATCATATTATATTGAGTTATCTCTGGGAGAAAACAATGCTGTAACAAAATACAATATTTTACATCATACCAGCAAATAATGCACTTTTAGAGTGTGGTAAATCCATAGGCACTACCATTAGAGGTCTGTACAGGTGCAACAGCGATAGTCCCAGATGTAAGTTGTTGATGGTTATATGTCACAGGAGTGGCTGCTGTCAACTGATAAGAAGTATAGGTGCCTGCTGCATTATCAGCAATACTGCCTACACTTGTAGGGGTTTGTATTATCTGTGACACTGGAGTAACTATGAATGTTGTCTGCTGTTGGTGGGTTAAGCCACTAGAGTCAGGATCCACAACAACAGGAATAGCTGTCACTGGCTGAACTTCACCAGTGGCTGTGATGATTGCAGCTGGTTGAGAGTCTTGATGTGCCATGGCAGACCCATCATCAGTAACTGCTGTCACTACTTCCTCACCCTGAAGCTTTGTGCCCTGCTGTGTCACAATTTCAACTTCAACTGTCCCAGTGTTAATATTGTTGTTAGAAGATTGTTGCTGCTGTTGTTGGTGATGCACTGCAGCTGATGGCGGTTTGTTGATTCCACTCTCCACCTTACAAAATTTAACATGAGGAAACTGTTCCTTCATAAAATGTCTAAATGTAGAATAACCCATAACCTTAATGGAAGGCTCAAAGTGTTCACAATATTCTCGATAAGCATTGTGAATCGTTTTCCTTGTTATCTCTGCAGGAAGATATAAGGGAGGTGTTTTGAAAATAGATTTTGATTTGCCTTTTGCTGTGCCTGGTGATGCTTGCTGTGTAGGTGCATTTTGATTTGCATTAGAACCAGAAGTATGCCTCTGGATGAAATGTCTCAGGAATGAGGTAGCATGGCGATAGATATCTAATGAAAATGTGTTGTGTGGTTTCTTCCCGTAGTTTCCATGTATTCTGGGTGCAACTCCATGTGTCATGACATGCTTTCTTATCCTCTTCAGTTGATAGTGAGTGCAATTCTCCAGGTATAAAAATGCATCTAGACAAACTCTTCGTCCCTGAAATACATACTGGGCTCTCAGACGTCGTCTCTCCTTGTGCCGGACTGTTTCCTCTGGATTTGTCAGCACTGCCATTGTCACACCCATTAGGTACATATCATGCTCTGATTTTGTCAATTCCGCAATGTTTAGTCGATGTCTATAAACATATTCTGGACTAAGTCCCTTAAAACAGTTTTCCTCCTGGCACTCGCATCCCTTTTCAAACCTTTCCCTCACTTCCTGGGCATTTTCCTCCAAACGAGTTGCTGAAATTCCAGTAGAATCAGATTCAAAAAGTTTCCTCTTTTTTTTTGTTTCACCTTGTTTATTTGCAGCAGACTGAGGTATCTTTGTCCCTTTCTTCTTTAAATTTGGTGCAGGTGTCAATTCTGCAGTTGTAACTGTGTTTGTATAAGTTTCCTGCATCATAGGCTGTAAACTTTCATGGGAGACTATATTTTGTGATGGTTGCTGTTGCTGATGCTGTTGATGTTGCTGATGTTGTAACTGCTGCTGTTGATGCTGTTGTTGCTGCTGGTGTTGCTGGTGCTGTTGATGTTGAGCTTGTTGCTGTTGCTGCTGATGTTGAGATTGCTGTTGTTGTTGCTGATGTTGAACTTGCTGCTGAGGCTGTTGCTGCTGCTGTTGTGATGGTTGCTGTTGCATTTGCAGTTGCTGATGATGTTGCAAGTGCTGCTGGGGTGATGCATGCTGTACTGACAACTGTTGTGGATCCACCTGGATAGTGTGGCCCTGCCATATAACTGGCTGTCCATTAAGTGTGGTGGTGCAGGTAAATGGTGGGCCAGCCTCATGCATGTTGGCAAATAGTGCCTGATGAACAGTAGTGACTGGTGTGTGCCACTGAACAACATTGCCAACTTCTTGCTGATGTGCTGAATTATCATTTCCTTGAGGAACATTAACCGGATCTTTTGATGCCACTACCACCACCTGTACAATAATAAACAACAAATGATTCTCACAGTGAAAATAAGTTCAACTAGAAATAAGAGAAAAAAGAATTAGTCAGGCATGTATACAATTGAAGGCTAAGATAATCAGAACACTTTAGCATTGTTGATTTGATTTATTTATGGATGCTCTTTAACAGCTCAGGTCATCAGCATCCCATTAAATTCAGCAAATTTTGCTCAGAGGCCTCTTCTTTCAGGCTTGAGGTTCTTTTTCGTGCCGTAAATGTACAACACGGGACCTACGGCTTTACTTACCTTCCGAAGGAAGCCATACTTAGGATTTTTATTCCCAAAAAAATCCATTGACCCTGGTTGGGTTTGAACCTGCGATCTTGGGTTTAGAAGACAAGTATGGTTACCACTACACCATCAGGACCGACACACTTTAGCATGACTGGGCAAGCTGCTTGAGAATGAAAGCATGAACACATTCTAGAGTTCATTCAGTTCATTTATGATGAACTGCCAAGAAACATGAATAAGATCCAATTTTTAAAAGTGAGGATATTGAAAATCTGATCTGATTGAGGAATTGTAGCAAAATTTGAGCATTAATATTTTAAACAAATATATATATATTAACATAATAATATGGGAGGAACAGAATAATAGTTGTAAATCATACATCTATGAAACTTTTTTAGTTTATAGTTGTGTCTTAATGGATCAGCTGCATCAACTCCATTTCATGCAGCTGGTTTACATACTCTAATGAAGTCTGCAATAATCTTGTAATGATGTATGATATAATGAATTCATTAGGACTCAGACTGAAACATTTTTAAGTATGTACAATAACTGTTAAAGCCTACATTATTAATTTTAAATCCAGTATTATTAAGTTCATAACTTATAGTTATAAGCTTATGAAAAATCTTATAAATATGATAAATTATTTACATAATATATATCAAATTTGATAAATTGGTTATTTAATTCACATACATGATTTTCTTTCACTCCATCACTTTTTATTCCAAGTTCAAAATTGTTATTCATGTATAGAGGTTTGTAGACAATTGAACTGCAAATTTCTTGACTGATGGATAGGCAGATTTGGACTGATATTTCTGGGGAAATTTGTAGAGCCAAGATGGGATTACTATAATTACACATCTTTGTAAATTGTGTTTAAAACAGCTGCAGAGATTGGGCAGAACACAAAAGTTCTAGTGACAGTAGGGACAAATTGGTTAAGGAGACCTGATGCTAGCAAACATTCTAATAGTGCCCATTTTAAACCTCTATTGTAAATAAAGAAATTACAGTATTCATGTTGCCTTTCTGTTAGTAATTTGTTTTTTATTGAACAGTAAAGATAATTATTTTGTTTGAAATGCCCATACAATGAGTCAGAATAAATATTTCCCAATTGATATTTGAATACTCTTTTAACTTTGATCTTGAGACCCCATTTTTCTCCTAGAGTAGTTCCATGTTACACCACGTGCACCTTTAAGCCTTATCTGTAAACCGATCATAGGTGTGAAAGACAGTTCACCTCCTTAGCTACCAAGCATTTGGCTCTTAGTCATACTATGCAGATAATTTATTCAACAACATTCACATAATTAACAACTCAAGAAATGAGTAACAGTTCACAAAAATCAACAGAGATAGTTGATAAAATCTACAACACTAATGCAATGAGAGAAGGGACCTCGTCCAAAGAGAATCATTACAAGATTTCACATGTAGCTTATGTGGAAAATTCTGTACCATTACACTGAGGCCATTTGTGAAATATAAGATATTTATTCAACAACCCTATCACCTTGATAAATATATTTGAAAAGTCAGATAACCTTTCACAAACTTAATGTGAGAAAATTCACCAAATATCTCTCTTATATGCCTTCATTAATCTATAAGACAGCAGACTTCTAGTTATGTGTAGCAAAATGTTAATAATAAAGGAATGAAATAAATGCATTTTGAAAATTATAAGGTAATTGTTGCGTACTTACTCTGTGAGTGTCAAAATCCATGTGAGAATCCTAAAAAAGGTTTGAATTTTTTTGTTTGAAATCTCCTGGTTTGCATAATTACATTTAAAATATTTAACTTAAAAAGTGTTCTTTGTATTATTTAGTTAAAGCTTCTAGCTCTTTATAGAGTTGATATTGCACCATTCACCATTTTCATTTTATAATGAAATAATTGGTCCTATACAGCAGCCATGGCGCAAGAAATAACTGATTAACGATAATGATTATTTTAAGAAAACATTTTGGTTATCAAAAAAAAACCTTGTGACAAACCTTATGAATGAAATGGGATAAAATTAAAACCAAATATGATCAGAAACATCACTATCTCAGTTTAAACCTGCTCTCACTATGTTTAAGATTTTATGCTTTCAGTAATTTTCAAATTGCGATGAGTGACAATTGTAGTGTTGTTATAATTGCCGTGTCCATCTTGTACCCAACTGGCTTACTTTGAGTAGGTAATAAGTGGACACATTTTTTTCAGAGCCTTTGATTATAGCAATAGAGTTTCTCTGTCTAACCGCACCATAATATCTTAACTTCAGCCAAGAGTAGTGTAGGATTTAACAACAGACAAACTCCATGTGGAATGAAGTTGAATGGCAGCCTATAGTTGCCACATTTTCCTCAGAGCCTTTGAGATTAATTGGTGATAAGAGCTTATCTTACCGCACCAATAATATTTTAGCTTAGGTCAATAACAGTTTACAATTTAACAACAGACGAACTCCATGTGAAGTTGTGTAAATAGGTTCGGCCAAAACAAACTAGGATTAACAGCAGATGTGATGTCTGTCAGCTTCAGGAGAGTTTATCTATTACTGTTGGGATATTGAGTAACTGTCATATCAACAGTTTGCTGCATCTTTTGATACCAGCTGGGTGTATGTTGGGCATGGAAGTAATAAATGTATTGCATGCAGAATTAATAAAAAAGTTACTCATTGCATTTTAAGGCAGAATTACGTATAAATGCCACATCAAAACATTTTTTTGATTTTTGTCTATGCATTATTATTATTATATTGACTTTTTTTTTTATTTATTTATTTTTTTTTTTTTTTACAAAGCAAGTTTTCCTGGTGCATTATACAGTGTAAACAGCATTCATGAGCTCATAGTTTCCTAGTGGAGAAAATGCAGAACTTTATAGAAACAGGAAAGACTATTTTTAATGTGCAATGCAAAATTGGAAATAGATACCATTGCAGCCCAATGGCCAAGGTCTACTTATAATAGCACAATTTTTAATAATTCTTACCTGCATGCTCAGTTTGAGCAAAGAGAATTTTATGGATATCTAATTTGTGCGTGCTATGTTAATATTTCTTGGCACAGTGCTACTTGCGGTCACTGGGTGAATGGTATATATAAACTACCCCCTCTAAGATGTATTATTAACCTGCCAAAATTGCACATGGTCATGATGAAATATTGTGATGCCAGAAAACAGATGCATCCAAGCTAACAATGCAACAATCGAAAAAATGCATTTTGTAATCAATGGATACATACCAACCTAAATACTAAAAGCTGGAGGACCCAGTGGTTTAGTGCGGCTGGCTATAGCTTGATAGCCTTCGCTCACTTCTATTCAGAAAAAATACAAGTGAACATGTTAGTATATTATAAAATTATTTAACAGTTGGGTTGGCAACAAAGGTGGATTCCCTCAAGCAGATGTACAACTGCTGAAGAAAATCTGAAGTTGAGGCATAGATTTGCCCTGATAATGAAAGATATAAGACACAGCAGAACAGTACTATATCATAAAATATGTAAGCATTGACAATTCTAAAAAAATTAAGAATGAACCACTGAAGATAGTTCACAGAGATGCCATGATGGGAAAAAATGAGAGATAAATATGCGAACATAATATTGTGGAAATTTGCTGCATTCATAATGTAACATCTAAGTTTATGACTTGTGACCACGAACTCTTGAACTAATAATATTTGCACCCATTCTCTTAAAATTAAACTTGCTGTAATAATGTGTACACTCACTTTATCATAAGTTTATAAATTTTGGTTGAATGGTGTGCATATATGGAAGTTTGTATTTGTGAAGTAATCATTGTTTACTCTTTCTCTCTTTGAGAAGTCAAAGTCTTTCTTTCACTCTTTCACTTTTTGCAAGCCCTTTGGTTAAATAATTGCAAGTACACCCCTCAGTATATTCACTAGCTGTTCATGCAGTGACTTAAGTGACTGCTGATACACATGTGCAATGATGATGATCATGCTAGAGCAGGAACAAGGTATTTATAATAGGAAGGGAGCAGACCCCATGGTCATAACTGAATAACTACAGAAACTTGCTCTTTAAATATGTACAAACCTAATTAAAATCACCAGCTATTATAATAAAGATTGTGTATGCTTTACACAATATCCGAAATGGCTGCAAAGAATACACAGCCCGATTAAATATTACAGGTTTAATTTTTATTACATCTGAAACAGGTTGCTCTTGCTATATTATTGTTTTAGGCATTAATTGCATCAAAGTGCACTGTTTTATTTTATATCAGTAAATAAAAACAGTGTCAATGAGGAATACATTTCAAATTAAGATATATGATTCTTTTTAAGGTTTTCATGGAAGTATGCTTTAAAATTACTATCCTACCACATACTACTAAAGTGCCACAAAAACTTTTAAGTGTTCTATTTTAGGCACCTATTACAATTAACTTACAGCAGTTGGTATTTATCTCAATTATGGTCTTTAACACATACCTGTCGATGTTCTTGATTTACCGGTACCTCAAGATTCTGCTTCTCCACTCGTTCTACAGATAGGAGCGAATGCAGAACTTCACTCGCCTCCTTTTCAGCTGCATCAACTTTTTCCATAATTGTTTATTTACCTGGAACGTTTTTTAAAAATGTTTCTTATACAGTCAGCAAATTCAAAATACTCTACTAGAAATCCATATTGTTTGGCATTTAAATATTTTAAATAAATTAATATACTTTCTTTTAATTCGAATTTCTGTCATTCCCTTACACACACAAACACATGCGGCACTCTTTGAGTTTCTCAATTCTGATCCTTATTGTCTACCAAAATGGTTGAAAATGGCAAGCCACCTATTCAAGACAGACAAAACTGGGCTCTATGTGCAATATAAGTTAAGAGAGTTATTACCTGTGAAAATCCCTTTCAGAGAAATTTACATCTTCGGAGATGTTGCAGCCATTTTACAATACATTAGCTTATCTTCTGTAGAAGTTGTTTTCTTCTTCTGCTCACAAAATTGTTATATTCCTTCTTATTATTACTAAAATTACGAAGCCAACATGGCGTAGCAATATCTCAATGGCTACCGAGATCGACACCAAGTCACTTCAGTCAAACATGAATACTTGATCCATAAACTCTAACCTCTCATCCGTAAATTAAAATCATAAGAACGCTATAATGGATTAATGAACTTATAAGTAAAATTATGACAATAATAAACTCCTGAACAAATAATTTCGGATAGCGCTTTTCATTTGTTTTCACAGCAGGTAATCCAGTATCAAGCGGTAAAGTGTATATCCCTTACTGTTGGGAGTTGACTACGAGCCCCCTCCCATATCTTGGAAGTGGCGCGAAGTTATAAAATCAATTTTTTCTATACATACATAATGCTATGTTTACATTTACACATATTCTTACATACCTGGTAAACAATATTCATGGCAGGGACACGGACAGTGGAACATTAATCGTCGTTTATTTATTCGCATCTTAGAAAAACTGCAGCGAAATTTTAATCTCTACGAATATTTCCTTTATTAATCCTTTGGCACCGTTATTTGGTTAAACACGCTCATTAAAGCGGAAACAATCTTAAGGTGGTTTATAAACTTATTTGTATACTATAGGTTAAAAAAATAATATTTATTTAACCGGCTCGGAAATGTTCTGCTTCCACCGGAAAAAAACTACATACGGATCGATAAAAGGCCATTTTCAGTCATTTCTCTGTCCTGCTGATAGAGGGTGTGAGATACACTGCTATTATAACATTTCGCCATAAATCGTTTCATTGATGCGGATTTCAAAATCACATTATTTAAAGCTTAATGCAATTCCTTCAAACCAGAAAGTGCCAGATTAAATGAAGAAGAAACAATAGTTCATATAAGAGACTCGATATTCATGCTTACTTCGGGGCCTTCCATGATTATTGACTTTCCCACCTTGGTGCATGCGACGAGGCCCCTTAGAGAACATGCCCGTTTTAGCTCCTGCATGGTAATGCACGTGGAATGTAAATAAATCATCGAAAATCGTCGCAGGGAAGCAACAAATTCTTAAAGCAACTTAGCTACGGGTAAACCTTCACTTTTCTACACTTGGCACTTTCGCAATGGGTATAAATGTCAGCACAGATGCACTGGCGCGTTCAAACATAAAATGGGGCGTGATCGCTGATGTCACATTCCCACTCGCACAACACTGCTGTCAAAGGAAGAGAGAATTGCAGTTTAAGAAACATGAGGTGAAATTATGATCGGAAAAACTGAGGTGATATCCAGATAATTAAAGGCAATTAAAAACAGAGTTTGAAATGCACCTTTATAGTTCTAGAAAAATATTTTAGAGAGACAATGACGAAATTATAATCACTAACCTGGCTGAAGGTTTGATTCTGTATCACAGGAGAGGGCACTGATGCTACTCTGGCTGCGCTTAATAATTGCAGACAGACTATTACTAGATGGTGGTCTTTCCTCCATGCCTGTGGCTCTAACCGCGCTCCTCTTAAATTGTTCCAAAAAGCTGTCTAGCGGCGTTTCTACTGCACTGTTTTGACATTGTTGTTGAGAAGACATGCTTCCAACAACGGCGAAGTAACACTAACGCACGTCATCCCCATGTCCCGCTCATGTCGGGGAACTCGTACACATTAACTACAGCAACCCCGCCATGTTGCACTCCAGCTCGTCACAACGCGCAAAGAGTTTGTACCGCAAGCCCGAGGCACGCGCAGAGCGGGTGTATATGGTGGAACAAGATACCGGTAATATGTGCAGCAGTACATATAGGCGTTCCAGTAATGTGGAAAAAAAATATCTGTAAAGTAAGATCATCCATTTGCGTCATTAATAGCTTCAAAAAATACTGTTGTAAATTCAGAATTAAATGTACCCAAAGTTCGATACATGACCATTTTTAAATTTGTCTTCGCTTTATATGTTATGATTTATTAATTGAAACTTAAATGAGCTCATAGTAATTATTTTAGGGCAACCATGTGATGAAATTTAAAATTATTTCTGAGAGAGCCTTCTGAAATTTCCGTGCATGGAAAATTGTGATGTTGCATGCTCATTTTAATTAACATATAGTCATTAATTTTATAAATATAAAGTTTATTATAAACCTTAAGAACATTTCAGCTGGTCTGTATGTTGAAATATTAGCTATTTTATAAGGAAGCGATTCCTCTGATACCTCATGCTACTATAGTACTTTGAATTGGATTGTTTGGGATGAAGGACTTTAGTCTTGCTCACGGCTGGCCGTTTTATACACACTCTCTTAATGGAGAGCATCTCCAAGGGAAAGGAATGAAATGAGGGATACACCGGGCGGTCAGGGTCCATGGATGGTGACTATGCGGACGTAGAGGCCCCACAAGTAGTTCGAGCCCCTCAGAAGGTTCGCTTCCATGCTCAAGACAGCATCACATTGCTCCAGTCACCTTGCCATGGCACTTTCTTGTAACAGAATGAAATAATGTGAAATTTGAGTGCGGAAAATTCGTAGAAAGTAAAGATCCATGTAAGCCACCAGAAGAAACCACGAAAAAACTTAAGGTTAAGATGACCGACTCCAAGCGGTTTGAACCCGAGACCTCCCAAATGCGAGTCCTAAGCGTTAACGCCTGAGTCACCCCATTCGGATTTGTAAGACACACCATGTCCAGGTCAGTCGCCTCTGGGAGAGCTAATTACTTTAAACGCACATAGAGTACAAATACACGCTGAGGAGTCCTGTGAATGAATAGCCTGATGGAGACACAAAGATTCGCCAGCACGGTTTCTATACCTGGAACATTTTCTTCTGAATAGTCTTACCACTTCTCTGCAAGAATACATTTCACATCTGACGCTACTAGCAGTACGTCGGGCTGGATATTCGAGGAATGTCCGAATGGGTTGATCTCGGCCGGGTTTGTGGTTCCCGCGACTGACTGGAAACTAGTCTGCGGCGGCAGTGTGCCATATGAAGGAGTGCACCTTGATGGCAAAGGTTTATTCCTCGAGCGCTGCTTATTGTGGGGTCACTCACCTGCATAGTGAGCAGGGTGATGCTAGATAGATAAAGTGGTACTGGTGGCCTAGCCGAAAGGCGAAGGCGTGTATGAGCAACACAATGCTTCCAGCCTTAACGTGGGTCGGTTTAGACTCTAGGTACCAACAAGTCTCTTTTGTTGGAGCTGGGAAGGAATCTCCACTCCATAATATAATATCGTACATAAGAATTGGCACAAAATTTACACTCACTGAAAACACCCCGTAACGCATGGATACAGACAAAGCCTTCCTCAAACTAATTATAAGCTACTACCTGCACATGTATAATACAGCATTGGCGACTGGCTTCTCCCAGTGTGCAGCCGTCTTCAGCCGACCGGTAACTCACTATTTATCACGGTTTGGAAAGTTCCCTCTTTTAGACTATATTGAATCCAGTTTGAGGATGCTGCTCCTTCTAAGAAATAGTTCCCCTTTAGTTAGTAGATGTATATAAAATTAGCTCTGTTAGCAGCATTAAAAATACTAAAAGAATCAATCAAAATACACAGAGTCAAGTTTCATTCGTCTTCTTTAGAAACGTGAGAATCACAGAGGCGGGATTCCACTATAGTGCAGCGTCTATACTTTGAACACAGCTAACACATTAAATACCACGCATGCTGTACACGACTTTTCCCCTCCCCCAGTTGGTTCACTTTTTTAGATTTAGATTCTGCTCCAAATGAAATTTATTACATACGCGCACGAGCGAATGCACAATATTTACTTCAAAATATTCTGAAACTTCACTGAGCGTTATTTAGGGCATATTAACGCGAAGATGTTCGGTAATTGAACTGCTAGTTGTCCTTCTAGTGCCGGTAGCCAGAAGTCGACCTTCAGTGCAGATCGTTTTCCCTTCCCCTTACTCCTTTGACTTGAGGATTCGATGTCAACGATTGCATGGTCTTTGTTGTTTCTTAAGAAGCCACGCGTTTCTTACCGTGAGTTTTTAACACAGCTAGCGTGAAAGCGCCGAGGGGAAGGGAAGGAAGACTGCTCCGGTTGAACCAGACCGATGAAATTTTGCATCTTCCTCTGACGTGTGCAACTATTAATGAAATGTTTTTAATTTATAGGGTGTAGCAAAAATACTGGGACAAATTGGGGGTGAGTTCCTCAGACTAAACAAGAAAGAAAAGTAATTGGGCAATACTACAGGCCACATTTCTGTGCAACAAGCAGGATGCTGCGCATGACGCACCTCACAAATGTTGTTGCTAAATATCTCACAAATATTAAAATGAAACGTGTCCTTCATTTCTCTGTAGTCCAGATTTAGTCCCGAGTGACTTTTACCTTTTCCCCAAATTGAAGGAACACCTTCATGGGAGCCATTTTTCATCATCAGAAGCAGTGATGAAGGCTGCGGAAGCATTTTGAAGGACATATGAAAAAATGATTTTCAGTATGTCTTTGAAGACTGGCAAAAACGCTGGTACAGGTGCATTGCATCCAGTGGAGATACTTTGAGAAAGATAATCAAAATTATGAAGACTTTGTCAAAAAAAGATGAGAATTCTTTATTGAACAGCGCTCGTATTTGTTGTTTTAGAGGTGGCTCATGACTCTACGGGCTATAATGGAAAGTATTAGTGTTGATTTTGCTCTAATATCATTAATCAAGAGAATACATTATAAGGGTTAATGAAGGTAGGAAAGAAGTTGTCTGCTTTATTTCGAACAATTTAAGGCCTTAGAAGGGGGCGTGGCTTGTCTCCTACTCTGTTTAAAATCTACATGTAACAAATAATGAAACAATGGAATGAACGGAAATTCTCATTTTTTTTTTTTTTGAATGCACGAAACTTCGTTATTAGCATCACATTTGGAAATATCCTCTTTTGTAATACAGAAGTTTGTTTACTTTCAAAGGCAATACCCCATAATATTAAACCATATTTATTAATTGAACAGAAATAAGTGTAATAAATAGTTTTTAGTGTAGGGTTTGAGATTAAGTAATTTATTAAGATGTTGCTTTTTTAGCAGGCATCTTTTCCAAATTAGATGAGTTAAATCTCGAATTTCAGGGAAAAGTTGGGGTTATGACAGAGGTAACATTTCTCAACAGCCAAACTATTACTAATTTAAATTGACAATTTTAAACGTAATAATAAAAATGACTTGAATTACATACATATAGACAATGTCTGGTTTATTAAATTGTAGAAAGAATGTAAATGCGTAGGTTTTCACGGCCGGCGTCGATCCCATAAAATGAACTTTCCGGGCTAGTTGGCCGTGGTCCAGAAGATGTTTAAACACCTAACGTTTCGCCCGTCTCTCCGTCGGGCATCTTCAGAGGTCACTTTAGCTACTCAGTCTTTAGTCATCCTCTGAAGATACCCGACGGAGAGACGGGCGGAACGTCAGGTTTTAACATCTTCTACACCAGGGCGAACAAGCCCGGAAAGTTCATTCCATTGAATTTAAAAAAAATGTTGGCGAAGGTTAATGCATTACCCATTCACAGAATAGTGAAGGGAAATTTATTTTATTGTGGGTTACTGTAATTTATAACACCTATTAGTTTCCTGAATGAACACTCGTTTTCCTCTTGCATTTATGTTAAATTTATATTTGATTACTTATTTTACAAGAGGAAACGTTTTTTTAATTCTGTATAGTGCCAAGTTTGAGTTGTAACAGATATGAATATGCCTTGTAAGTGTGTAAAGTGTGCTGGTAATTTTTGTTATGTTTGTATAAAAGTGACTTTTGCATCACAAAAACGAAATATTATTATATCCAAGGAAAACAAGATAGGGAATCAAAATAATAGATTTTCTGGAAATCTTGGTAATTGGATGAAAGTAAAAATGACATGACAAGGAAAGAACAAAATTGTCATATAAACAATCATTTCTGCACAGTATCATCAGTAAAGTTTATTTTAAACAAGAAAGATAACTGTAAATTGCTTCAACATATCTTCAGCTATTCGTCCAGTGTCCTATTCCAAGGTATTTTCCTATTCCACTATCACCTGAGTCCTAGAGGTAGATTTTGAGAAGACACCAAAATTTAACATTTCTGAAGAATCACCTGGACCATTCACTTCCATGCTTCAGACCCCATTGCATAGAATGGCTCGCAATGAATTAAATTAATTGGAGACTTAAACTTTTCAAAGGCTAAAGCAGATCTCCTGGCATCTCGACTTAAAGCAGTGTAACTATCACTAAAAATATACAGTTTCTGTGTAGAGAATATATCAAAAGACTTTGGCACACTTTTTGAGTTAAATAACGACACTGTTCTGAATTGATGTGCATGTCCTAACTGAAGGTATAAATACCCAACAGTGAAGACTCGTTTTAGATTCATCCACATTGGTTCTTGAAACTGTGCAGTTAAACAATGGCATTACTTTGTCTTAATTCCCATGTTGTCTATGCAATGCATATGAACAAAGCATGTCAAAATATGAGAAATATTTTAATGTCATAAATTCTGATAGATTTAAGTGATAAATTGGCGGTGATTTGAAAATGATTGCTATGCTACTTGGTTTTGCAACAGGAATATACAAAGTGGTATTTTTTTTTATGTGAACTGAACAGCAGGGATATGACTTTGCACTTCAAGAGGAAAGTAAAAAATTTGAACCAACAATCAAGAATATACGAAAAACGTTCGGATATTTATAATAGTAGTTTTAGAACCTTATTTGTTATGCAACATTATTTAATGCACTTACGAGGATAGGCCTGTAAGTTTCCGGCCTCGCCGATAACGATCGCCTTCACAAAAGCCTTATATGGTGTCATACCTTATCTGTTAAGCAAATAATTGCAGCTGTAACTTCCGCTCCGCTGCGTTCAGTTCAGATATAGTTGCATAAAGAAGGCTATGTGTAGAAGATTGTGACATGTTCAAAATGGAGTATCGAGCTGTTATTAAGTTCTTCACAAAAGAAGGACTTACTCCAAATGAAACTAAACAGCGATTGCAAGGTGTATATGGGGAAGCATTCCCCTCATATTTTACCGTAAAAGAATGGGCCAAACTTTTCCGGAAATATTTTGAAATACTATTTTAAGAAACGTAATATTGTCACATACAATAGTGACAAGCTGACATTTATAAAATTGTCAAAGGAATTCGACACAAAACTTTTTACCTGTAATTGCACGTGCGGCAGCAATAATTTATGATATAATTTTAGCCTAAACTTGATAAGCGATACAGCCTAGGCGATATTAAACATAAGTTTGTAAAAAAATTATTTTCAAAATTTACAATAGAAAGCAGCAATTATATGCTTTCTTCAATGCTATCATAGCTTATCTGACATTAATTTTGAAGCTGATTTACGTTGTCGGCTATGACTAACTTTCGTTTTGTGTTGTTTGTTTACATTTATTGTATAATGCGCGGTAAGGTGACGGAGATCTTCCTTATTATATAGGTATTACCAGAGCCCGAAAGTTCAGGCATTTATTTTGGTTAAAATATGCATTTATTAAAAAGGGAAAACATAAAATAATATCACTCATTATTAATAAATATAACCATTTAAGATAGTTAATAATTTCTTTATCGCATAATTAAAGTGCTTAAACTTATTTTCCTTGGTTACAAGCAACAACATAATATTTTTTCAAGGTATCAGCTGTCATAGTTAGCCGCTTGTCAGAGAAAATATTTTTCATAATGGAAAAAGAACCTTCTATCTTGCATTTATAGGAAAATCATATTAATATCTATCTTAATTCTGTACTGAACATATTTTAGGGATTATTTATTGAACAGCTCTACCCTTCTCATCTTTTTCGCTTGCAATTGTTTGCTACATTTATGGAGCTGAGAAGTTACCCCATCACAATTTTCGTAGAATTGTCTCCCGTAGATCAATACAAGCTCATTCGCCAGGACTATTCGGAACTACAGTACTTCCCTCATCTTCTCTATTTCCTGGTATTCATATGCCCGCATTAACCGTGCGTGCTTCCACCCATATAGAAAAGCTTCCGGACTCTGATTATTACAATAATAATGTGCTAGTAATATAGCTGATAAATGTTATCAAATACTTTGCAGTGTGTCAATTTAATTTACATTGCGATGTATAATTATAATATCAACTTACAGAAAGTAAATATTAATTTTTGGTAATCAGCAAATAGTCTTGAATAATTTGCTTTAAATAATTGTGAAACGGCAATTTGTTTTATGGCAAGTTACAATTTTATGTAAGTTATATGAAACAACTATTTATTAAATATACCGACAAACTTGTCAACTGGTCCTGTTTGAAACCCTTTTATGAAACAGGGTCCTGGTTAAATGGAGTACTCCAGACTCCCGAATATCAGGCAGGCTGGTGTTAGTGACCAGGACTGTGTGTGATTGCTGCATACCTACCCCGTGTTGGGTTTTACCGTAGGAAAGGATGGATGGTTGTAGGCTTTTTCTATTGTTTGGGGTGTGAATATGTTGGAGGGATTTTTCTCCGATGATCGTCCGTACTAGAAGACTTTTCAGCTAGTCACCTGGTCAGTGAAGAAGGATGTCCCAAGGCTCACTACGTAGACAAGCTCAAAAAAGATTCTAATATTGAATTAAGCTCATTGTATATTACCAAGTTTAAGAAAATGCAATTTAAATCTCATTATTATGTTTTGAAATTACAAGAAAACAAGAATATATCTCAAACTTTATTAGTTTTAGTATACAGCATAAAAAAAATATCAAATTGCAGTAATTTCGTTTCTGTAACAGGGAAAAGGTTAAACTTTGTTGTCCAAAGTAATATGTACAAATGTTTTCCAAAAGACTGTACACTTTCCAAACTTCAGAAACTCTTGTAGCTCTATCTGATACAATAATTTTTCATCAATGTCACTGTTATCGATACAACTCTCGGAGATTCGAGTGAAAATATTCGATTATTCCTTTTTAATTCGATATATCCGATTTCATCTTTAAATGTAATAAAAAACAAGTCAATCATGACTGACGGAACCGCACTACATGACACATGCCAGATTTTATTTTATTTGCAGTGTCAAATTTTATAAAATAACGTATTTTGAGCAGCTTTATTAGGAAATTAATACATGAATAATTTTATTACCTTGTGGAATGACAATATTTAATGTTCTCATGGCGCCTCTACTTCTATAGCAATATGCCAAATGCGCTCCTAAACCACAAACAATACTGATATAGCGTACCTTGCAAAGATAGTCTTGAATCTGGTACATTCTGTCGACCGCTGGCGTCACTTGTCTATTTCAGGAGAGTTGCGTGCTTCAAGAGACACTCAGCAGAGGTATCCTGCTGTGGCGGGAGAATTAATTAGGACAAGGAGCTTTCCACTATCGAAATCGATATCATCTCTGCTATACTTGACTACAGCTCTACTTTACATGTCAGCAGAATTCAGCAGTCTGTCAATGAAATATTTATTGCACCACCTAGAATCTTTGTGTGTTCTTATATTTATCCTAGAAATTTACTATGCAGGCTTTAAGATAGTCATCATGTAATGTGTGTTTGACAGCATCCACAAGAGATAAGTGAATACCTCGTAAGAAGAGAATAATTGTCGCGCTGGTTTCTGAGGGTTTTCTACCCACATGGTAAGACCGGCTTTTAATTAGTTCACTGTGTCAAGCCCAAGATAGCGGACTCAATCTAGGCCAGGGTCGATGGTTTTTATCGAACGTAAAACACTTAAATATGGCTTCTTTTGGAAGGGAAATAAAGCTGTGAGTTCCTGCCGTGTCGTAGATTTACGGCACGTAAAATAACCTCAAGCCTAAAAGAAGAGGAAGTCTCTGAGTAAAATTGTCGGCCGTTTCACGTCCTGGATTAGCTGAGATACTAAAGAGGTCTGTAAATAAACCAAAATAAATATATAAATAAATTAAAACGTGTCCTGACAGAAGAAATGGAGAAAGCAGATTAAAAAACAGCGATATGAATTTTTTGTTTTCGAAAGGCTGTTACAAAAATTGTCAAACCAGAATATTAATAATAATTATTATTATTAATCTGGATTATAATTGCTCAACAAAAAGACAGGAGGCATATAACTTTTTATAATTATTACTTATAAATGTAAGATAATATTCTCTTTTACTGCAAACATTCAGTGTTAACAGAAAGTACATAATAAAAAGCATATATACAAAGTTTTAGGTATAATAATTAGAATGACAAAAAATAAATTTTCATGCGGGTACATAATAATTCCAGTTGTTCAGAACTTATGAATAATCTGGTGAGATGTCTGTTCTTTAGGTGTGACCCTTTTCAAAGAACGTGGTGATTTAATGTTACAATCAGCATTTGGTACCAAGAATGATGAGATGTAGAAAAAGTGGTTTTAAGATATAGGGTGAAGAGATTGCAAATGTTATTACGATAAAAAGAGAGTTTATATATATACATATATATTATAATATAATAACATTTACAAAATAATCTCAAATAAACTTAAAAAAAAGTGTGAAATGTGAAACGGAATACTAAAGATCTCACACAGTCTGGTGATACAGATATCGACAAAATTACACATGCTCGGAGAAATAAAAATTCTAGAAAGTAATTTTAACTAATTTAAGGGTATTTCGTGTCTTGGAACGGTTGAATAATTTCTAAGGCTCTGTTCCTTGTAACTATTGATCACGAGATGCACCTCTAAACGATTTACCAACTCCTCTGCCTGTCATTTGTTTTATGCCAACTTTTATAGTACTTATCCAGGAAGCTTGTCATTATCGCAAATTGGATGATGTTGCTGAAGCTACGATACTTCAGATTCTTTTGCACTCTATCTTTCAACATAGATCACGATCAAAGGCTTTACCCCGTCATCAGCATTAACATCAGGAGTAAAACTTTTGGTTTGTTCTTCCTCAAAATTTGATAGCTTTATCTCACCGATATAAAAGAAATTATGGCCATGATTTTATTTTACTTTATTTTAGTTTTCTAATACGAAGGAGCATTTTCAGAGAAGAACACTCGATTAAAATACTTTTACACTTATCATCTCAGCTGGAAGGCAATAAGAATGAGCCCACTTGATCGAAAATTATGATAATCGATTTTAACTCCCGCTGTGGAAGTTGTCCGACCGCATTCACGTCTCCCAATTTATTCACTTCCTACACTAAAATGCATTATACTCATGAAGATTATTGACTGTGACATTTGTATTAACACTATTTACAAGTGTTACACTCGCATGGTGTTCTGAAGCGAAGTGTCGTCCGTCCGAGAAGTCTATGCGTGCCTGAATCACTTAACAAGACACTAAGAGAGCCGGAAGAGGAGTGCCGGGATATGGGCAATGAACCTATATATGTATATCCGGTCAAAAGCCGAACAACACATGGCTTTAAGACGCTATCTTTGCCCCGCGATAATTCAAATGTCTAAACATTTCAGTGACAATTGGCTTGCTTCTAGCTGCATTAATTCATGTGGCGCGAATTTTTAGCGTCACCACATGATCATAGTTCATCTTTTAATTGCGCTTACAGGGTCATTGAAAGAGAATAATGACTTTTCCTTCACTCTGGCCATGTCTTACTTCCATGAGTGCATAGCATTATTATAACTTTAGTTTCACATACATAAAGTCTTACAAAAATACCACTTTCTTTTAAGGGTCGATTGATTTTTCCTCTTAGTCTGTATTAGAAGCCACTTATTGTTATTCTTGAATCTGGCATTACTATATTATGTGAAAATTATCACAAGTAATATCTCAAGAGGGTCTGAGAATGCCGATAATTCAAAAACGTAGTGAAAAGATTTACCTGGAAAGCTCAGCCCCCCCCCCCCAGTGACATTTATTAGGACTATTTCACGAATAAAATATAGCTCCGGCAAATTGACTTACAATATTGTAATAATTGTACATTAGTATTATGAATACTTATAAACTTTTCAAGCCATCTAGCAATGCCGATTGTCAGTAATGCCAACAGAGAAGAGTCAAATACGTGTTTGGGACTATTTCATGAATAGAATTTGTACAAAAAAATATGTATTTGAATTTCGCGCTTGGATTAACAACTGTATAAAATATACTTACTTACCTATTCAGAAACCGTGAGAATGAAATAGATGAAAATAGACTATTACAGTCACTAACGTTTGATTTACTAATACCAACTGAGAAAAACAAAACAGAGAAAACATTTTACCATTCTACTAATGTGTTTATTAAGAATTATGGTTGCTTAGACAGATACTGTTACATAATTTATAGAATGACTTGATAATGCTTGGCTGAATACGCAAAAACAATTGCTTGAGTGAATACACATTAAGTTAGTTAAATTTACAATTACTGAAAATACAGAAAAGTGGTCAGTGATGTGTGCTCATGAATGATATAGTGGAGATGTAGAGTTGGCTACACTTACCGCAAGACAAATGCACGTCGTGTGATAAAACGGATATAATAAATCTTTTCGATAATTTCACAGTGATATCAGGCTGTGATTAGTCAAAATTCAAAATTTTGTTTCGTTTCATTGGGCGATTTTAAGATGACGTCATCAAGTGAAATGGTCTTTATGATTTTTATTTCCATTGTATCTATAATTGATTCTATTAGGTCTCACAAGAAATGTGGATTTTTAAGTTTGGTGTTTTGTAAGATTTTAATGAATTTCTTTTGTTTGCCAATGTTATTTACAGGATGTCATTATTATTATTATTATTATTATTATTATTATTATTATTATTGTTGTTGTTGTTGTTGTTGTTGTTGTTGTGAGCGTGTATCAGGCGTCAGTTGTTAATACACAATCATAAAATGAAGGTAACAAAGTTTGAGATTAGAACCCTAAAGCAGTACTGCAAACAAGGTTATAAAGCTACTGCCCTGACTCGAACAATATGTGAAGGGGGAGGTGGAGGTATTGTTATCGTGTAGCAGTTAAGTAACGATGGTTCCAGCGTTTCAATAATGAAGTAAACACTAAGGATTTACCACGTTCTAGAACAACAGAGATATGAAACATCGAAAATATATGTAGTATTTTGAAAGAAAACTCGCAAAACGTATTCGTAGACTGTCAGAAGAACTTGGTGCATGAAAAGATACCATACATGCCAATTTAACATTTTAAAAAAATTCATGCAGAAGTTGTAGATGCATACCTCATTAATTGACACGTGAACAGATTCAACGTACAGTAAATATCTGTCGTCAGCTTAACTCAAATCCCACGGTTGATAACTTTATCAGGAGAATTGTCACGTGCGATGAAAAATGCACATATTACCGCAATTCTGACAACTCCTCCCCATCAGCCTACCGACGTCATCGCTAAACAATATCTCAAAGCCATGTTATGTGTCTGGTGAAATTCTGAAGGCCGTGTTTACTGGGAGTTTTGTTTCAAACGGGCGATCAGTCAATGAGAATCTTTATTTTCAACAACTTAAACGTGTCCATGAAGTTTTGAGACAGAGATATTCAGTATTAGTTAATTCAAATAGAGTTCTCTTGCAGCGAGACCTCATGCCGCTGAAACAACCAGTAAAAATCCAGCAATTAGGAGGGAGGTATTCCTCCCTGATCTTGCGCTTTCTATTGCCATCTCCATGGCCCATTTTCTGCATAGAAGAATTGTCGAAATAACTGAAACCGTGGAAGTGCGTGTCAGAATTCAGAAACTTGTACCGTCGCGAGATAACATATCCCAGGTGGCTCAAGACTAAAATCTATAGACCTTTACTTTGAAGGTTAGTTTAATTTCTTGTCGGAATACATTTCAAATAAGGATTTGCTTAAAAACCGACGTTACTTATGAAGCAGTATCTATACATTGTCTTATATCAGAACTTTCTGATCCAAGAACATCCATTGAGCCACAAAACGGAAAAGTTTCATTTCTGATGAAATTTGTTTGATGTTTTGAAAGAGAAATAGACTATAAAAGAAGTATACATTCAGTGTAAGATAGGTAAAGATTTTGCAAGAGTTTGAATTTTTTCCTGCCACAAGGAATAAGGATGAAACGGCACGCTGAATCTAAGTCAACATGGATGATGTTACGATCGCATTTGGAGTTCCTGCTGCATGCTTGTGGTGTGATTGAGGCGAGGTAAGGATATATCGAGTAGGTTGACTAGGCAATAATGCTTTGAAATCGTAAAGGGGAAGTCCGGGTAATCGGCCATCTTCTCCTGATTGCCTAGCCCCTTGGATAGCTTCTTGCTTTCCATGCATTTTCCGCTCTCCCATTCACACCATTTCATTCCATGGCTTTGTTACAGTGTCGAAGCTGAGGTGGGCTAGTGCGGTGTACGGTGGCTTGCACCCGGCATCTGGGGCTTCTCCGACGTTGAGTTGCTCTAGCTGAAAACAAAACTAGAGACTCGGTCTACTTCCATGTCTTACCGCCCGGTATTTCCCTAGCCTTATCATTTCCTCTCATCCTCCTGGAAATAGGACTTAGGCACAAATGACCGAAATACTAACAATTCCTCCTCTGTCCCTAACAATTTATTCCAATTCAATTCAGAGAAATAAAACCGGATTTAGTAAACTTTTATACTGAGAGAACTGAAATTCTCTTTTCTTCGTTTCTTTCCTAGCAAAAAGGAAATTTAAATTGCAAAGTTAGTTTCCTAAAGGCACATAGATCTTTGCGCACCCTTATAAAATTTGCCTCATACTTACGCCATTTGGTTAATAATTAATAGAAAGTTGTATTTGCAGAACAAATGCCAAAGTTACGCATGTTATAAATTTACTACATGAATGAAATAAATGTTGTTAATTTTCAGTAGCCTCATGAAATATTTAACATTTCTTGTATATTTAGGTCAATATTGTTTTAAAATTAATTTAAAAATATATTGAGTAAACTAGTAAGGCTCTTAAAGCTTGTCAGGCTATACGTGTGGTGATCAATGTACTCTAGGGCACCACAAACCCCATATACCAGCCGTCCACAGACACATCACCGCATCTCTAGTGCAGCCATATCACTTCAGAAGTCAGATAGGAGCAACTGGCTCTTGATCAGTTCGGATTTAGATGTCAAGTTGCCCCACTCTCTTCCCAGTTTCACAGACCAGAATCCCCAAGGTCGTAAGGGGAAATTAGAGCTACAAGACCAATTACAGTCGACACATAGGATGATATAAACATAATAAGGTTAAAAATGTAAATGTTGGTGGAATGTAATCTGGAAACAAGAACACCTTCCTTCTTTTTGCCTGTTAGCCGACACGGGTTTTAGCCTAACGCAGCAACCGCTGCGTTCTGTATACCTCCGTCTTGCGACATCGCTTAGTAGTATTGTAGGAGGGTATTGCGATGAGTGCACCGCACCCCGCCGGTCGCCATCACGCGACTTTATAGATCAATCTATCGGGCAGCTCCCCAATTGTCCTAACGAGACTGGTTTAGGCCAGTTCCAGAGGTAAGCAAATACCGTGGATCGAACCCAGATCTCTCAGCTAGCAGTCACCAACGCTAACCATCAGACCAAGGAGGTGGTCAATAAGAAAGACCCGAGGGAAAAACAAACATAAAATCCAGAGATTAGAACTTGGTCCGCATCCCACTAAGCCAGCCCACCAACCATCGCAACGGATTGTCAAGTACCCACTACACAATTTAGAGATATATCTGAATACTAAAACCCTAAAAATGTAATATTTTGAAAATCTCATTATTTAGTAATTATTTATTTATTTTTAACGGAACAGTAGAACACGCACATCGCTTTACGTGCTTAAAAATACCACATTTGTCATAATAACATTGAGGTACTTGATACTAAATTATTCATTAAAAACTATAGATCTGATAAGAAAATCACGGTGGCTTAGTCATTTAGGCAGCCTCGCATTTCTCACGCAACCTAAATGCAGAGTGGAATAAAATATACATGAAGGGAAAAAAATTCCGCTTTACAGGTTCTGTTGCATTACATTTTTGTAAGCAGTGCTTCAACTTACAGTTCAACAGATTTCAAGGTAAGAAACCTCCTATACTTTGGCGACAAGATATACACAGTAGATCTGCAATAATCCTTTTCTGGTACTGTGTGACACAGAATGGAAAATACTGCATTTTCAATGAAAATATTTATAATATTTAGTACTCAAACACTTATATACTGCTGAGGGTGTTAGAGGGTGCATGATAAAGGTAATATTTGTTTCTATGTCCTTACTTTCTCCTCTGTAGATAGTGTTTTTAGGATTTAATTTCTTTTCTTCAAAATGTAACACGCGTTTTTCAAAAGTAATTCTAAAGTAAATTTTTAATTTTATTCAATGACGTTTGTTATTCCAAAAGTTATTATTTAAAGGTATTATTTTTCTTTCAATTTAAATTTGTAAAACTTTGATTTAATGACTGGCTGCCTGCCATATTTATTTAGAGAATAACATGGGCTTTTATTTTGGAGGCATAAATTTCGTTTACTCTCGAGTAATATACATATTTTTTCCATTATTATTATTTAAATTATAGTAATATTAATATTTCCTTTTAATGAAATATACATATACCAGTACTTAAACAGCAGTCCAATGTTATTGATGACAATTATGTGGGTTGCTAAGGAGATAGAACTTAAAGAATTCAATTTCATTATGACATGTAGGCGAAATAAATTGAAATATGCAAAAAAAAAAAACGATATATTTATTCCCGAAGAGGTTTTATTTTATGCAAGAGTGCAATGACGTCATTTCAGCTCTATATAAATACATATTATAAAACATTTGCACTTATTTATCTTTAATTTCAGGAAACTCGCTGTTAAGGTCCATAAAGATGAAGTAAAGATTCTCTTTTACCATACAATATGTTCTACTTTTTACTTAATATTTCACATTTTAAATGTAGTCACATTTTAGCGAATTCTGCAGGAAGGCTATTGCGGTTGTAGCCATGAAAAGATTTTTTTTTTTTTTAAAGTGTCTTCAAATCCTCATCGATCCTAGCTAATAGGCACTGGAAATATCAATTAAAAGTTATGTATGTGTGTGTGCATGCGTGCATGTGTGTGTAACCGCCACGGGTGGCCGAGGTCGTTAAGGCGCGGACTCGTGAGCGGGAGGTCTGGGATTCTAATCCAGCCAGGACCGTCCTCCCTGACTGAGGTTTTTTCCAGGTTTTCCTCAGTCCTCATAGATGGCAAATGCCGGGGAGGTACCCTAAACTTAGGCCAGGAACGTTTCCTCCCTTAAAAATAAATCCTTTCCCAATATATAATTTCATCTCATGTATCATCAGCGTTCATCGCCTGTGGTGCCTCTGTAGTAAAAACGGGCGTTAAACACTATTCATTCATAATTTTTGTGAGCGTGCGCGTGGTGTGTGTGTTGACGCTGTAGCAGCCTCAATTTCAGGTTATTCCGAACTATTGCGGTGTACCTATGAAAAGCTTTTTAAAATTTTATCTTCAAATCTCCATCGACCATACTTCCTAGGTACCAAAAATAACAACGTTCCCAAATTCAACTTGCGGAGGAATTCGCTTAGTTTACGCAACTCCTGAGTGGCGGACTTTTATATATTTCATTGTTACTTTGAAGTTGTTCTGCAGATGTTTATATTAGGGCTTAAGCATGGAGATGTGCCTAGCAATCTTGTAAAACGTTAAGAACTCATGTCCCTGCAACTCATCTATACGAAGAATAGACGAGCAAAGTATAAGGTTATTATGAAGGTTTCCAGTTTCAAGTCGGCAACAACTGTGGCAACTTTTTAAGCTCTGCAAAAATAAAAACAATAATTTGTTTTTAAAGAAATCATATTTTGTTATAATAAGCTGAACATAAACTAATAAGTTAAACATGGCTACCATCGTTTTGTGCAATAAAAATAGTCATTCTTCAATGCTATAAACGGCATTAGTAAGTACATTACTAGAAATATTTTCATTGACATCCGATATTGTTTATTTCAGTTCCTCACGATTAGGTCAACTAAGAAATACTCTTTCTTTGAGGCAACCCCATAACCAATAGACAGCCGGATTCATATCGCCAATGTTACACATTAATTACACTGCTAATCAATGCATTGTTTAATTGTGTTTTTACGGCCACGGTATTGAGGTGGCGCGCTGTCTTGCATACAGTGTTTTCGTAATGTGGTATTACAAAGTCCTGCAACACTAGAACATATTGTTGTCCGTTTACGGTTGCTGTTTTCGGTTGTCCATTTTACAATTCTTAATAGAAATAAGGTTCTGTTATAAAATATGACGTAAACCCTCATCAGACAGTAAGCTGACATCCTGTAATCCATGCTGAGTAATTGTGTTCGAATTTTTTTCTATCTATATCCTACAATTGTGATTATTGACATCTCCATTTAATTCGGAATGTTCCTCAACTGTGTCTAGCCATGTAACATTATTTTGAACTTCTGCTAAAATTGCAAAGCGAAAGTGGTGCGAATTCGCTTATCTTATTCTACAATAAGCCCCTCTGTTCTTCCTTGACGGTTGGAAACAGGAAAAAATCATAGGGAGCCATACCTGGGCTGTACTGTGGGTGGTTCCCAGTGTTATTTCCAATAAATTCCATTGTTTACAAAACATTGGCGTAGCAAAAATACTCGCAACCCAAACTTTGACCTTCTTTCTGTTAGTGTTCTGAAGACCCTGGGGAGACAACTGTGACATACTACTTGGCAGTGTCTGATTTTTGTTTCTGGAGTGAAATGGTTGCAATGTGGCTATTTGCTGAGAAGAAACTACACTTTGACATCGCTCTACTTTTACTAGGCGGAGGGCAGGTCGTCCTTTGGGAAGATTATATTACTGACTGCATCTTTTATTGCACTGACATTCTGATAAATCCAGCTTACGTCACATTTGAAGATATTGGGAGCTGCTGTCTTTTTGCTGCCTTTTTGAGGTTAAGGGGTACATAACGACAACAAAGTTTCTTCACGCCAAGATATTTGTGCAGGATTTCTGGCACCTGTGACGAATAACGTTTAGAGACTCCACTATCTCCCTATGAGTCACTCGTGGAACATACTTCACTATGGCTTCTACATGAGCTCTGTTTTCTTCTATGACTACTGCTGCTGGACACCCCTAGTGCTCCTCGTCTTTCAGGATTTTTCTTGCTTGACTTAACTCTGCAAACAAATTATAGAGTTATGCATGTGAAGAAGCAGAATCTGGAAAAGATCTGAGTACTTTTTCCAGACATTCTTATTGACTCAGGACGCACTTATAACCATAAAAAATTATCGCAAAAATTTTTCGAATCCTCTCCATCTTAGAATACTATACAGCGAGCGCACAACCATGATTAACATTTTGTTGCAGCTGCAACAATGGATGCAACGCGCTAACTTCCGTAATGTGGCTAATAAAAAATTGCTCTTTCCAGTGCAAGCAACAGGAAACTTCCATCTCCCATAGTTTACTCAAATCCAAAAAAGTAAATATGAAACCTTAAATTTGTTTAGATAGATTTTTTTCCTCCCATCTTCTGAGAGATGAAAAAATGTTGTCGGAGGAATTACAAAAGATTCTGTCTTCAGTAGGTGCGGAGGACAATGTACCCCATCCCTGGCCGTCTCTGGAGAAAAAGGAGAGTTATCGACAGGTGGCCATCTCTTACACAGGACATACCAGGTAGTAACGTTCACAGGCTTCCTGAAGCTGCACCTGCCCCCGGAAACGACGACGAGAATGACCTGGATGAAGAGGAGGAAGAAATGGTCAAGAAACCAACTCTAGGCGGGAAGGTCTTTGGGTTTTTCTACATTTTCTTTAATACCACTACTATACATGGGCTAAGCCACACCATTGCTCTGAAGAGATCATATGCGGAGAAGTAAGTACTTGACCTACACCTTTTACATTAAATTAATGTAATAAATAACAATTTTATGATACTTTCACAATAATTAAAAAAATTGTCTTACGTTTTTCAGATATTGTTGTAAATAATGTAACAATTTGCTATAAAATGTGCATTTTATATGTGTTCATATTAATGAAATAGAAACTGTTGTGGTTAATTTTTATGCATTTATAATAAACTGAATGCTTTAGAAATTTACTATAGTTATAAAGGAAATAAATTAATATTATTTCATTATTATTTATCTAATTTAGTTTCTCAATACCCTTTTTATGTGTATATTACAATGAAAACTGAATATTCAGTGACTGTCGATATTCACTATACCTGTATGTGATAGTTGAATATATCTAAGTATGTGGATTGATGCAAGAATGCTTTAACAAAAATTTTAATTTATAAAATGAATATACAGTACTTCTGTTTTTTTTTCAAACAAACTTCACACAAGGTCAAATAATTCTGCATATCCTTGAAAATCACATTCATGAATTTTGTATTTGAAATTTTCATAATTCTATCTCGCTCTGTGGGACGTTAATGGCCTGAGATGTTAAAGAACATCCTTAAATTAACCAAATCAACAATATCCCGCTCTGCATGTCCAGTCAAATGTGGGCATCTTGCAAAACCTTGTGCATTTCCTCATCGTAAACAAAATAGAAACACGCACTGTCTTGCACTATTGCAACATTACCCACATCTTCACCTCCACCATCACCACCACTGATACTTAATGATTGGACACCTTACAATCTCCATTAAAACGTATAAATAAAAAACAATGGTAGCCTAAATTTTCAAAGATAAGGAATACTTTGAAATCCTATACAAATTAATAATCGTTACTATATAATTCAATAAGTACCCAAAATAACATTAAAAGTTATAAACGAATTAAAGACTTGCGTATAACCTTGATCACTGCGGCAGAGGCAGGAGAGAGCAGCGATCCTAGCAGTTTTGAATTAATGGCCGAAACGTCTATTTCCGTTGAATCGAAGTCCTCTCCAGCAGAAAGAGCCTGGCTGCCCACGAACGAAAATCTGTATTTACATTCATTCTAGAAAATTGTACACGTGTCTCAAGCAATAGGGAGAAGAGGGCGTTAACATAGAACACGCGGTGAGGAAGGTGTTTGGCACAGAGATACACAATGGTACTTGCAAGTACAGTACACACGATAGTGTGTTAGTTTATATGCAGCTAAATTGTAAAATTCCGGCGATAGTTTTAACCATGTGTTTAACATAGTCGTTCATACTGAGACATTAACTTATCAACTCCAATTACTTCAAATATCATATCGGTCTTAAAAATCTGTACTTTGTTTTCATAATTTGAACTCTGTTCGCAATGTAGTAATCGATATTCTCATATATTCACCGTTATTGTTTAATAATAAATGCAGATGCCACAAATATTCAACTTCACTGCTCTTTTCAGTGAACGTCGACCATCATTAGGAGTACTCTGTTCGTTATAGTTCAGTTCACGCAAGAACTATCCTCCCTAACTGAAGTTTTTTCTAGGTTTTCCTCAGTAACACATATTAAATTAATATTTCATATTGCTATTTGAACAATGTTTTTATTAAATATAAAACACATGCATCATTATAAATACACACAGTTCATATGCTGACTTAATTTTGTCCCTTTATTCTTTAAAAAAAAAAAAAAAAAAAAAAAAAAGGAAAATCAAACTTTGGGCGATTTTTAAATTTCGTTTCTGGTATACCCCTACTACTAATTGTCCGATTTCCCTAATATTCAGAAAATATTTTTCTCGTTTTATTTAAATGCATGATTTTTCTTGTGAAAACACAAATATTGGTGTCGCCAGAGCGATTTTTAAATTTTGGGTTTCAGGTAAATGCCCATTCCTAATGGCCCGATTTCTCTGCTTTTCAGAAACTATTTTATTATTTTATATAAATGGCATATACAAGTTTCGTTTTATATTTAACAGTTTAAATTTTGGGATTCAGGTTAACCCCCCTCCTAATAATTTGATTTAACTAATTTTTAGAAAATATTTTTATTTTATTTTAATAGCACATACCGAGCGAGTTTCACTTAAAAAAAATTACGGCCGCTAGGGCGATTTTTAAATTTCGCCTTAACTCTTCTTCTTTAAATTTCCGCTTTCAGGTATACCCCCACACCCAATGGTCCGATTTTCCTGATTTTCAGAAACTATTCTTTATTTTATTTAAATTACATACACCGAGTTACATTGCGAAAAAACCAATATTGGTGTCGCTAGAGCGATGTTGAGTTTCAGGTAACCTCCCACTCCTAATAGTTTTATTTTGCTGATTTTCGGAAATTATTTTTATTAATTTATTTCAGTGGTATATGTCGAGAAAAAATATAAATTTCGGTCCGCCAGAGTGAATTTTCGGTTTAGATTAACCCCCATTCCCAATCGTCCAATTTTGCTGGTTAAGGAACTCAATGAGTCTTTATTAATGATGGTTATATACGGAGTTTTGTTGGAAAAAATTGCGATATCTAGACACACATATATCTGCGTACATATAACAATATTTTTCGTTGTCATTTTGGGTGTTTAATAGGTAGGTAGGATTGATGGAAATTTGAAGAAACTTTTCAAACATTTTTCATGAGTACAAGCGCAAAAATTTCACATCATATGTGGTGCAATAGTAAGAGTTATTATTATTATTATTATTATTATTATTATTATTATTATTATTGAAATTGTGGTTGAGTGCTGCTTTACTAGGACTAGTTGATATATAACACAAAGAAAGTAATGAGGAAAAAAGAAAATAAGGGTGATTTATCTATAAGTTGTGAAAATTTCTAATTAATAAGTTTGAGCGCAGTATATAAGATAGCAGTGCAAACTGCACACGATATAAGAGCAACAAAACTAGAGAAGGTGGAGAAAACGACCCTCTTCGTATTAGTAACAGTCGGGTGACAATAAACTGGATTACATACGCCAAACTGGTTTCTACTACGAAGACATTTTTTCGCAAGAAAAATTCATATGTATATGAGAAAAAACCTTAGTAATTTACTGAAATAAAATGTTGTAACAGATTATTTCCTTAAATACGTAAAAAACTCATAGCCGCCTTATTTTAGAAATTCGTAACTTGAAATCGTGTGTTTTCTTTACAAAGGCTATATTAGAGTTTCTATCTTATGAATTCCTAACATTTCACGTATGAGTGTTTTACCACCTTCAATGAATGAATGATGTACATATTCAAAATAACATACATAATATTAGCTTTGCAATCTAGACAAATAAACAAACAAAATATCTAAAAATGTAACACTATCAAAACTAATATTAACCAAAACACTTATAAACCCTTTATAATACTTTACCTAATCAATGAATTCACTTATGACTACAGTTGCTGAATTCCTATGGAGGCCCCATTAGTCTCTAAGATAGTACTTATGTTGCTGTTGGGCCTTAATTTCCCTTTAAATCTACTATCTAATAATCTTTCTTAAGTTCATCATTATCTTGCTTACTAATTTTCCTGAGAAATTTGCCTCTTACTTTACGTAAATAATTCCTGTTTCCTTTATATCCTTTCTTAATTTTACGCTCACCCCCCCCCCCCCTGGCAGAGTGGACTACTCTTCATTTTTATTAGTTTCTCTCTAAGAATTTTGTTTCTTTTCAATTTGGCGTACTATGCTTACCGATTTATTGCATCAAAAATATTTTCAAAATCCACAAATAACATATATGATCTCCCTCTTTTTGTTGAGTCCGCAGAATATTTTTTTTTTTTTTTAGGGAGGGGTAACATATTTTTGAAAGTAGATGAGTATTAAAAGCTACCAGGTTTGAAAAATCGATATAACAAAGTAAATATAGATTTAAGTTATGTTAGCCTTAAAATCTATATTTTAAAATATCAGTGTTTTCGTTATTAAATGGAAATTTATGATTTTAAAAACCTTGAAGGGGGCAATTGCCGTTCTGTGTCCCTTTTGCGGACGTCCTTGATTGTAGCTATCACAAAATAATATCTACTCTTCTCTTATTCTCCCTAAAACCCACTAGGAATTCTGATAACTTACCCTCTTCTTTCGCCCAAAATTCTCTGGTTAAAATTTTGTGTTGTGGGGACAAACAGTCATATCATGTGCTCCTGCCTATTCAGCTATAGACGAGCACACTGTTTCATAGCGGTTGTTAACCTTAACGCATAGTATCCACTTTATCCGGTTCTCGAGTTTACCGATGCAATATTTGCTATTAAACAGTCTTAAGATGCATTTTATACCTAACTAACAGTACCATTAACTGCACGACCGTTAGAATCTTACAAAAATGTTTTACAACCTATCCTCTGCAAAAACACGTCATTTTCCTTAGTGCGAAACAAATAGCTTAAAATTAACAGATATGTAAAAACGTTTAATTAATAAAAATATTTAAACCACCTGGATGTTAAGAAAAGACGATGCAGACGGTGTCGCTATTGACATGTCTTTACTATTCAAATGCGGACGGCTTGGCTTGTACGTGCCTTGAGCGTCCCTTATAGAGCAAAGGAAGCGATAACCTCTCAAGCACGTTTCTACCGGCTGACGCCAGTAAAAATTTTATCTGTATTTAACGGTACTAAAGCTCAACCATATCATGGAAATCCGTAATTGTGCAATAACAAAATGCCAAGACCGTTATATACGCAAAAACAAACATGGTATAACATTTAACCGTGACGGCTTCGTTATCGAGATATGGCAACATCACCTTGTGCTCGACTGTCCTCTTTCAAGTTAGTCATATGGCATTGCACTAGTAGGAGCAATGGAATTTTATTTAGGCAGATTTACAAGTACACAAATGTAAGTATAACTGTCGCATGGGCCTTGTGGCCGTATATGCTAATACCGTCCTTTTAACAATAAAAATGTATATTACCCAAGAAAGGTAGCATAACTTTCAAAGATTATCTTCGTATGTATACTTTTTTTATTTGTTTATTTACGGACGCTCTTTAACATCTCAGGTCATCAGCGTCCGTTTCTATTCAGAGCGTGAAACGGCCGACAAATTTTTCTCAGACTTACTCAGAAGGGAAACTATCATTGATATTGAAGGAGAATAAAAACAACGACTTGAAAAAAAATATCCCATACATTGAAGAAACGTGCGCACAGACACAATTATGAAGAAAGGATAGATTAATATTCAGAGATTATGAAAATAAAAGGCTTATGTATCTTTCAACCACAATTTGTAATAATATTGATTGCACACTGTGTTTTCTATAGGAGTTTAATAAATTCTTTGTATGTTTAAGAAAATAACTATTGTTTTAGAAAAATTATCTTAATAATTTGTTTTGCTTTTATTCATAGCATACTATATATATATATTATGTTTTCTCTGTTAATACTAACCGCCTGTGGTGCCTAAGTAGTGAAAACGGGCGTTAAACACTACTCACACACACTCTGTTAATACTGTGTTATATAAGAGATTTAGAAACATTTTTAATTGATAGAAAGGCAGAAGTCCCAAAGTAAAATATGGCCTTGTAGTTATTCTAATTAACAAAAAACATTAAATAAAACATCTGACGTTAAAATTTATTCTTAAATATAATATGGAATTGCTAGAAAACATATTTGATAAACGGATTTATTAAAAGGTGATTTACACCTTTTAATAAATAGCGATTCATTTATAAACACGAATAATAATAATTGTTATTATTTATTTTTTAAAGCTTTAATGTCTCTTGCACATTTTTAAATGAACATAAACACTGTCGCGTATTCGGACAAAACAAATGAAATAATCTAACAATGTGAGATCAAATTTGAAATATTTTGTAGACTTTATCTGTCTTCATATTGGACTAAGTAGATTTCAGCAAAAAATAGAACGGGCTTCTAATGCCGAGGTAATTTTGTTATTATCTCGGAAATTACTGAGTCACGAATTTAACTTCCACTCAAGATATCCACTTTCTCTTTGTCAACCGGCCGAGTCTAACAAAGTATCACGAACACTCTTCTGAAAGTAAAATAGGTATTTATTCAGAGCTAACACGTTACGGACTAGAGATGAAGCGTCCGGGATTATATGCCAGATAATTTTTCATAATCTATTTTGTCGCCACGGCCTTAGTAAGTGCACAATTCACAAATTAACAAAAAAAAAAAAAAAAATTGGTACCAAGTACTTGATCGTTTATACGACAACCATTAGTGACCAGAGAGAACAAAATATATTCCGAAAAAATTTGCCCAGGCAAGAAATCCATATATTTAATACAGGAAACTTGTATGAATTATTTAATGTATAGTGTGTGCGGTAGAATCACTACCAATAAGAAATGTGAATATCCCTTAAACTATTGTTAGTCCTGATGGTCTAGTGGTAATCATACTTGAGTAAAAAGATCGCGGGTTCAATTCCGGCCAAGGTCGATGGATTTTTTCGGGCGTAAAAGGCCTAAATAAGCCTTAGGAAGGGAAGTGAAGCCGTGGGTCCTGTATCGTACATTTACGGCATGAAAATGAACCTCAAGCCTGAAAGAAAATGCCTCTGAGCAATATTTGTCAATTGAATATAACGCTGATGACCTGAGATGTTAAAGAGCTTCCATAAATAAGCCAAATCAACAAACCCCTCACTCAGTTTAGTTTGACGTATAATTTTCATCGTATCTTGCGTAGAAACTCTCCAAGTTTTGTAACAATGAAAATTAGGAAGCTAGTGATCTGCTTTGGTATGACAACACATAGAGTTTTGTGAAATGGCGCAGTCAACTGTTAGAAACAGGTGTTAAGAAAGAAGGGATGCGGCCAAAACAGTGTCTGCCAATAAGAAATATGAATATCTTCTTCATTAATATTTTATGTTAGAAAAACTCACCAAGTTGCAATACCCGACCACATAATCACAAATCAAAGCACTCAACATGTTAACTTTGGGGCTATCACGTTCATATTCCATTATGACATGTGGGTTTTCTTCTCCCCATATTCTACAGGTGCACCTTACCATACGTGTGAAAGGTGACTTCATCTGAGAATGCGACATGATCGAGGAATGTCATCATCAATGTGAGATAACAATGAATTGGCGAACTCGGCCCTTCAGAGTTATCATTTGATGCAGTTTCTGCACAATTTGAATTTTGTATGCTCTAAGTCTCACATGACATGCATGCATCTCACAAGACTGAGATGCATGCCTAACATCTTCATTAGCTACAGACACTGTTTTCTTGCCTTTTCCTTTCTTTCTTAACACAGAACATGTTTCTAACAGCTGATTATACCATTTCACAATGATATGATACTCTGGAGCATTTGCACCACGTTCCTGCCTGAATCTTCTTTGCTCTGCAATTGGTAACTGTAATTCCCTAACCAATAACATTTCACTTTCTGCTGAACTGTGAATTCCGCCATTTTAACTCTCTATGTAGTCATATACGCGAAGGCGGACTAGCGTCATACTTTTCATTGTTACAAAACTTGAAGAGTGTCTACACAAGATAAGATGAAAATCATATTTCTAACTTAACCGAGTGAGGAGATACATTCCTTATTGGCAGTGACTCTATCGAACCATTGTACTTTAGATTTGTAGTGAACAGTCACCCAGTGCTGCTTTTATGAGAGGAGCCTTCTCTTGTATGTGTGTATTACACAAGTTGGTGCTGTTGCAGCATCTTATGGAGCATCGTAGTGTGCGTGGCCATAATTGGAGCCGTGGCTCTGGGCTTGAACATCTGGACCCGTTATAAAGACAATCCCACATCCATAACAATGGAGAGAGATTATATGTCATGGAACACCTCGGCGCCAGCAGTAACCTTTTGCCCTTACACTTATTACAGCGAAAAAGAACTGGACAAATTCGTGAAATCGTAAGTCCTATTCTCTGAACAGCTGTAGTTAAGTTTAATCATTTTATATTGCTGAAAAAAATATTTTTGTTATCTTTAGAGAACATAAGAAGAACTCACAGAGAATGTAAACTACTTCATTCTATTGTCATGAACTTAGAAAACTAGAAATGTGTTTTTTTTTTTATCGGGGAGTATGGCACAATTTTTAAGAAATAAACTAACTTTTAAATAGCATAAGCTGCCATTTCTATCACGCAATTTCCTATTGAATTTTATGCTGCTTAGAAGGTTCATACACTGCTAGAATATTCAGGGAACTGCAAAAGAAACCTTGAGAAGGTATCGTATATGCAAATCTGTAATTAGCACTTATCTGTTAATGTACAGAAAGGAAAATTCTCTTAGTCCGCTAAAGGCTGTTTTTGATGTCATGGCCGTTTTCATCAAACTGCTTGAAAAAATCTAACCCGTCGCATTTAAGTATAATCCGATTTTTTTGTGTGGTTATGAATAAGTAGTTTGGTTATGTTTAGGTTATGTTTTGGTTATGTTTAGATCTCATTGTAAGTTATAAAAGTAATAAATGATAAACCTGTAATATATTGCTTTACCTTTCTTTCATCATAATGATATTATAATTAAGTGTTGTGTTTTTATTATTTACGTAATACTGTACGCTAAGGCTCTTTTTCTTTCCAAGATGTTAATGGTTCTTTTGAAATAGGAGCTAGTTCGTAAGAAGAAAGCATTAAAAGTTTGCATTATTATAAGGGAAGTTAGAAAAAAAAAATTATGAAAGTGATTAGTGTTGCAACTTTAATTCGTTATTTCTAAGCATGTAGCGAAGGACATTGTTGTGTATATGAATTGCTCTGACAACACATTCTAATGGATTGACCAGGTACCGAACAGTGGAGGTTGACTGTGCTGGGAGCCAAGTTTGCTAAGTAGAATAGATATAGGTTAGCATATTGAGATCTGTTTGTACAGGAAGACAGCTGGCCTAAGCTTGGTTATTTTTCTATACAAAATGCTTGGAATTAGGAGCTCTTTGTTGGAGTTGCCCGAACAAATACGTATTTAAGTGTTTGTGTTAGGTTGTAGTAATTGTAAAAGTAATTTATTTGAAGTGTGAATATTTTTTTTCTTCTATAAGTGTCTGTGTAATTTATAGCACGTACGATCAAAAGACTAATGTGAAAGATGTATAAATGTGTTTATAAAGATTGAACAATAAATACTGTAACATATATTAACTGTTGCAAATGTTATAAACACGAAAATTTTAAAGTAATAGGTTTTTAGCACTTTACGGGGAATATAGTACTTTTATTAACCAAAAAGTTGGGGTGGATACAGCACGTAAAACAAGCATGGATAGTGCAAAATGGAGGAAAAAAAATACAAAAGGATACAGCCAGGTAACATTTTCATAGTTATTTAACTGAATAACTGAATATTTGAAGTGTCCATCTATTTAAAAGTTAGAATAGTTCTTTCATTTGCTTATTGAAGGATATTTGTTCCATATTTTCTCCATCTTAGTGACAATGGCATGATAGTCATAGTTACCTCAGGCGAATGTCACCAGATTTTGGTGAGCATGAATTCATTGAGCGGGGTAGCATAGTCAGTTGGGAGGTCCCGGGTGCAAATTCCCTGGGCCATCCTGACCTTGGTTTTTTTTTCGTGCTTTCCCCTGGTTGCTTAAGCGAATATTGAGATGGGTATTTACTTTCCATGAATTTTCTGCTCTCCCATTTTATATCATTTAATTCCATTGGTTCTGTTACGGGGTCGAAAGTAGGCTGAGCGGTGTGTCGGTGGCCTGCGCTTTGTAAAGATTTCTGCCCCAGCATCTGGTATGGAAGCAACTTAGAGGCCCCGTCTGCGTTCCAGCAGTCGCCGCCCTTGTTTCCCTCACCCTATCCTTTCCTCTCCCTTGGGGGACGTAGACACAAAGAAGAATTAAAGTATTCCCCTCCATTCCAAATAATCCAATTCAACGAGAGAGGTTATCTTTGAGAACTTAACAATAAATGTCACCACTTTATCAACCAATGTGGAAGTGATTACAACAAGATCATATTTTGATAATTATTTAATTGGATATTTCGGGATTTCATTAGATTATGATCTGTTTCATTTGCTTATTGAAGGAATGTAGTGATATCGGCGGATAGCTTCTTTTGTGATAAGATTTTTTGAGGTTCGTGTATCAAGGTTCTTTTCGCGACATTTAATGCGGATGCATACAGCACTTGAGGGTGATTAACTGCAGTCTTGTCCGTATTGACAGACGTATTAGTGGGAAAAAGACATCCGGGGTGGAAAAAGTACCTCATCCTAGAGTTTCTAAAAGCCACACAAGCTAAAGAAACGCCAAACACTGTACTGTAATTTATCAACTGTTTAAAAATTAGCAATTATCATATATGAAACATTTAAAGTAAACTTGTATGATCTTTCAGCTTAAACAGCATAGATAAAAACCGTTGTAATATAATAAAAAGTGTACGATTAACCATTTTCTAGCTCGTAAAAAACCATTATGTGTTTCAGTGACTTATTTTGGAAGATTTTTCTTCTTGACCTCGTCATGATAGATATATAAATTGCACAGAGTATCAATAAAATTTAAACGACATCCTCTTGTTGATGTTTGTAAGTTCTCTTGTAGAATGTGCTGGAGTAAAACCCCCTAGAGGTGTACCTGGAAAAATAACTCAACAATATCGGTCCTGGTGGTCTAGTGGTAACCATACTCGGACATAAAAATCCTAAATATTTCCTTCGGAAGGAAAGTAAAATAGATTTAGGCACCGCAAGAACCTCAAGCCTGAAAAAAGAGGCCTCTGAGCAAAATTTATCGGCCGTTTCACGCCCTGAATTGAATGGGGTGCTGATGACTTGAGGTGTTAAAAAGTGTCCATAAATAAACCAAATCAATAACAACAAAGTGACTCAACAATACAGGGGAAGAATTATTATTTAAAAAATTAAGAATAACCATTTAAATATAGTCATTATACACACCAAATTGTTTGAAGATTGAAAAATAGTAATGGTACATTGAAGCATGATAATCTAATGATTATGTAATGCACGAAGCATAATATATTATCACAGTTTTTTATATTCTCAAAACAACTTTAATTGCAAAGGCTCGCATAATAGTTTATAAAGGAATTGGCTTATTTAACTACCACATTATATTAGTTTTTAGGTGAAGAAAAGATAAACACCTCATATACATAAAAACTATCCATTATTAAGAAACGAAATTTTAAAGTGTCCTTAAGAATAAGAAAACTTTCCAACTTCATTATAAGAGCAAGTTCACTTACAACACACTACATATGCCCTTTAAGCAACACAATATTACTTTAAGGAAAACCATGTACCATTGGAAATCTTTACCATTAAAAAAATACAGTGTAAATAACTTTTGCTTATCCTGAAATACCTGGGTCACTGGGATTACACAGTGAAGAAACTCAATAGAAAATGTCTAATTAAAAAGGCCAAAAATTACTCTCAGCCATGAAGCTTCTTGGCCGCGTCTTCACCGAAAGAAAACAATAAGTGTCTCTTTATACGACACGTAACATATCCATATATCCCCAATTACGTTATTTAGCGAGGTATTTCAGCCAATAGACGAACGCTTCCAAAACAAAGCTACGTCTACATAATAATTAAAGAAGAAAGATGGGATAAGGAAATAGAATTTGGAATATTGATCGAGGTAAATGGATTTGTGCAAAAAGGCATCAAATTGTACTGAAATAGTATGTAGGACGCAAGGCTTAAGTTCTGCACTGCGGGAAAATGATTGGACATTTACATCTGGCACTAATAGGAGTGGGAAGAAGCTTTAAAGCTATTACTGAAGGATGCAAGTATTCACGAAGACAAGGCATCAAAAAATGTCAGAAGTAGTCTAAATGTCAACATTTGGCAATTTACGTTACAATTTCGCCTGCGGATTGGCTGTTGATAAGCGTTTTGAGAAAATGTTTCTTGTCATGGAAGATTGCCTTATTGGACGACATTATTTCGGTGGTACATGGAGTTTAGGCGAGTAAAGTTTAGACTCGATGATGCCTCTCGTTCTATAGAGCGCTCAGAATCAGTGGTTGAGAAAGGCTGTAAGAAACGCTGACGCAGAACAGGCCATTGAACTGCTAATAGAAGAAACTCTGCACTGTGAAAAGTTCCGAGTCCTTCAGATGTTCTGGTGCTAGCTATAAATACATTGAGCCGGACATCCGAGACTCTCCCTCGCGGAGTTCGTCCTGTTGGGCTTGATTCGGTGGGGCAGTGCCTGCGCTCATCTCAAGCGTAATTGAACAAGGTGGTGCTCCTGCCTCAAAAGATCCACCACACAGGTTACCCAACTGCAAAGTTAGAGAGGCTGATGTTAACAGTGCGCGCTACCAGTTATGCCAAATGGTACTGGTAGCAATCTAGCCGAAGGGCGAAGGCGCAGGTAAAGTAGCATATCTGTCTCCATCTCGTAAGGGAGGATTGGTTTAGACTCTAGATACCGATTTATTGGAAAACCCATCAGAGGAGTACCTCAGACTTACATTGCTGGTCTGCAGAGGTGGTAAACACAATTCCTTGCCAGCTATATGCACATCCTGAGAGATCACCTCAAAGTAAGAAAACTGCTCTCTTTAGGTATCAGACTTTCGGAAGAGGTAAGCACAAACCATATGAAATGGTGCTGTGAGCGAGTCAAAACCAGTGAAAAAAATGACACCAATTTTCTTCATTGTACGATCCCGGCTGTATTGGAAACTGTGATTGCAAAATGATACAGTGAATTGTGCTAGTCTCAGGTCAGAAATCGCTACCCAGATCACATTTCAATACCTGACTACCTCTTCTGACCATGCCAACCTCGCACCCGAGTTTCTTGCAAATTTGGGACTACTTGCGCTTTAGTATCCCCCATATAGTCCTGGTCCTGCTCCGGGTTACTTTAGGTTCTTTTTGGAAGTGTAGAATAAGTTCAAAGGTAGGTGCTTTAGGGTAGATGAGAGGGTTCTGACAGCATTGGACGAGGAGTATTCAAAACTATCAAGTAAGAGCAATGCAAGAACTTGTTCAGGGATTAATTTTGATTCATGGTGACATGTATTGAGTGTGATAAAATATTTTAAAGACTTAAAAATGTTAAAAGACAATGAAAAACTTTCCCAGTCACCCAAGTAAGGAAATTTCTTTAATTCTCGTGTCTTTAATTTCTATTGAGTGCTTTTGGAGGATGAGTCATTTCATGACATATTTGCAAAACATCAGAACTAAATGCTATAGATTTATCGTTTTGAGGTGATTTATTTCAAATGAATTATTAATAAGTCAAATAAAACCATAAACTAAAATGGCAGCTCCATGTAATGTTTTAAAATGTGCTGTTTACAAAAATAAAACTGTTGCTTAAGCGAAAATTACAAATCAAGATAATGGAGCTATATTTATTATTCCTATAATAAAAATATATATCATATATTCATACCTTGAGGTATTCTATAAGATCACTCGTTTAGTTTGAATTAACTTAATAAACCATATTTGCATGCTAGCTTCATAAAAATTGTCATATTTGCTTGACAGAGTTTTGCCTTTTAAAGGGTCTTAAAATATATGACAATTGGCACAATTGTTCATAATTTTAAAAAAAATGAAATTGCCACATACTAGATGCATCTTCTCAAAGACTGCATATGTATTTCATCGGAAAACAAACATTTTTATTGTAGATAAGAGCATTAAGAAATTAAACCAAATCAGACATTTTACACTGATTTTAAATTTTTAAAAGAGAAATCAATGAAATTTATGATTCAGATTAATATAAATACAGTGTACAAATACAGTGGGGTTATTTGAGTTATGAGCCCCTTGAGCGTGGCTGTTACTGAGAAAGTATAACCGCTGCAACCGGCGAAGGGGGGGGGGATGGAGTCGCCGCACGTATACTTAATATTTTTGATTTAATCTTTATATTTTTACTGCAAGCATAAAATGATAATGTATTTAAAACTGGTAACAAACACGAATCGTATTTATAAGAGATTTTGAAAAAGATGAAATTTATTTTCATTGAGAGACCATGTCTTGCCTAAGTTTTTCACAATTTGGCGAGCAGTTTCCTTGCCTGGAACATAATTGGCAGGATATTGATATTATCTTGAGAATTACCTTACCAATTCTCAGCCAAAATACTTTTTCATATATGTATCGTGCGTAAAAACACGTTCTACAAGATTATATCTATGTAGTTGCATAAATAATGAAGAACGCACAAACACTCGTCGACAAATTCCCCTCTATCAGCTGCTATCTACATATGACATGTTGCGCCTTGAGGACTGGCATCTCCTATTACGAAGCCGCGCTCTGCGGGTCCAAAACTCAAATAACCTTACTGTATAAACCATAAAATGATCATTTAGTTTGATTGAGTATTTTCAAAGAAAATCTATATTGCGTTCATAGCAATTTATGATAAATTAACAATAATTATTAAATATGGTATGCTTTTGCACGATATCTCAAAAATAAGATTCCACTAAGCATGTATACTAGTTACAATGATGTAAATCTGATTTTTAAATTAAATTAAAATAAAATGAAATTTATTAGTGTTATAGATTGTTTCCTTAAATGTTTTGGCTGTTATTGAAAAATGCAATGTTTTTAGAAACAATTCTATGGATGTTTTGTTTCGTTTACTTCGTCTACCTTCACATTTATTTTGTTTTTTCAGATTTGAGAAAAAAGACAGCGTTAACGAAGACGATTTAAAGAAAATGCTGATTATTCTTAGTAATTTTTCGTTCTCCGGATATTCTAACCTTCCCGAAATTTCTGAAAGTGTGTTTCCACCCGAATCATATCTGGATGCCGTATTTGCGGTAAGTATGTTTAAGAATACTATTTTAGATACACAGAACGTGCAAAAGTGGTGTTGGTACTTCTTCAGTATGGGAACCTTTTTTACAGATGTACTGAAAGTAAATGCTAGTAGATTTTAAAAAGAGTTAATTGAAACATAGAATTAATAAACATTTAGTATAATCCTATATTGGACTTTATTCCAGAATACATAATTATGCTGTTTTACCTAGGGGAACTTTTTAATATTACTAAATTATATCAATAAAGGTCGCATTATCTTATGGCTAAGAGCTACATTAAAATAGTATAATTGACTGGAGCACTGAGTAGCTATGACAGTGGGCATGATCTGACATTTGGTAACCTTTGTAGTGTACAAAGACAGGAATTTTTACTTTTTGTTTTTCTCTCGGTCCTCTTATTTGCTCTATTTCATTCCACCAGTACTCCTCACCTCCTCACGTATAACCTTTATGACTGGTTAAACTTCTGTTAGTTCCGACCTCTTCCTACGGCCTTGAGGTCCCTGTTTTCCGAACTCGAGGAGTTATCTGGATCATTTCTATACTCAAATAAGATTTAAGTACTTATACAGGATTAGAACCTTTCTTCTGTATGGTTTCAGAAGGCGGTTGGCAGATGGAACTTAGCCATAGGGTCTATTTATTTTTACACTCAAGGGCATATTAAGCAATACTTTAAAGTTCTCTCCCAACTCTCTTCGTTGTACCCTTACCAAGTTGATTGCGCTATAAAGACAATTAACTAAAAGTTGTTTCTCAGTCTGTATTTAATAAAGTAAGTGTGAAAATTGTAGTAGACTTGTCAGTATGCGCTAGAACTTGAGAGACCTAGAAGCTACGCGGGCGAATGGTGGTAACACTGATATGGAGACGCCAAGCAGCTAGATGGGATATACCACACGCTAGTTGCATTTATCATAATTCCGAGAAAATTTACTTTCCTTCGCACTTCATGAGTCTGCGCAATGACGAGATGAACAGTCTGTTGATAGCTTCGGTCTAATATAGTGTAGTCACTGTGTTTTCGAGACAAGAGTAGCAGAGTTGGCTAAAGATTGAATGTGCCAGTTATCGTACAGAGACTCCAAGAATTGCTTATAAATGGTACCAAGGTAGGTAAAAACCTTCAACAAGAGAAACTGCGGTTCAAACAAGCCATGTTAGGGCACTTGAAGAAGCGAAACCTCTTTCTGCTTGGTTTTTTTATTTGTCTGGTATTCAAGAGGTGATCAGTATACTGTGAAGAAGGATACTTAGCTATTGAAATATCGTGCAATTTGTGTACTTATTTTTGTTATTGTGTTTTCATGTATACTTTACAACCCCTAACGAACCTTCTATATTCATTTTCTGCCTTTTATGCACAAGTAGGAAGATAGCTTCTCTGTAAGGAGGGACTTTCATGATTATGAAATAAAGCAAAGCATTCTCATACTTTGTTTCATATCTCACAAAGATGTATATTTTGTCACCTAAAGTTTATAATTTGCTCAGAAGACAAACTTAAGGTTTCAAACTATCCTTTAGCAATGGTTAGTTAACAATTCATTTGATTTAATAGATTGCTTTTTAAGCTCTAACTTCAGTATCTAATTTATGTATATACAGAGTGACGTGAAAAAATACACCATTCCACTTGCAAAAACAATTCGATTTTGAAATGACGTTGAGAAATGTATTTCAAGAACGAGTTTAGGTCGCTATCTTATGTCCCCTTATGAACGCTTCAAATTTTGTCTGAAGCATTTTTCGATTTGCCCCTTCACTTCGGAGAAGATTTGACTATAGATGCATCACCCTGTATATTCAGTGTTAGTTAAAAGTCTCGTCCCACCTAAATAACTTTTGAAGCATGTAGTTTAGGAACACGAAACCCTGTGTGTGGGAATAGCCGTATATTGAGAACTCAAAAACGATGCTAGCGACTTTAACCGGAAGTCCCAAGATCGCGGGTTCGAACCCGGCCAGAACCGATGGATTTTTTCGGGGCGTAAAAATCTTAAGTATGGCTTCCTTCGGAAGGGAAGTAAAGTCGTAGGTCCCGTGTCGTACATTTACGGCACGAAAAAGAACCTCAGGCCTGAAAGAGAGGCCTCTGAGTAAAATTTGTCGGCCGTTTCACGCCCTGAGTTGAATGGGACGCTGATGACCTGAGATGTTAAAGAGCGTCCATAAATAAATCAATAAAAAAAATTAACCGGAAGTAATTCAACCCTTATTTTAAATGAAATATCCAATATATTTTTATATTTTCGAATAATGCACATTAAGAGCTTTTCAAAAGTTACCCACACTAGATACTTCTGTACAAGTATATTGTTGCTAAATGAAGAAAACAAAAAAGTGTAGCGAATGATAACATACCTCTTCCTTAATAAATACAAAACAAAGGTAGCTTAACGTCCAGATTCTATGCTACTTCGCAATAATGTGACAGTCGACCATAGAAACTATTTAAAGAATTACTTAACCAGGCTTTAGAAATATCTTGTATCGCTCATTATTCAATAATCCTGATCTTATAAGTTGTTCGATCTTTCTCGATATATTTACTACTGACGTCAAATTGTTCCACAAAAAAGAAGTCCAAAGGCGAAAAATCTGGGAATCTGACTGGTCCCTCTATGTGACCTCTCCTACCAGTTCATCGTTGTGTAAAAACCTGGTCAAAGTGCTGATGAACATTCTCCAGAGTGAGCTGGAGCTCCATCTTATCGGAAATAGATGTTATCTCTGGGTAGCTCATGGTTGATTGCGATAGCGGGTACTTCATGCATGATTTCGAAGAAAATGCAAATATTTATTAGTGTTTAGCGTTTCTCTAAAGAAGAAAGGATTAATGATGTGATCACCAACACTATCAGCCCAAACATTAATTTTTTTGTAGATACTGCGTGTGGTTTTGCTCCATCCATTGTGGCTTTACGTCTAATCATATCGTCAGTTGTGTCTGTTAACAAATCCATTCATGCAGAATGTGGCTTCAAATATGGGATTGTTGTTAATGCGCTTCATCATTAATGCACAAACCTGCATTCTTCTATCGGAATCGTCCTCTGAAATTTCCTGCAAAATTTAAATTTTATAAGAATGTTGCTCGGCACTTTTAAGACTTTTCATCACGGATTTTTTATTTTTATTTGGTTCTAACGCAAATTTGCGGTAATAACTTTTTTATTTTAATTTTTTTTTGTGCAGACCAAGGAGAACATACAATAATTGCTCTCATCAGTTACACTTTTAGGTCCTTGGTTAAATCCTTAACATAACCAGTTTAAGTAAATTTCTTTACAATCCTTGTCACTGTTTTATGTGGAATTGGATTGCGATCTCGATGCATATCATGAAATAAATTCGCCGCCTCTTGATGAGATCGTTGCCTGTCTCCATAGACAACCATGATTAAATTTAGAATTCTTTCTCTTTCACTCAACATCAGATGGCATTATTTAACACATGATGTTAAATTTAATCCCTTAAACAGTATGTTTCTGTATCAATAAATACAGTTCCATAGATATAAACAAAGGAAAGTATTTGTGTTATTACTGACATAGCATAGGAAACAAAAGAAGTGTTTTATTCTTCATTACTTTTTTGGTTTTTTTACAACAATAAATTTGTACAGAAGTATATAGCATGGGTACTTTTAAAAAAAATCTTAATGAGCATTATTCAAAAATGTAAAAATATATTGGCTGATTTAAAATAGGACGGTTGGATTTGAAGTTACTTTCGGTTTAACCAGAAGTATAACAAAGTCTGTAATATAATTTTTGAGTTCTCTGTATACTATTATTCACACATACCGAGTTTCATATCACTGAACCTCGTGTTTCAAAAGTTATTTTGGTGGTGTGGGACTTTCAACTATTCTGGTATGTTTAATTTACTTGGCACCTGGTATAAATAAATTATGAAGGTCATGCGATCGTTTATGTTTCAGATTTCAACCAAAATGCAGGTGAATGCGAAAAATTCGGCTGATAAGGATCTACCCATGGTTGAATCTGTAACAGAGATGGGCTTCTGCCTAACATATAACACTTTTGTAGCACAATATAACCAGCTAAAGTGAGTATTAAAGCTTTCAATGCTCCAACATAATAATGCAATTATCTATCTAACTTGCAGGTTACAACGGGAGGTTTAGATGCATCATGACAATGCGCTAACAAATCTCACGCCTCGGTGTACGACAGGACAAGAGCATGAAAGATGTTTAGTATCTAATTGTATCAGTCAGCCTGTATTCCGAAAATAAGTAATTCAGTTCTCCATCGTAAGTGTAATATTTTGACTTACATACATATATGGTGGTGAAAAGGTAACTCTCTGTATGTAACTATAAATGATAAATTCATTGAATGTTCTCTGCATCTGCGTAGAACGTCTTTGATTTAAAGTTTCTCAATTTGCTCACTCACAACACAAATAAAAATTGAAAATAGCAAAAAGAGTTAGAAACAAGGCGCTTGTAATACGAGAGGACATCTAAAATAATAGAAAATGTTAATATTTCTGTAAGATTAATTCTTATTTATTTTTTCCCCCATATTTAAGAATTTCATTTGTTTTATTTAACCCATATGCATTTTTTCTATATACTGGGTGGTAATGAACTACATCGCAATATTTCAGAGATTGTATAGGGGTCTTAGATGAACAGTTTGAAACATGACATGTATAATTCGCGGAAAAAAAAAATAAATAAAATAAAAAATAACGCAGTATATAATGGGATTTATGCGCAAGGGAATTTTAATTTTAGTAGATAATACCAGTGACTTCAAGATTTAATGATATAAAATGTTTAAAGTCTGTAGCGGTACAAATGTATTCGCCGTTCGGTTTATTGTGCGCGTTCTTGCTCCACTAGAAACCCTGCCTTCCTCTTGTAATCTTCGAGGTATTCTTTTCTTCGCTTACCTCGTAGCATCATGATTTCTCTGCTCTACTTATATATATAACCGCTTGTGAACTCTGGGCTTGTGTGTTCGAGGCTATCGTCAGGCTGGGTGACCACTCAGAAGAGCCCAAAGCCCCGTACTACTTTTGACGTGACTAGAATTAGGCAAGTTTTCGAGTCCTTCCTTCGGGCAGTTGTCGGGATGGGTTGGGCCGTGAGTTCCAAATGATCAGGGGCTATTGGATACGCTTCTTAGGGGTAGTGAATTGCCAACAAAACACAATGTGCAGAGTTGGGGAAGCTGATATTAGATAAAGCCGCCCTACAGCGGTTCTCGTAGCAAGGTCGAATGCCTTAGTGCATGTAAGCAAACTGAACTTGTATTAGAATCAAGTATGGAAAAGCCCATCGAAAAAATGTTTCTAGCACATGTTGGACACAGTGAAGAATTTTCACGATATCCCGACCCTACTTTGTTGCGCAGAGAGTTCATATGCTTGGTTATGAAAGCTTAATTACCAGAGTTCGGAAGATCAAGTGTTTAATTTGGTTAAAATAGACAGGCAAAATAATGAAAATAGTCTGTAATATAATATAATTAAAATAGGCATTTATTAAAATTGAAAACAGAGAGTAATGTCACTCATTAATAATAATAATAATAATAATAATAATAATAATAATAATAATAATAATAATAATAATAATAATAGGCATTTCACATACTTAATAATGTGTTTATCACACCAATAAAGTTCTTAAGCTTATTTTTCTTGGTTACAAGCAACAACAAAAAGTCATTTCAAGGTATCAGCTGCCATAATCTGCCGCTTGTATGTGGTGCCTCAGTAGTAAAAACGGGCGTTAAACACTAATCAAAAAAAAAAAAAAAAAAAAAAGCCGCTTGTCAGACAGAACATTTTTCATCATGGAAAAAGTACGTTCCTCTTTCAGTGAAATAATTGGAGCACATTCATCCAAGATCGCGGGTTCAATGCGGGTCAGGGTCTATGGATTTTTTCGGGCGTAAAAATCCGAAGTATTGCTTCCTTCGGAAGGGAAGTAAAGCCGTGGTTCCCGTGTCATACATTTACGGCAAGGAAAAGAACTTTAAGCCTGAAAGAAGAGACCTCTGAGCAAAATTTACCGGCCGTTTCACGCCCTGAATTAAATGGGACTCTGATGGCCTGAGATATTAAAGAGCCTCCGTAAATAAACAAAATCAACAGTTCATTAGAAAAGGGACACAAAATTATGTGCATATATCTTTTTGTATTAACAGTTCGTTCAAAGAAAATGATGTCTCTTGCCTTAACGTTTATATTGATGGGCAAAATTGGTTTATACATAATATCGTATATGAAAAATCGCTGTATTTGGGGTGTCCTTTTCTAAGTTATTATAGAAACAAAGAACACCATAAATGTCACCACGCACCTTTACGGCACCACTCGAGCTGCCAGTTTAGGCGGGAGTATAACTGACCTAACTAACTATTCGCTTGCATTGTATTAAAATTGTTTTAGAAGTTATTAGTTTTTAGAAACAGTAGCTAACATAAAAACCCTGTCACACTATTGTTCATCTGAAACATTACAAAATGGAATTTCAATCTTAAAATGCCAAGTTTACTATTAATATAGACTATAAAATATACAGTAATATTTTATACTTTTGTATTCTTTTTAATGTTTAATTCATTATAAGTATGGGACTTATTGCGAGTTTTAACAATTTTAAATGTTTTCAAAAGACAACGACGGGTCATCGAGAAGTCGCTTCGCAGCCATTTCGGGTGTCAGCACTGACCGTATAGTTATTGTGTTCACATAACCACCAAGACATGAATACAGTCCAAAGTCCAAACCTTAGCAACGGTGAGTGGATTACCTGCTAAAAACCGCCTTGGAAGGAAGAAAAGAATGTCAGAAATGTAGGAATACCAACTTTCTCCTGTGCGGTGCACATCACCCGAGTGTGGAGGAACTTGTCGATGACCCGTTATAATATCGATTTTTAAATGATTAGCAGAATTAGCATTACATTTTTAGCTTTCATCATGTTGTTAAATGTTTCTTTACTGGCACTTATTCAGATACATTTATTACCTCAGTGATCAACAGAATCATAATCTATGGGAAAACAAAGCATATTTTTCAAAGCTTTATTTCCTTTCCCGGGTCTGAGGTTCCTTTTGGATTCTATACTTCTTAAATAAAAACAAAAAACCTTTCTTGTGTTCCCAAACTAGATACTGGAAAAATAAAACACTGGAGGTGTTAACGCAGCCTTTTAGCGAGTTCAACGGACATCCAGCATCTGGAGAACTTCAGGAACTTTTCCTTTCCCAGGGGACGTTTAAGGTGAGAACACTGCAGCTGTGAACTATTGTATAGCTTAGCAGATACTAAGTCAACATGGGAAAGAAAACATACAGAGTTGAAGGAAATCTAATACTTTCTTCTAGGCTTTATTACTTGAAGTACATACGATAAGCAAAAAAGTCTATAAAGCTTTTCCCTACTTAAATGTTTACAGAAAAAAATTAAAATTAGGTATATTTTCAGGAAATTGTTTAAAATATTCTAGAATATTCTACGCTGTAGCTTACATTAAGGTATTTATGATCGTTTATCATTAAATTAGTCATAGTAGTTCCGCAACTGTATACTCCATTTTAATGCACTCTTCAACATACAAATACAGTGTGCAGCAGTAAATAACACATATATGCTAACTTTCAACTGTGTCCGCTTTTTTATGTTCATGACCAAGAATAGCAAAGTTGAGAGCACAGTATACAGGATGTAACAAAAATGTATGTCAAAATATTGAGAAACATTCCTTGCCTATTGAGGGTGGAAATATGTTGTATGAACATAGGTCCGGAAATTCTTTTTATTTCCTTGTTAGAGCCCTTTGTCTACAACTCCGCTTACACAGTGTGACATGCAAGATAGAATGCTAGCATAGCTGTTCCGTGTCAATAATCCCACAACAGAACAATTGCTTAATACGTACAGTAGGCAAACATTTGCTTTTACCTCTCGTAAAATGGGTTGGAGAGTTTTATAACTACTCTTATTTCCTAGGTTCGCCGTTGTGGTCCGCTTCAGCCCTGTATGTTTACGGACCTCATTCCAGGCATAATAAATTGAGGTATTCAAATGCGAAGTTGAAAAACGCTCTAATGAACTATTGATAACCAAGGTGTAGATGTAGGGAGTCTTCGTGCTCGTATTCTGCAAGGCTGCCGGGAAATATGATACAAGAGGGTGAACGATCCTTCATGCAACCGGCTTCGCGGCGTGCGGCCGGCCGGCAAAACAGGCTGCTGTGTCGGCGGTACGGGTGATATAAGTCCGCAGCAAGTTTGTCGCGCAAATTATTTCTAAGATACATAACATAAATACTTAAAAAGAAAAGTAAATTACTCACGTATATTAAGCAAGGAGATGCTGAAACTGCCTCCCTTCGTTGTTCAAACATTTCTGACACCTATTTAAGAAATTGCTCATTACACTCTGCAGCTCCCTCTGAGAAATAGCGTCGATCCTGGTAGTGTAGTGGTAACCATACTTGCCTCCTAAACCCAAGATCACGGATTCAAACTCGGCCAGGATCGATGGATTTTTTCGGGCATAAAAATCCTAAGTATGGCTTCCTTCGAAAGAGAAGTAAAGCCGTGGGTCCCGTGTCGTACATTTACGGCACGAAAAAGAACCTCTGGTCTGAAAAAAAAGGCCTCTGAGCAAAATTTGTCGGCCATTTCACGCTCTGAATTGAATGGGACGCTGATGACCTGGGATGTTAAAGAGCGTCCACAAATAAACCAAATCTATCTGAGAAATAGCAGCATTTCTTGACGAATGTTAGTTATAAGTTCATCTAAAGTGTGTGGAATTATTTTGTACACTTTCTCTTTTAATGCCCCACAGATATAAAGAATGCTTTCCGTTTCACGAAATTTATTTATTAATCGATGAATCGAACTCCGATTTGGAACGTGAACATCAGGAAATTCCTCTTGAAATAATCCCCTTATAGCAGCGCTGATTCTGTAAGCACGTATGAATCATAATGAATACTCTTTGGGGAATAGAATACTAGTATGGCCCCATTTCACTTGATACACTTTGTCGCCTAACAAACACGTGCTACTTGCGGAAGATTTCAGCTCACACTGAAGTCTCGTGCAGCGGAGGGAAAATATACTCCCCACTTCCGCCGACATAACGCTGCCGGCTTATTACGCGTTTGCGTCAAGCATTGCTCACCTAGTACTTCAGAAATACATCAGGTCATCAAGGAATCCATGCGACGGCTGATTATGGATGTATCCATGCTAATGGATTTCATATGCTTCTCTATTTCACACAGTTCTGCTTTTGAATATTCGGCTATAAGGTACAAATGTAGGAAAAGGGTTCTAGAAAGGAAATAAAGCAATTCCGGATCCATGTTAATATTATATTATTTTTTAGGAATGCATGTGAGAAATATTTCCCCAAGTTTTGACATACCTTATCACACCTGTATACAGTAGGAATGACTTGTGTCGACAGCTAATTCCAGCTCCGAATTGGGTGTACTTCTCAATGGCTCCATCGGATATTACCGCTATCGCCGCAACTAACATAACGAACATCTGTTAAACGTAGATATTCAAGGTTCATTAATTAAAATATTATTCGTAATGGAAATGTATTTATCCTTTTAAAAATAGTCACGTGATTCCACTACATATATTTTTTAAATATAATGTAATTATATAGAACACCACATTAATTAAAGTTGCTAATTCTTTTTATTCTGGTTTTTCGGTTTTAGTTGTTTATTTGTGGTTTCTGATTGACGATCAAACATTTATAAGTATTATTATTATTATTATTATTATTATTATTATTACGTCACTCGAGATTCAAAGAAGAGAATATTATGAAGAGACATGAGCGGTGTTCTGAAAAATTACTATATAAAATAAGCACCTATCCAAGAATAAATGTCACTGCACAAATACCATCTCGATTCTTTCATTTTTCTGTATTCATTTTCTTGCCTTAATTTTACATATATATTAATATCAATAACAATAATAATATGATATAATATAATGAAGAAGAAGAAGAAGAAGAAGAAGAAGAAAGGACTACGTTATTTATTTTAGTATCAATATTAGTTATAAAATCGATGTAAACCTTTTTAGTGTTTTTTTAACATTTTCCAATGGGGAAAAATTATGAACTTGGTACTTTAATAGTCATTTGGTCAGAATTATTCGGAGGAATTCGCTCAACATCAAACTTTACATTGTTGCTGTAACCTTACAAGTGTGCAAAGAAAATTGCCGGAGGCTTTAATTCTCAAGAGTGGGTAGCATCAACATAATCGCCAACCGCCACCAACCCGGTGACTTAAACTTAAAGCCTCAATAGGAAATATTTCGGCTATAATTATTATTATGGTTTCGATGACATAAACATGATTGTTGGCCGTTTAAATTTATTAAAAAGTAATTGCAAATGTTCTCGATTTGTATTCAAGTATACCATCTCTTTATACATGCAGGGTCGTGTCTGAAGGAGAATAAAGGTAGGCAACAGTCAATTTCACGACATGCGCTCTCAGAATTCGATCCCGCGAAATACCCAAGCCGTCCCTACTGTATATATTGTGCTTGAGAGTGGAAAGAAAAACTGAACAAACGAAGACATCAAATCTTCTCAGACCATTATCCCTCTAACCCAAGAACAACGGTTTTGACTTATAACTTTTGACTGAGCTGTTTCCGGACCGGGGTTTTGTATCAGATTGATGTTTTTGTCCTTCTCCATTATTCCTGAAAGTTTGTAACATCACGAACAAATTCAGTAGCACGGTAGAAGGAAGTTGGAGAGATCTTAGCCAAAAATGAAGGTAAGAGTGAAGACAGTGCCTTTTGGATGCCAGAAGGCTTGAACACACCCTTGATCGTTAAGGGGAAAAGTGTACTCTTGGTAAATTTAATTTTGATTATGTTGCTTTTTAATATGTTTTAATTTACAGTCTTACTAGTGTTGCTGAAATAGAGGCTGGACAGAAACAAGTTATATTATTATTTTCATAACTCCAATGGAGGTCTTACCATTTGTGATATGTCCTCAGTACGTTATCCACAGTCCGTTCGATGTTCCGGATGCTACGAGACTCCTGACGAAGGTAATGGCCGGTAAGACAGTTAAGCTGTTAGTGGAGGCCTTGGCTACCATAACAACGGACGAGGCAAAGTTGCTGACCGTCGAACAACGGAAATGTCGCATGGCTCACGAGAACCCTCTCCGCGTCAGCCCTGAATATACGTATTATTTCTGTCAAATCGAGTGCCGCATCAGAATGGCATACAGACTCTGCCGTTGCACTCCCTTCTTCTACCGGAGGTTGGGTAAGTACATTTTCTAGATGTATCAGCTGGTATATCTTAACATAATTTGTGGGTGTTGCAACCAGCAGCACACTTAGAACGATGGAAAAGCTATCTTGAAAAAGAAATCTATTGATATGCGTTCTTAGGCTTCTTTCAGATGGTGCTTTCACCCACAAGCTGGATCTATCAATGCGTGGATATTCTTAGCTTGGGAGCGAGCCTGCATCCTGAGCTTATACTTATTAGACACCAGTTTTAATTCAAGGGTATACATGCAGTGGGTAGTCACTTGGGTTTCAAAAAGTTTATGGGTTCTTATTGTATGTGGGAGGCGCTGAACTCTGAACAGTTTTTCTGCCTTGATCTAAGGAAAACATGCAATGGGAAATAATTGTTTTTATTTGGGACTTCTGCCTTAAGAATTTGTTCCATGTTTCTCAATTCTCATCGTCGGTCCACCATGATGTAGTATTAATCATACTTCATTTATAAACCCAAGATAGCGGGTTCAAACCCGGCCAGGACCGATGAATTTTTTCGGGCGTAAAAATCCTCAGTATGGCTTCCTAGGGATGGTATTTGTACATTTACGGCGCGATAAAGAACCTGAAAGAAGAGGCCTCTGAGCAAAATTTGTTGGCCGTTTCACGCCCTGAATGGAATGGGACGTTGATGACCTGAGATGTTATAGAGCGTCCATAAATAAAAAAAAATAAATCAATTCTCATCATTGGAAAATACCGGTTAGGAACCTTAAGCTGGAGGCTTTTACGCTTCCCAAAAATTAATTTCCCAAGTTTTCATTTCATCTCACGTATCATCAATTGACGAATACACTATACGCCATTTTTCCCAATGCTTTGAAGGAAATAGAAGAAACCCTTTGATCTCTCAATATTTTGTTCATATCTTCTATCGAATTTCTCTCAAAATCCCAAAAAATGTTTTTTTAATGAATTCTTTAACCTCTGTACATGTTGTACATTTTCACTTACCCAATTCCCTCGTATGTTTACTATCACTTCGAAGGCATATTTACAACTTCAGGTGTTTTGGAAGGGAACAGAGACAAGATCTGACTTCCATGCCCTTTTGTACAATCTTACAAGCAGAAATAACTTAGTTAGTTGACATAATTATTTTGGAAGGATATATAGATCGCTCTCACAAAGCCACACAGGAATGTCCAAATCCAACCATTGCCTTCCAATTTATGAGCATCTGGAAGTACAAACAGCCGCTCTTAATTGTTTATATGTCTGTTTTGAGCTATCATAGTACTCGAAGGACTGTATAAGATCCCAGAAATAATCTCTCGGAGACACAACACAACACAGTAGTTAAAACTGTACGTGTAGCTCGCTACGGAGCTCCCTTGTGTTCAAACTGTTTTGGCACTTGATACTTGAGTATCACATCCTGAATCCTGTTCTTGGGACTTACAATTTTATCAGCAAAGTTTCTCATTTGCCTTACTATTTGTTTTGTAGCCTCTTTCATTGTTCTTCTGTAAATAAATTCTTATTAGAAAGAAGTCGACGTTGTGTTTCGACACTTAAGTTACCAACCTATCCTCGCATCCTTCGGCTTACCGATCGGGCATCCAACGTCCCTTGGCTCCCGCTCGGCCTCCGTCGACAAAGCCTCTAGCAATTGCTCCCCCTGCACTGAGACACGATGTTCACTGTTTATGATGGCACATGAATACAAAATGGTTTTAATCCAATTAAAAAAGCCAACTACTGCCTTGCATTTTAAAGTGATTAAGGGGTTATGCAAATATATTACGATGTGTTCGTCAGAGCATGTGGTGGAAACGTGGCGATGCTTGCGCACTCTTTTCTCCACATGTTCAAAATCTCCTCGATGATCCTGTTCCGGTGAGATGGGTTGAGAGAGCAGGTCCACGAACTCGCATTCCCTTTCACTTGATATTTTTTACTGTGGGGGGTATATTAGTAATGTTACTTATGATTCAGGGATCAAATTGAAAGAGAACCTTCCTTGTAGTTCTGCTGAGAACCTGAAGGGAATCTTCTTACTGTTCAAGTCGACGGTACAGTGTTGCCATACCTATAACGAAGTCGGGAGTGGATTGAGTTGGACGGAGGGGGATTTTAGACAGAGTAGCGCAACGAGGACCTTCTTATCCTTCTGAATCTGCGAGAGAAAGGGATGAGATGAGATGTGAAGTCAGATTAACAGAATTCAAATTGCGATCTTCCGTGTATAGCTTGCTGATATGTAATAGAAAATTACCTGACTAGAAACATCAAGGCTGCTGTCTATTAAACAGAACATTTTCGTATGTGGTTTTCTGTATGGACGTCCTGAATGAAGAGGCATCTGAGCAAAATTTGTCGACCATTTCACGCCCGGAATTGAATGGGACGCTGATGACCTGAGATGTTAAAGAGCGTCCATAAATAAACCAAATGAAAAAAAAAATGTATGGACGTTTTCCATATAATAGCAGTCTCGAGTAAATTCTGTATAAATGTGCATTTTGTAAACGTGTCTTATTTATAACTTTAATTTGTGTTCCAGATGGTATGCCCATATGTGACGTGAAAGGAATGAAATGCATCGGTAAGAACGCAGGTAAAGTGAGACACAATTCATATTCTTTTTGTGTTTGTTTTTCAAACTTTTGAGTCTCATGCTATCTTCAGAACTGCAGGGTTCTCATTCCGCTACGCAATCGGAACTCATAGAGCGCATATTTTGTTTCTTTCGATACTTATTAATAGTAAATAGTAATTGATATTGTACTCATTATAGTATGCTCGAATTTATTTTGGAAAATCAGACACTCGCCCCAATTTATCGTCCCGAATATTGTAAGCTGCCTGTCAGATATTTTGTTTCAGCGCCTCTACGGGCTGTTTCCGGTACGCATGGATGAAGATATAGCAGCTGAGTGGTGCCGATACACTCACTAACTTGCTGAGATAATCGCGTTAAATTCTTTCGAGATGTTTCTAATCTGTGGTCTACTTTATGAAATTTCGACTTCCTATCAAAACACTTTGGATTCGAACCTTGTTCACCAAACTGAAAATTTTACTTCATAATACAGATGCTACCCATGTGAAAAATTAGCTTGAAACTTTTTCTTATAGTGCTTGTACGATTTCTTTAATACGCAACAATCATAAGCAAATATTACTCTTTGTTCTAGCGGCACACTCTCGACACATATAGAGCAGGAAGTCTTAACGCGCACTTCCTACAGGAACTGAAACAGTTGGCATGATAAACTCGACTGAGCAAGCTTAATTATTTGCGCCAACGGATTTTTTAACTCCAACGTTACCGAGAATCGCGCGTCCACTGAAGGTCAGCCGATTTCTACTAGTGTGTACAATCTTCGATTGCGTAACGGAATGAGGGCACGATAAAAATGAAACCAATTAACGAGGTTCGAGGTTATCAGAGGAAAAACTTAAAAAAAAAAAAAATTAACTCTACCACTTAACTTGTATGAATGGGGGGGGGGGAGAAGACAAATAGTGGGCATTTGAAAATATCGGAAAGTAAATTTCCTCATTGTGAATAACAACTTACATATAATTCGTATTTTCCTACAAGAGTAGCTTCTTTATCTTTTCAGTGTTAAAGCCAACACATAAATGTCCTGATAGCTACTCGTAAATTAAAACTGTAACCAATGTGTGTCCTTAGTTACATTAAGCTCTTAGCCATTTTCCTTGGGCATAAATGTTACATTTCATTAATATTACGAAGAAAATGTACTATGGCTGCATTTGTTGCACTTTTCTATGACTTGACTATGCGTTTGTTTCTTTTACACAAAGCCCTAGTGTTTTCGTCTCGCAAATGCCTTTCAAGGCCAGAGAAGATGCAGGATTTTTCCTCAGCATGAATGTGGTTGTCAAAGATGTTTTATCTAAAGCTTCAAGCTTCCGAAAGTCCCTCAATTACAATTTAACCCTATAGCAGGGAAGAAACTGAAACTTGTGGCGGACGTAACTTAGTTAATGTTAAGAATCTTTCTAGACTTAGGATTTACTTTTACAGTGAAACGAATCATATTGACACGGTGAAACACAAGGCGGTAATGAAGGCCATAGAGACTCTATGGATATGTCGCAGAATTCCAGATCTGTCGTTAGGTTTACTGGAAACCGTTTGCGGGGCTCTGTTCAGATCCACGATGACACATGGCTTGAAATTTGTGGGTGAAGTAAACGGTAATCTAGACCAGGTGAGAACATATTTTTTAAAAGGAAATTTTGGAGTAGGGAGGAGCACGGCGAACTGTGGAATTAAAAGGAAATTCGGGGCCCATAGTGAGACAATGGAATATAATATTGGCTATGAATTTTATTCCAGGAGATCAATCTTTAATTAAAGCAATCTGCTTCAAGGAACAGCTTAGATTGGGAGGGAATAAGATTTGGGTCTTCAAAGTGAGAAAGTGTTGGAAACCATCGAGTTGGGCAATATTTAGACATAAGTCAAGGAAACAGGAGAACTGTATGGAGGAAGACCAGGAACCGCCTGAAGGGTATAGATAGGCAGCTTACAATTGTGCAACGTGAGAAGATCTCGTCGGAAGTGCAAACGGGTTAAAATCTGGGGGGAGGATGGAGCTGTACATCAAAACGGGTCAGATTCATTAAAGAGGGACTCGCATGGTTTAGACTTGGATCATGGCGGCAGATCAGAATCTCAGGTGAAAATGGACTGAGAATTTGCCCTTTATGTGAAGAGAAAGAATCATGGAGCAAATCCTGGCGAACTGTAGCAGCACTGAGGTATTGAGAAAAATGTTTCTGCCGCCTTCCTTTACTGACTCTAACAGAAGACAAGGGACATGCTGGACTTCACTAGTAATTAAGGATGAGGAACAGGTAGGCAAATTCATGTCGAAGGTGAGATAACCGAGGTCTGAAAAGACTGAAAACCGCGGGGAGGGAACTAAACTGAATGTAAAAATGTATGTATAGATGATATTGTGTTCAAATACTCTATTGACAAGGAGGAAGGGTTCCATATTCTGAATTTTTACATATAGCTATTATTATTATTATTATTATTATTATTATTACTTATTTACTATTTATTTAAGAAATGTGACTTTTAATGTATTATGAAAAGCACATGCTATCCTACGAAGGCTGCAAAATTAATATCATGCAGATGTTAATTTGAATAAATGCACTCATTAATTAATTCATTTATACAATTTAACCAGCCATCAACAATAATGATCGTTTGAATCAAAACTAACCCATTACCAGATTATTCAACTATTATTCTTCATCACATTTAACATTCGATCAGCATCTTGAAATTCAAAAATCCAAGAAGACTATCTTCAAGAATGAGAAATCAAAGAAACACAGGCTGTCAAATAGTGCAGCGTCTGAAGCTGAGAAGTATTCAAAAGACAATATTGTGGATTTTGGCTTTGGGGCTATAACTGCGACTAATCTGTGTGAAAGACCATAAATTTAGAATCAAAAGTGTGATTGATATCAAGAAAAATGTTCGTAAGCTAATAAATGAAGTGTCAGTAGAGGATTATTTAAATATTGATCTGGATTGTACATCTTAGTTTAAAGTAAAATGTAACTCTCCTAATACGGCATGGCTTTACGCATCGTCTTTTGGATTTTCTGTACAAAAACGTTGAACTTAATTCCTCTGTTTGTATTTCTCATATTATATAACCAATATGCGTAAGAATTTTAATGTGAAACTAATACTTTAAGGCGAAAATGAAACAGTGGACTCTTAAAAAGGAGCAATCAGCTCTTGCTTAAACTTTCTCCGGAATCTGCTACTAATGGCTTATTCAGAAGTATGACACAAGTGGTTCTTATATTAATAATGGCATTCTCCTAATTCGTTTTGTGATATGGATCCACATATTCAGAAGGCAGTCTATAAGAAACTGTTTATGATGTATCTTCGAGACTTGTTTACCTCGTCGATTTCTTAATCTAATTTGCTAAGAAGAAGTCGCAAGGAAGGTACAAATATTTTTAAGAAAAAGTATTAAGAGAAATGAAGACCTGCATTAGCAGATACCCAAGCAGTGATCTCCTCCATAGGCCAAATGGGACGACCAAGAATTTGATAGACAGGCCCTAATCACTAATAAAACTTATTGTTGTAAAACCTCTATCGGTACTTTTAAACAGCGTAGATTCTACTGATAAAATGGTGTTCATTGCTGAAGACATTTAAGAAAATTTTGTAAAAATAAATACAACCCATAACTATATATGAAATAAGGACATAGCATCACAATATTGTTCATTTTCTTTTTCTTACGAGTCGTTTTTAAAATGAAAAACATTTATCCTAGGATTTTAAATGAAGACTGTTCTTCTGAATATCATTGCCCTGCAGGTGTTGCTGCAGGATGAAGGAAATGAACGGCATGGATATGTTACGCTTTCCTCTGAGCAGATCACCACACACGAGTTTGCAAACGTATCGTTCATACTGTGTTGCCTAACTTAACCAAATGTCTTACTTGTTTTCTAGTTGAACAATGAGCATAGGGAAAAAATAAAGATTTTTTGCTTTAAACCCACCCCAGAAAAATTCCCAAGTTGTGAACATTGTCAAAATTATGCTATAATATAGGTATATCAAATTAATATAAGTTTGCGTATTTCATGTGGTTCTAATTTAAGAGAGACCGTGTTATGTTAGAAATATAATTTAGTTGTAAATCAACTGTTTTAATGGTCCAATAACCAGCATGTCTGCTTGCTGGGTTCGATTCCCGGCTATTGGGAAACAGAACAACTTTAAGTACTATTAAACCATAAGAATAGCGTGTCGGTCTTGGTGGTGTAGTGGTAACCACACTTGCCTCCAAAACCCAAGACCGCGGGTTCAATCCCGACCAGGAGATGGATTTTTTCGGGTGTAAAAATTCTAAGTATGATTTCCTTCGGAAGGGAAGAAAAGCCGTGGGTCCCGTGTCGTACATTTACGGCACGATAAAGAACCTCAAGCCGGAAAGAAGAGACCTCCGAGACTTGTCGGCCGTTTCACGCCCTGAATTGAATGGGACGCTGATGATCTGAGATGTTAAAGAGGATCCGTAAATAAACCAAATAAAAAAAATTAGGAATAGCGAATCCGGTCTGGAAATTCGATGGTAAGTTCTTTCATGGCGCTGATTTGGAGAGCTTTAGGTAAAATAATGATAGTTATTGTCAATATTTGGAGCATGTTGAAGAAAAGGAAATATTATAAACCCCGTTTATATTCCCAGAAAAGTTTAAGTTAAAGGCCATTCAGTTTCAGTGCAGCTCAACACTGAAATAAACAGTGGATGTTACTGGGTCATTTTAGCAACTATTTCAAAGCCAAAAACTTCCGTAAATGTGGTTGGCCTATACTTTATAAATACAGAATGATTTATATAGAAATAACACCTTTCTTTCTTTATTTAAAAACGAATGCTGCTAGCCACAGCCTATTATGCCTCATGTGTGGAGTATCTTTAGGGAATTATTAACCTCTATATAAAATGTTGAAAATGTCCTCCCCCTGCTTAAGGCCATAACTTAAGGTCGGTCCGTGTTACAGGCCACTCGTGAGAACTGTGCTGTCAATATCTTTAATCTCCTGTGTAACGTTATGCTTCAGATCATCCAATGTCTGGGAGCATGTGGTGTAAACTTTGTCTTTTAAGTAGCTCCATAGGAAAAAGTTCGGTGTGTCAAATCAGAAGATCTTTCTGGCCACAGGTTCTTGGAGATTATGCGATCGTCAAAAAACCTTTTAATTAGTGCCATGTTTTGGTGTGTGGCATGTAGCGCCATCTTGTTGACAATATCCATGACCCAGCTACGTCGTCCAGTTGCTCAATAAAAATCGGCGGTGTCCACAGTCTGATGTAAAAGAATTGGCCCCACTATATCTGTGTGATATTGCACGCCAAATCCCGACTTTAACTGGGGCGTAGATGCTTCATGAATGACATGCGAATTTTGGAGGCCCATTCTTATTAATTCACAGATTCAGAGTTTAAATTGAGTCAGTTTTGGAAAACCATTTTCTTGTTATTATTTCTGCTTATAAGTATTAAACAGTGTGTGGATAGCATGTGGACTACTTAATTTCAGTATTTACTTGTCTACTCTGTAGGCAGCTAGACTTATATTGTCAGTTCAACTCAAACTCACTTGCCGGCCAAGCATTGGAGTTACGTACACGGGCAACAGAGGGCAGTAGTCCATTTGTAGCGCGCGCATAAAGAATCGGCGAACTGCATTATGCTGAATGGAATGAGTGGCAGGGGAAATCAAAGTACTCGGAGAAACTCTACCACGGAATAACTTCGTCTGCCACTAACCCATCTAGCGCCGATTTTTTCGAACCCGAACCGCTTAGGTAAGAGGTGAGCAGTCTGACCACGAGGTATGACGTCATTCCTTTACTACTTGATTTTTTTTTTTTTTTTTTTTTTTTTTTTTACATATGAATATTTTGAAACTTACTTTGGATAAAAAATGTATAGCAACATTATAATGCAAGAAGCATAAAGAAGCTAAAGAGAAGGTTGCACTAAAAGTATGTTTGAATAATGTTGGAATTTATAAAAACCGGATTATGTAATTTTATCACTAACAGTTATAACCAGATGATATTATATTTAAATATAATCATAAGAAAAGGATTTGTGAATATTTCCTGGAGCAAAGGGAGAGTACATACGGTTGAAATTAATGATCATTGAAGGTTATCCAATTAAGGGTCCTAAATAGCTTGTCAAACAAGAATATATTACACGAACTGCTATCAAATGGTTCAAAGACAAGGCAACGTGAATAGCATGGAACATTCGTGAACGGTGACCTTCATTACAGGGCGTCTTTTGTGAAGGTTGGAAACTGTGCTACACAAGTTTTTGTTATCAAGAACATGGCCAAATTTGCAATCTCATTATGGATTGTAAACTAGAACAAAGGGGGAAAATCTGCAATGGAGCAATGAGTCGTTTAAAGTGCTTCCAAAATGGCAAGACATTCAGTTCGGGGCGACGGCTCACGAGTACAAAAACCGAAAATGTGAGAATTTAGGCGACTTGTGCGTAAAAAACCTCCCTTCGAAAGGACTATAAAGTTGTTGGTCCGTGTCGTAAATTTACGACACATAAAAGAACCGCAAGCCTGAAAGAAGAGGCCTCTAAGTAAAATTTATCGGCCATTTCACCCCTTGAATTGATGGGATGCTAATTACCAAGAGATTTAAATAGCGTCCTTAAATATACCTATAATAATAATAATAATAATAATAATAATAATAATAATAATAATAATAATAATAATAATAATAATAATAATGAGGATCGTCGGATAACCGTTCAGGACATTGCTGATATAAACGTGTCATGGGAAACAGTGCAACTGAAATGTAGCGCGAGGGAAATCCAATATTCCTTCACGACTATGCACTCCTTACAGAGCGTTACTATTGAATGTGTTTCTCTGCCGAAACGACATTATCGACCTCACCCACTCTACTCGCCAGATTTGGCCCCCTGCGACTTTCTCCTATTATAGAAAATGAAGGGTCGTCATTTTGACTCCGTGATCGAAATGCAGCATTAATCACAGATGGTTAATGAGTAGAACTTATTTAGTTTGTAAACTTACGACACTGTTACATGTGTTAGGAGACAGAAATGGGAGTTTGTGAAAGAATCTGTAGTAATATTACACATACTTTTTAAATTTATGTAATATAATTCAGCTGAAATATATTTGTTGAAGAATTTATTTTTATTTTGTGTATATTTATGAAAAGGAAACAGAAATTAAAGTTCTGAATATATATTCAATTAATTAATTGAAAGACTTCCAAAATATGACATAATTGTGTAAGCTGTTCTTGCTGGAAAAGATGGCGGTAAGGAATATGAAAAGAGTTCCCACTTTAATTTCTCCCTCTTTACTTCATGTTTCCGTAAGTCTCAGCGTAGGATGATTGTAAATCTAAAAGACAACTGCAATTCTTTGGTCTCCTTTGGCCCTAGGGTTTTTAATTATTTTTAATCGTCTGTTGAAATTAAACTTTGCATTGAGACTGTTGGCAACATGAGAGATATTCAAAGGTACGCGCTAGAAAGTTACCATGGTAAATGGGTGGTAGAATTGTTTTTTCACTATTGAACCTAACTTTTCAATTTCATTTTCTCTTCTCAGACTTCTGAATTTGTGCACATTAGAATTATCTTAATAAAGTGCTTAATTTGTGTTGTATACAGTGCGGAAAATGTTTACAAAGTATTTAAGAATAAAAGGAGGTCGAAAAATAACTTCAAGAATAAGAACAAATGTTCTCGGACGCTTTGTTTTGGTGCTGCATGCATTAACTTTAAAGCTACAAATGTGTTTATGGATGATCAAGGACTGAAAACACAATGAATTATCTTTTAATCTGTCAAAAACATGCAATAATATTGATTAATAACTGCCCCTCCACTAATGGCATTGGTTTACATTTGACTGGCCATAAACGTGTCACATCGCAACGTATCTATGACATTGATCCATATCAATGCCTGTATTACAATATTGAAGTATCTGAAACTATTCGTTCCCACTTTCAAAATACTTAGTGTCGGGCATTCTTTCTACACGTAAATTCATGTGCATCCTATAAATAAAATTACTTCCACATGTACAAGACTTGTCCGGAAAATATCCAGAATTACGAAGTGCGTTACTAATGCAACATATCGTGTCATCGTCAAATTTATCCTTTCCCGGGTAGCGACTTCAAGAGAATAGGAGAAAGGGGAATCACAATGTGCAAAAGTTGTGCTGTAGAGTGGATGAGGAAGTCATACTCACAGTACGAATGAGAAACAACCCTAGAGAGTGTCGCGACGGCATACAAGCTATGATATCTAGGTTGCCCAAAGGCATATATTTGAAAGGGTATTATATTGAACATTGTCACTGTAAAGCCAAAGAATGGGGAAGCAACCCAATGTGGTTAAAATCAATTTTTCGATTCCATGTACACTCATCCGGATTGACTTCAGTATCTATACATGTTGATGAACATTAGAAAGTGTTTTATTTATGTTTATATCTATGAACTCATTTGAATATAACTAGAAAATAGATGAGAATTCTAAGTAACAATTGAAATAAAGTAAATTCTGAACATAACTGCAGGATATTAAGTGCGGCCACGGGTTTTCATCACTGCAGTGAAGTCCCTTATAGTTACTAACAAATGAAATAAAGGATGCGACCGATTCTTCAGGTATTCTAAATGGCTGGGTACTTTACGGACAGATCCCATAGGTATTCTATTGAGTAACTCAAGATAATTATTGTTTCTGAACAGTTTACTGCTAACTTTGAAGCAAAAACAGTTACACAAAACAGGGAGCAATATTGGTAGATTACAAGAACAATAATATCTCATTTTTTCTTCTCTCTTTCAGAAGCATTACTAAGATTAACGGAATCGAACGGAGATACTGAGAGTTGTAAATGTCTGCCACGATGTGACCAAATTAACTTCTACGTCGATACTTTTAGCATGTCTGTTGGATTGTAAGTGCTATTTACAAACACAGTGTGATATCTAATAACTTATTACTCATGTGTGAGCGAGTAGGGAGATTTGCTATTGTAGTGAACCAGAGAAGTGAGGAGAGTGTCAGTAACAGTGTTTTTATGTTAAATGAACAAATGTTACACATTTGAAAAGGGTATACTTCTCTTTAAATTTGGGAGAAAAAAAGTTTATTTGATACAATTGTTGAAATATTATTTTTCAAAATTTTTGCAGTCAATTTTTACAGTGGAATTGTTTTTTAAAAATGTGGTATTGTTAGTAGTAAGCTTTTGTTGAATGACAGGCCAGTGAAATTTCATGCGAATTCGCGATATAGTTGCTTTATGTCATTTTGCGTTAATTAAAAGTAAAGAAAATTAATACAGCGCAAAGCTTACGTTCTAAGGTTTGAATTTCAAACCATTTTAAGAGGAAGTTGAACTTAAGAAACAGGGTGGACCAATTCCAAGTATTAATTTGATCAAATTGTCATTTGAAAACATAGGAAGTATACAGTGTTTTCTGTTCCCACAAGCCGCCGCTGTTATTACATACACCATATTAACAACGAAATTATGTTGGATTTGTTAAAAAAAAAAAAAAAAAAAAAAAAAAAAAAAAATCAAAGAATACCTTTTTCCGTTATTTCAGCAATCTGCAAATTCCATTTTATATTTTGTGTTGCTGCCAATTACTGATTGTTGTTAGTTCAATACATGAACATTCCTATTTTAGCGATTTCCGAAGAAATGTAGCTATTATGGTTGTACCCATTGAAAGATTTTTGAAAATTTTCTTCAAATCTCTATAGATCCTACTTTCTAGACACCAAAAATTGTATATACATATATATTGTCTTCTTGCCTTAGAAGAGCTCATGTAGTTCTAAGTATAACGATACAAAATCTATGACCTTATAAGTGTTTTATCCTTTTTCTGCTTATCTAGTTATATACGTCTGTTAACGCTTTAACGACCGTCATTTTTTTTTCTCAACGAAATTCATCTTATAACGATCAATTAACAAATGATTCATCGAATTCGTTTCTGAGTTTCTGAAAATGAGCAAAATCGAACTATTATGAGGGGGTTATGTGAAACCGAAATTTTTTTTGATTTTTTGTAATGAAATTCTGTATATACCATTTAAATAAAATAAATTTTTTGTGAAATTCAGGGAAATCGGACCATTAGGAGTGAAGGTATATGTGAAAACAGAATTTTTGTAATCGCCAAGGATGATATAGATTAAGGTAGGGGGGGGGGAGATTGTTGTTGCGATAAATTCGTTTTTGTCATTTTAAAGAGTATGGGGGAAATAGTCTGCGTATGTGCATGGACGAATAATCGGACTTACCCTTACAGACAGCATCGTCCTGCTGCTTCAGTTACCGAACTGCAGCAGAAAAAAGCCGAATTCCAGGGAATGCTGGAGCGATAGGGAGCGGTGCATACAAAGCTTAAGAGGTAGTGTGTGTACTCTATCAACCTAGCAGTGTAAAGTATACAATAAATGCAGGCGGAGAGAACAGGATGATTTCGGAACACAGAAAACAAGCAATCATATGTTTAGAATTAACTGAGTAGCTTAAACGTTAATCACATTCGTTTTTCGTTGTTATACAGCTAAGTAAAATTTGAATTTTAACGTAAATAAAATAATAATGAGATGATAAAACAAATGCGTTAAGTCTGAAAGTTATATTTTTTAAATATATATGTATATTTTAGGTTAGCGTTACTTATTTTTTACTACATTCTCTACTTTACTTTGTAATAACCTTCACAATTTCAACTTGCTGAGGAATTCACTTAGTTTACGAAGTTCCTGTGTGATTGACATTTTTAAGGATAAAATTACAACAGGAAATGTTTCTTATTGTCATAATGTTTTTATATAAATGTTTAATTTATCTATTCCCAAACAAGTCACCTGTATTTATTATATGTTTGTGTGCTAATAATCATTTTCATTGAACTCTTTCAGTTATTACGCAGGATTAGAAATTAATATTGAAAAATACCCAGCAATGAGACTTAAGAGAGATGTGATATTTGGTTTCGCAGATCTTTGGGGTAAGTGAAAGAAGTAAGGCAATACTCTAAACACCCTAGTAATGCAGTAGTATTTCACCTTGTTTATGTTACTTGATGTAAATTCTGAACTATGCAATAGATCAAAAACATTCTGTCAATTTTAAGCGTTGGTAACAATTAAATGCACAACAAAAAAGCCAGGCAGAAACGAATATTTTCCGAGAGATTGTTAGGCTGCTAGCTTTAATTTAATTTGTTATTAGCCAATGTTTGATTAAGCATGAGCACTTCGAAGATGAGTATATGAGCTTGTATGCTCTGAATTTACACTGGGGAACAATGCAACTGCAGTGTGGTTGATACTCGAGGATGAGCTACGTACAGAAAGATCAACAATAATGTATAATATGGATCTCTTAGCGACTATTGAGCTGAAGAACAGCCAGACTTATGAGGACGTGGGCAAGCAATTCAACGTCAGTGCAGAAGCCACACGAGTCTAATCTTTATCGTCAAGGAAAAACTCGTCGCTGGATCCCATACAAGTTGACTTGGCTCAGGAGGCGGCACAATCTTACGCCTGTTTTGCATTATTGCCATGTCATCAGAAGGAACCCTTTCTTGATAGATTGCTTACATGTGATGAGATGTGGATCCTGTACTAAACTCAAAAACGCTGTCAACACTTGTTGGCAGCCCATGAATCTATTTCCCAAATAATAGAAACTATCACTGCTCTGTGTTTGATGGATTGTGCATCGTGAACTACTTCCAACCAGCGAAATAATCAACGCCATTGTATACTCTAACCAGCTGGAACATACCCATCAAAAGCTGAAGGTTAAGGAGCCTGCATTAGTGAATCGCAATGGTGTTATTCTTGTGCATGATAATGCAAAACCACATACAGCTAAGGTGGCTCGTGAAACCACTATCCTGCTTGGTTGGAAGATTTTGTCACCACTCTACAAATTCTCCAAACATTGCAGCATCATATTATTATATTTTATTTTCTTTGGATAATCATCTCCGAGGAAGCAATTCCGAACTTTAGCCGATCAGGATCCTGTTGCATAAATTTACTAACATTATTAGATTAATCGTACAAATTACAATTTACTATTACTAAAAACTTCTATTCCATAGTACTCAGCCTTTTAATAATAATATTAATGACGTTCTGTCGTAAAATTTTACAAATTACAATATTTTAACAGCCACCTAAATCATATGTTAGAAAGTTGTTAAAACATAATCTGGTCAGCAGCGGACGTAATTGTTTTATTTGAAAAATTTTAGAAAAAGGACAAAAAATTAAAAACTGAAATTGTGTGTGCTGGCTAAAATAAAGACCAAGAAATCAATATCATTTGTATATTTTTGAAAATCGTTTATTTAATCTAAGAAAGTAAACAATGGGAAACAATGTTAGGAGAAAAAACTCTTCGTTTTTAATGCATGTTGAATTTGCAATCCAGTTTATTGTAACATTCCCTGGAAGCAATTCTTCGCAAGTGTTTTTAATCAGAAGGACCATAAGAAAACTTTCAGTCATCCTTAGGTCTCATGCACACACTAATCTTACTAACAATTTTAAAGATTGGATCTAGCGAGACTTTTAGAAAAACCATTAGCAATCACAAAATATAAACAGAAAAATTAATTGTTTCGCAACATAAATATTATTCGAATGTTTATTATTAGTTTGTGAGCTTTACTTAGAATATTACACAAAGAAATATTTTACAAACTCTTGAGTGATTTTACCTTTACTATTAGTATATAGAATGTTGTGCAGCAGATCCTGGATGGATTTTTTACTTCTTACCTAAGGAATTCTATCACAACTGAATTCATAGTCTTTCATCAGAGTGGCAAAAAATCCTCGATAGCAAAGATGTTTATATTTAATACTAAATATAGTACTCTCTTCAGAATATGATGGTTTTTAAATGTCTGGTCTGAAACCGAAAAAGCTATTTAGTCATTATATATTATATCGGACTGATGATGTTAACAGAAGCAGTTAGCGAAAGCCTTGGTTTTAAAAAGCAACACCGATCACAGCATAACAGACCGGAGAGTTGAGAAAAACTCATATTTATCTGAAAAATGCTACTGATTTGTCTTTATTGTTATTTATTTAGAATTATTTGCCATTATTCAATTATTCATACCATGCAAATTGTTGCCATTTTCAGTTTATAAAGCATTTCCAACTACAACAAAGAGTGCCCGCATATTTTAAAACTCCCCTATATTTTAATCTGTTTCTATTTCTTGACAAAAAAAAATGTAGAAGAGATTATAATCTGAATGAATTTCAAAATGACAAATCTCAGGATGTTCCTTTGTTCACCATGGTATCAAGTCCCGGCGTTGGAATCGACTCCGCATGCTCTTGTTGGAATGGGGTACAGTTGAGCCACAGATCGGTTTCCGTGTTGTAAGATTACATAATAAAGGTGCCTTTACCTGCCTCCTATTCCAACGAGTTTCTTGTTATATTCTCTGCGGTTTTTAGATTTTATCCACGTTTTTCGATTTTTTTTATTTTTTATTTTTTTAGCCCAAGAGTTTGTTGTTTTAAACCTTGCGTCCCAGTCAATCATCTGCTATCCATAGCCGACCGGACAAATTCCGGCATTGTCGATCTTCTGGCAGATGATTGAATGGGATCCATGCTGGTTGTAAGAAATAAACGAAATGTGTCATAGATACTGATATAATTTGCATTTTATTACAGTATCAATAGGAGGTACTGGAGGCCTGTTCCTGGGCTGCAGCGTGCTAAGTCTGATAGAAATTGCATATTTTCTATCGCTGAGGCTTTATCTATATGCAAGAAAAGCATACCTGAGACGACCCAGAAATAACAAACAGACATTTTCATCATTTCTGGGTAGATATCTACATAGCGGAGAGAAACAGAGAACATCACGCTAATCTGAGTTATTAAAATGTATAAACATATTTCGATATGTACGTGATATTTCAAAATTATATCATTAATTGTTCATACTTTTTCATATAAATTTTTCTTCAGATAAATATTATTTCTTAGATTTTGCAACATACTTATTATTTATTTTCCATTGACGACCTCTACTTTTTTTTTATCCTTCCATATCCATTCTCATTATATCCTTTTTCTATGTTTGTTGCAGCTTTCTTCCTTCACATATTCCTGTTGGATAATATCCAAATTCCTTGTATATTCTGTAAAAAAAGTTTTTCAATTTAATACTTTCTCGTTATATACTATTATTTTATTATTTATTTTACTATTCATGAAATTTAAAAAAAATATTATGAATCAAATTTTGTAGAGGGTAATTTGCCCCTCTTTGATTTCAAATGCCACATTTTAAACCATATTTTACTCCCACTTACTTTATATTGTGCCGTGCGGTCAATGATATTTTTCCTCGCAGCGTGGGGTTTTTAAACTTCTGCTTTCTATTCCATTGAATATACAGTGACAATATTTGAAAACATAATTTAGAAATCGAGCGGTAGTAACCGCGCATGCTAGAATAGAGTTGGAGTTGTTCAGCTCAACTGTGATGGTACTTTTCATTTTATATGAGATACCCACAACTTGAAACATATTTATTATACTTATTAAATGTTTTATTTGTAATTATTTAACTTCCTGGATTCAGCACATAGCAACATTTAAAAGACATACTAATACTTTTGAGTTATAAGGGATCTTGGTTAAAGAATAAAATAAAACTGATTGTAGTTTCCTAATATTTATTTCAAAGCACAGTCCTTCTTAAACAGGAAACAGAACTCAATAACATTATCAAATCATATCCATTCATTCTAAAGTGATACTTTTACTGCTAGAGCTTGTGAGGACATTCCATTTCACGTTCGGCAGCGCATGTGGTAGAAGCATGACGGTGCACCAGCGCATTTCTCTCAACATGTCCATATGATAGGTTCCTGGTATGAGGAGGCCAATTAAATAAAATTAAGGAAAGAAGTTGCAGAAGTGTGCTATTGACATTAATCCTTTGTTCAACACAAATAAAATTGCTCGAATGAATTTATTTTTTATAATGCCAAAGAAGATACCATCTCGTAGTTTCTATAATTGTGAATTTATTTTTGAATTATCTAATTTCCTGGTTTTGGCGCATGACATGTAAAGGACATTATAATAATTCTGAGTGAAATTTTATATAAGCCTGTTCTAATTTCAACCATTTGTTAATTTCATCTTGCCTTGGATCTTCCAATATCTCTCCTTCCTATGAAACTGATTTAATTTGGATAATATTTCAATTTTATTATTTAACAACGATTCATCAGTACCAGTTGACATTTTTTAACGGATCTAAGATATCTTATTTCAGATGGCGTTCCTATCCACTCATCACTCTTTTTGGAGCAGTTTCTATCCATGCTGTCAGCACCAGCTTTCCAGTATTGAATTGAAACAAATTTATTATCCTATTAAATATTTTATTAGTAATTGAAAATATTTCAGGATATTGTTTAAATTACTTCATAAGTCTTCTTTGACATTTTAACGGATGTAAGATATATTTCAAATGTCGGTCCTCTCCTCTGATAACTCTTTTTAATGATCCAAGATTTTGTGCCATAGGGTAGAGCGGGAATTGCTTTTATTTTATATTATTTCCATTGCATTTCTTTAAAATCTTTTACTTAAATTTATTTTTATTTTTACAACCATTTCATTAAAATATACAATTTTATTATCTGTATCAAACCGCAACGGGTAGATGAGGTCGTTAAGGCGCGGACTCGTGAGCGGGAGGTCTGGGGTTCGAATCCCGCCAAGACCGTCCTCCCTGACCGAGGTTTTTCCCAAGTTTTCTTCAGCCCTCATACCTGACAAATGCCGGGGAGGTACCCTAAACTTAGATCTGGAACATTTCCTTCCCCCCCAAAATCCTTTTTCAGTTTATCATTTCATTTCATGTATCACCAGTGTTCACTGCCTGTGGTGCCTCAGTAGTTAAAACGGGCGATAAACACTATTAAAAAAAATCTATATCAAAACTTCCCAGAAGGAGATATTGCAGTTCATGTAATTTATTTTCTATTTTTGTATTATTTGTTATTAGATTTTATTTGTCCATTTATCAGAAAGATCGTTTTAAGCTTAAATTACAAAAATATGTTACAGATTTGTTTAATTTTAAAATATTCATTTGCATTTGCATATTCAGTTGGAATAAGTTTCGTTTTATTATTTAAAATTAGATATATTCTCTTGGTATAACAATATTTTGATATATGACAGAAATGGTGTCCCTCCTGAAACTCTTAAGAAATACACGATAATTCATTATAATGCTACTTATGGCACGGAAGTTAAAAGAGAGATCTATCTTAATATTCTATGATTGTAATGTCTTTCGTGCCAAAATATTTAAATTTAAAAGGTTTCAAATGTTTATTTATTGAGTTTTCAGTGCTTTTTCCCAGATTTAATGCCTGTAGCTTATAGCGCACTGGCCGCCACTGATAGCCTCCGTGCTTATTTCACGCCTTGGAGTGCTTTCATTGTTTCGGTAACATCTGTTCAAACAAAAGTGCACTCGGAATAGTGTCGGAGCTATTTATGATCTCGGTATTACACGAACAACCTGGTAAGAATTTAATATTTACCCCGGACTTTCTGTAAGTGTGATCTATTTATTGGATGGGAAGCCCAGTGTCGCCGTTTCTCTCTTAACTGCAGATATTAGTCTTCTGACACCGATAGAAATTGAGAATGGAGATATGAGAGGTAAATTTGGAAGCAGTACACCTGCAGATGCAATGGTTACCAATGTAGTGTACAAATGCATAGAGAACATGGTTCGATTTTCAGTCATTATTTGAAGGAAAGCTTCAAGTTTATGCTAATGCCTCCAAATACTAATGCGATGTAATTTGAATTCGTTCTCATAAATTTCGAAACAGATAAATATTTCAAACACTGCAATAAAAACCTTAAACCTTAAAACTGTTTAGAATCGAAATTTAATTCTCAGTGCAAAATAATGTGCACTATTGTCTTCTAAGTAACGACATAGCGAACCTGTTTTTTTTTTCCTGTCTTTTTTGTAACCTTTTATTTCAGATTACGATTTCTAAAGTATTGAGATGGTGAATAAATTAATGACAGTACAAATAAACCCATGCTCCTCTGTTGACAAACCGACAGATCTCATATTATCCTAGAGATTTCAATAAATTGCATTGCTGCATGCATTAATTAACTCTGTCTCATTTTTAAAGACGTCTTTATCTCAAAACTGTTCTTGATTTTGTTGATTTCGTTTATTTACGGGCGCTCTTTAACATCTCAGGTCATCAGCGTCCCATTCAATTCAGGGCTTGAAACGGCCAATAAATTTTGCTCAGAGATCTCTTCTTTCAGGCGTGAGGTTCTTTTTAGTGTCGTAAATATATGACACGGTACCCAAGGATTTACTTCCCTTTCGAAGGAAGCCATACTTAGCATTTTACGCCCGAAAAAATCCATTGGTTCTGGCCGGGATTAAACCCGCGATCTTGGATTTAGGAGGCAAGTATGGTTACTACTACACTACCAGGATCGACGCTGTTCTTGTTGGAGCTACACTACTTAAGCTCTGCTCCCCTCATATAACAATGATAGTACTCATCATTTAAAATAGTGCTAATGTCTCCAGTAATTGCCACATATTCTCATTAAATTTTAAAAATATGGTCGGTAGCAAAGTTTTGTTTTAACCTATCTGCTGTCCTTGGAAGCTGGACTTTTATTCACGCATTATTAGATAAATCCTCTCTTTTTATATTAACACACATTGTTGCTTTGTTTTGATAATGCTCGGCTATTTTACCTTCACGGAACCGCTTCATGGCTGTAGTTGACGAGCTCTGTAATTATAATCTACTTCCCGTGCTTGGATACCAGCCGGGTGGTCTAGGGGATGTCATTACGAGTTTAACTCTAGGAACGTATGGGCATGATCTTGTATGTTGTATGGCAGCATATTAAATATTGATTAGGGGGCGTAATCAGAGTATTAATAACGTTTATATGGCTCAATTCAGGCATTTTATTCCCGATTTGTACTTGCGTACAGAATCGGCTTATCATGTACGGAGATTATTTCAAGAGATATTCCTTGATATCTAACTTCAAAGTTGAAGTTCGATTCACAGATTCATGAATAAATTTCATGGAAGTAGCTTTGATAAAAAGCGTACACAACCACGTACAGTACTCACAGGAGAAACGTTAGATAACATGGGGTGTACTCTGGAACGTTCTCGCAAAAAATCATTTCGACATTTTTCTTAGCTAACGGAATTTCCTATTTATTACTCTGTTCGAACAGCTACAAAGGTACTGAAGTTAAAACCCTATAACATTACTGTAGTATAAGAATTTAAACCGGGTCACCCTGCATCCAGAAATAGATTTTGTGAATGAATTTTGAATATGGTGCATGACGAAGAAATTGACCTTAATCTAATTTTCTTTATGGGCAAATCTTGGTTCCACTTAAGTGTGTATGTTATTTCACAAGGTAACCAATACTGGAGTTTAGAAAAGTCTAACCTGCTTCACGAGAGGCCCTTACATGGCCAAAAGATAACAGCGTATGGTTCCCTCGGTCACGATATAACGCCATGCGATTTTATCGCTGTGGAGCATTAAAGGAAAAAGTGTGTAAGACAAATGAACTAAAAAATAATATTCGCGAAAAAAAAAAATCGCTTTCTCAAGAGAACTGCAGGAGGTAATGGTTAATTTCATGAGCCGAAGCCAGAAATGAACGCAAAATTAAGGGAGACAGTTTCAGCATCTTCTTGCTTGATAACGGAATAAATGTACATTTTACGTGTTTAAGTGTTAGTAATAACTTACACAATAATCATAGCTGCGGACTTTCTGACTCCCGTTCGCCGCGTTCCAGCTTGAATCGACCGACCGGCCGTTACGCGTAGAGCGGTCCCGCAAAGGAAAAATCACCAATTATTTTAACGTTTATGATTGAGAATTTTGCCCTATAGCACAATCACTGAAATAATTGCAGTATTCAGCAAATATTGCCACTTCTTTGATTATCGTCCACATGAAAAGGTGAAAATGAGACTGGGGTCCAAACCAGCGGCTAAGGTAGAGCTGCGAGGGTCTTTAGCTATTTGAAAGCTGCTAAATAAATATTCCAGCCATTCTCTTCAGAGTGTACGGATTGAAATGCGTCACCAAAGAGCTTTTATATGCATCCATACATCATTACACCTAACACCTGCGCTAATTGTTTCCATTCCACGAACACCATGGCATTCAGCATCATAAACTTAGCACAATAACCGATCAAGTACATATCGTGACAGGATGTTCATATAGCGGGTTCATTTAAAGTCCAACTCCACTTCGCCTGAATGGTAAGGCACTTCTTAATTTCATTAGCCGATGAAAATAAATATTAATATTAATACTTACCGAATACATTTATCATTTGAGAAGACGAAAAGATGTAATTTGTGCTTATATTGATACCAGCTACCTATAAATATAGTGCAGTAATATTAAAAACGTCGTAAATCATATTTAAATCATTTATCACAAATACAAATAATAGAAACAAAATAGAGCCTAAAGCTAAGCTCCGATGAAACCAACGGGTGGTTCATGCTTTTTTTTTCTTTTTCCTTTTTTTAAGGTCAATGTTGCGATGGATCTTTCTTTCTACGGGTTTTCCGATCCCACATTTTACCTCATTTCATTCTGATTAGTTCATTGTAGAGTCGAAAGCGTTAGACGAGGTGGGCTGGTGATGGATGCAGAGTGGTAGTGGCTTATACTTTGGAAAGGTTTCTACCCCTATGTTAACTGTGTAAGCGGCCCTTCTGATAGACCCGAACTCCTTCGAGGGTATGGAGTTCCGCCTGATTCGGAGTGCTATGGAAATATTATTAGGGACCCTTCACAGTCAGGTGTCCCCCTCTCCTCTTCCCTTCCTCCCGGAGGTGTCTTCATTGGGGTGTAGGCACAAACCGCCTGCCCTAGAGCTGAGCTGAAGTATCGAAGACTCCTCCTTTATTCTTAGCAATCCAATCGATTTCAAACCTTGAGAATCTCCATATGCTATCTCTGGTGGCTCTGAATGGTACTTGTTTACTTTCTTTATTATGAATTTCAACATATGAGTCCGTCCTGTGAAGTATGACTTGAGTCAGTTGCTAGGTATTTACCTGATTCCCTGCTTTTCCAATTTGGAAAGAATCTTATTCGATAGGTTTGTACATTATCAACCAAAAAGAAATAAACCAACAATTAATTTAAATTATTTTACAGGAAATCCATTGCTCCTAAATAAAGTAAAAGTCGAGATAAGGCTACCATCCACAGTTCAGGAAACTTTAATTTGGATATTCGTGAGCATAGATATTAATATGCTCGTGAGCGCAAATCTCGATGAAAAGCGTACACAATCGCATACAGCACTCACAGAAAAAATGTTAGATAACACTGCGCATGCTCTGAAACGTTCCCCTAAAACTCACTTGGAAATTTTTCTCAGAAAACGGAAATGTTCTATTCCTCTGTTCGAGCGGCTACAACACTACTGAAGTTAAAACCATATAAAATGAATGTAGTGCAAGAACTTATACCGGGTGACCCTGCATCCAGGAGTAAAAAAAAATATTATTCAATTTCTCAGAGGAAACTAGCATCATAAGTCGATGCTCATAAGTCGATGCTAGAAATGAATGCAAAATTAAGGGAGGCAGTTTCAGCATCTTCTTGCTCGATAAATGTGAATAAATGTACATTTTTATTTTTTAAGTGTTAGTAATAACTTACATGATAATCGTAGCTGCGGACTTTCTGACTCCCGTTCTTAATTGCAATTAGTGGCCAAGAGGTAGGGCACATTTTGTAAGAAATTTCTGCAGGAATCGTCATAGTCCGGCAATGAGACATCGAAGTGAGATCTAATGGGTGATTTATCCTTCTCAAGACCGCTCCACGCATAACGGCCAGTCAGTCAGTTCAACATCGTTCTCTCTGAGAAATGGAAGAAATTTCTTCACGAACGTTATTTTTCAAATTCATCTAATGTGTCTGGCTATGTCTTGTATACATTTCTCTTTAATGTTACCCAGAGATAAAAATCACAGGGTGTTAAATCGGGGGAGTGAAGAGGCTATTAGTTGTTAGTGATGACTCTATCGTCGGTTTCCTGATTTGCATGCAAGGAGACATGAGTTGTAATTGCCGTTGCAAAGTGGTTTTGGAAAATTACGAACCTACGTTCTCTCCCAGTTAATTTATGGAAAAAGAGTTGCAAAATATTGTATATTTATTTAATTATCCGTTTCATCAATATACATTGATATAGAACACATCAGGTCTTAATCTAAGCGTAGAAATAAAATATAGTTAGGAAGATTATTGCAACAGTATTGTGGCATATAATAATACACAATTTTCTAGGAGGTTTTCCCCTGAAATTCTTTCAGGAATTATTTAACAGAATAATGAGCTTCTCTAACAAAACCTTTTAACCAATTCTTAAATATATCATAATTTTGAAACACATCTATCATGATGTTATACAAGATAATTCCTCTATATAAAACTGAATTTACTTTTTTTTAATTACTTTTTGTCCTGGTGCAATCAATGTGAAGTTTGTTATAGTTTCTTGACGAGTACAAATGCACTTCATTGTTTGATATAAAGTTATATCCATATTTATTTATTTATTGTAAAATATGATATATATATATATATATATAAAACAAGAGCACTGTTAAAATTATCATACTCAGAAACTACATTTCAACATATTTGAATAAAACATTTTGATTTCTTTTATTCTGTATATACCTATCATTATTAATTGTTTCCTTAAAAAAATAGAGCCTATTATTCCCTCAGCGCAATACACTCCTATCCTTTAATCATGCAGGGGTTCCTCGTGAAGCAAGTTATGTTTTTCTGAACTCCAATATCGGTTGTTTTGTAAATTAAATATCACTTAGGTGGAACTAAGATTCATCTTTAAAGAAAATTATATTACAGTCAATTTCTCCGGCATTCACAAAATCTACTTCTGGATGCAGGGTCACCCGGTTTATGCTCTTGTACTACAGTAATTTTATACGTTTAACTTCAGTAGCTTTTTAGCCATCCGAACAGAGGCATAGGACATTCTCGTTTGCTAAAAAGACGCCGAAGAGATTTTTAGGAAATGTTGCAGAGCATGTCCAATGTTATCTAACATTTTTTTGTGAGTTCTGTGAGTGACTGTGTACGCTATTTATCAAGAATACTTCCACGAAATTTATTCATCAATCTGTGAATCAAACTTAGACTACCAGGATTCTATAATATCAGGTAATCTCTCTTGAAACAATCTCCGTACATCACTAGCCGATTTTGAACGCACGTACCAATCGTAAATAAATACCTACTCTTTGGGGAATAAAATAATGGGATTTTGCCATATTAACGTAATCAATGCACCATATTAAGACGCCTGATAAATATTTAATACACTGTCACACAACAGATAAGAACAGCATGTACACTCATAGAGTTAATTTCGTACTAACCCCCTCCAGGGAGCGGTACCGCAGAGGAAAATCATTCAGTATTTTCAGGCAGAACGTGCACATCTTGAACCATAAGGTATGAATGTTATATACAAACATGTCTGCAAATCCCAGAAACCAATCATGTGTACGTATATATTCTATTTCCGAATATGAAAGACTAATAGTTCGAGATTTAACTGACCACACTGACTCTATCTCGATAGTATGGTTAGTTTTTAAGTCTTCGTTGGATTTTTTTTTATTTTAAACTTTAAAAAATGTCAAATTGATGCATTCGTTAGTGCGGTTAATTTTTAAGTCTCCATTTTACATTATGTTTTAATTGAAAATTTTAAAATTGAGGTATTATTTAAAGTACTGTAATTATCAATAAATGGAATCCAACACAACTATTTATATTGTCTACATACGAGAACCTCATCCCGGGATTATGCCAAATATTTTTCAAATATTCTTTAAGGAACTATTAAAGTAACCTTGCGGAATAAATTCAAAAAACTAAATAGGACATTGGCAACGATTATAGCGATATGTACATCTGAAAACTGGAGATTAAAAATAAGATAAAGACTCTTTATGACCGGGGCACGGATAAGCTTCGCAATAAATAAATAAATAAATAAAATAAAACAAAACAAAAAATTAAAAACTCAGAAATACATAAATTCAATAGACATATGACATATGATAACAAAGCACAACAAAATTAATTTGGTATGAAAAAAGTTGTAATATTTATACTGAATTACAAACAGATAAATGACCTGCAGTGCATCCTATGAACGCCTAAGTCCTAAGCCTGAACGCTGATGATGACACTTTGGCAGGGAAAAGGTAAATTGATTGCAGTACTTCATTTGCAAGAAGTGAACGCATATTTCCTGCTCTCAAAAGCAACTTCCCTTTGTAACGTTTCCGGGAAGAATATCTGGGTAAAACCCGTTTGTTCACTAAGAACGCTGCAATCGCTTTACGCGAAAGAAAATTTTATTATATTACATCAAAGGAGCCAACATGCTAAAAAGCAAATCAATATTAAACTTTGACATTTTGTAGGCTTTATGATCGAACCCCAATTGTTTTAATAATCGGTCCATTTTTGCTTAAGAATGTGCATGATCGCACCACAGAGCAATGCAGACCAACAGAGAATGTCTCTGTGACTATTCTTCCTTTACGTCTCTATATACATTTGCAGAAAGCTGTACATTTAAACCAAGGAAGATTATAGAAAGAGTGTGGAAAGTATTGATTCGTTCCCGTAGTCTCCTCTGTCAAGTTTCTCGAATTCAAACGTCGAAATCGATAAATTTTTAGTACTTAAAAATCTCCGGAAGGAACTAAGTCTAATAGTTCCTGTGCCGTAATCTACGACATATTAAAAAAAAAAAAACTAAAAATATTCCTTGTACAAAATTTCAACTATTTCACGCCCATGTAATACCTTAGGTCCCTATCAGTTGGCGATGTTGACGATAGCCTATCATCTGTTCTCCTGTTATCTGTAGGAAAATAAGCGTAATTGAAATTTCTCATTGGTAATCGAACCCTCTTCATGGGAAGCGTCCATGTTTTGGAGTGAAGCGAGAAGTATTAACAATAATAACTCTGTTAATTAGCATCTTAATTTTCATACCGAACAAGATATAATCAAGAGGGAATACATATTTGCCATTATTATTATCATTACATTATCATTATTATTATTGATTTGCTTATATTTGTCATTATGGCAGGTTATACTCAAATTTGCAAGAAAAAACTTACTAGAATTACTTTTTTCATGGCATAAACCAAACATAACAAGGAAAAAATGAATAAAAAAAAAAAAAAAACGAACGAAAGAAGAATGGTGAAGCTCAAATTTTCCAAACACAAAACTAAATTGCATTTTGTATGACTGCTAATTACTTGAATTCTAAAATCTATTGTTTTTTGTAATGAAAAAAAAATCAATATACAAAAACATTAAATTATTTAGATTTCATAATATCAGGAATTAAACTGAAGCATGATATGTAGATGAAAATATAACAAGATTTAAGTACAACCCAGTTGTATACCAGTAAGAATGTTTTAACATTCTGAAGAAAAAATGTATAATAATATTCATTACGTTGCTGATATTTAGACATGAAATAATATTTTCGGTTCAACTTGGTATTTTTCTGATATTGGTGTAAAATTAAAACAAGTTATTCTAGTTTTCAACCAGATATATTATTTGTACATTTCACAGCATATTTTATTCTTACATTATATGTAAAATTATGTCAAATCATACAATTTTATGATGGCCGAGACGGTAGCGGGGGACTGCATCAACCGATAAACCATCACCGCACTACAAGAGTCGGGAACAGCAGGCGGATTTGAGCGAACTGCTACGTTGGCCTTGAGTTTCATGCCATTTGGACAGTAAAGGAAACAACGCATAGAGTAAAATCTACTAAGATTATTTAATGACAAACACTAGGTCTTATTATTCTGCACCACAACGAATGTTTATAATCTCTGTCCTTATGTCTGCTCGTGCTTTCGGGAGATTGTTTAATTGTTTAACGAGAAATTCCCAAGTGGTCGAGCTCCAAGTCGCAATAGATTCATTAATTAGTAGTATTCACACACGCTAGACGAATTAAGGGGTTTTGAAAGAAAATTAAGAAGGGTAAAATGCAATTTCGTAAGCAGATGCCAGAACCATGTGAGAAATGAAGGCTGGCAGTTCGAGAATCTGCGTGCTTGGCATGGGCGAGTACACAACTTTTAAGTGCAATAGAATATTTTGACTGTCATTTTAGGTTTTCTTGTGTTGTCCCGTCCCTCCCTCGCCCTGACTCTAATTTAACCCGCTGGCCACAAGCGATGGGTTATCGGTCGATGCAGTCCCCTCCGCGGTCATCAGAAAATGACCCTCTATGTTGAGCAACAAATAACGAAATAAATATACAAATTGTTATTGTTTTATTATATATTTTATATAACGAAAAATGTTATTGCGTTTGAATAATTATTCTAATTAAAGTACGTTTACTGGGAAAGCGAAAAGAAAAAGCATTGCAATGCATTCTATAAAAAAAAAAAAAAAAAAAAAAAAAGAAGAAGTTTATAATAAGATTTTGTGCACTTATTAAAAAGAATATCCAAAATGTAACATTTGCATTTTATCAAAGGGTATTATACTGTATATAATTAAATTTTCTGTGAGATATTCTTAATCAGTGTTAAATTTAAGTCAGTCAAAAGTTTCAAACACCTTTAAAATTTATATATTATATATAAATTAACAGTAATTTTAGAAGTTTTAAAAGGATAAAGATTCATCCATGGAAGAACTCAACGAGTTCGAAATATAGCGATTTCAAGTGTGACTTTATCTTAGTGTTTTATCCTTTTAAAGATTCTATAATTACTGTTAATTTGTTACATTGCTAATAGTGTTACTTTATTTTTATTTTTTATATTATATATATATTTTTTTTTCAAAGATAAATATAAGCATTAAAACCATCCATAGCTAAAGGATCAGCAGTTTTCCTGAGCACGATACTCCCCGCGGATACTAATGGCAGAATTTAATCCACTTTTTCTCCAAGCAAGGAAGTTCGTCCTGCAACTAGCAACTGAACTTAGGAAGTGTGCGGTTGGTATATAACTCTTTCATCACCCACAAATGGAACATTACAGAGTGAACTGTGACTAGGACAGGTAAGAAGAAATAGTTTCTGTAGGAGATTAGAATATTCTCTTGTTTCACAAGATCTTTCTTTTTAATCTGAATGACACTTCTGCTTTTTATTTCAACCAGTACAGTTTATAAAACAAAATAAGATTTAGTTCTTGAAATAAGTCTGAAAGAGATATATAATTCAAGGCTATAGTTCATCTGATCGTTTTTTTTAATTTTGTGTATATTATTATTTTTGTTTAACTTTTATAATGAACTGAAGATGAATTATTTTTTAATTTTTTTAAAAAATTGTATCCCGCATTTTTATAAAATGTTTTTTTCTATTGTAGTATTACATGATTTGAAATTTTTTGCATTTTTGGTTGAGTACGTACGCTTAAAAATATAGCCTAATAAACAAACATTTTATGCGAAATTAATATTCAGCATGAAAGAAAACTTAATAGAAAATTTGATTTGCTACCTTTAGTCATTTTAATATAACTATATCTGGAGAAAAAAAAAAAATATATATATATATATATATATATATATATATATATATATATATTATAGACTTCTTAGCCAAAATTCAGTTTAATATTCATTCAAACAATAATAAAGTAAATTATTTAAATATTTAACAAATATTTATTTATAAATAAATTGTTTGTAACGCAATGCAGATTTAACATATTTCCTTCCATAAATCGTTTTAAAATACCTGAGATAAAGATATTTTGAAAAACAACAGTTTTAAGGGATGATCATACTTGCTGTATGGCCATAATTTTCGAGACCTATATTCTCAGAAAATATGCATTCTATTCCCTTGTTGTGCAATATGCACAATATGCAATCTATCCCCAATTTGCTGAGTTTGACAAGTTGCTCTTTTGCAATCAATACCTTTATAATAGATAGTAAATAAATACTCCGATTTATATGGGGTATATTTTTCTGAAACCACCAAATTTCTAGTCAAAATACCGAATTTTCTATTAAAACTAAATGCAACGAAAGAACTCATAATAATAGTACCACATTTGTAAAAAAGCTAACAAGGCTCATTGGAAAGAAAAAGAGGGCCCATACCATACTTCAGAATATTTCAAAGTCACTATAGTTTTGACATTTTTGAGTAGCACTATAGTTCCCTTTACAAAATCTTTAAAGTTTAATATTTTCAGAATTTTTTGTCAATATAAATGATACTTTTTTTCAGAATATTGAATGAAATTTTGACATCCTGTGCAGTTTACATTCCACACATGTTATCACAATTATAAGAATTATTTCATTGCGTTTGTCTTCTAATGTGCTATTTTTTATATTTCAGTATAGTAATTACAGAGCAGTATGATTGTCAAACGTGAAAAATTGTAAATTGATATAACGAGTCTAAAAATTAATTATTTAATATTGGTAAGATAGGGCATACTACCTTCCCCTAAGTAAGCGAAGAAAAGCGTAGCTGTGTTAATTTAAGAAACATTTAATTGTGATATAAATATTTTTAAACCTTAAAGCACAATTTCAATTTAAATTAAGTGAAAATGCTTTTTGAGAAAACGCTCAGACAAATCAACCTTTGAAAGCAAACTTTTTATGAAAGCAGAAAATGTTTATGGTACAATATTTTTTCTTTATTTGGAAGTATTGAACAAAAATACTAAAACACAGAAACTTTGACGCTCATAAATTTTTGTTACTTCAACACTTAACACTTTAAAACTTCTGTCCTGCCATAAATTACAAGATTATAGTTAATTAACAGAATAATATTTTGACATTTTTTCAATTTCTTTTTGTGCATCGCTCTCTTATTTATTTCAAACATTTAGCACCAATCAGTTCTCAAAGTGATCCCCTTTTGCCAACCCATACAATTAAAGCAACGCGCAACCTTTGGAAAATTCGCCGCATCAGATTCTCAATATTGCGAACTGTTTGTCAACCAGGGAGTTTATGTAGAAACTGTTAGGAGGGTAACCTTGTTCAAGTTCTTCACCACAGGTTCCAGCAGAGTGGTATAATATACGTTGGCATTTGTGTTCAATCCCTTTTGATAGAAATGGAACTTGGTAACATATCATAGCTCACTTTGCACCAAATCATGAGGCAGATGGTGGCTTCTCTTGAGCTTCTCATGAAACCGAAGCATATACTCTGTAATTTTGACAGTTGTACTTTCTTCAATGTTGAATACATTCTCATTAATGAAAATAATATTCCTAAACGCTATAGCCGTGTTTACACCTCAATATCCTCTGCTTCTTCAGTTGTGCAGTTATGAAATGTCCAGTACTGCGACGAAAAGCCCTCAGTCAAGATTCTGGCTGAGCACTCTGAACGAGGATAGGGTGGATATTTCATCTCTCTTCTGGGCTACTACTGGCTTGCCTGCAGCTATGGTCACAAAAGGCAGAAATCCGATCTTGAATGGTCATCCATAGTGTCCCACTGAAGCGTTGAATGGTGCGGAACTGAGTTCCAGTTTTTTAAGGATCTGAAAAATCTCACTTAGTGGATTTCCAACGCTATGGAGGACTACTACAGTAACACGGGTTTCATAATCTCCCCATTACATGTTTAAATCTCAAGCAATGCACTTTTTCTGCTGCATCTGAAATCAACAATGGGGGTTAAGTGTAAAAATTTGGTACAGTTCCTTTCAGAAGTTTGTAACATTGATTATGGCAAGATTTTTATTGACAACAGTTTTTATTGGTTTTAACCAAATACAACAAATCAATATACCTAATTGGTTTACAATCTTGCCCGACAAAACTCATTTTGTACATTTCCAATCATTATTGATGGTATTTACCTACAATTCTCTTATGTAAGTTTTGTGTCACCATAACCTACCATCAGATTCTGTTTTATTTTTTTTTTAAACTCAAGAACTATGTTCATGTTAAGAAGAAAACTTATTTCATGATATAGCGACTATGAAGTGTAAAAGTAACAAAAAATATTTGAAAATCCTCTCTAAATATTAAAAAATGACAGAATGAGCGTTTTCTAAAAGAACTTCGCATTTAATTTTAATTGAAATTAAACATTACTTTTAAATTTTCTCTAGAGTACTTGCAATTCTATAATTATAACTTTTGAAGTAAGGGCTTACGGAGTTGGAAAGGCATGCATTACATTGTTATGGACATTCTCTCGCCGAAAATTAATGGTGACATCATGAATCTCCTTGGGGAAAGTTCTTACTACCCCGACATTTTATTTAAGTGATGCTAGAAATATGAACGATAAAGAAAATGGGATTGCAGAACAATAAGTTAGCTTTATATTCCAGAGGAACATGTTGTCGACTTTGCTGCTGCTGATAGTGACTGCTTCCGCTCTGGCTACCTGTCCAGAAAGGAAACTGTCAACAGTTACACTCGACACGGTGAGTTTTTTAGATTTAGATTTAAGTTTCTTTCTTACCAGGAATGGGCAATTAAAAAGATATAGGAGGCAGTATCTTCATCCCGTTTGCACATTCTGCATATGAGTCATCTTAAGAGTCCCACTTTTCATAGATGTTTTCTGAAGTGACCATGTTCAGTAATAAACGCAACTACTTTCCAGTTTTTGGAGTGATGGAGGAAGAGTGTTGCTTGGGCCTAAAACCAGTTTCCTGGCTTGTTTTTGTCCAGGATAGGTGTTAATCCCCAATCCATTATTTTACCGCGGTCTTAGCATACAAGTACTGATTCCAACCACGAGTCCAGGGCCAACAAAGAGTGTGTCAGCACCATTTTATGCCAGCTTATTTGTTTTTACTTTCCATAAACGCCTCGATGCCCTGGCATCCACCGCAGTTCAAACCTGTTGCAAGAAATCAGGGCAGGCAGGGCATTTTGGCATTCCAATATCAGTTTAGATTACCTGGTCGAAAAGAAGTGCTTTTTTAAAGTACTTTGGCTATCTGTGAGGATGAGAATTGCTTTACCATGGTAATCTTTCTGTGTGTTCTTTAACTTGAATTCTTTTGCCACTTGAAGCGTCCTTTGTGTACAGCTGAAGCCATTATAAATGTCTTTTTGGGAGATAGATGCTAGAATTAATTTCTAATATTGATTAGAATTATCCATTCCTGTCAGTAGATCTCTAAAGCCTTGAAAGAAGCATGCGTTGGAAGACTCCTAAAATCTTGGGACCGGTCATCCTGCTTTGGAATTTTCGTGGTCTCTTATGCAAATGCTGGAATGGATCTTTACTTTGCACGAATCTCATTTTATATAATTTTATTCCGTTGTTCTGTTAGAAGGTCGCAAGTGCCAGGGCGAGGCTGGTTGGTGCGGTGTGTCGATGTCTTGCCTTTGGAAAGGTTTTTACCCTGCGTCTTGAATGGATGCGGAGCTTCTAAGAGCCTGGAAACATGTCTATGTCCGTGCCTCAGCACCGGAGCCTGGCCTTTCTGTGTCTCTCTTATTCATCCCTTCCTCCCGGAGATGCTCTCATAAGATGCGTAACGGCCAGTTGTGAGCAAGGCTGAAGTACCGAAATATCCACCTCGAATCCTAACAACCATTTGAATTGAACCATAGTCATCTTATTTACTCACGTGACATTCAGACCTATTGATGGAGAGGTTAATGTATCTTTACAGTACACGTTATCTTTTGAATACATACGCCATGCTTATTTCGTAACTTAAAATGGATAATTACATTTTTATGCCAGATAAAACTTTTAGATTTATTACACAGTACATAACACTGATAGGTCTAATTGACAAAAGCTGAGATGCGCGTGTTTGTTGACCGTAGCACAAACATCGTATATCTCCTCCTTTGTAAGTAGTTCACAAAATACTCGCAAAATTTAGCCTCTTATTAATGTTTTTGATAAATATAATAATCATTAAATAATTGTAATAAACAATAATAATTGAATGAGTAAGAATCTGCTTTACTGATAATAATTGTTGACAGTGCATTTGAGCATTCAGTATCAAGGTTATCTGAAAGACAAATAGACATTATGGCTGATACTTGGAACGTAACGCATTAATCTAAATTATTGTTGATTTACAAACTCATTTACATTATTGTGTGTGTGCAGCAAAAGTTTTTGGGTGAATGGAGAACACTGTACCGCATCAACAGTAACCTTGAAGAGAATTATATTTGTGAAGTAGATAACTACAAACTGGGGCCTGATGGCAGGGTTCACATTTACAGCAGAGCATTTAACACGAGGTGAGTTGTCTATTGTTTTATACTTTGAAAAGGCAAGGGAGTAAGATCGAATAAAAAAAAAGGGAGGAGAGTATGTCAAGGCATTGTGTGTCATCTTTAGCATTTGCCCACATGACTTGCCTGAATATGCAGACTGCTTTCAGTTAGTTCACAGCCCCCCCCCCCGCCTACTTTGTTGATTTTGTCTCACCCTCTACCCTGCTCAGTTTTTTTTTTTTTATAGCTTTGTATAGTCGGTATGGTGTCTTAAAATAAAATGTAACTTTTTGTTTATTGCATGACTTAAGAGCAGTGTACTTTATTGTGACAAGTTTAGGAAAATAATATTATTGCTATGCAACTATTTTGTTTGAGCGAAATTCTTTATAGTTTATACTTTCCTGCTATGAATAGTCACAAAACCTACGTTTAATTTTGTTTCAGAAAGCTAATTTTTTAGAAGTAAGAGTTTTTGGAAATTCCTGATCATTGATTATGGGTTTTTGGGGGCACAACTTTAACGGTCGTTAGCGCCAGGAAATTGCTTAGAATTTTATTGATGGTGATTCGTTTTCTATATATCATTATATAATTAAATCATTATTTCGTCAAAGCTAGAAATTTAGGTTTAGTTAAATATTAATAGTATCATAAAACAATATAGAAATTAGAATTCAAAGAAAGTATCGTTATAGTTATAGAGGAGTATCCAAACGGCCCAGTTTCGAGTGGCAAATAGAATATGGACATCTGAATATAAGTAAGTGCTTGTTTTATAATCAATTTAAAGTTTAAGGATTATTTTCAAACTCTCATAAAATAGATTGTTATGTTATCATACGCAATACACACATACATAAATATATAGTGTGTCGGGTAGAATCACTACCAATAAGAAATGCAAAAATCTCATCACTTAGTTAAGTTAGATATATGATTTTCATCTTATTTTGTGTAGAAATTCTCAAAGTTTTATAACAATGAAAATTATGACACTAGTGCGCCTGCGCGGATATGACAAAACATAAAATTAAAATGGCGAAATTCATAGTTCAGCAGAAAGTGAAATGTCATTGGTTAGCGGAATTAAAGTTCACAATTGCAGTGCAAAGAAGAGCCAGGCAGGAATATGGTGCAAATGCTCCAAAACGTCATACCATTGTGAAATGGCGTAATGGCATAATCAACTGTTAGAGGGAGAAAAAATACAGTGTCTGCAGCTAAATTGAAGATAATAGGAAAGTATTTCGCGATATTGTGTATAAAAGATTGCGACTAGAGCACACAAAATCAAAATTGTATACGACTGCAAACAACTGAGGGCGCAATGATACAACTATACTATCATACTGTAATGTCCCATTACATAGCGCATATTTGCAAATTATATTAGAATACGTACACCATTAGTGTAGGAGATATTCACATTTCTAATTGGCAGATACAAAACTCTGTGTGTTGTCATATCACGCGCAGGCGCACTAGCGTCATACTTTTCATTGTTACAAAACTTGGGGAGTTTCAACACAAGATAAGATGAAAATCATGTTTATAATTTAACTGAGTGAAGAGATATTCAACTATATTATTGGTAGTGATTTTACCGGACACACTGTATATTAACTATAAACTTCTTTTGGCGTTTCCAAAATATTCGTTTTAAAGTTTAATCATTTACGTTCTTATTTTATAACATTAAAAAATGATACGATAAAAAATGAGAATACATAATCGGATTCAGGGCACATCAATTAACTAAAGACAGTCATATAAGTTAAATTTTCGCTTCAAATTGTACAAAAATAAAATTATGAACTTCCCTAATTTTGACGTTTTATTCATTTAATTTAAAAAATTACAGAAAAACTTATGCAGATTCGAATTCATGGAACTTAAAGAAAATAAAACTCTCATTTTTGCTTCTAAAGCAGAAAAAAAAAATGCATGCCATATTCTCTTAAATATTTGTACGATTGTCTTCGACGGTTCCTTGTGCTTAATAAATGGGTGCTATTAATATGTTTGTAAATTGCACCCAGAAGAAGCACCTTTTAGAAGGAGGCGAGGTCATTCAGAAAATAGTACAATGCCATTGTATACTGTATATTGTATAGGCAACACTTATTTCATTCAGCTCAATTCTGAACCCCCCCCCCCAATCCCAACAACATACCATGAAAACCATCATGACAGTTACTACGAACATATAAATAGTCAAACAGCTGCAACTTACATAAGAAAAATTAAATTGAAAACCTGTAAGTCTGCATATTAACTATGTTTTTTAAAAGTTTTTTTTAATTGTTATCCAGTATTAGTTGCTTAAAATCATTAATTTAGTAAATCTACAGTCATTTAATATAGAGCAATATAACAGCAAAAACGTTTTAATAATACTATCTACACCCACAAACGGCGCTGATGCGTGGAAAAAAATGTTGAAGTCTGCGCATCGCCATAGAGAGGGCATGAGAATTAGAGTTAATTGGTTATCATATTCAAGAAGAGGGACAAAGTTAGGGATAACTGTATGTTCATTTAATTAATAGTTTGTTTTTCTGTTTAGTGTTTTAATACATTTCTTGTAAAAATGAAAGTAAAGAAGTACTTTACTGCTGATACAATTGTACAAATGTCGAAATAAGAATATGAAATGTTTTTCACGCTAGCTAATGTATTACATATGACAATGAACCACTAAGAACCAACAATTTTTTTATTTTATTTTGTTAATAGAATGTGTGTTTGGTTCTAATTCCGTTTACGGACAGGTTTATTTTTCCAAAAACGATTTGGTTTGTACTTGAATGCAAAAACAGGAAATTCTAGAACATATATCAGTTATCTAAAGATTGTAAGTAACCTATTACTATTCTTAAAGAGATTTTTTATTCTTTTTAGAAGCTAGTAACAAACACAATGTGTGACACATAATACATAGCTGCGAAGGAAAAAGATTCCACTTTAAACTATTTTTGAGAAACGAAAGTGTTCTATCACACCTAATAACCATTTGGAATTCATATCCCTGTTGGTATTTATCTTTCCATAATGTGGATGAGATTTTATAATATAGTATTTAATGTATAGTCCTTAAATTGTTCCTTTATACTGCGCTGCCACACTGTATAGTCATGGCATTAAACTTATTATTATTATTATTATTATTATTATTATTATTATTATTATTATTATTATTATTAACATTAATTTCTTCATTTAATTTTTCAAATGGACGAGCTAAAAACATACATTGTTGTTCTATTCTAGTCGGTCCTGGTGATCTAGTGGTAACTAATTGCTTCGTAGACCCAAGGTCGAGGGTTCAAACCCGGCCACGGACGATGGATTTTAGGGCGTGAAGATCCTAAGTATGGTTTATCTCGAAAGAGAAGTAAATCAGGAGCCCGGTGAACTTTAAGGCACGTAAAAGAATCTCAAGCCTGAAAGAAGAGGCCTTTGAGCAACATTTATCGGCTGTTTCATGCCCTGAATTGAATGGGACACTAATGACCAAAGATGTTAAAGAGTCCTTAAATAAAGCAAATAACTGTTGATGTAATTCAACATTTCTAATGTAAGCTAACCTAGAAAAAAGGCTAGCTTTTGTTTGCCTTATTTTAAATTGTTAAGGATATTTCTTTTCATAATCAAATTTCAACACACAGTTTTTAGTTCTGTCAGGGAATAATAAACTAGAGAATACTTAATACATACTCCATGAGCGGGGCAAAATATTATTGAAATTAATTTTGTTAATAGTAAAATTAACCATAATTTACAATCCTGGATAACATTTTAGTTTAAAAATACAAAAGTGTATGTAGCTATAATTTAAAAGTTGGTATCCTCAAGCTTAGTGAACAGATATAATTTTTTTTTTACCTTGTTTTCTTCTAACGCCCATCCTACTGAATGAATACATTATATTTAAACCGCTTTTCCAAATTTGAAAACATGCACTATGGTAAACTTGAAATCTATGGGCTTTAGCTAAGATCGTATTTATCATTTCTCAGACAATAATTATGGAATCAGTGAACTGTACTGATATAAAGAAAGTTCCAAGCGAACAAAGTATGGTCAGTTGTTCCCCTTTCTTACATGGCTATTAGAAATTGTATAGCGCAAGAAACTAATGTTTCTTGGATGCAGCTGGTCTTCAGTTGTTTTCGTACTTCTTTTGTTATTTTGTTTTGCTGGCACTTTTAACAAGTATCTTGAACCACATTTTCTGTAATAAAAAGAAAGGGAATATTTCTGTAAATCATTTGCTTACTTTTTGTCTGCTTCACCTTTGTATTGTGCTTAAATGGTTAATATTCTTAGTTTTTTCGACTAAAGAATTATCATTGGACTAGGCCTATGAAAACATGTTCCATTCAAATGGAATGTACCGTTTAAATGAGCTCTGATAGATTCGCTTTCTATATGTATCATCAAAATGAACGAAAATTCGTTTGATTTACATTATTTTCTTCCTGCTAGATTTGACATGCAGACTATGCTTTACTTCTCAGTTGAGAAAACAACTTACTTTTATGATAAGTATATTTTTTTACAGTTTTGTATATGTTAAATCAGTACTTAATATACACAGGGAGTGGATTCTTATGCGAAATATTTTTTCTGCATGAAAATAAACGTGCGTACCTAGTTTAAAACTCCTAACAAACAATCACCAGCATAAATACAACATATTATTTTACATAAAAGTACGTCTTTTTCACTATATATATATATATATATATATATATATATATATATACGCACAATAATCATTTTTAAAAATTTTCAACAAACACATAAAGCTAGGTTGTAATGCAACATTTTCTTCTGTGATTTTTCTGTTTCCCTCAGTGCTACTACATATGTATTTGTTGCAGTACTTGTAGAAATTGTACTTACGCACTGAAGAAATGGCGAAAATGAAACTAGTTTATAGGTCACCTCTTCTACAGTATGTAGATGTATTTAAAAGCACATTTACAACAGACAGAAGAGTGTTATTTTGATATTCGTAGAAAAACAGCATGTAATTAAATGTTTTTCTACATTAAGGTAAATTGCTTGTATGAAAGAGGTCGTTTACCAAATATAAGAAAATATTTCTAACATTTTGACAAATATTTTTATCTTTTTTAATACATAAGTCGTAAATGCTTTAAATTTTTACCACATAAAAATGCACAAAGTCAATGTGTTTATAAATATTTTCGTGATTTTTATATAAAAGCAAAACTTTAACTTTTTATCACATATGATTTGATATATTTAAACGATAAAGATACATTTCCGTAAATTAAAGTGGAGTACCAACCGAGTGATGTAAAACACCTCAAAAAGTCACAGTGCACATTGTAACAGATAGCTTTACGATTTTATGTCTACATATAGTATTGATAGAAAATATTTTTCCCGTGCTTGGCAGGGTAACACTTCTGTTTCTTTCAAAATTGCTCTTCAAATATCTGAATATAAAGGTTTACTATTCTGTAGAAGATTATATAAATGACAATACATATATTGATGTATAACTTTTGCATATAATTGATTTTAAGTTCAGTTCAGTTCCTAGAGCATTCCGTGAGTTCGCCAAACGGTCATAAAGGCTTACGAACATAGAATTTCACTAGCGATTCTATAGTATACATTCTTCTATGAGACTTATTCCCAGAATAAGAGATCATAATGTACGTAATCATACCTACATATGTATACGCTGATCTTATATATGTACAAAATGTACTAGCTGTTGGAAATGACAAATTCTATGTTCGTAAGTCTTAATGATTACTGCACAAACTTGCAGAATGCTCCGAAAACTAAGCTAAATTAAACTTTAATCTATCTCTTTGGGGGAAAAAAGTGTAGCAAAACATTTGCAATTGTTTCCCCACCATGAGCCCATGATACACATTCTTTCTCCAGAATTTAAATTCGCAATTGCAGCTACAAAATCCAACTGATCCTATTTTAATATAAAATTGTTAAATTAATAACTTTTTTTACAGATTTCAGGTGAGACGATAAATACTTATTTTTAAAGAAGAATAATTATTCTGTACCTTATTAAATTAAATTTACGGTTTCGTTTATTAAGTCCAACCATTAAAATCCATACATGTATGCTTGATACCTACTTTAGCTTGACAAAATCTGAATTAATTGCTTTGAACAGGTAAAAGATTCGGTTACGGTTTATTACAAATTACTCGTAGATTCTGAAAAAAACAGTTGCTGACTTCAAATTGCATTTTTTTTCTTAACCTCTTTGGTAACCCATGTTTATGACTCCATGGAAAATTTAAAAATATGATCTTTTTAGATTTGCAATAAGTGTTGATATATGAAAATTTACATTTTGTTTATCTATGCATATGCTATTTTTGCGTTATGATTGATCAAAAGATAAACTTCTTTTCAGAGACGACACACGTGAATATTCTACTTAGCCATGACAACTGAGGTCTAAATTACTTCTAGCCTATCGTATATGCATATACATATTTTTTAAATCCTGACATTACGAATAACTTATGTGGAAGAAAACACGAACACAATTAATAAATTGAAAAGAAGCAATGCAATAAACACTTACCTGAGAAATACAACGCTGTTTTTGCTTCCTGTTGCACCACAATAACTCACACAGCCATCACTGTTTTTAATTGTGAATAAAATCCGCAAACTTTTAAACGCTGTTTCACATGATTACTATTCCCGGTGTCACTGCTAGCGGCAATCTCTACTTACCGCCGAAAGGGGTCAATTCCTCTATATACTGCTGACTACGTCACGATGCGAATAGTGGGGGTAACTTCCTGTCGTGCGAAGTTCAAACCTTCCTTAAAGGTGGTATTCTTTTTCAATCGCTTAAAAAAACCAGTGCGCCTCGCCGCCACCACCTCCGAAAGTCTAAACACTATTGCGAAATGTTGATTCGCTGCACCCATCGAGCAGAAAACTTTCTCATACCCAAAACTCCGTGCAAAATGTAGTGGACACAGCCTATCGAAATCTTTGCAATATCAGTCAACTCGCGTATTTTCAATCGGCGATAATTGGGCACGGCATTGTAACTTTTTGTCACAATCTCATCCGTCATAGCAGTTTTGGGACGTCTTGAGCGCTCTCATTTTGAATGGATGTACGACCAAGCTTAAATTCAGAAGCCCACTTTTTATCCGTCGAAAACGAAAGGGAAGAACCTTTTAATGTGGAGTCTAATTACTTTTGTATTTTTAAGTGAAATCCTTCGAAACGAAGTACTTTATCACAGATCTATTTCAATTTTATCCATTTTGTAAAAAACGTGAACACTAGTTTCTTTACAGGCTCGTCAAACAAATGACTACATTTAATGCGTCTGAATCCGTAGAGCGCACTATTTAAAGGATAATACTTAACAATAATCATAATAATTTCTCCATTTTCATGACATCGCAGAGTCAGGCAGAAAACTTTAAGAACACCCTCATATTTAACATTTTATGCTTAATTATATCCCCAAAAGATCTATAATCTAACAATCTAACAATAATTGCACACTGAGAATTTTCTGTTAAATCTATGGTTTCAACGACTATGCAAAAAAAAAAAAAAAAAAAAAAAAAAGGAACCATTGTTTTCTGTTTCAGTGAACAGAAATACCATCACTTGCAAGGGACTGTTGATTTCCCAGCACCAGACCAGTTTCAGATCATCTATGATCAATCTGACTGTAAGTAGGCTGTTAGTATTCAATTATTTTCCTGTGACTTGGTTTAAGATTTATTTGGCATAAGGAGATCAAGACATTCTGTTCAGTATCTTTGGTCAATTTGGTGATACGTGTCAATGTTTTGTGTTGAGCATTTTCTTGTGCCCTTATCAAATTAATTATAATATCATATTATTTACATATATTCTCTACTGTCTTAAGTGTTGCTAATATTTATATCTATTCTGTGGAATTACTCATGTAACAAATATTGCATCCTATGTATTCCCTAGTTCTGTAACATAAATAAAAAATGTTGCAATGCTCTTCTGGTCATTTCATAGATTACTGTAATCACAAAAGATAGATATTTAGTAGCAGTACTCTGTTACAATGGGAATAGCTACATACTGACAATTCGCTGAACAAATGCAAATTCATTACATCACTGATTATTTACCTCAGTGATTTTCCTAGTCATGCCATAAGTACAATTACAAACTTTTGAAAGGAACTGTGTCAGGTGTTTCAGCAAGTAGATAACAGTTTTACTAACAGCCTCTGCCACCCTTATTGTTGAGTTCAGATGCGACAGAAAGAGTACATTACTTAAGATTTAGCTATGGAATGGAGAGATTATGAAAACTATGTTGCTATGTCATTCATAGATTTGAAAAATCACCAAGCAATATTTTTTGAGAATCAAAAGGAGAGAAATCAATAGGATGTTTGTGTACAGTTGATAAACATTCAAGATCTGGATACCACCATGGATGGCCGAGGTCGTTAAGGCACGGACCCGTGAGCGGAAGGTCTGGGGTTCCAATCCTGCCAGGACCGTCCTCCCTGACTGAGGTTTTTACCACGTTTTCCTCAGTCCTCATAACTGGCAAATGCAGGAAGGTACCCTAAACTTAGGCCTGGATCATTTCCTTCCTTAAAAAAATAAATCCTTTCCCAATGTATCGTTTCATTTCATGTATCACCAGGGTTCACTGCCTGTGGTGGCTCAGTAGTAAAAATGGGCATTAAAAACCATTAAAAAAATTGCATCCTGTGAGGACTACAACTGTTGTCTAAGTAGTGCAGATAGTGTGTTTGATGGAATCCAGTTTGAAAGCAGGCAGCAATGACCAATGAGATGAACAAATCCAGCAATCAATGTTCAGAGTACTCACAAGACCTTGGACTGAGTGAATTTCATTGCAGCATCTACTTGGCATTTTTTTACTGCACAACTGAAATGCAGAGAGTATGAGGCTCTTTTAACTAGTTTTGTTTTTAAAAAATATAAAATACCAAATACTGCATTCACTCTTTAATCTGTCATGATGTTATGAAAACATTTTAATTTAATTATTTATTTTATTCTGAACCCTGCTGCACTGTGTGCTTTTGATAACACACCATCACATGAAACACTATGAGAGATGCTAATAAATGCCATAAAATTTCATATGTTTACTGTCATACTTTATGGGATATTTAATATTTACTCTTGCTTAATTTGAATGTGTGTCAATGCTGGTATATATCAACCACATCCTTTTATTCTATCATCATTGTTGAAGAGGCTCAGGTTACAAAATTTGTTATGTTATAGTGTTTTATCTCACTATGTCAACAACTATATTGGATTTCTTGATATGAACTGTTAATAATACTTGCTAGAAATACTAGATATTTTACCTGTTGATATTAGGTCAAAAACTTAGAGCCTGAAAGTCCAGGCATTTATTTATGTTAAAATGGGCATGCAAAAGGCACTTAAAATACTGAAAATAGGCAGTAATATAATTAAAGAAGCCATTTATTAAAAGTGAAAACAGAGAGTAATAACACTCATTATTAATGAAAATAGATATTTAAGATACTTAATAATTTCTTTATCATATAATTAAAGTACTTTTCTTGGTTACAAGCAACATGAAGATGTGTTTCCAAGGTATCAAGTGTTACAGTTGGCTGCTTGTCAGAGACAACATTTTTCATCATGGAAAAACTTTCTACTTCCACTGAAGTAATTGGAGCATATTTAAAACCAACTATTTCAGAAAGACTCATACCAGTTACAACAGAACATTCACCTTTCAGTACAATATGGAAATGTTGATCAAGACAAAGTAAAGTAGTTTTGAATAGTCCTGGCAAATGAACAAAAGATGCGCAGTGATTTCTGGTTCAGTTCATTTTCTGTTTATGCAATTATAGGCGAATCAAGTTAGTATCTCTATTACTTCCATGAACATATTGTAGGGATGGTTTTTTTACAGCTGTATCACTCTCATCTTTCTCGCTTGCAAAAGTTTGTTATATTTAAGCAGCTGAGATGCTACCCCCACCATTGATTTCCTAGAATTGTCTTAGGCAGATTAGTACAAGGTCATTTGCAGGACTATTCAAATCTACAGTACTTCCCTTGTCCTCTCTATTTCCTGGTATTTATATGCCTGGGGTAACCGTATGTTCGTTTCACTAATGAAGGTTCTGCTATTTAAAGAGCTTAAGTGAATTGGTTAAGGAGAAAACTTGAAAAGAAATACAGATATAACAAGATTCTCAATGGATATTTTTGTGAGGTGATACAAAATTGAATTTTTATAGCTTTTTTCCCTTCAATATATTGAAATTCATTATGTGCTTTTTAAAATGCAGAAAAAATTCGTAATAATCCAAACGGACAAAAAAATGTTTCAAACCTTAAAGTAGGTAACAGAAATAGACCAAAAAAAAAAAAAAAAAAAAAGGCAAAACCAAAACTAGCCCTACTGATTTAAATTTACGGAAACATGTTCAATTATATCCCACTTTTAAATATATCCACCCAGATAAAAAAGGTATTTTGCCTAACTTCTGGGCTCTATTAATATCCAAGATTGCCTCAAAAAACCATGGCTTCCAGCAGTTCTGCACCAGCTCTATATTTATTGTAACAATGTATGTAGAAGCTGACAAATTTAAACATTTGCATTTATTCTATTTCAGCTCCATGGAATGCCAAGTACTGGGTACTAGGTACTGACTACCAAAATTACCTTGTGTTATACAGCTGTCTGAAAACTCCAGAGGGCGTCAAGTGTAAGTTTCATGACTTCTAAATTTTTTTCCATGTTATACAGGGGTCTTTCTCTCATCTAGGATTGCTGCTATGCATTTTCAAGATACATAGGTAACATAAAACAATGGAGTTCAAACTTTCCCCTTGTTTCCCCTTAGAAATATTTTTTCACTCAACTTATTTTTTCAGGAACAAGCTTTCTTTGTGTGTGATGCAATGTTGCCAGCCCTTTGTGTTTTTTTTTTATTAAATAAGCAACAAAACTCTTTTTCTGACTTGTCAATGAACTGGTTCCATCAATGGACACACTAACCTACAACTGAAAATCTAAGTCTAATCTTATGAAATTTTCAAGAGTTTTAAAAATAATATCCTATTTTATATATTCTGGTAATCATTTACATCTAAACATTCTATCCATAATAACACCTTTCTTAACACCAAAATACCAAATATACCTGTACCAGTAGTTCATCTTGGTCAGAGACTGCCATGGGTGGCTGAGGACATTAAGGCGTGGAATTGTGAGTGGGAGGTCTGTGATTTGATTCCCACCGGGACTGTCCTCCCTGATTGAGGATTTTTCCAGGTTTTTTCAATTCTCATAAAGGCCTGAAAAGCTTCCTTCCTTTAAAAAAAATTCTTCCCCAATTTATAATTTCATTTTATGTATCATCAGCGACACCACTTGTGATGCCTCAGTAGTTAAAACAGGTGTTAAACACTATTGAAAAAAAAACCTTGGTCAGAAGCATTAATAAATTTGTCAATTTGAATTGAATATGTTTTGTCTGTTTGTAATATTTGCTGCAATTTTCTTAACACCTTATGCATTGTCATGAATTCTATGTATAATGTGCATTTGATCAAAGTTTGGAATAAGCAGATTGTTTTATCTAACATTTTGTCTTCTTTAATCAAATCACCAGGAACCTTTGATTATTGTATAAAATTGTATATAACATTTTAAGCTTTATCAGAGTTTTCTGCATTGGATTTTAAAAAAAAATCATCTACCTTGTACTTATACTTGCTACAATTGAAGAGTAAGTGATGTAAGAATTCTTTTATAGGGTTGTTCAATGGAGTTTGGTTACAAATTAGATGAGGAGTGAATTTGATACAAATGCATTCTTTATATAATATCTACATTTAAAATATTTTGGAAAAAAATGAATACCTAAGTTTAGGATACTTCCTTGTTTGTATGATCATACCACAGCACTTGAAGAAAACTCAACTGCCTAATTAATTACTTTACTGAATGACACAAATTTCAAACTAACTTTAGTATTCATTTTTTTGTTACAGAAGAATTGCTTATCAAATCATCTTGTTAAGTGAAAAAATGTACAAAATGGCCCTGTATTTATTTCAACCAAAAGATCTATCTCTGCTGACAATTTTTGTTTTCCTTCCACTGTATCTTCCAATTCTTGTCTCTGAATTACAATCAGCAAATATAAAAAGCTTACTTTATTTTTACAGCACTGTCTTGGATATCAAGCAGGCAGGAAACATTGAGCAAATCAATTATGCCAAATCTGAAGACTATCCTTGCTGCAAATGGTCTTCAGGGATCTTACTATGAGCCAATCAGTCAAAAGGCCTGCCCTGTTGATTCTTCATAAATATTTTACTGTATTATTACTTATATATGTATAACAGAATAAATAAATTGAACTAAAACAACAGCCATTTATCTATTTATTTACAATAGCAAAATATTTTTTTTTAATTTCTATTCTAAAAAGGTTTAAAAGCAAATAAGTATGCTTCTACAATAATTATAAGTTTCATTATTTTCTGTCATGGGCCACATTATGAAGTTATTGTATTTTTTATGCTATATCAATATATGTAATGGTCAAATCAATTCCTAAAATTGCAGTTTGCTAATTAAGAAAGTACTGTATTCTTCGGCTAGATTAGGTTAGATTAGATAACGGGGGTTTGATGGAGTTTAAGTGAGCTCTAGCATGTCATCCTACAAAGCTTAATGTGCCATCCCAATGGAAGTGATGTCTTCATTGTTCCTTGTTCCTGTTCCTTGAACAAGTTGCAGTATTTTGATTCCAATGTAATCAAACAATGTATCTTCTCTGGTTATAGAAAGAGTAAGTCTCTTTCTTACCAGGAATGAACACTCAAATAGGATATGTAATGCAGATTCCTCATCCTGTTTATACATTGTACAAATGGATTCATTTTATAGAGTCCCACTTTTTGTAGATGTTTCCTGAAGTGACCATGATCAGTAATTAATGCAACTGCTTTCCTTCTGCCAATTTTAAGAGATATGAAAAGAATGTTACTTAGACCTAGGACCCATTTCCTATCTTACCTTTGTATAGGATAATTTTGCCACCTTAGTTGGTGTTTTTCCCCAATCCATGTTTAAATTGTGAGATTAGCAGGAATTTACTGATTCCAACCATGGGTTCAGGGCCAAAATGAGTGTGTCAGCACCCCTTTATGCCAACTGATCTGCTCTTTTCATAAACACCCTGATGCCTGGGCACCCACCACAATTTAAGCCTTTGCAAAATGCCAGGGCAGATAGGATATTTAGATTTTCCCATATCAGTTTAGATTTTACCTGGTTGAAGGAAAATACTTTTAAGGCACTTTGACATTCTGAGACTTATTTACCATAATAACCCAGTTCAGTATAGCAAATACTTTTGCCTGAAAAACTGTGCCGTGTTTACCAAGGCTTATAGTAACTTATGTTGGCTTATGTGGTCCTTGGAGATAGGCAATATATGCCTGTACCTGATTGTATCCTTATATGTGATCCATCGGAAAACATAGAAGTTGGTCATGTTCTTTAGTGAGGTTGCTTCTTAGGTTCCTTCCATCCATTCTTCTTGAGATCCAAGAGTTACCTTAAATTGAGGGAGCATACTATATTGAGTGATCATTAGGTGTTCATCCTCAGTACTGGAATATCCAGGAAATTTAAAATGGAGACTAGCATGCAGAAGTACTCCAACGATTGAGCAACTGAGTAGTTTTTAAAGTTGTCACCACCAGAAGATGGGCCATAAGATATCTGGCACCTGATCATTGCAACATAAAGCCAGTGGCTAATGTAAGGTTTAAGGCCCCAGGCGAGTCTAATAGTGTATTTGTTACAAGAAACCTCTGGCTCTAGAGAGTGTTGTTAACATAGTTGTGCCAGATCAGTTCAAGATCTATATATTTAACTGACTCAGAATATTCCAGAATTGAACTGCCTAGTTTAAGATTTCCAAGGCCTTTTAGATTTCTCCTGTTAGTAAATGGGACAACAACTGTTTTGCTACTATTAATAGACACTCCTACTTACACCAGCTGTGAATTTTTCTGAGACTGTATTAGGAAATTCCTCAGCTAAAACTGTAAGCAGCCACAGTATGAAGTTTCAAAGGAAAAAGGTTTTCATTTCTGATTCTGGTATCTAAATCAAAAGGTGTATATACTCACTAGAGGGGAATTTAAGGCATTAAAACAATTGTTTCTGGTGCCTAAAGTAAGCTATAAAAATAGCTTAAAAATACGCAATATAAAACTGGCATTACAAATAAATTTTAAAATAATTTTCTTTCATTTTCACAACCACTTTGTTATGAATTTATTTCATCATTAAATTTCACTCAAATAATCCGTTTTATTAACACAGTATTTTCAAATAAAAATACTTTGTTTCATTTTTCCACATAATTTACAAAAATAAATATTAGTAATAAACTTAAATGAGAGCACTGCTTAGATACCTAGGAAAGAGTAATGATCATAAATTATTTCTAATAGTTTGCCTCATTAAAAAATTAATTGCACCTTTCCCTGAATTTCTATTAAAAATTTGTCTGTGAGTATAAGTGTAAAGAGAGAAATAGTTTTTTTCATATCTCAGATATCATTGAAATGCATTTCATCTTAGGTATTTGCAAAATCACATTCGCTTTGTTTCCTTTGCCACTGCATACAAACTCTTTGTACTACTTGTGTTTTCACTTTCAGCCAGACAAAATTCTATTGCATAACATATAAATTAGGGAAAATGTGTATGTGTGTGTGTACATATCTCTGTTTGTAAATATTTAAGCTTTTTACTTTTTTTTTCTGTTTCTTTAGTTATTTTTTAATTTAGTTACATTGTTCAAAGTGTTACTTTATTTTTTATGTACATTTTATATATAGAGGAGACCAAAAAATATATACATACTTAAAGCAAAGAAAAAAACTGTGTTAAAATAACAAAACTGAATTCACACAAACAGAAAATGATGAGCACAATCATCTTAGATTTTTACAGTTACAACAGTTGCTGAAAATGCTGACCATCAGTGTGAATACGCTTCTGAGTATGTTCAACTACTGATAGAGCAATATTTCCAAAAGTGTCCTCAGCTATCTGCCCTGTGAACATCGCAGACGGTACCATGAATCTCAAATTTGTCTCAAATGCATGCAATTGCTATTCTCGTTGGCAGTTCTGTTCTGTACACACTTTTCCATTGCCTTTGAACTTCAACAACATTCTCGGTTTTCCAATACCACTTCAAAATTGCTTTCTGTTGTTCAAAAGATAATCTTACCTGCATTTTGCTAGCAATGCTAGCATAACTAATGTGAGTCACTTCTGTTTACAGAAATCATACGACAATCTTGGCTTCATTTGTTCATTGTTGATTTACCTGTCACATAGCAATGCTATCATAATGTATGTGAGTCACATCTCTTTACTAACATCAAACTACTCATTACTGTTGTTTTTCAGTCCAACTTTGAAATATATGAAGTGGATATCTACTGTGAAAGTGTGTACACATTTTTTGGCACCCTCGGTATTTATTGCAGTTTCATAATGTAAATATGCATATTTTGAGCATGATACTACGGAATATGCATTATCAAAATAGTCATTATATGCAATGTAAAACTACAAAATTTAAAATGTAAAACATGTTTGTGTTATACCATGTTCAGCTCTTGCAAATTTAATAGTTTTACTGCAATTTCTAAGTATCTGTCCTGTACAATGGCAAAAATATCATCCACATATTTATACCAGATCTTGAATATGTATGGAAAGTCTTTTGTGATGTGTGAGTCAAAGAAACTAATAAATAAATCTGCCAGGAATGGCGAGAGAGGGCTGCCCATTACTAAACCTGATGTTCCAAAGAATCTTCCTTCAAGGGTAAAGAAGGCCTGATTTAAGCATAGGCACATAGGTATCAGATTAAAGGAAGACTGGAGAAATATTAAATATAAACAAATATAAATATCAGCGGTTGCAGCACATTTTTGGAATGAACACTATGAAATCGAGAAGGATATCACTTTATTCAAAGCAATGCAACACCCAAAGAAACTCCGTATATGGGAAAAAATTTTCATGAAATGATATGAACATAGACTCATGAATTTCGATATTCCAGAAGCAGACAACATTTTGTATAAGTTCATCAACAGACCACCAGAGTACCACAGTATTCACAGTCACTTACACTGCCAATTTAGATTGATCCATTGGTCAATTTATGGTTGACAATGTGAGGAAGGTCTCAGGAAACCAGTATTTTTTAAAAAAAATTTAAGAGTAGAAAGTCAAAGTGTTTTAATGTATTGATATGATTTTAAGTAGTTTTACTTTTAATCTACCTAAGATTTTAAGATTGTTTCACTATGTTGATTTCTACATTCATCATTGAATGCTCTGCTAGCTTGCAATTGACGTATACTAAAAACCAAAGATACTCGTAGTAAAGTAGTTGCAAATAGTTTTTATCCTTGGTCCCATTTTGAATTGTCAAGATTTCACCTTCTGCAGACATTCACTTTGGTGCTCAAGCAACCTTGCATTGGAATTACAGAATGTTGTCGTTCACAGAATGAGAAACAATAGCCAGAAGCAAGGGTTGAATCTGGCCTTTCTGTTTCTCATTCACTTCAACTTGGTACCTATATAGATACAAGATAGACTTGATTATAAATATTTTTAAGTTTTAAAAGAAAAACAATCAACTACTGCCTTCCAGGGTTAGAGAAAAGAGGCGCCAGGGCTGTAACTGGCCTAGTGGTCATCTGTTGGACCACATTGAATTTATGTCTTTTTTTTTTTTTTAATTTACTGCATTTACTTAGCATATGGCATTTCAGTTTAAGAAACATTACTATATAATTGTTTCTCACATAAAAAGGATAGTCTTAAAAATCATGCAACAGTTAATTTTATTAAATGTTTAAAACCAATTTTTACTACTGAGACATCACAGATAAGGAGCACTGATGATACATGTGTTGAAATTATACATTGGGAGAACTTGTTTGGGGGAGGAGAACCTGGAAACAACCTGTCAGGTAGGATATCTTAATGGAAATTGAGCCAAAGAATTCCCACTCATGAGTCCACACTTTATTGAGCTAAACCACCTGTGTTGGCTGTGCAACAGCTACAAAACCATAAACAAAAATAAACTTCTATAAAACCCACAATGAAAAACAGAATTTCTAGTTAGAATCATCAATGTTTTCACAGCAATTAAATATGCTTTAATGTGCACTTACTATAAGGTGTTTTTTGTCTGCTTTAAACTCTGATGTATCTAAGCAAGATAGCTAATGTTATTTAATTAAAACCATTGTATGATTGAGTTGTTTGAATGTAGAACATATTTGCAGACAATTGTCTATATCATCAGCTGACTATCAATGATTGTCAACATATTCTACATTGAAACAAGTGGAGTCAATAAGAGTATGTAGTTAGACTCAATCATACAATGATCTTAATTATATGATTTAACATTTCAAGTTAATGTAATTTAATTTACTTTTGCTTCTGTTAAAGTCGTTGCAACGTTTTTATTCACCTATAATATGTCAACCATGTCAAGGTGATTTACAAATACTGTCTAAAAATACAGAGTTTTAGACGTAATAGCTACATCTATACAGCAAAAGTAACTGCAGTGGTTTCTAAATAATGGTAAGTTTAATTAGTTTGATTTGTCCAACATCTTCTTTAAAATAAATTCGTTTATTTCAACTTTGTGATTAAGTTAAAACAGATTTTCACTCCATGCTGAGCAGTTACATTGTCTTCAATATTAAATTTTTACTCAAAATCAAAGCATTGGTTTTGTTTCCATGCCTTTCTTTCTTTTAATTGTGTAATTTTAACAATTACTCTATAGTATAGAAGAATGAATATATTAATAATTTTCTTTTATTTGCCTTATATTTTTATTAGGGATCTTTTATATCCAAATTAATAAAAACTTATCTTCTCAAAGGGGGAAATAATCCAGTTATATGCTGCACCTGGACAAACCAATACCACTGAACAAGTATGTTCAATCACCTCTACAGAATGAGCAAATGAAAACTTATAAGATGCACAGTGGAATCTAACCATTCTGCAAAATGTTGCACAGTTATTGTGCTTACCTGAGACAGATGGATCAATAAGCAATTTACAGGATTTAGTGAGGTTGTGTAGCCTATATAAATGGTACCCTGACCTCATGCCAGAGTTAAAGGAAGAGATTTATGGAACCAAACCACAAACAAAGCCTGGCAGCTAATTTCCAGATTATTATAAAAAGTAGTGAACAGTGATGGTGCCTTAAATGAATTTTAACCTTGTGGGCAAATCTTAACAATCTATGCTTGAAATTAAAACTTATTTCATTTCTGTTTATTAATAAGGAGTGTAGTTACTTGCAATTCTCAATAGAGTTACTTTTATTAAGATCATTATGTGATAGAGTCAAACTAATACTCTTTTACTCCACTTACTTGTAAAGTAAAATGGAGCAAAAGAGTGTTAGTTCGACTCAATCACACAATGATCTTAATATATGATTAGCTTCACTGTGCAATGTTCCAATTATCAATTTTAGAGTTACTTTTGCTCAATTCTCCTTATAATTTTTAACAGTCAAGAACATAATTACCAGTGCAAGATATATCCAGATGGAGAAAATAATATTCACTGCAGCAGCTAATTTCACACCACAAAATTATGGTGACAATCTTTGCAACCTGTCTGCTTAGACAAATATTATAGTTTAATTTGAATAAATACAAATAAATAAAATCATAGCTATGAACATAGAGACATATTTATATTTTGTTTTACAATTTGATTTACAATAAATGTACTAAACTCACAACTGGAATGTGAAACATTATACATAGAAAAAAACAAGCAAAATATTTATAAACAATGTAATAAAATTTTGTTCACACAAACAGTGTGAACAAAATTTTATTACATTGTTTTTATATACCACTCCATTGTCAACAGCTTCTTAAGTACATTTAATTGAGCAGCAAAATATTGCTGACTTTTTAACCCTATTCGCTTACATGCTTACAGGAGTATGGTAAAGCACCTTTCAGAGTATATAAATAAGAACAAATACATTAATTTAAATAATTTTATTGCATTTTGAACTTTCACTTTTTAGGAGTTATCCTAAACTGGGTTTTTTTTAAATAAATGGCAAATCTTCTGTTTTGCATTCTAAGAGTAGTGTTACTGCTCAAAAAACAAGCACTGCCATCTAAAATGTAGGCTTTGGAGTCAAATGTAGAAAAATTTGTTTATTGACAAAAATTTAATATAATGTTCTCTCATACATGAAATACCATCTTTTCTAAAAAGAACAATTTATTGAACCTAATGTACATTGTACATGCCAATATGTTTAAATATATAAAAAAAATTGCTTCATGCTCCTTTGACAGATTACATGTATTTCTATGATGATGAAACATATGCTAATAAATCAAGTCTTAAAAGTCTTTACATTAACATTGCTCAAAGTTGTTTTTAACCAATGTCAAAACCTTCAGTAATTAAATTATTTCTTTATCTGTACCTGAGAAAGACATCAATATATATTCTTTCTATATTTGCATTATGACCTGTAAAGTGACCAAGGCAAATTCTGATTTTAAAACTGACAAAAAAAAATCATTAAATGTAGATTCTAGGAAATACTGAAGAAAATTACTAAAATGAATGCCATCTGGGAAAATTTTGAATAATGATGAAACAAGAAAGAATGAACTAGAACAAAATGTGAGAATCATTGAATGTCACTAATAATTTGCACAAAATTTATCACCTCCATAATATTTGCCAGTAATATCAAATTACAATCTGAGCTGTCTTTGGGTGGATTCACATCAGAAACTTTTTGTATAGAACTTGTGTTCCAAACATGTTCTGGTCGGTATGGAACAAATTTCTTCATAATTAAATAATTAAAATGTTGATTAGATCTTTCACAGTAAAGCCAATCATACAATAACATCAAATTCCTTATGTTTAATAAAATGAATGAGTTCTATACATATATAGGACTAAGTTCCAAGTATTCCTATAGGAGCAAATCAATTCTTGTTCTGCAAACTGATCATGCGCACCTTGACTCAACAGCATTCTTTTTCTCTCTTTTTTTCATGAACAACAAACATGGAGTGATCAATCACAAAAATATTATGTTTACATCAAATGGAAGGAAAAAATGTATTTGGGATCCTCAAAATAAGAATTTCAGAGACAGAAACGCATTGAAAGATTCTTTGTGTGAAATTGCTTCTGTCCTCAAAATTTGGGTGTGGAAAAGTGAAAAAAAAAAAGATATGTAACTTAAAACGGCAGTACAACAGGGAATTGACAAACATAAATAAGTAAAAAACTTTGGGATCAGGCAGGAACAAGACATATAAATTCCTTTGCAGCAAAAAACGTCTTGTCCATCAACTGCATTTTGCTTTATTCCTCTCATTTTCTTCCACAAAAAAATCACAAGCAGCAGCTTCGCACAGCACTCTCTTCATTTGTTTTGTATGGAACAAATCTGTATGATACAAAATGCCATATACTTTCTACACAAAAGTTCTGGATGTGAACCCAACTTTACCATGCTACAAAGTGAAACAGTCATTTGCTGCATGTTGAAATGTATCCCAAGTATACTCAGATTATCGTTCATATATTCTAGAGATAAAATAAGAAAGCAACTATACTTATGCAAATGCAATCAGTTAATTTCAATTTATTTACTTGGTAAGACTAACCTTATATTTGCAACACTAACTAAACAGTAAAAACTTTTTGAGTTTCCTTCACAGTTTTGTAACCTAAAACAGATTAGTCTCTGTGTCATTTATTATCTCTTTTGAGATATACTGCAAGTTAACCAGTTTTACTGAAGCAATTTTGCACTTTAGTGACAGCATACTGTGCTGATTTTAAAGATGATCTGAAACATTTACCAGGGGGTTATGTGTAGTCAGAAAGAAAAACAACATATATTTAACAATGCCACTGTGGTGATAGTACATAAGCAATTTGTAATTTATGATGTTTTGGAAACTCAGCTTTGTACAAGACAAAACAAAGATAAAAAGGCTAAATTTAAAAACCAACTTCATGTTGGAATAGCTGCAGCAAAGCAATTATATAGGTTTCCCACCAGTATGCTTTACTGCATTCATATTTAATTTTGCCTACACTACACTCAGTTTACATAAGTGTTGGAGTTCTACAATTGAGTTTAGAATTATATTGTGGAGTTTTACATAAGGCAGGCTCTGTTAAGGAGACTAAAGGTAATGTTTGAGGTGAAACATTTTGGTATCAAGCTCCCCACAACAGCACAACAACTCAATATCTTATAAGATATGGAGGGCAATAGGATCCATTGTGAATGTGAAGAGAATATGCATTCAATGGCGCTGACATTGGCATTATTTGACTGCATGGACATAGCAAGAAGTCCAAAATTGATAAGGTGGTTATCTCAGAAAATTGGTTTATCCTGCACAACATGCCATCATGCATTAAAGAGCTCAATTTCCGAGTATTTTGTATGAGTGTAGTGCATGAATTGAAAGAACAGGGCAAACAAGTTACTTATTGTAACTGACTTTTATCTTTGATTGTCACTTGGACACCATGCTCTTCTTTATAACAGATGTCCCGTTATGTTAACTCACAGAATGCAGATATTGTGCATTATCAGCCCCATTTTTTCAATGAGACAATCAAAAGCACAAAATCTTTACATAGGAAGTAATATAATATAGAGATACATTCTTTTTATGTGAATGGCTGTGAGACAATGAGGTATATCGGTTTTATGTGGGACACCCTGTATACTTTATATTAGACGATTTGTATCCTTATGCTCCACTTACCATTCAAAGGTAAGTAGATTTTAGGAGTAAAAATTCACTCACTAGCCTAATCTAAAATAAGCAGGCTGGTTTCTAAACTATAAAAATTCATAAGAATCTGTACAGAAAACAAATCTAAAAAACCAAGAATTAAATTATTTAAATAAAATATATATGTACAAAATTTAAAATTTACATTCCAAATTTAAATTATACACTTATTAAATTATTTATAAGATACAAGCCACTTATTTTTCATAGCATTTTTCATAGTTCATTTGAATCTTCCTGATCACTTCCACTGCCAAAACAGATTTAAACAAAAATCTCTTATTTGGAAAAATGAGCACAGCCTTCACAGATTTTGATTATAAATGTAAGCAGCAACAAATAAATGAAGTGTTCCTTGCATAGCTGGCAATAGGTTCAACCCCATGCTTGACTCTTGCAGTAATGAAGAACCAGCTTCCCATCAGCACCATAACACTCATACAGGTTCCTTACAATCTGATCTGGTGCTGGAGCAAATGCTTGGTTTACATACAAGAACTGCAAAGTTAAAAAAAAAAATTCATTGAATATCCTAAAATAAAACAATGTTCCTTATTACTAAATTTTAGATTTGTAGCCTCTTTACCTTCAGGATGGGTAATTGTTGTTGCAGCAGTGGATTGGAGGATTGGGACATAGTGGGTGGTCAAGCAGTACAGTGCAGAGAAGAGACATTAAATTATTAGTAACACACCACTATTCTCTTTGAATAATTGAATTAAACTGTAATAATGTGATTCTTTAAAATATCTCTTTGGTTGCACCAATTCAATCAACTGTTGTGACAATAAATTAAAGATTCATGTCATTCAACTGCAATAATATAAGTCAATTCTATGGACCAGATATAGTACTAATTGGTGCAACTGAAACAGAAGACATGTTAATTGATATTATTGTATGATTCAGTTGAACTACACACTCTTAAAGCTTCACTTACTTTTCATAAATGTATGGAACCAGTTTCGAGAACATTTAGTTCCCATCTTCAGCCAGGCTAAAGTTCAACTGATCTGGTTTGATCTGAGTTGAACTTTAGCCTGACTGAATATGGGAACTAAATGTTCTCGAAACTGGTTCCATACATTTATGAAAAGTAAGTGAAGCTTTAAGAGTGTGTAGTTCAATTGAATCATACAATGATATCAATTAATGTGATTGGCTTCACTGTGCAAGTTCCAATTTACATTTAAGAAGACATGTTCTCCGATATGGAGATAAATATCAAAGGGAACCCAATATGTAGCAAAAAATCTGCATAAATGTTTACAGTCATGAAATTAAGTTGGTTTGTTTCAGTAGAATTGCACAAAGGAATATACTTATTACCTATCTTCTGCTTTACTGTTGAGATTTTTGAGGTTTTACAAATATGCCTTCTTGATTCAAATTATGTTACCACAATATTTAACCCTCAACTGTCACACTGAGGTCCTTGAAATCCTACCTCACTCCAGCACATTACCATCTCACACAAATTCAGTTCATATTCTTGTGTTGATAGTGCAACCATTTTTCAGTTCATTGTCGCCAAGGATTTTGTCAAGTGAAGTTATAAGTAAAGTGCCGCATGCTCTGGGGTACAAAATACCCCTTTGCGACTGTTTAGGTTGTGTTTTTGTTCGTAGTTTCAGGTACGCATTCTCTGTTCATTTATCTTATTTCCTTTCATTTAACTAGCCAACTATTATAGTTTGGGGAGTAAAATGAGCTAAACTCTAGATACAGTTATTATTGCCTATTTCAGACCAATGAATGGAGCACTTGAGACATCCTTTAAGAATTATGGAAGAGATAGAGAAGGCAATAAAAGAAGTTTTGGATGAAGATGACTGAAAAATGACTGACTTTTGAGGGGATGACTCAGATAACGTTCCTGATTGTGTCAAAGTTCATTCGGACTGCAACAGTGAACTGAGTAGCGATGAAGAAATATGCAAAATTGTGGTACTTCATGGAGGAAACATGCTAAAAGGAAATGTTCCTGTATAACGAGTAAATAAATTGCTGGCCAAGGAATTTCTGGTTTGGCATGTTAGACTAAAGTGGAATCAATGCTTTGTGCTATATACTCATAATATGATGCCAAATGAAAAGCTCAAATGGAGAGATTTTCTGAAAAAGCTTGCCATGAGTCTCATCCAGTCATTTCTGCTACAACATCTGAAGTTACCCACCCCAAAAACAAGCTTATGAATATTAATTGAGGAAATATGGAACACTGAAAAAGAAGAAACACATGAACCACCTGCTAATAAGAAACAATGGTGTTACTTTTGTTCAAGATTCATAATCATAAAATTAACCATGTTCGTCACTTGTGTAGAAGGGCAATGTGCGACGAACATAGGGCATAGATGTGCTTGGAATGCGCAATATGAATTTGTCAAAATTTATGTAATTGCATTTCCTTATTGTTATGCCTTGTGATATAATATGTAAGTTATATCTAACAAAAAGAGAATAATTATTATTACTAGCATAATCAAAACAAATTGACTTAAAAACATACATAAATTATGCTTGTTAGAATTCATTTTTATAATGTTTCTATTTGAATTTGTTCCTGAATACACTTCAAGCAAAGAAAAAACTGTGTTAACATAACAAAACTGAATTCACACAAAGAGAAAATGATAAGCACTAATTATCTTAGACTTTTACAGTTATAACAGCTGCTCAAAATGCCCACCATCGGTATCGATACACTTCTGAGTGCACTGAACCACTGATTCAGCAATGTTTGTAAAAGGTTCTCAGCAATTGCAGCACATGCCGTTTCAATTTCTTCCCAAAGTGCTGCCAGTATAGCTGGTTTTCTATGATATACAACATCCTTAAGAGTTCCCCATAGATAGAAGTCTAATGGAGTTAGACCTAGAGAATGTGGCAGAAACTCAATCGGACCACTTCATTTTATCAGTGCCTTGGAAGATTGTCATCTATGTACGGACTTACATTTTGATGGTAATGTGGTGGTGCATACATCACATTGAAAACAACGCATATGGTACCATGAGTCTCAAATTTGTCTTGAATGTGTGCAATTGTATCTCGCATTGGCGATTCTGTTCTGTACACACGTCTCCATTGCCTTTGAACTTCAAAAACATTCTTGGTTTTCCAACACCACTTCAAAATTGCTTTCTGCTGTTCAAACAATCATCTTGGCTCAATTTTGTTGCAGCAAAACTATCATAATGTATGTGGGTTACATCTGTTTATAGAACATCATACTACATATTACTGTTGTTTTCAATCCAACTTAGAAATATATTAAATAGATATATTGTGAAAGTGTGTATACATTTTTAGCACCCTGTATATCCACCTATACAGAAAAGGCATTTTGCCTAACTTCCGGGCTCTGGTTATAAGTAATGAGATTATGAATTTACATACTTTTTTATAATACAGCTCTGTCACATTATAAACTTCAGTAATTCATTCCTTTTAACAGTTGTATTGTCATGACAGCGATATCACATACAGAAGGAATTTGGTGATTAAATATTTTGTTTAGCACCATACAGGAAATTACTGATAGATTTTTGTTTTTATTTGCAATTAATGAATACAAAATACATCAGAAGCATATCTCACCAAATTTTCTGATGGATCCAATTTGAGATATTTTTTTATAAATTCTATTATCCAGCCAATTTTTCTCTCCTGGTCCACATTCCATTTTTTCTTTTTCATGATGGGAGCATTGCCTGTTGCTTTCAGCAAGATGTCAACTGTGAACAGAATACATAAGTGTAAATATACATGATGTGCAACAAAAAATGAATTTTAGTTGTTACAGTTTAACTGATTCTATTCAAAATTGACAAAAGCATATATATAACAATTAAGAAAATTCACCATTTATGTTATTGCTATCATTTATAGAAATATTTTTCCAAGCTTGAAATTATGTTTTATGAACAAGTTTTTAATGTTTTACCTTGTTAAATGGATTAAAAAAAGAAAAACAGTGATAAAATTGCTGCAATGGACAAAGTAAGAGAAATGAATATTTCTGTGACTTACGACACAAAATGTATATTTGCTAATTGCGAGCCCAAGTGCTCAATTACTGCTAAGGACACAAGTTGCCTGGATGTGTCTTTCTTTTCCAGAATTTTCTTTATTCTGAAAATGTGAGTGCTTCGTTAGTTTATGTAGAACAGATACATTTGCACCAAATATTAACGATTTTCATTCACCAAACCAAAAATGTGTAATAGTTGGTATGGGCATTAAAAGCTTTATCTTGCTTTATTTTTTTCTATTTCATTTTCATTTTATATACCGGAAGACTATATTTATCTAAGAATATCTAATATAAACCATAACAAAAATATAATCAGATTAGATGCACACTTCTTTGCATAAAAAGAATAAGGATATACTAGTATTAATGGTTTTTAAATGTTTCGTTGCTGGCTGGTTAACTGTCAGTGGGTTAATTCCTGGTAAAACTGATAAACAGCTGCACAATTGGTTCAAGTTCTAACAATTACAATGAAAAAGAAGGTACCTCATGACAAGAGATGTTGGTTGCTGTCCTGCTAAACCACAAATTTCTGGCATTTCTTTAGAAAACTGTTATTCAAATACATTGGTCCATCTTCCAAAATTGAATGAATTTAAACTTAAAAACATACAAGCTCATTTTTGTCCACAGATTGCAGGTACTTGATTCAATAGCATTTTAAGGGTTTTTTTAGTGAAACTTGTCTTGTTTGAAAGGATAATTGCATTGTGGAAAATGAACTTTGAATTTATTGATTTCTTATTTTAATATTTTTTGCTATAAGCAAATAAACAGAAGTTATAATTATGTAACTACATAGCACATAGCACAGATTTCAACTCAAAACAGACAATCAAATCAGAATCACTTTAAAAGCATTCACATCATATGCATGATATATGTATCTCCCCTCTTTCAATTAGCCTGAAATCACTGGAAGTTTAACGCAGAACAAATTACAATATTGCTGCCTTAATCTGTTTCATCTATCTGTGACAAATTATACTTCCTAAAAAACCGTTCTGCACCAATTTTATATGTGGATGCCCAGATGGAAGGAATGGCTGCTTCAGCAAAGTGTGCAAATTCCATTTTCACTGCTAGAAACACTGGAAGGCTGTCTACATTTGAATTAGCTTTATCTTCAATATTTACTATTAACGTTTTTGTGAAAATATTCATAAGCACATAAAAAATTATCTGCATCTAGCTTATTAAAATAATATTTGACTTGTAAGTTAGCACTTTCTGAGGATTTATATTACAACTCTGGTCAGTCACTCCTGGATTGAGGAGACTATTGAGAGCTTGGAAAAGCATATATTTCTTTCGTTTTCTACCATATGTTTAGTTAGTTTTACTTGATACTTTTTCACAATTAACTTTTTTGTAATTGTTTTCTTACATTTTTCATTAGAAACATGCTTAAAGAATTTGTATTTGTTAGATGGAAACCATCCATATCTCCCTAACCCTAAATTTAATGAATTAAGTTTATCAAACAATTTATGGACAAAAGCGCAGTCACGTCCTTCAAGTATTGTTTACCTTATTAATTTCCTCTGACTCTTCACTGACAAATTTACATTTAATCTCTATTGTCATAGAGCTAGTTTCATCTTTCAAAATATCTACAATGTAGAAGAAGCTACTACTTAACATGTTTTCCTTAAGTGATAGGAAGTAGTGTTTCAAAGTTAAGAAATATTTGTAATACAATATGAAACCATGAATTCCAGCATGTCATAATTTAAATACGTACTTTTAGCTTAAGCTTCGACACAAAGGTACTCAATTCTGACATCTCTTATCAAGTTCATTTTGTGCGCAAAGCATTGAAAATGTAAAAATGATCACCAATATTGTTCTTACTGCCCAAAAACATGTTGTCATATATGAGGGCAGGTCCATTAGTTTGCGGTCTAACCATTTTCTAGGTATGATCAAAACTATATTTCACTTTTAACATGTCCATGAAACCATGAATTCCAGCATGTCATAACTGGGCTAGGAAAAAGAACAGGAGCTAGATGTGCCACTTTCCCTTGCAATAATTTAAATATGTACTTTTAGCTTAAGCTTCGACACAAAGGTACTCAATTCTGACATCTCTTATCAAGTTCACTTTGTGCGCAAAGCATTGAAAATGTAAAAATGATCACCAATATTGTTCTTACTGCCCGAAAACATGTTGTCATATATGAGGGCAGGTCCATTAGTTTGCGGTCTAACCATTTTCTAGGTATGATCAAAACTATATTTCACTTTTAACATGTCGGTCCTGGTGGTGTAGTGGTTACCATACTTGCCTCCTATACCCAAGATCGCGGGTTCGAACCCGGTAAGGACCGATGGATTTTTTTCGGCGTAAAAATAATAAGTATGGCTTCCTTCGGAAGGGAAGTAAAGCCGTGGGTCCCGTGTCGTACATTTACGGCACGAAAAAGAACCTCAAGCCTGAAAGAGAGGCCTCTGAGCAAAATTAGTCGGCCGTTTCACGCCCTGATTTAAATGGGACGCTGATGACCTGAGATGTTAAAGAGCGTCCATAAATAAAATCAATCAAAAAAAAAAATAAAAACTTTTAACATACTTAACCTTTATTGCAATACACTTCTCACATTTTTGAATTAATACTTCAATTCCCCCTCCCCACCCCAAAAAATTCAGAAGTCTTGTCTGCAAAATGGGCATAAACAGCATCCATCACTTCCTCATCACATTTAATTTTCCTTCCTCGAAGGTCCTTCTTGAGTTTTGAGAAGAGTAAACAGTCACTGGGAGCTAGATCTAAGCAGTAGGGTGGATCTCCTTGAAGCCACATTTGTTCAGAACTTCCTTTGCAACAAGAGCCTTTGCACAGGTACGTTGTCATGAAGAAGGTGCACACCGCCACTCAGCTTTCCTTGCCTTTTTTTTATGGAAGCACGTAGTCTGTGCAGTAGGTCAGCATAGTACTCGACATTTACTGTGGTGTTCCTCTCCTTGAAGTCAATGGAGAGTATTCCTTCAAAGTCCCAAAGGTTGTGGTCATGATCTTCTTGGATGACTGAGTGACTTGGCATTTAGAGGCGTGCTTCGCCAGGTTTATGCCACTCCATTGATTCTCTTTTGGACAAAGGATCATATCGGGGGATCATAGTTTCATCCTCTGTAACAATGGTTTGCAGAACTTCTCTATCTCTTGTTGCCATGGCAGAGCTCCAAAAATGCCTGACAACAGATGATTCATTGCTGCTTTTGAACTGAGGAAAGAACTGTAGGCACCCATCTTGCACTAACATTATTCATGTTTAAATATTCATGAATAATTCGAAGGATTAATGTTTTAGAAAGGCCCAACCTTACTGCAATTTCTGTAACTTTGAGTCGCCGGTCTTCCATAATTTCTCCTTCCACAAGAGTGCTGTTTTCAGAAGTGAGTCAATCTGCACTCACTTTGTCTTCAATGCTTTCTGGACCCATTCGGAAAAGTTTGGCCCATTCTTTTGCAGTGGAATATGAGGGGGTGCTTCCCAATATACACCGTTCAATAGCTGTTTTATTTCATTTGGAGTAAGTCCCTTTTTTTTGAAGAACTTAATAATAGCTTGATATTCCATGTTGAAAATGTCACAATCTTCTACACAAAGCCTCCTTTATGTAACTATATCTGAACAAATGAATACAGCAGAGCGGAAGCTACAGCTGATTTTTTTTTATTTATTTATGGACGCTATGGTTAGTGTGGCATACAATTTGATGATGTGAAATATATAAGAAAAGAAAATTTTAGGTTAGGTTTAGGAAGCAAGTGAGAGTGTTAGGATTAATTATATTATAAAATTATGTACATTTTTACATTTACATTTAATTTAAGTAAATAACTCATACCCCTAGTATTCTATGTTGTGCCTATCATTGAGGAAAACGACAAAATTTGCATCTCACAAATACTAAAAATTATGTTAGGTTATTGGCTTTTCTCTATCTCTAGTTCTTATATGGTACTTGTATGTCTATTTTTACAATTCTATTACGTTGCACCACAAAATAGAATATGGTAAAATTAAAGTAACAGTTGCCAACTCTAAAAAATAAATGATGAACTGCTAAAGGTGCATAGGTACGGAATACATACGAACATGCTGGTGTGACATTTTATTGCTTTAATAAAGCACTGACTTAAGTCTAAACTCCAAACTGTTCAAATCATGCTATAATAGCGTGTCCATTCACTCTCTTGTTATTTTAAAGTAACTTTAAACTTGTGCATACCTATATTCAAGTTTCAATATGCACAGGATTATTACAAAAAACCTTGGCTCTTCCAAAAAACTTACAAATATAACAATTATGACAATTAGACTAATTAGTCAGGATATAGTGACAGTTAGTTATTTCATATAACCTAGAAATATGTCATATATAACAAGTATGTAATTTTAAATTGTCACAAGGGAATTTGCTGCTACATAAAACTGACTATGATGTAAAAACAAATTATTAATAAATGATGTGTTGCCATGATCCTAGAAGCAGTAATTATGTTCATGCAAGACTCTTTCCATTAATGTTTATCATCTGTACATTAACATTATAATATATATTATAATGTAAATTAAATCTGATATAGTGCAATGTATTTGATGGAATGAAATCACTATTATTAGTACATGTCATCTTTAATAATTAATACTAAAAGGATGATATTTTCACGTTATTGCATATCTTATAATATACAGCTATGTATTACTCTGATAAACATGGCAAACAACAAGTTAACTATGGACCCCACAGCTATAAAATAGGTGCCAGATAACTATGATAGAAATGAAGAAAATAAAATGAATGCTGCTTTGAACTACAAATTCTGAAGGTTAATAAAAACCTTTTTACAACTCACTGTATGTTCATTATCATTTAGGTTTTATCGTATATCACATTAATGCTAAAATTATCATATTATGTATAGCAATAAATTGCTGCTACCGCATATGTTATGACAGGCAAACATTTTCCTTTCCAATTTGTCTGATCATTTTATAAATATGTCAGCTTATCAATATAGTAGATGACATTATTATGCTTCATAAAATAAATATGTAATTAATTTCCAACAAATTGTGCCTTTTTATTAGTCACACTGAAAGTTTTATGAAAGAGAATATGACAATTGTGTAAATTTTATGTTCATTATAAAACTTATCAAGTTAATGATTTGAAAAAATTTTGCCAGTAACTGTGCAATTTGTCAGTTTATTCACGATTTGTTACCCACACTTGAAGAGGTATGAAATTAATGTCTGGTTTATAATATTAAAGGCATTATCAGATCAATGGTATAAAAAAATGTGATCCATAACCTATACCTAAGTGGGTCTTCACTAAGTGTAGTTCGCATTTAATCTGTTAGATTACTCATAATTGGCTTTGAATATTACAGAAAAGACAAAATATGAACTAATTAAAAACATACTTTTGTGTTTATCACTTTTATTTACATTTACTTCGCTTGGTGGTGCGATTTCTGTTACGATGTTTTCAGTTGGTTCAACAACACTATCATTTCTTGTATCTGCTGTTTCACGATTTTCTGACTTTGCGACATCCTGATTTTCGGACATTGCTTTATTCTTGAACAACACGCGCACTATACCGTATTTCACACAATGACAATAATTGTTTCCAAATACTAGAACAATTTATTGCGTCAATCAGCTGTTTACCCATTGACATTTCGCTTGGATGCCATTTTGACTACGCTAATGGCTGCGCCGTGCGGCGCTGAATGTTTATAAGACTTTTGCAATATATAACTCATTAGAAATATATTTATAAGGCTAAATTTATTTTAAAATTATTAATTATGAAAAAGTAAAATTTTCGACTATATCACCACATGGACTTTAATTAGGTTATGAAAAGTGGAAATTACTAGCACAACTTCCGGAATATATCTCATTGGTTGCCGTGGAGTTGACATGATTGAAGTGTTAAATGCGCATTAACTAATTGGCGATTAAACAAATACCATCTATTTTTTTATTAGAGACACCATTGCACACAACAAATTAAAATTACAAAACTCACTGTGTTAGGAATTTAATGATTCTTCCCGCGATTTTTATTTAGAATCTAAAGTGAAGGAGCATGAAAAGTTCGCAAACCTCATCTATTACCTCAAGCAAGCTTTCAAAATCTCAATATTTGGGATTGACATTCATACATGTGTGGTTGAACATACACAACGAAAAGAGAGAGAATTTAATAAAAGGTTATAGTAACGTACCTATTTAAAAAAGCAAATAAACAAACAAAATAAAAAATTCTATTTATCATAGCTGCAAACTTGTCGATGACTCAGCTAAAAGTCTGGAATGTGCATGGCGAAGTCAGTCTCTAAATAAATCAAAATTTCCTACGTTTTGAAACCACAGTTTGAATCGAATTGATGTTTGGATTTGGTATAATTAGCTTTTTAATTTCAACGCTCTCTTTTAATAATCGCAAAGAAAAAGGCTTAAAATATATGCTTTATATAGTATTCTTTTTTTAAATCCTAAAGGAAATGAAGTTTACTATTTTATGAATTCATACAAAATTACACTAGCCTGCCATCCAAAAGCTGCTAACTACTAACGAAACTATCGCTGCATGAACGCTCTAGAAAATATCGGCATGAGAGCATTGTTACTTCGTTTGTTACAGAAAAATTGCAAGTTTTCTCATATTTAATAAATGATTGTATTGTCATTGCCATTAACATATTGTTTCATTACAAGTATCTAATTATATATTAAAACATTTTAATGAACTTTGTAATGCAACAACAGTCATTCTGTGCAAAACTCGGGGCAAACTTTCTTGAGAACGCACATGGTGAGAGATGACTTCCTTGCTTCCATGCTTCTGGTGGTGCATGCACATAATAGCTCGTACCCAAGAAGCTCATTTACTCTCCCAGTTAATACTCCACAAGCTTACCATGACGTTCTACATTCGACTACAAACCAAGTTCCCTATGAATAATAATAAAAAATGCAAACATCAGGCACAATATTTGATACAGACATTTTTACGCATAAAAAGCATCAAACAATAGTATAACTTTTTAAAAGTTGCATTTTTTGGTCGCAGCCAGATCAGCAACCTCCTAGATGAACCGCTTCCGGTTCACTTTATTCTGAAGAAAAACATTACTTAAGTCCCAGCGCATGCGTATTGAGAGGAAATTGATTACTCTTTACACTTTAGCATATTTTAGGTAAGCCACCCTAACCTAATCTAATCTAACACAATAAACTGTTGATTTTGCTATATGATAAATATCCAGTGAAATATTGTGCAAGGACAATAACTATGTTCTATCTAGTGTATTTTCTTGCCATAGTATTGGCATTATAGGTGCACGCGATTCAATTAGACACTCTTGCGTACTTATGATGTAAATAACTCAGTTATTAGTTTTATTTATAATTTAGTGCTTCGTTGATTTCTATATCTTGTGAGATGCAATTCAAGAGAATATATAGTCGTACCTGTGCAATATCAGTAAATGGAGAACTTTCAATGATTGACATGGCAATATGACTCGTACCAAGCATTAAGTTCTACTTATTTTGTGTGCTTTATTGGAGTAAGCGAGTATTTAAATAACAAATGTACATTTGGTGTAATGCTGATGATTTATGTCATGAGATATAGTTGCAGGTAAGCGGTCATAAACCTATTATTCAAAAAGCAGGAGAATCATAATCAAATATACATATCCTTACATATATAACGTGTCTCTAAATTAGACCGAAAAACTTTAGGATCGGATTGATAATCATACTTAATACTCTTTTTGTTAAGGAACCCATGGATTGAGAAGCTTTGTCTCAGCACGAGAGTGCGATAGCCACTAGCAATGGGATGAAGTTGGAAGGAGAATGTAGGGTACTACAAGTGAGTCGAACCTTACGTAGTGAACTGTAACTTGTCTGTTCAAGCATAATCTCTTTAGGCTGTTATGCTCAGACTGTTGTTCCACCGCTGGCACTGCCGTGTGTTGTTTTAATGTAACAGGTTGTGAGTATCTGTGCTGCGACTCTGGGAATGCTCATGTCTGCATTCATCCTCCCTCCCACTTTGTTTACTCTCTGCTCTCAGTATCAGTCTTCCATCCATTCTGTTTACTTTTAGAGTTCAGATGGAATGCGTTGACGGACATGGATTTGGCGTACGGAACAACATTTGATTTTGGTCGTGCGGCTCAGAGGCTTTACTAGGAGCAGTTCCTAAACACACTGCATTTGGCAGCATTGTTCGTAGACTACGCGAGCTGGGCTGCTTAGTTGGACGAGCAGAGGGTCAAGGATGATGGCGTTTTGTAGGATCTCCTGAGGCTGAGGAAGCTCTGCTGTGGTGTTTAGACAGCGAACCTTCGACAAGTACTCGCGCTATAGCTCTCCAATAATAAATAAATGTTGCACGCTCTGAAGAATTCTGCAGGAATAATTGCACTCCTTTTATCTTAAAGGGGTCATTAGCCACTGGTCATTGGCCACCTCTAGGGGAAAGCATTGTTGCCGGTCGAAATTGTTGAATCATTGGTGTTGCCATGGTAGCAGGTAGAGCAATGCTGTGCTATTCGCTTTCCTGCATTTTATGTTTTAAGTCTAGAAAGTGTGAAGGTTCTTAAAGTCCATTGGAGATTCAGAGAGAGCATTTTCGTGCGATTATTTTGTACCAGTTCAAATGTGGCTTAAATGAAATTGAGCGTTTGAGGGGGGGGGGGCTTTAGGGAAAATTCTTCCTTCTCGTGCTACTGTGTTCCCTGGTTTGGAGAATTAAAGAGGGGTCGACATTCTCTGAAAGATGAAGATAAGAGTGGCAGATCAACAACGGTAGTGAGAGAGAAGAACGTCATCTTTGTGAAAACAGTAATCAGGGAAGATCCTAGACAAACCTGCAAGGAAATTGAGCTGGCATTAGAATTAGTTCCCTGAGTGTTTCAACCATTCTCCATGAACACCTTCGTGGGAAAAAAAAAAATCTTCAAGATGGGTGCCCCATGATTTGTTTGAAGCAGATAAGTTCCACAGGGTGGAATCCTGCCAAGAAATGCTGCAAAGAAAGTCTCGCCGTGTTTCAGATATTATTATGGGTGACAAACTGTGGATATATTGGTTTGATCCAGAAGCAAAACGCCAGTCCTCCATATGGGTTTTCCCTGATGACCAACCCGCCAAAGTCAAGAAGCAAAAAAGTGTCAGAAAGAAAATGGTTGCCTCTTTCTTCTCCACAAGTGGTTATGTGGTCACCTTTGTACTCGAAAATCAGAGAACTGTTACTGCAAAATGGTACACAGAAGTTTGCCTTTCGAAAGTGTTTAAAATTCATAGGCATGATTAAGCAGCATTTTGTTGCAGCATGACAATGCATCAGCTCACACCTATTTTAATAATAACGCTTCTGCAAGGAAGTGAGGCAAAACTAATCACTCATTCATCCTATAGTCCCGGTCTGGCACCATGCTATTTCTCCCTGTTCCCTTCTGGGAAGAACTTACCTCGAATCACCTATTTTCTAGCCCCGAAGAAGCGGTTGCAGTCTACGAGGAGAGGTTATCTGCATGCTAGAAATTGAGTGACGTGGATGCTTCCAGATGATGAAACGCTGCCTACAGTGCCAGGGGGAATATTTTGACAAACTGGGATAAACAGAACGTTTCTTGAATATCAATTTTTGTTTTCTCAATATTTATCTAGTGACCGCATATTTGGACAAAGCTCTACTCCAACAACACCTCGTGCGTTTGGTGTCGATGGAGGGGTAAGGATTGTGAATGACTCAATTGTGGTAATATACTTTGCAGCAAAGACTCGACGCAAACCTTGACTTGATAGTCTTGCAAGAAGTTCTGCCTGAGCTACCGCACTCGCTTCTAATCAATGTGGTTTCAACATGATGGCTCGCCATTCATTTTGGAAATGAAGAATTTGGCAATCATTGCATTTACTGAGATGGGCCTGTTATCTAGCTGCCTGATTTCACCCCATTTGATTTCTTTGTGTGCGGCCATATGAAACTCCGTTAATTCCGAAGAAGAAATTATAGCGAGCATAGTCAAAGCAGCAGCTGAAATCGGGGAAATACCTGGCGTCTTGACGACAGAGTATGGCAGTTGGATGAGGTCTTTGGAAGTGAATGGCCTTCCAGCGCTTGCTGTAGTGATGAGAAACGGAATAGTAATGGGTTCATATTGCTAATTTAACATTGAAATAAGAATTTTTCATTTCTCTCTTGGTTTCTATGCTTTTGTGTCAAGTAAACATTTGTAGCATATAATGTTGCAGTTAAACGAAACGCCGCAGTCAAAAATATTTTAAAAACTCTTTTCTATCCTAAAGTTTGACGGTCTAATTTACGGACACCTGTGTATAGGTTTTGGATATATCAATGTTTTTTCATTCATGTTGAAGTCATCAATTATAATCGTGATCGTTTTATTAAACAATGAAAACTTTACCGCATATGCAATTAAACACAGGTACATAAATAGCAAAAACTATGTGCTTAATTAACCAAACTGTAATCATGAATTCCAAAAGTCTTTAATTGCGGAATGGTAGTGAACATTCTATTTTTATCTCCGGGTACTAATTTTCACAATATATTTATTATAAAACAAGTTGGTTTTTGATTTCATATTTTCCAATGCAACTACATTTTTTAGACTTTTCTAACCTAGTCCATTTGATTCATTTTTCTGAGGGGTCGTTCACAAAATGGGATAAAGGAAATATTAAATTAAATCCTATCTATTTTTTAAAACCTTTTATATGCAGCACGTATAGGGAGTGTAAATTTTTCGACACCAAGCGTGACTTGTTTTCTATAGCCAAAACATGTGAAATGCGATATTAAACAATCCTTACGTGAAAAGCATGCTTCATCCGTGAACACGCACGGGGTGTTGTTGGAATAGAGTTTCGTCCTAATACAAAGGTCACTAGATAACTATTAAGACAACATTATAGGATGTCAAAACTGGCATAAAATCATAGAATCTCATAACTTTAAAGTTTTCATGAGATTTGCCAATTTCTCGTAGAAAACTCGGGTATTTTATAATTTTAGTATAGTGTAGTTCTGAAAGAGATAATTGAAAATATAACCAACTTCTTTGGCTATTATTAATAATCTGATTTAAAATTGTGTGAGCATTTTTAATAGTGTTTAATGCCCTTGCAACTATATCCGAATTGAATTTTGAAACTACAAATTATTTGTTGAAAATCTAGGTTTCAATAATGAGATCTTTCAATAAATTATGTACAACAAACGCACATAATCTTAAGTTATTGCTAAAATTTACTTTTGATTTATAGTAACTTATAACATTACTGCACATTTTAAGTTGTGTAAAATGTCAAACATAGCACCGTCAAGCACCAGATAATATAACATAAATTTATTTCGACATTAAATTGCATTTGGAACGCCAAATGTAACGAGCTGTCATTCAACCATACCTGCACCGGAACATGCTTTAGCTGCCATATTGCGATAGCATCATAGACAATAAATGAGGCGTGTATGTTCCTTCCTTAATCTTTATACTGTAAGGGTCATGAACACAGGGAATGTAGTTGTTACTAACTCTAATTGAGAACTTTATCTCTGTCACATGTGGAATTTGGACAATGTAAAGGCACATTAAACCGTCTTCTTCTACACGTTCATTCTCTGCATGGTTTTGGAACGACAGAATTTATTCAGGAATATAAACTGAGGCCGATTCAAAATGAAAATTAAGTATAAAGACTGAAAATTAATTAATCACAACATATAGTAACCATGATGTACTTAATAAAAGCATTCACAACAAACTCCTAAGCATAAATTTAAATATAAGACGTCAACAGAAGCTTGCACTTTTATATTTACATTCCTTCAAAACAACACATCATTGTACAGTGCTTTTTAGGAAACAGAATATGTTGAAACAGCGTAACTTAAAGATACACTATTTATACTCTATTTTGAACTAAGAATGTACTGATTCTATTACAATCATGAAAAATCGCATTAAGACATCTTTTACAGTTCATGCAAATAACTTTTCTACGTTAGGTACAATTTTATGTTTCCAGTTTATGATGCTATGATTTGGTAATTTTCAGCAATGTTACCCTCCAATGTTTTCATTGTGTATAAAATACAGAATATGCTATTGCAGTTGAGCCGATGCCGGACGGTACGCAATACTGTCATAAATTAAAAATATGCAGTTAAAGTATCGGAGCATTGAAAGAAATCTTTTCATCTTCATTAAAACTTGAAGTTATCTGTTTAAAAGCTTTATAATTAGGTTAGAGTTATTATAAATACTATTTTGCTTTTAAAATGTTGCGCTTTATTTTCTTTGTTGAAACGCTTGTTCGTTGTTAGCTTTTCTTGAAAACTATGGACAGCCGCTTCAAGAGTTGTGATTTCGCCTCTTGCTTGCGAATTGTTATGTTCAGTGTGACACCTCAAGAATTACTCTGACGAGATTCGTTAATTTCAAATTATTGGCAAGTTTACACAAAACTTATAGTGTGAGAGAAACAAAGAGATATTGTTGATTCATTCTGGCTATCGCAAATACCAAAACTGGTCTTCTGAAGCAGAGATAACATCTGATGATGCATTTACAACTTGGTGAACTTTTCTATCTTAATGGCAAAGTACATTCAGACCATCAAGAAATATAATAACAAAACAATCACCAACATTTATTATTTGGTGCAGATTATAAATTTTGTTTCAGTTTGCACTTCTGCACTAAGAAAACAAGTAGTCTTCTGATAGAAAGAATTGCTAGACTCTTGTTCTCAAAATGTTGGATCACCAATGTCAGTATTTAACCCTTTGCTCTTACAAGCAATCATAATTGTTAACTGAAAGGAGATCTGTACAAAAAAACATTATCCTTTGACATAATATGTAATTTTAACAGTGCCCACTAATTTTTTCCCCAATTACCGCACTGAGAATACTTAGCAGTATTGCAGCTTATTTATACATTTATTTATTTATTGCTGTTCTCAATCAGTCACCAAATGCGGGTTCAATCCAGCCCAGGGTCGATGGATTTTATCTGACGTAAAAATCTTAAGTAGCTTCCTTCCAAAGGGAACTGTCTTGGATCCTGTGTCGTAAATTTACAACACAAAAGAACATCATACATGAAAAAGGAAGCCTCTGAGCAAAAATTATCTACCTTTTCAAGCCCTGGATTGAATGGGACGCTGATGATCTGAGATGTTGGAGAGCGTTCATAAATAAATCAAATAAAAATATTCAATTAGATATTCTTTTGAAATTATAAAACTATTTGATGTATGTAAATGGAGGTACCCTAAACTTAAGCTTGGAACGGTTCCTTCACGAATAAAATTACTTTCCCATCTTAACATTTCGTTTCGTGTATCATCAGTGTCCACTGCCTGTGATGCCTCAGTAGTGAAAATGGGCATTAAACACAATTAAAAACAAAAATGAATTATCGATTTTAACTATTTTAAGCAGAGCCAATTTAGAAATGTAAACAGAGTTTTTTTAATTAAAAGTATTGTATCTAATCCTGTTATATCCTGGCAAAATTGTGAAGGTTTACTAGTAAGGGTAGCACGATAGAAAAAATCGTGAACTATTCTGAATAAAGGGATGTCATTAGAGAATGTTTTAGTGCTCATAAGATGTTCAAATGGAATACTGGACACTAAAGATTCAAGAAATTTTGGAAAAAATAGTTGTGGAGAAATTTTGACAAAAAGGAAATATAACAATGCAGATTTCTAGAAAGAAGTGAGCTTTAGAATTGAAGACTTTGAGAGGTAAGAATTTTTTGCTAGTTTGAGAGACAAAAGTTAATTGGGGAATTTTTTTGGAGTAGGGATGAAATGGGCCGAAATGGATTTGATTGAATCAGAACAGGATTTGGGAACCTTTAGAGGCTAAGAGATGGCAGAAGGATGACTTTTTATACAATTTGTGAAGAATTAGATAGTGCACTACATTGTGAGCGTCGGTCTTGGTGGTGTAGTGGTTACCATACTTGCCTCCTACACCCAAGAACGCGGGTTCGAACCCGGCCAGAACCGATTGATTTTTTCGGAGTATGGCTTCCATCGGAAGGGAAGTAAAGCCGCGGGTCCCGTGTCGTACATTTACGGCACGAAAAAGAACCTCAAGCCTGAAAGAGAGGCCTCTGAGCAAAATTTGACGGCCGTTTCACGCCCTGAGTTGAATGGGACGCTGATGACCTGAGCTGTTAAAGAGCGTCCATAAATCAATCAATCAAAAAAAAAAAAAAAAAAACATTGTGAGCAAAACGTCATGGAGATAACAAGCATGAAAAGCAAATATAATATTTAGAAGGAGAACTTTAATGAAGATTTAATAACAATTAGGGAAGTGTATTTAGATAAATTCCGAGAGAAATAATGCGCAAAGCTCAGGTGATATATAGGAGAAGAGAATTTGTTAAAGGAGAAATAGAAAGTCAAACAAGGAGAACAACCTTACTTGCGAACAGGAAATTACACATATTATATGATATTCACCAGACATCAATAATCTAGAGTTTTGTTATATAGGTGGCAGAACATTTAGATAGGAAACTTTTGGAATGGAGAGTATATAAAATAGGATTTATACCGGGTGTTTCCGTGGTATGAATGAATGAATGAATTAATTAATGAACAAATGAATGAATGAATTAATGAATGATTGTGTTTAACGTTCGTTTGTGCTAAAGAGGCACCACAGGCGATGGACATTGATGAAACATGAGATGAAATGATATATTGGGAAATGATTTTTAAGGAAGAAATAGTTCCAAGTCTAAGTTTAGGGTACCTCCCCGGCATTTGCCATTTATGAGGACTGCGGAAAACTTGGAATAAACCTCAGTCAGGGAGTACGGTCCTGGCGGGATTCGAACCCCAGACCTCCAGCTCAAGAGTCCGCGCCTTTACGACCTCTGCCATCCGTGGCGGCGTTTCCATGGTGATGATACAAACTTTCAGGGATGGTGGAGAGGAGCAAATGTCTTAATTTGAGACAAAGGACCCCGTCCGGAAACGACTCAGTCGTAGGTTATATGCCAAAATTGTTTTGCGATTCATAAAAAGTAGAATAAGAAAATATACGAATTTTAGTTTGTGGATGTAATAATTTTGTTATACCTGCATTACTTATACAAGATGTAAAAGCATTTAAGTTCAACAGTTGTCAAAAATAGCGTCCCCTAACTTGGATGCAAGCAATGTCACATACAGTTCTATTTCCTGCAAGTTCCCCAACCTATTCAGAATTTTGCTCGAGTGATTGAAGTATGTACTTAAACTTATAAACACAGGTCTACTGAATACTTGCGTACTCCAGAACTAAGCACGCCATATACACATCACCACTTTTTCAGTGTATTACTTAAGTTTAAAACTCACTCCATCCCCATGCAACAGTGAAGCTTCTATTCTAGCCCCTCATGATGCGTGCCTACAATTAGACCGGGTTGCCTACCCTTATATTATTGTTATATCTACTGCAACGTATGTAAAACAGCTTTTGCTTGTAACTTGCGACTGAAGGTTTTATGGAAAAGGATCCCTGTTTCAAATGATTACATTTTCCTTTTTCTATCATTCCTGGAAATTTGCATCATCATCACAGAACCCTCTTTATATTCAGAGCTGATTGAACTGATAAGAAACAAGACGATGGGGAACTCGGCGTCTTGGGATTATGGTAATTTAGTGGAGCTGGATATAAACTCTTACTTTTTTGTTTTGAGAAAGCTCTGTTTCCAACTAAAAGTAATATTGTGCAATATTTTATTTTTCTTATTTATAATTGAATGTTTATACTATTTTTGGCAACAATTGTATTAATTTTGAGTGTAAATAAATAGTAAATAATTAATAAAAGCAATTTTTGTTTTATAAATAAGACATCGTTTATTTGTAAAGTGCTAATATTATTAAGTTAGTTTAAAGGACAAAACCCTGCCATTAAACCTGAAACAAAATATCAGGAAAACGTTCCCCACGTCACACCTTCCCTTTGTTGGCAAAATTTTAAGGACTTTAGAGTTAAATTACACCCATAACGGTCTAATTCCTGTCTTGTATTGGGGGATTGTTCTTGGATTGTCGACAAACACCAGATTAAAATTCGCTGCAAACTGCTTCTCGGAAAACAATTATTGAGAACGGCAGCGAATCGACTTCATTGGGCTCAGAGCAACAACGCTGTCTAACGAGGGCAAACTTCTCTACCGACTGACGCGTACGAGGTCGTCCATGTGATTTGATGTACTTTTGTCGACAAACTACAAATATCCTTACCAGTCTTTCCACTGCTCTGTTGAAGGCGCATTTCGTCTACCAAAAATTACACGAAGTCTTCGAACTGTCTGAGCATAACTTTCACCGTACTTAAAATGCACTTTCAGAATCTGGACGCGTTGTCGCTCAATTTTAGCCCATAATAATACACAAATGTCAGTCGTTAGTCGCAATACAAACATATGACAGTCTATTAAATTTCAGATATGGCAATCTAATAAACCGACAGAGGCACTCAATTTAAAACTTGCGTTTTAACGGGACACACTATTTGTTGTACAATTGAGAAATAACTCAGTAAGAGAGAATTTGCCTATCGATTTAATGGGAAAATGTTAACCCATCTCCTGGTTTCTTTAAATGAAAAGGAATAAGTTCTTCTGATTTTGTTTCGAAAATTAAAAATCACAATAGCTCAGACACACATATGCCCAATAATTTTATAAACACATCAATTATATTATTTTTTCACTTACTTTTTAGTCGAAAGATGAAATTTTCTCATCTAACTTAAAAATAATAAAAGTTATATCACGTAATAAGAAAAGTTAAATTATAGACATCTATTTATCCTTCAATTTCATTAATACCTGCCTTCAATAAAGCTATTGCTAAAGCAATTAAATTAATATTTTAAATGCTCTGATCTTTTTAACAGTATAGTTTTAGAAAAGGAAAACAAACTATAATTATTAATATACTTTTGAAAAGGGTGAATATGTTCTGTTTTTGTGACTTACTAAAGCACTCGATTGCATTGATTATGGTATATTATTAGAAAAGTTACAACATTGTAATAGTAAACAAAGATTATCTATTTTAAATCTTATTTAAATCTTAAGCAGTTGGTATGTGTTAATGGCTTTTGCTTAACTGAAACACCAGTGAAAAACGGAATACCTTAAGGATCTTCTTTGGAGACTTTTTATTTCTAATACCTGTTAATGATTTGCATTATATTATTTCAACTAAAACCGTAATGTATGCAGACGATGGTACCTTTTGTTACAATTGGTGATAAGATTCCAAATGTACTTGTAAATTCTGCTTAAACCATTTATCGTACCATCAAATGGTTTAGTGTTAATTAATTACTAAATAAAAAGAAAAACATATTTAACGTGTTATACGTCCAGGCCTGGTAGCATCAGTAATTTTAATAAAAGAAACATAGTTAAATTTTGGTCTGATCAGCTGTCATGGGCATACCATATTGGAACTTATCTGGAAAATTATCTAAAGTCATTTATTTAATAAACAGTTTAAAACAATACCTTTAATCTAACAATTTAACAATAACTATTTTTTTTTGTTTTTCAATCCGCAATGAGTTATGGAGTAATTTGATGGTACTGTAATGTATATGAAAGATATTAAAGCTACAAAAACGGCTCTTAGAATTATAAAAAATAATGATGCAAGAACCAACTACAAACCAATTTCCATTGATTTAACATTTTTTACTCCTATCAATTTAAATACATACACCTTTGATTTACTGACTTTCATGCATAAGTAGATTTGGTTTGGTTTATTTATGGACGCTCTTTAACATCTCAGGTCATCAGCGTCGCATTCAAATCAGGGCGAGAAACCGCGGACAAATTTTGCTCAGAGACCTCTTTTTTCAGGCTTGAGGTTCTTTATCGTGCCGTAAATGTACGACACGGGATCCACGACTTTACTTCCCTTCCGAAGGAAGTCATACTTAGGACTTTTACCCCTGAAAAAAATCCATCGGTCCTGGCCCGGGATCGAACCCGCGAGTCTTAGGTTTAGAAGGCAAGCATAGTTACCAGTAGACCACCAGGATCGACTGGATATGCAGAAAGATAGATTTAGTGTGCCTAGGGATTGTCTTGATTATGGAACAAGAATAAAACCAAATACTCTGATACGTCATTTCAGGTTATACGAGTATACACGTCACCAATGGTTAGTTAACGATGCTTTTTATTAATTCAAATAAACTTTTTCTAGCTGTTTTACGTAGTCCATGATTTAATTCAAAACCAAAGTTTCACTAGCTTCTGCGGCAGGCATTATCAATGGAGATAAATGCATTGACTGCTCTAAGGTCATTAATTGTTTACTGTGACTGAATGTTTTAAGGGCCAAGTTCGATCTGTTATTTGAGTTGGAGAGCGGAAAAGGGGGTAATTGCTTATTTTGAAGAATTGACTTTCAAGTGCAACTTCGGCGATATGCTTTGTCTCTATTTAACATTTTCGAATTCTATTGAATTTTAATGCTCCCCTGCTAGCCATATTAAAAATGCCCCCTTTTTGTTACAACTTCTCGGAAGTTTTTAACTGGATTAATTATAACGATGACCATGAAAGCCTAACAGATATTATTTTTATTAAATAAATTACTTTTTAAGCTCTAATATTATATGTAATTTATGTTTTTATTATGCCTGTGCTGTGTCAAATGACTGTTATGAGTAAATAAACAAAAAATAAAACAACAAAATAAAAATTCCAGGTTTTGGAAGTGAAAATATAATTATAAAGATAAACAAGCCAAAACATTTATATTTTTTAAACTTTTATACTTTTTAATAAAATTACCGATGCAGTTAATTACTCAAGGGGAGAACATACATTTAAAATTTAAGGAAGGCAACAGAGGACAGACGTTAGGAGATTTCTCTTCTTAAACAGAACCATCCGATGATTGGGGTCAATTTCTTTAGATTGAACTGTATTTAATTCCGTTGATATGTATTTCATAAAATTGGAATATATTTCATTAGGTTGAAATGCATTAAAATATGTTGTATGCATTTATTTAGATAGAAATGCATTTAATTAGTTTGGCATGTATTTTATTAGGTTGACATGCAATTTATTAACTGGCATGTATTTAATTAGGTTGAAATGTATTTAATTGGACGGAGTTAAGTAAATTGAGGTACATTTTATTAGCTTAAGTTTTTTTTTTTTTTTGAATGATTTATTTATGGACGCTCTGTAACAGCTGAGGTCATCAGCGCCCCATTCAATTCAGGGCGTGAAACGGCCGACAAATTTTGCTCAGAGGCCTCTCTTTCAGGCTTGAGGTTCTTTTTCGTGCCGTAAATGTACGACACGGGACACACGGCTTTACTTCCCTTCCGAAGGAAGCCATACTTAGGATTTTTACGCCCCGAAAAATCCATCGGTCTTGGCCGGGTTCGAACCCGCGATCTTAGGTTTAGGAGGCAAGTTAGCTTGAGGTGAATATAATTAGGTTTATATACATTTAATTAGTTTCACATGCATTAAATTAGATTTTAAATGTATTTAGTTAGATTGAAATGTATTAAAATTGTTGATATATTTAATTATGTAATGAATTAAATCATATTGACATGTATTTATTTAGGTTGACATGAACATAATTATGTTTACGTTTATTTAATTATATTGACTTCCATTTAGATATATATATATAATTAGGATGACGTATTAAATAATGTTGACATATATAATTATAAGCATAAGCTGTAAATATTGTAAATTCACTATTTCTCCACCGCCATCGACTATGCGTAAACTTGCAGATTGAATACATACATATATAGACATTAACAATTTCCGCAAATGTAATACCATGCATTCCATTTATAGCCGGGCCATAGATCGCTATATGCATAGTTCTGTTGCACTGCATGATTTTGAAGTTATTCCAGTAGTAGTAATGGTGTTTTTATAGCATTAGTTTTAAAATGCATTCAAGTAAGTGCAGCTATCGCATGGAACTTACGGCCGTGCATGCTAATATCGTCCTCATAAGTATCAGAATGGCCATATATACACATATGCACACATATATCCATATATATATATATATATATGTATATATATATATACATGTATACACACACTTACACACATACAGACCTACATACATACAGATCTACATACATACAAATATATAAACAAATCGATATACTTACATCATACGTTTCCTATGACTTTTTCTATATACAAATACATAAACATGAATAAAACCCCTACCCTCGAGTCCCCCTTCCATACCTACTCTTCTCTATAGTCATTAATCTTCTTTGTCGGGTCTTCGTTAGAAATATTCCCAAGTTGTGTTTATTTCAGTAGCGCTTTAGAGCGAATGACATAAACAAGGCTGGCTATGTTTATCGGCTGTGTCAGTTGCTGCCTTCTGTTTATCTGTAAAGACTGGAGTTTTTTTTAATTGTGTATCTCAAAAGTGAAAGTTTATTCAAGACGTCTGTATTGTGTGTGAATTACATTAAATTATTCTTATTAGTCCACTGAAATGCCTACCGAAAAATTCACTAATGAACAAAGAAATTTTATGTATGTACAATACATATGCAAAAACCGAATCATGTAGACAGGTATGCAGATAATTTCAGGAGAAATTTCCTGGTATTCCAGTTCCAGGTAGAGAAACTGTTAGGTGCTTGGTTAATAAGTTTAGGACAACGGGATCACTAAACGCTAAACCTAAGAAGCGAAAAAAGAAATGTTCTAACGGAGGAAAAAAAATTGTGTATCATTCGAAAGCTCTCCAAAGAAATCTTCGTAAGACATGTTGCACAGTAAATGGGTTCGGAAATTTCATCCGAAGATGCCAGGAATGTCTGAATGCAGATGGACACCACATTCAACACCTCTTATAAGAAGGGTAGTGATTATAGTGCAAGTTACTATTACTCATGAGTAAGTAACGTGGGAGCTTTAGCACGGAGGAACCCCTCCCCCAAATGCTTGAACCGCGGCCCTGCAATATAAGGAACGCTCTGTATATAACTAGACTTTCTCAATTCCCAGTCATTCACTGGAACCATAATCACCATAGTACTTGAAAAAAACTGAACTTTGCTAATACTTAAGGCCATAAGCTTGTGTTTAAAGTTAAATATTTTCATCTTAACAATGAAAAAAACTACCATTATTATTTCTATTATTAAACTTAATATTCAATTGGTAAACTTAATATGATTCCGAAGTAAGCAAACACGTTACGCGATCTACTTGGGGAGTCTTGTTGCGCGCGCACTTGTGTATGAACAGGAAGAGAAAGGGGTTGTTAGCAGAGTAGTAGTAGAGACGCTCAGTTGGCGCCCGTCTCGTGTGCAGTGTGGTTTGGCTCCTCTGTAGCAACTTGCGGTCTGGAGTTCCCGCGCTCGTCACGCGTAAACAGCTGATTTAACACAGGTGAGTTATTTTGGATATCTGCTTCTGCTCGTTGTTGCCCATTTTACAGCAGGATGGTATTTTCAAGGTAGAGAGTACTTATGTGTCTTAAATAACGATGAACATTTCACACGTAGTTACTAATTTTAATAAGTAGAGGTATTTTACGTTAAATTCGTTTATTAATTGATTTTATGATGAATTTCTTATATTTATAAATTTAAAATTGATTTCTCCTCTTACTTATTTAAGATACCTAGTTTCATGGCCACACATGAACTTATAAACTTCAAAATATTTCATTTTTAAAACATTATTTTGAAGAATTGTTTATAGTTCCTACAGAGGCAAGGATGTAATTACGTAGAACATAAACCAAAATTTTATAACTAAGCATAAAAACCTAAAAATCCTTTCTGTTTAATCTTAAAAGACCAACATATAAATTACATATAAATTATGATAAAATCTTAACTGATATGCAAACAACCTCCATTTAATGGATTTTAAAATAATCCAGTTACGCCATTGAGTTTTTCAGAACACGTTAAAAAAATAATGAAGATTTACTCTACTTTTTATATTATTAAATTCATAAATAAACGCTCGTTTTTACAGTAAAGTAGTAGAAATATAATAAAAGTGAATAGAACAGCGCCATTTGAAATATTTTCAAAGTTTTATATTTTCTTTAATGGAATGTGGTGAAATTAAACTTCCCAGAACAAATTAAAAAAACACACTTAACTTTTCAACGCTTTTACTTTTCAAATTTATACTATAACTTATCGAGCCCCAACTTCAGTAATACTGCAGGGATCTTAAATTTTAATTGCTTTGTCCAGAAAGAAAATCTAAGTAACTCTGTGTAGCCAATCATGAAATGAATTCATTTATTGTATTTGAGAGAGCTTGTGCAGAAAGGTAAATTTCTGAAGAGCATTTATTCAATTATAGTTATTGTGCCAAACTTCTTTTAATTCAACTGTCGTAAACTGCTATTTGACTTGAGCTTTATTAAATGAAAACGTTCTTATACTTTAGACCCTAAAGTGATTATAAACATTTATAAAGTTTCATGATAAGAGCATACCAGCAGTTTTTTTAATCAATCACTTATTATCTCTATATTTAGGAGATTCTGATAAACTCATTAGTCAAGCTGTGTTGAGATTAAATGTTCATATTATAAAAGGCCTGAGTGCTTTCTTGAAATATTTGCACTTTTGTGAATTACATAGCAGTTTCATGGAAGCAGTAACATCATTATATACTTGTGCTTCTAAGTAAAAGCTACCCTTCTGGAAAATTTTAGTGAATTTAGTAATCTATTCACTAAAATTCACTGGCCAGTAGCATGTCTGGGATTGTAGTCATGTACAGATAGGTTTATTTTAAATTTTCCAGAAGGGCAGCTTTTACTGTGAAGCACAAGTATATAATGATGTTACAGCTTCCATGAAATTGCTATGTAGTTCACAAAAGTGCATATGTTTCAAGACAGCACTCAGGCCTTTTATAATATGAACATTTAATCTCAACACAGCTTGACTAATGAATTTATCAGAAAAGTTAAAGTTGTCAACAAAGCTCATGGGGAATGTATATAGATATTGTAGGAACATGTATTTCCAAAATAGTTTCTGTGAATGTTTTTCGTAATTTTAAAATTTTATAATATAATAAATTTTTAACCAACGAGGTACATGCAGGCAACCATTTCATTATTAAAATAAATAGTCAAAGTGTTTCTATTTAGCTGCAAATAAATACAGGTTCGAGTTTAAAAATTAATCCGTTAACAACAAATCGCCAGAATAATAGTTAAATAATGAAATAATATAAGCATGATATTGAATTAAATCTGGAGGTACTGAAATAAGGAACCATCAATTTCCTTCTGTGTAACTCTTGTAAACATTAGCCACCCATAGCTAGCTGCACGCCACGGATAGCTGCACGCTTAAGGTTCTGTAAAAACGATCACTCTTGTTATATTCAAACACTGACAAATAGATCATGGTGTATATTTTGTGTTGTCACTTATATTAAATTATTTGTACTTAAGGGGGCAAATCAACCACGTGAATTCTACAAGAACGTTCTTTCATTAGATCAAAGAACACACAACAAAAAACGAAAGCGATAGGCAACAGGACCATAAAGGTGTTTTTGTTTTTGAGAAGACGAACAAATTCTGTCATCTGCGACAGACGTTTCAATTGATAGCACTAATAAATGCAAATTTACCCGCAGAATAATATATACTCACTTTCTGTAAACTAAGACAAATGAAGCTTGCAATGGTTAGTTGCTGTGCGTATTGGAGCAGTGATTTTTAGTTTTAAGAACAAAATCAATCGAATTCATCGCTCTAACTAAAAGAGCGATGCCTGGTTACCCCAAATGATTCCCCACTGCTGTAGCAAAAGTCAGTTTAAGCTTATGTAATAATATATACGAGTGCATAGCATTTGGTTATTTTTAAGTTTAATTGGCCGATTCTTGCATCAGCATGTTCTTTTGTTTGCCCAGTCAAATGTGTAATAAATTTCCTTTTGATATCAAATTATATTTGCTGCTGGACTATCCATTTTTTTCTGTATTGAGTTAAAGCTGTATACCTGCAGATTTCTAGTAAATTTATTATGGTTTTTAATGTAAAAAGTTGTAAGAAACACCATGTATATCGATGACAGGGTTAAAATTTCCAATTAATAAAACATAGTTCTGCAGAAAATTCTGTGATAAGCAACTGAAATTATTTTAATTGCATCTTTATGCAATTTTGAGCTAATTTTGATACTAATCGAGCAATTTGATATTATATTTCAGTGTAAAATAAACATAAGCTAAATATAACGTTTTTTAAGTTTTGATCGAGTTAAAATTTATCAGTTAGTCATTTAGATAACGCTGAAATCAACTTAGTTGTAATGTATTCAATATGCGATTTCCAGTTCAAATTATCATCTTGAAGTCCAAGAAATTTAGTAACTTTTTTTTTTTTTTTTTAACTTTAAGCCATATACACATTTTTGTCAAGACTTTAATTATCCGATAAATTAATTCCAGTTTTTCCCGTATTATTACACTATCAAAAGGAATTTATATTATTCTTTATTTCATATATTATAATTATAGTAATAGTTATGGTGGAAGAATCACAAACAGATGGCTAGAATTCATTAAGATTTTAAATGAAAGATCCATTACAAACTCAGCAGCACTGTATCTCAAAGTTGAAAGAAAGAACGTGGAAGCATTTCAATGCACTGAAGTTTGGTGTGGCCACGTTTTGCAAAGTTAATTACTCAGGAATTTGAAAAGTTTTTCTTAAATCAACGAGGAAGGCACCCGGAAGAAGCATACAATTTAACAATTTGTTCCAAAATTACCTCATGCATTACATGAGAATGATTTTTACAGATGAAGTGAGTTATGTGAGATTCATTTATTCCGTAATAAAGCAGATTTAAACTTTTGGTAGTTTATGTTCAGACGAAAAGCATTACAGATTTGACCTATGTGCTAACCCCCATACTTATATTTACTGTTCTGATAACATTGTTCTACGTAGGAACATTTTTTGAAAAGTTAATATTAATTTTAATTTTTAGGAACGATATTTCAATGTATTTACAGATTCTGGGGGATATTGTGTTACCTGAGCAAGAATATAACCCAATTTATCCACTCTAATGTCTAATTTGACAACAAGATGGAGCTCCTCCCCAATTCAAATTGAATGTTCGCAACTTTGTGAATAAGACTTTTAGATATAGATCGGAAGTAGTTAATAACATCAATTGACCACCACTAAGTTCGTGTGACTTCACATATGATTTTGCTCTATAAGGAACAACTACTAAGATGCTGTAAAAATCCACGTGATGTTATTAATGGCATATCTTGTCGCAGACAGTTTGAATAAATATCTAAGGAAATGGTAACTTCTGATCCATTCTTTGGATATACTATTTGAATTTGTCACTCTTTACAGATGTTCAGCATTTTCGCCTCGTTCAACTGGTTCATTAGACTAATCCTCGTCGTCGTAACCCTTTTAGTTAGAGGGGCGAAGAGGGAGGCAAGAGTAGGGAAAATATTTACTACAGTGCTATAAACTATAAATTTGTGCTTAACTCTGTTTAAAGTTTTTATGTTTGCAATGTTTATAATACCTACTTTTAATTTAAAAGACTTCTGTGAATATCATTTGCACAATTCCGACTTTTAGTGTGTTTCTTTTCTGCTAATGCAGAATGTATCTTTTCTGATAATGCCCGGCATAAAGTCTTGGCGTTTCCAATAAGACACATTATTAAAAATGTATGGCTAACTACAATGTTCTTAATTGAAACAATAATTAAATGAGAGCTGTAACTAAACTCTATGTACTATTTTCAACCAACTTCTTTACGACCGAAAATGAAAACCTTATGTCCTTTTAAACGATTCGTCTTAGAGCATAAAATGTCATCCTTCGTAAAAACTGAAATAAACGTAAGCCAATGAAAAAGAATTACGTAAAATTGCATGACAATTGCAACACACCACCTGCTTGTAACGTCACTATTTTCATTCAAGTGTCAGGAAGCAATGGTTTATTTCCTATTTTTGAAACTAGAACTAACCTAATCATTTTAACGTCTAAAAGTCCGTTCACTTAAATTAAATATACGAGTTAAATTTATTATTATTATTATTATTAGACTTATTTGAGAACGCTGTTTAACATCTTTGGTCATTACCGGACTCGTATGCGGGAGATCTGTGGTTCCAATTCCCGTCAAGGCCGTCCTCCCCTAAAGTTTTTTTTTACAGGTTTTTTTTCAGTCCTCATAAATGGCAAATGCAGGAAGTACCCCAAACTTAGACCTGGAACGTTTCCTCCCTTAAAATATCCTAACCCACTATCATTTCATCTCATGTATTATCAGTATTCATTAGCATTAAACACTGTTCAAAAATCTTTGATCATTAATGTCTCATTCAATTCAGGGCGTGAATAGATCAATAAATTTTGCTCAGAGGCCCCTTTTTTAAATTTGAAGTCCTTTAATTTGAAGTAAATTTATGACATAGGACCCACGACTTTACTTCTCTTCCTAAGGAAGCCACTCTTAGGATTTTTGACGTCCTAAAATTCCATCAACCCTGGTCAGTTTGAACTCGTGATCTCGGCTCTACAAAGCAATTAGATCACTAGGGTCAACGAACAGTTCAATGAAAAGTGCCTTGATATACAAATTTAGTAATTCATGAGATCTCGGTAAGAGCCTTTGGAGAATCCACTATATTTTCCTTTCGGCACGTTAACAGAAAAATACCCATATGTTGCAGATTTTACTACGTCATTCTTGCGGTCTAGTGCTGAGATCCTGTCTACTTGTTCCGTGGTCCCGGATTAGCTTCCTGGGTCTGTCATGACAAATTTTCTCCGCTGGGATGGGTCCCCTGCAAGCATGGCATATGTCCTTCGTAGTTTAGGTTAGGTTTGTGGCCTCTGCTGACACTTCATCCGCACCTCGATCTTCGAAGATGATTATACTTTTGTCACCCTGGCCACTTGCAAATATTCTATGTTCTTTCGTAAGTCTTAAGGGAACCATCTCAATAACAAAACAAATCCTATTTACATTTTCTAAGCGTAGGTCTTTGAAACCGTAATCTAAATCATTTCTTAAGAACTGTATGTTGTTAAAGACTTCCATAATATATTTTCATCACATTTAAAACAAGATTTGTAAATATTAACTATTACGGTATTTGAAACAAGTTAACGCTAGGCGAGTATTTACTTTGGGAATGCCTTGTTAAATTGCTTTGTTCTCTTGTGCCTTTTCATGTTATTTTTAAACCCTTCTGAAGAATCTACCAGCTGGAACCCCACAGTTTTTAATATTCAAAACCATCTCTGAGGCAAAACATAGAGAAGTAAACATTTACGACGTAACGTCGAGTCCTAATGGAGAGCCAAGAGATGTCACTGTGATGGCAGACGAATAAAGTGTCAAAATCGCTTCAAATCTACTAGGGAAAGGCTATATGCCGCAGTGTAACATATACCCGCACTTGGTTAGTAATGTAAAAAAAAAAGCCTATATGCTTAATAGAAAACAAGACATCATTTAGCATCAGGGACAAATCAGAAATAGTAAGCATTACTAATGGAATTTTGAGTGTGAAAATTGTAATGTTAACTGAAATAATCTCAGAGCAGTGTCAGTTCTTTTTAAAGAGAACGATCTCACTTGGATTTACCTATAAATATTTTCTTTTACTAACAAAAAAAAAAAGTAATATTTAAGATGCTGCTGATGAAGTCACAATTCTCACAAAAATGATCGTGAAAGATCAAAAGACATCATTTGACACGTTCGAGCGTTTTCTCAAAAATGTTCAGTTTTGCGCGGTTTTTTTTTTATTGATTTATTTATGGACGCTCTTTAACATCTCAGGTCATCAGCGTCCCATTCAATTCAGGACGTGAAATGGCCGACAAATTTTGCTCAGAGGCCTCTCTTTCAGGCTTGAGGTTCTTTTTCGTGCCGCAAATGTACGACACGGGACCCACGGCTTTACTTCCCTTCCGAAGGAAGCCATACTTAGGATTTTTACGCCCGAAAAAATCCATCGGTCCTGGCTGGGTTCAAACCCGCGATCTTGGGTGTTGGAGGCAAGTATGGTAACCACTACACCACCAGGACCGATTTTTGCGCGTTACTTTTGATAGAAGAGTATATCATTAATTGTATGAAATGAGCTAGTTTATCATTAACACAAATGTTATTCAAATAACACACAGGAGAGATACGCTACGACAGCATAACTTCACAAATAAACATCACGAGTCACATTCATTTGCAACAGCTTACTATCATATGACTAATAAGATTATTGTTTACATTTTGTACCTTCCATCAGTTTTAATCCTCTTTTCTATACTTCACAACAGTTTGAGCAAAACGTGTTCTCTCCTTCAGAAGGAGAAGAGCTGTCAAATTCCACTTTTCTCTTGCTTCTGGATGTAACTTTTCCTTTTTCTCTTAAGGATTTTTCATTTCCTTTACTCTTCTTTCTGTTTCTTTTTTCTCGAGCGTTTCTTTTTTTGGTGTATCTGCAAGAATACCACATCGCCTCTTCTTACATCCTCTGTTTGCCCTCTTTTCGGTGTTCGACCTTCGGTAAACTATGGATCTGCTCTGGAAACAATTCCCTCTCCCCTTTTCCAAAAGATGGTTCAAGTCAGTGTTTCAGATTCTTGCTCTTAAATGAGGATAGATGAGGTCCAGGGGTGTAGTAAAAGGCAGTATCGGGCGCTTCGTTAAATTATTATTGTTGACATAAATAATAATAAAGCTAACTGTTCGTATATATTTATAAATACAACTAATTCATTTTTGTTATACTCGCATGCAGGTAAGAAGAGAAAGACAGATTAAATTATATTATAAATTGCACATATCCAATTGGAAGAGGTTGATTGCCATAGTTAATAGTCATTTGTTGGTGATGCAATAATCATGACTTAACGTATAATATGACGTTCCATCTAGAAATTCGCCTCCCTTTCCTTGCTTGCCAGCAGAGCACAGTGTGACCATCTCCCTCTATTTTATTCTGTAAAGGAGCATGGTAGATACGAGGGTAGGTCGTAATGATTCCGGCCTCGCCGATAAGAATGATCGTATTCATAAAACCCTTATCTGGCGTCATCCTTATCTGTTAGGTGAATAATTGCAGCCGAAACTTCCGCTCTGCTGTATTAAGTTAAGATATAGTTGCATAAAGAAGGCTATGTGTAGAAGATTGTGAAATGTTCAAAATGGAGTATCGAACTGTTATTAAGTTCTTCACCAAAAAAAACTTACTCCAAATGAAATTAAACAGCGATTGGACGGTGTGTATGGGGAAGCATCCACCTCCCTCATATTCTACCGCAAAAATATGGGCCAAAGGTTTTCGAATGGGTCGAGAAAGCCTGAAGACGAAGAGCGTGCAGGTCGGCCATTGGAGGTGCTCAATCCTGGAAACATCGCTCTTGTGGAAGGAGAAATTATGGAAGACCGGCGGATCAAAGTTACAGCAATAGCAGCAAGTTTGGACCTTTCTAAAACAACAGTGCTTCGAATTATTCATGAACATTTAACATTGAATAAGGTTAGTGCAAGATGGGTGCCTAGACTTCTTTCCTCTGTGCAAAAGCAGCAACGAGTCATCTGTTGCCAGGCATTTTTGGAGCTCTTCTGTGGCAACGAGAGAGAAGTTCTGCATACCATTGTTACAGGAGATGAAACTATGGTCCTCTATTATGATTCATTGTCCAAAAGAGAACCAATGGAGTGGCATAAACCTGGTGATGCACCGCAGCTAAAGGCCAAGGTCACTCAGCCAACCACAATCATGGCCACAATATTTTGGGACTGTGAAGGAATACTCTTCATTGAATTCAAGGAGAGGAACACCACAGGAAATGGGGAGTACTATGCTGTCCTACTGCACAGACTACGTGCTTCCATCAAAGAGAAAAGGCGAGGAAAGCTGAGTGGTAGTGTGCACCTTCATCACGACAACGCCTCTGTGTACACACAGCTGTTGCTGCAAAGGAGGCTGTGAAGAAATGATACTTCAATGAGATCGATCATTCACTCTACAGCCCAGATCCAGTTCCCAGTGGCTATTTGCTCTTCTCAAAACTCAAGAAGGACCTTTGAAAAAGGAAATTTATGTGTGACGAAGGAGTGATGGGTGCTGTTTAAGTTCATTTTACAGGCATGACTTCTGATTATTTTTTGGGGAGAGGGGGGATTGAAATGTTAATTCAAAGATGTGAGAAATGTATTGCAATAAAGGGTAACTATATTGAAAAGTTAAATATAGTTTTTTTCTTTATCTTGCCTAGAAAATGGTTAAGCTGGAAACTTATGGACATACCCCCGTACTGTTTCCTCCATTCTTCCGTACCTCTCCACTCATTCATTATATGCGTCTATGATTCCCCTTCTCACAGATGGAGCATACTTTCAGCTCATGTCGTTTGTAATCTTAATCTCTGTTATGCTCCTATTCTGAGCTATGTGAGCCTTCGTTTACAAATAGTTTATATCGATAATGGAATTCCCACCTCATCGTGTTCACATGGGACAGTAGACAGGATGCTATCCATCAATTCGCAGTTATAATTATCTGACTGTATTGTCTGCTAAGAGTTCAAAGAATAAAATCTTGCGAAATGTTGCACTTCTTCCTCTTCTTATAAGGAAAGGGATATTGAAATGTAATGTGAAACATTTGTTACCGTTTTTGATGTAAATAGAAATTATTGCTTTATTTGCCGGAGATTTAGCACACCAAATGACTGCTTCCATTATATTTTTTTTTCACATTTGAATCGGTTTGATATATTTATAACCAATGAAAATAGATTTTTAAAAGTACTTTTATCATATGTTAATGTATTTGTAACACCTTTTTGGTATCACAAAAAAGATCAAATTTGAAACACTCGACTTCCAACCTTTTAAAGCTTTTGCTTCAAATTAAATAACAAAAGGTTGATTACATAACACCGTTAAGTTAGGAGTATATTTAAGTCGAAATAAATTTCCAGATCAGTGTCTTCAAAGCATTTGAATAGATATTACGTCCATTTTAGAACATAAAATAGCTTAACGACCATTTCATCTATGCATTTTATATGCAAAGTTCTATAAAATGATCTGAGAACTTATCACAGCTTCTGTTCAAATGCTCTGTTTCATCTTTTCAGATCATAAAATCTGATCTTCTAATGTGATAATTGTGTGCATACAAAAAGAAGTAATAATAATAATTAGTTTAACATTTATTTAATATGTTTTTCGTGTATGTACATGGAATCACATATTTTCTCAAGGTAGAGAGAGAGAGAGAGAGAGAGAGAGAGAGAATGGGAGGGGGAGGAGGAGAACAATCCACGAACTTTAGTTAGTGGGGAAGTTAATGAGATATGTATTTATTAACTGAGCCGGTGGCATTGAAGTATGTTGAAAATACAACGATAATTAAAAGTAGAATGTTTAAAAAGGAAAACATTTAACTTAATTGTCATGCCAATCTAGAATTGAATAAATAAATTTAATTTAAATAGATGTCGCAGTAATTTTACACATGTTTACGTGCCAGTTAATTTAATTATATACATTTCACCTAACTTAAACATAGCTAAATAGTAGCATACCAACCTAGTTAAACACGTCAAACTAATTAAATAATGTCAACTTAATTTGACACACTTTAGCTTAATTAAATATATTTCACATATAAATGCGCCATACTAATTAAGTATGTGTCAACTTAATTTTACACACTAATTAAATACATTTTACATATAAGTACATGTCAATTAAATTTTACACATATTAACTTAATTAAATACATTTCACATATAAATACGTCAATCAAATTGAACTTAATTTTATGCATTTTATACATTTATGAACACGTCAACTTAATTTTATACGTTAATTAATTAAATATATTTCACCTAATTAAAACACACTTATTTAGTTAATTAACTCTTCAACTTCTTAAACTCATCACACTAATTAAATACACGTCAACTTAATTTTACACATTGCGTTTCGTGAACTACTTTCTGCATTGAGAGTTATTTACTGGAAATCATGGGGATGTATGGCTACCTTTTTTACCCTAGATTAGGGGTGTAAAATAATGAAGTTCACAAAAACTTGCAGTTTTAAAAAACCTCACTACGGTCAGAAACAAACAACTTTCTACGTCAAAAATAAATGGTAAATACTGCTTCTTGAGAGGCGAATAATCAATACTTCTGTTTTCTGCTTTATATTATTTAATTAAAATGACGTTTATATTTTATGAAGGCAGATTTTTCACTTCGCAAGTCTAAGACAACAATATGTAAATTTAAAGGTTAAACTGCCCGGGAGTCCTGCCTCAGAAGAGGAGTAGCGTGCTTTACTGCGTTCTTTTATTCCTTTTTTTTTTTTAAAAAAAAATCCCGGAGTTGACTCAACAACCAGCAATTAATTCGAAGAGTGGCATTAACGTTGGCTGTTGAGGCGAGTACAGACCCTCGAAAAACTCATGAAAAATGGTAAACATTCCATTCGAAATGAATTTCATTTAACACGCTAGTAAAGTTTCTTTCTTCCCCACTACATAAATGTTAATAGGAATAAAATTTAGAAGCTGGGATACCGTGGTACCGACGTTCGTGCTCTAAAAATTATTTTTGATCCCTTCTTCTTGATCAATCCTTGATTTTATGAATTCTTGTAATTGTGACAGAATTGTCCTTGGGAAATCTATACCTAAGTATACAGTGTGTACACAAATGATTATAGCGGTTTTGAACTTTTATTTTTTCTCTGTGGTGTATGCAATACTTTTGAATCATAACTTAAATTGAAGAAAAACTGTGGAAGTTGCCATGACACAAATTACAAGTATTTAATATGGGATCCATTTGTGACACGGCATACATCCAGCCGGTAGTCCATTTCTTGTCACACTGATGTTAGCATGTCTGGTGTAACTGATCCAACTGCTGCAATAACTCAGGTAGGTCTGCAGATAGCGGTGGAACGTATACACGATCTTTATGTACCCCATAAGAAAAATTCACAGGGGGTCAGATAGGAGGGCCTCGGAGGCCAACGGAGAAAAGCCAAGGCTTCCGGACCATGACAACCAATCCATCGATGGGGAAAATTTGCCTTTATGTAGGGGCCTTTAGCAATTGCAGACGATATGGTCTCTGTTGGAAATGTTTTCTAAATACCTTCCACACTCATGTTGAAATTGTTAGTTCTCGAGTCGCCCGCCCCCTCAGGTTTTCTAGAACTGCACGCGAAAACTGTTCCGACTCTCTACACATTCTCATCTGACACACACGGTCGTCCGGGTCTATTTCTTTTACAGACACTCTCCGTAGTTTGGATCTGATTATATCACATACGAATATTGTTATCAGAAGGGGTATTAAGACCAAATCTTCGCCTATACGCCCTCTGGACTGGATTATGTTTCGCGATTTCCAAGACATAAAAAGGTTTTTGCACGCGAGTTGTCTTATTTTATGTCTATTTTGTTGTCATGGCTACAAGACAAAATATGCGCATGTAGAATTGAAACTTCCACAATTATTCTTCAATTTAAGTTATGATTCAAAATTATATTATATACCTCAGAGAAAAAACATAAGCTTAAAACCGCTATAATCATTTGTATATACGCTGTATTTCGTATGAGCTCATAATGCTACAGGACATACGAGTAGATCTGCATTGATATCTGTAAAACAATTTTACATACAGATAAATACTGAAAGGTTAAAACGGATAATAAATTTAAATATATGGTTCCATTTTGTAAGCTGTTGTAACGAATTCGTCTAAAATAATTAAAAACAAACAAACAAATAAAGGAAGGAAGGAAACCAATTGTCATGTTATACTCAATCCTCTGGAGTAAGAATATTTTAAACAAATTAAAAATACTAAATTATAACTCATTGATGCACAATGTTGTGTTATTTGCAGTAGAAACTTACACATTAGACAGGCGACATGCAAATAAATTATTGGCTGCGGATGAACTATTTCAGTTAGCAAGAAAATCAAAGAATTAGAGAAATTATGAACGTTGAACATTATATCATTAAAGTAACTAAATAGAAGAGCACTGAAATGGCTTGGGCATGTGAAAAGGAATGAATTCCGAAGGTGATATAGTGGAATGCTGAAGGCAGGAGGTGAAGAGGGCGACCACGAGAACAATGGATGGATGGTTGATTTGGTTTTATTTACGGACACTCTTTAACATCTCGGGTCATCAGCGTCATATTCAATTCAGGGCGTGAAACGGCCGATAAATTTTGCTCAGAGGTCTCTTCTTTTAAGCTTGAGATTCTTTTACAGGTCGTAAATCTACGACTTTACTTTCCTTCAGAAGGGAGTCATAATTAGTATTTTTCCGTCCGAAAAAAATCCATCGATCTAGGCCGGGACACTACACGCGATCATGGGTCTACGGTTACCACTAGACTACATGGACCGACTGGATGGATGCTGTCAGGAGAAGCATGAGCAGAGTGAACTTATAGAAGATTAAAATTACTTTTCAGTTGAAGTACTACTGAAATGTAGAAAAATGTTTGATAAAATACTGGTCCAGCCATACAACTATCGACCGTGTGGCATTTGATCCTACATTAAACCACACTCATTTGGCGATCCTTCAAAACACTTTCTCTACTCGCTCGATCATATCGTCAGACCGCTTGTACGAGGCGAGATTGGTTTGTTGTCACACGACCATCTCCGTTCCTTGAATTGTCGCACCCATGAACTGACATTAGACATATCCATGACACCATCACCACATGTCTCACTCAACTGGCGATAAATTTCAATCGGAATCAAACCACGCAAATGGAGAAAACAAATGATTACACGCTGTTCTTGTAATGAAAACTTCGCCATTTTGAAGGAACAGAAACAGTTCTGACTCTCGCCGCTGCCGCTAGAGTTCTTTGTGCCATACAGTCCTGCCATCTCTGTCCCGTAATGACAACCAGTGCCCGCGTATTTTAAAACAAACCGCGTTTCTATCTGTTCGCATTCCTGAGGGGGAAAAATATCGGAGGTGTTATAACTGAATGAGTGGTCAATATTCCTCAAGTTCCCGCTGTACAATAAAGCGTTATTGGTATTTCTAACAAGTACTTATTGCTTTAGAAAAATATATTTGTTCAAGGTTTTTCTGTGGTTTAGCCTGGCAAATTGGTGCTGCACCATTCAAAATATCTGGTGATCCAATCATCTGATGACTGAAGTGGCGTTGATCATTCATCATTCAAGGTTGGTCGGTTACATGAGTCGGGGAAGACGATAGGATTTACTGAACTACTACATAGACTCTAGTCTTACGCTACTCAGTTTGAAACAACGCATGTGTTAATATACAGTCCATTAAGAATATTAAATGACAAACACTGGGCATAATTATTCTATTCCTCCGTGAGAGATTATTTATGATTTCATATGTCCGTACCGGGTCTGCTCGTGCTCTCAGGATATTATTTGAAGAGAAATTCTCAGGTGATAGTGTTCCAACTCTTAATGTAATCAATAATTTTAATTTCTCAAATGTAATTATTAAGAATGCCGAAGTGTTTAAAAAAAGAAGGCAGGTAGTTCCTGCATACTTTTTCGTGAGTGTATAACTTTTACCTGTGTTGAAATTTAAATGTTTTCTTACCTCACTCACGACCTCATTGTTATGTTTGTCGAGTCTAACTGAAGCCATTAATCCAACTATTCCTCCACTGTGTATTTTCTTTTGTTTCAAAGAAATTAAGCAAGAGTTTCATGCTTTTATTATGACCGCCACGGGTGCCCGAGGTCGTTAAGGCGCGGACTCTGAGCGGGAGATCTGGGGTTCGAATTCCGCCAGGACCGTCCTCCCTAACTGAGTTTTTTCCCAGGTTTTCCCCAGTCCACACAACTGGCAGATGCCGGAGAGGTACCCTAAACTTAGCCCTGAAACATTTCCTTCCTTAAAAAAATCCTTTCCCAAATTATCATTTCATTTCATGTATCACCAGTGTTCACCGCCTGTGGTGCCACAGTAGTAAAAATGGGCGTTAAACACCATTAAAAATGTTTTTATTACTGATATAATGCACTGAAAATAGCGAATTCATAACATAATAATTTAAATTTGCTTTTGAATTGAAATCAACTTAATCGTATAAGAAGTTTGAAACAATTTCAGAATAATTTAAGAGAAAAATGATTCTAAATCAATGAAATTGTGGTCAGTTGACCAGAAATTTATTCACACATTGAAGTATATCTTAAGGGTAGTCCCCCATCAAAACTTTCTTTTGGAAGCAACATTCAAAACACATTTATTACGGTCTTTGTAACATTCATGACGCTCTTAAAATATTCTAAACATGGATGGCATTTGTTTCTATCCAGCTCAGAGTTAGCTGTAGTTCTCTATGAATCCATTAAATGGCTGTTTATTACTGCACCTAAATTGTAAATCTGTAAATGTGGAATAGTTAATTAAAACTTTAACCGTAATGAAAATGCACGTTTTATTTTCAAAATATATATGAAATTCCCATATTTGATATTGATATGCAAGGTAATTATGTAGAACACAATATTAATTAAGTTGGAAAACCTTGCTATATAATATGGTTTTCGGTTTTGGTTGTTTATTGTAGGTTTCGGCATAGTTAAGAATTTTTAAGCATTACTATTCTTTCTATTTCTCCTAAACTAATTTGTTAACTGAGAAAGTATAACATGCTTTTTTATTTATAAGGTTTCTGATATTCTAAAACAGATTAAGGAGCTGACAAGTATAGCTTTGTTTTATAATTATCCTAAATAACAGATCTCTGTTTGTTTTCCACTCGTTACAGCAGTTTTATCGTATAGTACACATTACTCGATAATCAGGTAGGAGAAAGAGAGAAGAATATAAGATATGAGAGTAGTGCTCTGCAAAATTATTACATAAAATATGTAATTGTTCAAAAGCAAATTTCACAGCAAATAACACCACTATTTGTTAATTCTTCTGTACTTGTTTTCTAGGTAGCATTTTATCATAAATGAATGGCATAACATGATCTGAAATAATAATAGTAAAAACAAAGAAAATCAATCGATTTGTTTTATTATCAGAATTAATTTTTATTCGGTGGAATACTTTTCAGAGCTTTAAAATTTTTCCAGTAATGTAAAAATATAAAATTTGAACTTGTAAGCTCATTTAGTGGGAATTATTCAAGAATTCGATTAAACATCAAAATTTGTAATATTGTCATCACCGCGCAACAAGAAATTATCGCAGACTTTGATTCAAAAGAACGGATAGAGCAACATAATATCCAACCGCCTCCAACCCGGTGACTTGAACTTTAGAGTCAATTATATTCGGCAATTATCATTAGAATTTCGATGACATGCACATGTCTGATAGCTGTTTAATTTATTAAATCAATAGCAATAAATGTTTTCGGTTTGTATTCAATTATGCCATCTTTTTATTTATGCACATATATTTTTTGACAGAGTACAGTTAGTCAATTTCCTGACACGTGCGCTCAGAATTCGATTAAGAAATATCCAAGCTGTCCCTACTGCATACACTATGATTAAGATGAAGATAAAACAAAAGAATAGCATCCGATGTGAAAATAGTTATTTGGAGAACTAGTTACAGAAGTAGAACTTTAATAACGAGAGGGTGAAGCTAGACAGGAAGGAATCACTAATCTAATTTTGTAATTTGTTATCTACAATATTTTATCTACGTTTGGTATATTTAACGAAATTTATTTTGAAAATTTGGAAAATAAACTTGATATAAACTGCAGTTTATTCCACTCGGTCAAACTCTACTTAATTTTTTTTCTTTTAAAACGATTTAATATCTGACCTCACTTTGGAGTCAAATTATGACACTGTTCGATTGGGCGCCAAAATTTGAAGCGGCTTAGTATCCTCCGGCTAAGTGCCCCTGGTTGGGCTCCAATTTTGCAGCGATTTGTTGTTGAAGTCGAATAGCCTAACGTTGTGATGCCACTTTGAAACAGTTTGGTAAAGTTGATGATTGGTTGCTTCGGTGTTATTGCCTACGCTTCAATGACGATTTCTCAGGGTGAATTCTGCTGTTTTGTTGATTCGTATTTAACAGGAATGGGAAAGGAGTTGAATCGTGTAAATAAGCACTCGATGCGATATTATATATTGGTGCTTTATGTTCAAAATCTTTCGTGTCCTCTGGTGTTTTGCGTACGATAGGCTCAACTGCGTCAAATACAAACTTAGCTACTATGTGTGAAATTTGCAGATGAGTGCCGCGGCTTGTAAAACTGAAAACTGCTTAACTGACGATTGTGTGTGTTCAGTGAGAACTGCTTTCATGTATCGGAAATGAGTAAGTGTGAAATTGCTTAACTGATTCTCAGCCGAGTATCCACTTAAAAACTACCAACCTGATGTATCGGAATTGCGTGCCCATGTCCGAAGTGGAACTTCTGAGCTGATTTTTGTGAACCATGTGCCTCAGCATCCTCAAATTTAATAATGGTTTCTAGAACTGAACTGCTTTTATCTTACCGCGTGTAGATCATAACTGCGTCTGAGAACTGAGCAAATGCTTCCTTATATATTTATTCAAATCAAGTAATCGTTTGCTTAACAACGCAAAACAGGGTCACTCAGGCACACTCTAGCTTCATGCCTATCTTTAAAACTACAAACATACAATTACCATTGGCTGGTTTAAGCGCACTTACCATACGTTTCATTCGCTATTTTTATGAAATTTAAAACATTTTGTTGATATTGGCTAGTCTAAAGGCTACCATTACAGCGCCTTTCCGGTTCACGGATTTAAAAGTCCTTCAGTTTATTAACTCTACAACGCAGTCCTTAAAAAAAAAAGAAAGAAAGAAAAGAAAAGAATTACATTCGACTGTCGGATTTCCTTCTATTGTATAGAGTTTTATTATCTTGTTGACTTTCCAAGTTACCATAAGCGAAAAACATCAGACTTTCTCCTTTTTTGACATACAAGTCACATGTTAACATTATGCCTTATTACACATATACGATATCTACATTACTAATTACAATACATGAAATATTATCATAATTAAGTTTGCAATATATATTTATATTTCAGTGCCGTATTACCTGTTTCAATTTACATGATTGAGGAATAGTTTCCTGTTAATAAAAGAAATCAACAAACATTGTTGCTGTAGTCCTCATTTTAGATCTCGTTTTCTGACTTCAATAAGTGAAAATGAGGGAAGAATATGCATTTAACAGTCCACCACCAGCAATCATACAAACAGTCGAACAAGCAACTTTGTATATACTTCCTGAAATATCTAGACAACTTTATGTATGTAATTTCACGAAATTCAAGGCCTAATGTGGGAATAAAGAAGTAAGAATAAATTATGATACTGTATTAGAGCATTTTTAAGAAAAGTCAAAGATGGTAAAATCATCTAAATTTTGTTCTGAATAGTCTATGATCAAATCAACTCTTATGATCAACGCTAATGATGATATTTGAACCTCAGCGTTTGTTTACTGGGAACAGAAACTAATCATTATACCTTTATAAAAGTAAAACACGCTTTGAAGACGAGCGATATTATTAGCTTTTGTTTCCTAGACGTGATCAACTAATGGTAGACTTTCTTAACAATGGTAGATGCAAAAAAAAAAAAAAAAACACCTAATGGTCTACGTCGTTTGTCAACGTCTGGCAGGTCGGTCCTGGTGGTGTAGTGGTTACCATACTTGCCTCCTATACCCAAGATCGCGGGTTCGAACCCGGCCAGGACCGATGGATTTTTTCGAGCGTAAAAATCCTAAGCATGGCTTCCTTCGGAAGGGAAGTAAAGCCGTGGGGTCCCGTGTCGTACATTTACGGCACGAAAAAGAACCTCAAGCCTGAAAGAGAGGCCTCTGAGCAAAATTTGTCGGCCGTTTCACGCCCTGAGTTGAATGGGACGCTGATGACCTGAGATGTTAAAGAGCGTCCATAAATAAATAAATCAATCAAAAAAAAAAAACGTCTGGCAGTGAGCGATGGCTAATCAGCCGATGCAGATTCCATCGCCGTGTCGGTCATCAGATAATTGGAATACCCCTATACTTTTACCTTACCTTTTGAACAATGCACAAAAGCACCATAGCTATATTTTGTTTTAAATCAATTCCTGAAAACAGTGAAACAAAATCTCCATCGGTCTTTGCTATACTTTAAAATTAAAATATTATTGAATTTCAGCGTTTTCACAAGCTATCTCATTGAGTTGTCAATACTTTAAGGCAAGTATTTTCTTTTTGCGTTTGTTTGACATTAGGTCAATATGGAAATTAAATCCTTTTATTATGCAATACTTATCCATTCAACTCTTATCGCGTTAAATTAAATATTTAATTATTTTAATTAATTACGTCAAAATGTAACATATTGATAAACATAATTTCATTGAGGTACAGTTGTTGTAAACCAAAAAATATTTTAAGTATAGATATATCATTGTACATATATAAGAAAAACTGATATATTAAAACCATTGTTGAAACCTTGAACATAAATCCCCAAAAAGTGATAAAAATATTAATTATATGACTTTCCAATAGTTATGAGGGCGTTTCAAAAACAATATCAAATTGAATATTTTAAGATGCAACTCTGTTAGCGATATAAATGATATGTGATTTTTCTACACTTATAATATCGATGCATCAACTTCTTTATTCTACCAGATTTTTTTAGCTTCTTTGACGTTATCATATTATTTTTTACGACATCTTTCAGGAATACAAACATATAATAATCTAGGGGAGCAAGATTAGCATTATAAGATCTGAAATCTGAATCTTCTAATGGTATTCAGAGATGCAGTGGCCGTGTGAAGGTGTGTGTTATCAGAAGAACGTCATTAGACAAAAGTTCATTTACCCTTAACGGGAGAAAAATTCTCGGAGGTACAGGGCTAGAGCTGCTAGAGCTCCAGTCCCGAGAGACAGCGGAGAGAGCGAGATATGGATGCTGTTTCAGAGATATGGACGCTGTTTCACATTTCAGGTCATCAGCATCCCATTCAAATCAGGGTGTGAAACGGCCGACAAATTTTGCTCAGAGGCTTCTTCTTTCAGGCTTGAGGTTTTTCTTTGTGCCCTAAATCTACGACACGGGACCCACGGCTTTACTTCTCTTAAGCCATACTTAGGATTTTTAAACCCAAAAATCCATCGACCATGGCTGGAATTGAGCCCACGATCTTGGGTGTACGAGGAAAGAATGGTTACCACTACACCACTAGGACCGGCGCGGGAGATAGCGGAATAGGTAATTTTCTCTGTTTGTCTGGCCGTTTGTAAAAGTAAATATTGCATGTATTAATTTTTTGTTAAATGTAATATAATATATCCGTTGTTATCCGTAACTTTCTGGCTGCAGTATGTTGTTACTTATTAAAAAACTGCGTCTTTCACCTTTTACCACGCGTTGTCTTATAGTAATTCGCAATGAATTCACACACACACACCTTAAGGTTAACCTCGGGTAAATTCTAGGAACCGGTAGACCCAGCGGTTTGCTCCGGCTCGCTACGGCCTGACGGCCCCACGCTTGTCTTATTTTCGATAATACAAGTCGAGAGGGACGGGAAATCGCCGTAATTTTTACCACGCGTTGTCTTATTGGAATTCGCAATTAATTAATATATACACACTAATTTTAACGCTAACCTCAGGTTAAACCTAGAAACTACTGGACTCGGTGGTTTAGTCCTTTTCGTAAATATAAATTAATAGGGGCACGTAAATGACTGTAATCGTGGCAAATACCCTTTGATTCCAGTAGAAAAAAACATATTCCCAAATATAAATTTATAGCGCACTGTGTGCGTGGTACTATGTTAGCGAATAAATCATTGTAATGGTGGTAAATCTCCTTTAACTCCGGCAGAAAAAAAACCATCAGTATGTGAGCATTTGAAACCACTACCTTCACAACTATAGGTAGCATGACGCTCTAACCGTCTGAGCTATTATGCCATTGTACTTGAAATTCTTATTATCTAGCTATAATCCTGATAATTACACTGCCTTCGGCTTCCTCCGCTATGGCTCGGGACTGGAGCTCTTAGCATCTCCGAGAATTTTTTTTTACGGATGAGGAACATTGCCCTGTGTTTCACCAGTGTTCAACATTTTGTCCTTTCTTTCCTAATAGAAGAATAGGTAGAGGATTGAGACTAAAACTTCTTCCAGTTAGAGACGTTTGTCGGAATTCTTTAGACTGTCTTTTGCGCCAATAGACCCCACACGAATCATCTTGTGTTCTTCAGTAGGCGTCCATGGAAGTCATATTTGAGAATTTCCTTGACAATGGTTTGCATATTCGATGCTTCCATCTAATTCTTTTCCAGAACTTCTAAAGAAATGACTACGAATAGTGACATGTCAGCCTGAGGCCACATTCTCACCAGAGACGCCGTTTTTTTTAACAATGTTTAACGCCCATTTTAACTACTGAGGCATCATACGGTGACATTGATGGTATATGAGATGAAAGGATAAATTGGTAAAATTATATTTTTTAAGTAAGGAAGCAAACGTTCCAGGTCTAGGTTTAAAGTACTGAGGAAATTTTGGGAAAACCTCACTCAGGAAGGATGGTCCTGGCAAGAACCGAACCCTAGACCTTCCGCTCACGAGTCTGCGTTATAGCGACCTAGGTCACCCGTTCTGTAAAGACGGGCCAAGTTTTGCTTACCATTAGAATGCCGATTTTATTTAATATTAAATTAATAAATATGTAACCAAAATTTGTTAAGAAGTAGATACATCGTGAGGCAGTCGCCGCTTTTTAACAGTTTCATGCAACCGCAATATACAGTCAAATAGGAAAATATAGGCCCTTATGATATGCATATCTCAGTTGTACAAATTTTACAGTATCGTTCATTAATGTACAAAAACTAATTGAAGCGAACAATACGTTTGCACAACAGAAAATGAATACTGCGCCCATGCAAGTAAGTATACCTTTATCGCCAAGTCTTTCTCAACCTGCACTGTAGTTCAATCGGAAAGAGCAGCATAATTGTCTAACTAAAGGACAGTTTGCGCCAACAGTGGAATTTATTGTTTTGTGTGTTTTTATATTAATACTTTTTCATCATTATTACATTAAATATTTTTAATTAAAACACTTTCTTTTAATTTTTATTTTATTTATATTTAATATCTTTATTGTTGCTAAATTGCCAGTAGGTAAAGGTTTTAGTGTGACATAGGTACAATTAATAAAGCAGGGAATAAGGGTTATAATGTGAGCAAAGACAATAAGGAAATTGTAAAGTACACTTTAACATGGCAGTTTTAACAATAGAGCTACAATTTTTGTATACCTAGGTACAATATTGCAGTGGAAAGAATTATCATCATCTAGTACTTATTTTTAGTGTTTGGACGTTAGTATTGCCCTGAAATGTCTCTTTTTGTTTAACAGAGTTTGATTAGTGGAAGGTTTTCTAACGAAGCAAGTGCTCGAACTGATGACCTGCATGGTTAATGCACGCCTGAGCACGATAGGAACCCCCATATAATTTGCCACTTGGCCTAGCAACCATTGACAGAAGTTCGCCCAGGCTTCGAAATGTCATCCGCGGAGTTCTTTGTATAGGTGCAAATGATAGGATGAAACTTATAGCATGCAGTATTCACATCACAGAAAACTGTCTGTTTGCTCACTTCTTTTGCAACTGCCCGTGAACTAATAATGAGGATTATCGAGGAGAGCGTTCAAAACAGCCTCTTCATTGACTGTGGGTGTCACTGGTAGGTCTCTAATAGGATGGATTCTTGCAAGTGACGCTGCTGTATGCCTTTCAACACTCCGGATATTATTTGCAGTTGATTGTCGTCTATGTGGACATCTTTCGTAATGTAGACAAACTATGAGCTTGCTGTGTCTTCGCTATCGATTCTCTGTAGGTAAGATGCATATTCGTGGAATACATAGAGCGAAGGATGGAACAAAACTTGTGTTAAAACCATGTGCCCGAGAAGACAGCCCACTAACAAAACATAGCGTTGCATGGCTGTGTATAAATAAACGGATGGCATACTTGAGTATAAACAGAAAGCATTCAATGCTGTTGCAATAGAAATCCTAATAATACTTATTACCAAATGTAAGCATTGTGAAATATTTACTATTGACACTAATTTTAAGTCACCGTTTTGACACTATCTCCTCTTCTGAATCAAAGTCTGCGATAATTTTCTGGTTGCGCAGGTAACGATAATAATACAAATTTTGATGCTGCATCTAATTCCTCTGAATAATTGTGACCAAATAATTGTAGAAGCTCCAAGTTCATATTATTTTAATTCCTGGAGAATTTTAAACGCTAGTGGTAATCATATATTATAAAATGTATTTACCGTTTATTTTTTTAAAGTTACGGTAGTTTCCTTGTTATTGCATATTGTGCTGTACTATACCAAATCACCAGAGCCCGAAACTTAAGCAAAATACCTGGTCTATCTGGGTGGATATATTTAAGAGTCGGATAGAAATGAACATGTTTCCATACATTTAGGGTCGGTATAATCCTTGTTTTGGCTTCTGTTACCTATTTTAAGGTTTAAAACATATTTTTGCCTCTTTTGCACCGTTATGTATTTTTCTGCGATTATTTATGCATTTTAAGAAGCACAAAGAATTTCAATATATCGAAGTGAAAAAAGTTAAACATTTATTTATTTTCTTTTCAAGCGGTCAAAAACTTTCTCCTCTACCCATTCATTTAAGCTCTTTAAATAGCCGAACTTTCATTAATGAAAGAAACGCCAGTTACCTCGGGCATGCGAATATTAGGAAATAGAGAGGATGAGGGAAGTACTATAGTTTTGAATAGTCCTGACGAATGACCTTATATCGATCTGCGCGAGACCATTCTAGGAAATTCGTTATGGGGGTAACTTCTAGCTGTGCTATAAACCGTTCTTATAATGTGTTCAGTACGGAAGTAAGAGAGATTCTAATCTGATTCCCCTATAAGCGCATAAACATAAAATGAACTCTATCAGAAATCACTGCGCATATTTGATACCTTGAAAAACCATATTTTTTATTTATAACCAAGAAAAGTCAAAGTACTTTAATTATATGATAAAATTAAGTATCTTAAATATGTATTTTCAGTAATAATAAGTAATATTACTCTCTGTTTTCATTTTTAATAAATCCTTATTTAATTTTCAGTATTTTAACCCTTTTTGCCTCCCTATTTTAACCAATATAAATGCCTTAACTTCCGGGCTCTGCCGATCACAGTACAACATTTTAATGCTGTATAGCCGACCTACATAACTTCCATTTAATCGTTATTGTTATTATTATTATTATTATTATTATTATTATTATTATTATTATTATTATTATTATTATTATTTCATGTTATGTTAGGCCGTTCATATGCTGTCAAGAAAATAAATACAGAAAAATTCAAAATGGTGGTATTAGTGCATAATTAAACAGCTATCAGGCATATGTATAACTATCTATAACTGTCTTATTAAAACTGTATATTTTCAGAACGGTCCTGTTTTTATGGCGTGGGCCGTCCATAGAGCTCAATTTGCTTTGTAGTGTAAGCCCCCGTCACTTTATGCACAGGGATATCGGCTATTTCATCTTCCGGCTTAACATATTGCATCTTGCAGAAAAATAAAGGGCAGCTGACTCAATTTGTATTATGTATAATATCAAATATTTAGTTTTTATAAGCTAATTGTTAAACTGAGAAATTTCTACATTTAATTTTAAAATAATCAGTAATTATAATCAAGTATTTCTGCTGTAAAAATGAATGCAAATATGCTAAACGACACGTGTTTCCCATTAACATCGAAAGGGCATGTACAATTAATTATCACTTTTCCAAATGTTTTGATGTCGTGAACATTAAGTGTTTATATTCAGATAAAGGACATTGGACATGTGTCTATAGGTATCACCATTATATATTTATACAGAGAAACTGTGCTAATAATAATATTCTCAGGTGATCCTGCATTTTCCCATAAAATACATAACACAAAGTAAGAAAGTTTAAGTATCCGGAATTATTTTTTCAATACACTTTTAGCGGCGATTAAGCCACTCATTTACATCTTGTGCAAGAAACCTTCTAAATTGTATCTTCTTGGAGAAGCACATCTGAACCCTCCAGTTGTAAGAACTGAGCGCTTAAGAACGACTCAATGTCGACACAGATTCACTTAAAGTCGCCGCATAGACGAAAGAATTGCTCATCTGACTTTACAGCTTCGAAGTGTTTACTGTAGAAAATCACAACTTTGAAGCAAATTGCTTATCTTGTAATCTCAGGCTACAGGGACAGAAATGTTAGGTAGCTGTCACTTGTAGCATTGTAGACAATAGAAAGACTAGGGAAACCTTTTCTTGTCGGTATCAGTGTATTTACTTCCGGGTTATCTCTGCCTGTTGCAGTGCATGAACCCAGGCAAGTAAAATACAAGTTCATATAAAATCTTTTTCGTTGCCGATATCAGATTGTAGTGAAAGCACATTCAATACAAATCCATGTTTTCAGTTTGGACAATAATGAAGAAACGGCTTGTAGTTAACAATTAACGTCAATACATTCTGATGCGTTTTGAGAAAAAAAAAAAATCTGAAATGAATCATTGTTGGCGACAACGTGTAATGTAATAAAACATGACTTGGATGATGTAAAATATATACTATTATGCTAAATATTTAAAAAAACATTCCTTCTTGTATATCTCACCAACGTTTTTCTTTATATTATGTATCATCAAGTGGTAAACACACAAACAGGGCTATGCTAGTCACGAATTGATGTTGAATCATTTTTAAACGCATCTACCCACTCTCATTATTCTTAAGATTGCCACACTTTTAGAATTTCAATAAGGATCATGAGCATGCCAATATTTTTTCTCTAAAGGCGGACAGGGGTAGTTTTCAAACCATAAAAATGATAAAGAGTCAAGTTAATAAAATATATTTATTTTGGAATACACATTCGCAGTCAATAAGGCAATAACATAATCATGATAGGCCAATATGTTTGCATCTCTTCTTGGCATTATTTACTAATGTTTTGTCATTAAATCCTTGAAAAATAGCATTATATTTAAAATTAATTAAATTTTATTTCCATCTAGTTATAATTAAATTTACAGAGCTTTTACGCCGTTCATTGCTCCATTTCTAATATTGAAGATATTTTCTTTACAAATGCATTTAGAGCCTGGAAGATACATATTGGAACATATATAGGAAGGTGAATAATGAAAAAGGAAAATAATTAAATAAAAATAAACAAAATTTCTTCTCATTGACATAATATATCTATTCAATTGCTCCTATGATAATACACAGTATCAAACAGGCAAATAACAAGACTGGCCAGGAGATAGATATACATGCACTCACACCTTCACTTACAGGCTACTGGCATTAGGCACTCGATTCCGACTCCCGTAAGTGTTAGAAATTTAGAACTATACACGAGTTGCGCGTGATTTAAAAGCACTAAGTCAATAGAGAGATAATATGGGACATTTCACGTCTCTATGACTTTTCAAACAGGTCACAAAATTACCGCCTTTAAAATGTATGGTCAAGTGTTAATTCTTCTATAAATTTCAAGAGGTTCCTCACCCTCAGACCGGAGAAACCTGATGATTAATCTTTGCCCTTCCACGCAAACAGTTAAAACCGCCGTCATTTTGTATATCCTGCACTTCTGATTAATCTTATCGTGCCATCTATTAGACAGTGTAAACATTTTCTCCTAGCGCGGGAGTTTGATCCCTGGAATACTGACAAGTTGCGGTTACTTTTTGAACTTTTCATATATAGATAACTGAGACAGAAGAATAATCTACTTCTTTGTTGCGACTTTTTAAAAATTTATACTGTTTCAACACAATCTAGCATCTTTAAGGAATGTAAGGGTAAATATAATTAAGTCTTTTTAAAACAACTTTTTGGTATTAATAGACTTTTGCTTTGGAAACTTTTCCACAGATATTTTCATTCCTGTTCTTCTAATTTAGCACAACTAAAAATAGGTGTGAGAAAGTTGTGTTGAAAACACACAGATGAAGTTTCGTGTACGTGTGTGTACACAGTACTTCTAATTAGCGACAGTATTCTGCACATTGTGCAAACAGCGAAGCGAATATGTATGTTCTGCTTTAACTTAGAAGTTTCTCATATCTAAACAGCAAATTTTATTACTACCCAAGCCGTTGGTACTGTTGGTTCAGTTTCATCTCGAAATTTAGATCTATCGATCGAGCGATCGATCCTCCCTGCATCATTTCCCTGAGCGCCCAGCGATTCTGGGAGGGAGGAGAGGAGGAAAAAAAAAGCCTCTCAAACCATTTCTACTTTGCTGGTATAAACATGAGCACCTTGGAGCTTTGGGATCATTCACTCTACGTACACTGTATCTTGACATTAATATTTTACGACATGCTATCAGGTGAAGGAAGGATCCAAAAGGAAATTACAAAGACTAATAAAAGAACCTTATTTATGATTTTTTACGAAATAGGATTATATCAAAACAGCAGTTGAGAGTATGTGTTGAAAATGAATGTACTTTCTGTTCTTTCTATGCCTTAGTTTCTGATTATTAAGTATTTCTGGCTCTTGCCAGAGCTGAAATGAACCATTCTTTAGGAGAGAGAGAAAGAAAAGCATGAAGTGTTTAAGATAGCGAAATATGCTATCGTTAAGTGGATAGCATATTTGAAATCTGACGCCCATATCGCTACGAGTTTTAGTGGATGGTCGCTAGATGTCTAATTTCACTGTATGGAAAACTTAATAAAATCTACTGTTGATATGACATTCCTTCTGTCGTTCAAAGAAGTTCACAAGTTTTCATTCCCTTTTCATCATTTCAGGATGCAAATAAGATTCATCTCATAATTCTTTGGTTGAAATACAGAGTCCTTGCTCGGACACGGGGCCGGATTAATGGGGATTTACTTGGCACCAGGAAGCACGCTGTTTGCCGGCCGAATCTGATATTTATAGCTCCTTAAATTCAAGCGCATAAATTTCTATAAGCACTCACAGCACACCAAGAACCAATTTTTTGGTCATACAGTAACATTTCGTGCTGCGCTCGATTACCTATTGGTTTTTCGCTAAATGGCATGTAAATAAAACCATACTTCGTCCGGGAAAAAAAAAAAAAAAATAACAACGGGTCAATACAGCGAACTTAACGTTATCCTACACCCAACTACAGAAGTTAACTTTACTTGCATTATCGCCTGGTGAAAATCCTGAACTACCGTTATCTTATAGGGTATTACTTTTAAATTTTAGTGGCATTCCATGCCTAGATTTGCGAAATTCCTAATTTCTGTCTAAGATTTCTCAGCTTCTCAGATTTCTCAGATTTCTTCGACTTCGTTCCAACTTTTCGTCGATATCGTCGAGTTTTTGGTTTGGAAGAACAAGGCGTTTTACTTTCGGTTTCTTATCAAGAACAGATCCAGTTTCCCTAAATTTGTTCACAAGATTACGAACCGTTTCTCTGTGAAGCGTACGAACAGCAGGGAGTCTGTCTATAAATCGCCTTCTTACTTCTCTGTTTGTTGATACATAGGAATCATACATGAAGATTGTGTGTTGCAAAGTATATGAACTCTTTGGCATTATAACAACACTATAACACCGAAACACGTGGCCTCACGACGTTCGACTTCTGTACAGCACAAAGACTTCGCATAAATGATTAGCTGGAACAATAAAGAGGCGGGAAAATGGAGTGCGGAACATAACTGGTTAGAAACATGGCAGGCAAATCCTCTTTAAGCGACTATGCGTCCAAATAAAAGCTCTGTATTGTGCAGGACAAAGATAAAAAAATTAGATTATTTCTTACGGGTGTGAAGCATCCATCAAGGGTGCACGGCTGAATATCACCAAAATTAAATGTTTTATGTTAAATTTTGTTTTTAAAACCTTTTTCTATTTGAACTAGTGCGCTGTCTGTGACATAGATAGCCGATCAACAATAATATGACCAAAGTCTCGGCCTGCCGTGGGCAAGCGTAATAATGATTTTTAAAACCACTGTCAGGAACGGGGATCTTTATGTATTTTTATTACTGTGTAGAATATCCTTGTCTTGGCCCAGTTGATTATGTCTGCACTCATCTGAGATTTTGTAGAACCTTGAGCCCAACAGAAGGACCGCAATGCAGACGATGTCATTTTAATATCTACTATTCTGCTATTTTTGTAGCATTATCTTCATGGATAATAATGTAATTGCTTTTATTTTCAGCAGTGAATATCATGACTGTTAGTTTTAAAACTCGTTCTTAAACTGCCTTAGTTGTATTTTAGTTTACGATCGATCATAGGCCTTATGAAAATTGGCAATTCTTCATTTACAATTGCTTTCCCTCTAATTTTACTTAATTGCCAACTGCAGCGGTATGAAAGGGATGGCAAGAAGTTAGTGAAATGTCAAGAGTGATTGATGTTCGTGCACATGAAAGGACCGGAGGAATGAGCTTAAATACAAACAGATTTAGGCATTAGTCATGGAAGATAAACTTTTTATAAATATTTTATGTAATTTTTTTTGAAAAATAGTATTTAACACCAGTTTTTACTACTGAGACATCACAGGGGTGAACAGTGATAATACCCGAGATGAGATGATGTATTGGGAAAGAATTTTTTAAGGATGGAAAGGTTCCAGGCCTAAGTTTAAGGTACTACTCCGGCGTTTGTCATGTATGAGGATTGAGGCAAACCTGAAAAAAAAAAAAAAAAAAACAGTCAGGAAGGACGGTCCTGGTGGGAATCGGGCCCCAGACCTCCCGCTCACGAATCAGAGCCTTAACGACCTCAGCCACCCGTGGCGGTCTTATGTAATTTAATTGATCACTTATGTTGATAGTAACAATTCTATAATTTTAAACATGAAAATATTAATGATAACATTGTGGAGTCATTTTCATGGTATATTTATATTCCATATTGAGAGCCTCAAGCGATTCTTAGAGACAGCAGCTAGTGCTTTCCCTTTCGAGAAACTGCGTGCTCACTGATGAATTGCTACACTTCAGTCATGTGTGAGTACAGAAGACAGAAATGGGACATTTGTGCTATATATAGAATGACGATAAACTGATGTTTCAGCGTTTGTAGAAAGTTATTAGACAAGCAATTTGAGACAGAATCTATGGTCTAACCGTTCAAATTTCAAAGTTATAGCATTCAGTTTCTAAAGAACCGATAATCCACTGACTAAGAAATTTTCCTTTTGAAACAATACAAGTTAATAACGATTGGAATTTGTGGATCATGTCTATTTGGCACAGTGCGCATAATATTGGTATCAAGTAAAAGCGGTCATCTTTAAAGAGTTAGAGTTTAATTTATTAATTTTTCTACTTTAGCAGCCTTTCCGTTTTTGCATGATTGAAAATAAATCATAGCATGCCGGCACCTGTGCAACTGACTCTCCCCTCCAGTCACATGGCTGGACTGAATGTTGATCTGCTTTCTCCTTGCGAGCTGTCAGAAGGCATTTGGACTCAGAGTAATGGTGCCGCTTCTCTTCTCAGCTGTGAAAGCTTCAAAATTTAGTCTGTGAATTAACTTAAATCAGGAATGCCTTTTGGTCAAAATTCCTCCCGCAGCGCTGTAGCGTTAATTAGTTGCAATTTCGCATTCATTTACTGTTCTCTATTATAAATGGGACAAGGGCGCTATGCTTATATGTTTGAGTGTGGGTTGAATTGGCATTCTTATTAATTCTGAATTTGTTGGGGTAATTGTTTTTCCTTAATATTGCATTTAATGATAAAAATAAATTGTTGTTTGCATGAACGGTTTCAAATTTTGTTAACTATACCACTTTGTCAGTAAAATTATTTGGAACAGGTTCCGTTTGTTTCATATTATCTAAAGTTTAACAGATATAGTTCGTTCAATTACTATTTTTGCCTATTTCATAATATTACTATTAATGGTTTATAGTCTGTATTGTATGTTTAAATACAAAATTTATATTTGCAATTAAAATTGTAAATATTAACTATTAAACATCCAATCTCGAAGTTAAAATTTTATGGATTTCCTGTTTCTACATTGTAATAAACCTGTAATTCACGGAGGGTAATTTAATGTATGATACAGGGATATAGTTGTATTCTAGATCGAGACGCAACGAGAAAATCGCAGTGAATAAAAGAAGAAGAAAATTCCACTCATCATATCAATGAGCATATCTCGCCATAAAATAATTTGCTATGCAGGACGAAAAATGCGATCTTCAAAACCACAGTCTATCGCCTTAAGCCACAGCTCCCTTTAGTCTAAGCTGCATTACACGATGAATCATGAATCATTATTCAGTGCTGAAATTTAAGTCATTTTCATAAAGTTAAATGTTGAAATCGCTGATGAGTAAGATTTCCTCAATCGCGAAACAGATTTGAAGATGTTTTAAGGCGAATTTTTATTCCATGTTGCTTTAACACTGCCTTATCAACATCTATTCTCAACCTCTTTAATACCAAAGATTTGCTACCTCTGAAATTATTATGGCGTATTTTATTAAAACCAGGCAAGTATAACAGCATTTTTTTTTTGGTATTTATCTTGTTAAAATATTGAAGAACGTTGTTGAAATTTAATAAATTTGTAATAATTTATGAGATTGGATTGGTAGGAACTTAAGGGCTGGGCTTTGTAAGTCCACAATGGAGCACCTCCGGATGAGGCGAGTGAGATACGGGCAGTGGAGACGTTGACATAGACGGGGTCGCTAATATTGTTTCTATATGAGAGGACCATGACGTATCGGAACCCTCCCCCTTCTTTCAAGTATTTGGAGACCCTAAGAAGGACCACTGCCAAATACAGAGGCCAGGGCAGAAACCTAAGCGCAAGTCCAGCGTTACACCGCACACAGCAACAACCAATTCTGTAACAGAACTAACTGAATAAAATGAAATGGATGAGCGCTAAATCCCAGATTTCCCTAAGCAGTGGTGGCGATTGGGAATTAGAAGTGGGGGAGTTAAAGATTATAAGTAATAAAAAGTGCCGGAGGTCTGGGGGGGGGGGCGTAAATGAGAGGGTGGACAACAAAATGCGCCACTTTCCACTACTTGCTGTGCCTCTGCATGAATCTGTTAGCCGCGATGCTTGATATTTTGTACGTATTTCAGCTAAGTAATTTTTTTAATAATAAAAGAAATTAAAGTAAATGTAATTTGTATCTTTTTTGAGTCTTTCTAATTTTAGGTGGTTGAAATGGAATAACATTTTAAATTTTCCTCCTTCCTAAGTATCCAAGAAAAAACGCAATGTTAGGATGGCCAGTCTAAATGGATTTGAACCAAGGATCTCCTGAACGCCACTCTTAGAGTAAAATGTACATATTTTCTTACGCATTTTTTTAAATAAATCGGCATAAATATTTACACAAAATCTGGTCTTGATATGATAAAAATAATCTATCGATTCTTTAAGTTCTTTTCTCTTTTCCGATTTTCCAACAAAATTTGCATTATTGATATATAATCTGCATTAATGTTTATATATACTCTGCTATGCATATAGCTTCTGTTAATGGAACAATAGTAACATAGCTTATTCATGTCATAAAATCCGGTGGTCCTGACAGAAACATTAGTACGTTTTTTGTGTCGAACATACTGCGAGGGTTACAGACACGATATAAATTCTACTAATAGGATTGCATGGCTAATAACCTAACGGAACCAATAGAGCTGTTGGGGCTAATGAAGCGGTCGATGTACACACAGGGTAGGTCCTAAATTGTGCCCCATAGTGGAGTTCATTAGCGATAACCGTTATACCAGAGCCCGCACTTTGTCTAATAGCATTCAGAAGGCTTCGCTTTCGAAACTATGGTTCAGTACCACTTTTCTGTCGCCGATTATGTTAATGGAAGGATACAGTACGAAGCTAATTTCTTAATAATTGGAAACGGTTGGAGGGTTTTGCTGCTGACATAAGGTTAATCTTATATGACAAAGGTTGAATTGTGCAGCGTTTATTTTCATTAAAGTATCATTGTTATAGTTCTTTCAAGGAGTCTGTCCTTGTGGTGTAGTGGTAATCATACTTGCCTCCTAAACTCAAGATCGCTGGTTTAAACCCGGCCAGTATCGATAGATTTTTTCGCGCGTAAAAATCCTAAGTATGGTTTCCTTAGGAAGGGAAGAAAAACCGAGGGTCCCGTGTCGTTCATTTAGGGCACGATAAAGAACCTCTTATCTGAGCAAAATTTATCGGCCGTTTCACGCCTCGAATTGAATGGAACGCTAATGACCTGATGTTAAAGAAATAAAACAAATAATTCTTTCAATGAAGGCAGATATTAGTGACTTTTATTAATTCAACGGTTTACCACGACCTATTAATTTGCCATTTTAAAAATTACGCCATATTCTTATATTCATATGATAGTGGGCTGAAGCCCGGTCAAGGTCGAGGACAAAATATCGAGCGCTAGTCCTTCGGCAGGTGCTTTAAGCTATGAATCCCATGTTGTAGATTTACGGCACGTTAAAGAACTCCATACCTGTAAATGAGATTCTTGGATAAAATTATTAAAATCTCACTTCCAAGTAATACCTTAGTTCCCTGTCAGGTGGCGAAGTAGGCGATGTGCTTAATACTTGTCACTCTGCTCTTTGTACGAAAATAAGCTTACGATAGTAAAGCTTCCTTGGTTAATTGGAGCCGCCATGACTCAGGATGGATACCAAGTCTTATACTCATATTATCTGAAAGTGAATGCTTTTAAATTCATGTTATAAAGTTTGCATTTCTCTAATTTTAAGTTCTGAACAATACATCACAATTTTAGTGATTGAAAAAATATATTAATGAATTAATCTATAGAGTTGTTACATTATTTTAAAGAATAAACATTACGATAAAATATCTGACAAATATTCCCAACGACTCGGACTGAGAAATACGTATTCTTTGTTAAAAGTTTCAATCACATTATCGCAAACTTTTGACTCAAATTCGTCGATAATTATTCGAATTTCTGCTTCAGAAAGCTTTCTTAATATTTCATGCAATTCATTTGCTTTTTATGGAATAAACAGCGGTTCTTCTCTCTGGGCTTTCGTTATAATTTCCTGAGGAATGTGGATCACACTTTATCTACTTACACAGTTCCGATTAATAAACAAATGTAGATGGTCTTTAAAATGAACACTATGAAACCATTACGTCAAACATTTAATGCATTATTGCTATGAAAATATGACACTTTACAGTTTGTAATTATTTATGAATTTGAATATGTAATGTTACGAATATTACGAATATATAAAATATATAAATCGTTGTGTGCACCTATATAATTGCAATTATCATCCTTTACACGCTTTTTTCGCTTGGGCGTAACATTCCATTAATTATTTCTGAATCTTATAAACTTGTTAATACAAATAACTAATATGATGTTGGGTGACAATAATTGTAATCGCAACACAAGTATTGTGTTTTGTTGCCATGATAACAAACTTCTATAAAACAAATGAAGAGCTGCGGATCGATGTAAGCGTGGAAATCTCTCAAAACTCTTTTCATTTACTTTTAATTGAAACTACGTATACAAAGATCCCTGAGAAACTATTTTACTGAAAAGAAAATGATAAAAAAAACTCTATTCTGCAGTTTTAAAAATAACATTGACTTAAATCTATGAAGGCACAATGGTAGAGTAAAATAGCTTTCGAAAAGGCAGGTTTTATACAGAGGTAAATTTTCAAATAACTGGCAATCAACATATACACACTTCTAATATTCATAGTAATGTTACGCCAAAGTAGAAACACAACATTGTGAACAGTTGCTGCTAAACGTAAACATTGTCCAACAGACAGGTACATTTTGGAAACGGATTTTTATTTTACCAATTTTTGATGGAATTATTAAAATTTACCATTAGCTTTTGGTGAAAGTAGGAAATATAAAGTAGAGCTTGTTAGTTTACATGTTCTCTCGCTAATTGCACTAGTATCTGCACACGAGAACAGCTTATTAGAAAAGTAGTTATTTACTTTTATATAGTTAGATGTGAATTTGTGCAATTAAGTGTTTTATCACTCAATAATAATTATTCGTCAATGATCATGGAGTCTAATACATTGATTGCTGCCTTACTTATGAACTTACACATTTGTTTACTTGCAAAATTTATTTGAATTACAGAATGAATTCGGTTATATATACATACATATGCACGCAGAAGGTATTTAGGTATTTCAAAATACTTTTACAAACTTTGGTGATGTGTTTCTCGCACCAAAACAGAAATCCTTAGTTTTTGAGTTATTAATTAAATTTAAATTTTACTTCAACGCGTTTTAAGTTCTAATGTAACAACTTAAATTTGTAACCGAAAATAAAATTTACATTATTAGATAATCGAAAGTTATCGATAAAAGTCTGCTGATGCACTTGGTGTATCCTAGATGACCATGTGTTGCCAAGGGGACTTGTTTACATTTGTTATTTGGATACAGTCGTGGTTAATCTGTTTCTCAACTTTCACTTGTGTTGTTGTGTTGTGTTTAATCTCATAGAATATCCTGTTCGTACCCTTTAAAATAAGAACAACCCTGTGGTTTATGCATGATGGGGCTCCAGCACATTATAGTGCATTGTTCCAGATGCATGGTGGATATCTACCATGACAGATGGATGGGTAGGGAAGGACCAGTTCCATGGACTGCGCTTCCTAGAACCATAATCTTTGTATTTTTATTTATGGGGCCACCTAAATTAAATTATTTATGCATCAGAGATTCCTAATGCAGACACTTTATTAACGGGTCATAGAAGCCCGCGAAACGTTTGACACATTATGGGAGTATTTGAAACGATGCAACAAGAAATGATCCGATAAGTGCATGCCTGTGTGGAAGCATGAGTACATTTTGATAGTTTGTTATAAATTTCTCAGTTAACATTGTGTTTATTATGGTTTTGTTCCTTGTTTTGGTAATATTTCATTAGTAACTAAAAAACTAACTATTTCCGGACATATGTTTGCATATGATTTTTTTCTCCTATTGGTTTGACGAACCCTCCGTCAAAGTTTGTAAAAGTATTTCTGAAACAACCTATAAACATCTGTGAGAAATTTAGAGTTAATTATGTTTGAAACAACGAAACTATCCGTAAAGTGTTGGTGAAATATATGTGTATATGTAGTAAGAACGTGCTGCCACAACCTAAAATGTGTAAGCCATAGCAGATGTAAATTAAATGTGCTACCACAGACTGTAAAAAATGTGTATGATTAAGTATTAACATTTTAGCAGTATCAAAACGCCTTTACATAAATACAGGAGCAATGAAACAATAAACCTCTGGAGGGAAATTTGAAGCAAATAAGTCTAGCATTATTTACCGCACTCCTTGGTAAATATGACATTTGCCAATATATATGAAGAATTTATAGAAAAATGGGGAAATACGCAAACAAAATGTTTATAATAACCAGTAACTGAAAAATAATTACTATATTTCCCAAAGGGATGATTACTGACATAATATAAACATTTGATAAAATAGATATTAGTCGTATTTTCAGTAGCAAAGAAAACATTGTTTATTAATTTAGTTAAATAATAAATGCAACAATTAATATGTAAATAGTAATTATAACAACATTTAAAATAAACCAGATTTAATTTAGTCAAAGAATAAAGACAAGATAAAAAAGTTTATTGTACACATCAAAGAGGTTATTAAATATTGGGGAGAGATTAAAATAAATAAAAGGCAATATTATAATTTTGTTTGCAGATGAAGTTTAATAGTGAAAACATTAGATGCCTTCAAACGCAATTTATATACTAGAAAAAGGGATGTTGACTTAAAGTATTCGGTTGAAAAAGTTCCAATTATGACCTCTATATTCTCTCGATAGTAAAATGTGGTACAAAATCATACATCTGAAAAGTCAGGGCGCTGTTCTTTGTGGGAGTGTATAATCCTGAAACACTTCCAAATATAAACTAAAGAAATTAAAGTGCAAAGATGAGAATTAAGAAATAGTCAGAAGCTTTGTGTGCTAGTTCCTTAAAGAATAGCTCTAGGAGAAAAATTTAACGAAAACCTGGAGCAATATTCGCATTTAAAATACCGGGTGTTATTTTTTAATGTTTAACGCCCGTTTTTACTGCTGGGGCATTACACGAGATGAAATGATAAATTGGGAAAGTTTAATTATTTTTTAAAGAAAGGAAGCGTTACAGGACTAAATTTAGGGTACCTACCCGGCATTTGTCATTTATGAGAACTGAGAAAAATCTGGAAAAATACTCAATCAGGGAGGATGATACTCAGATTTCCCGCTCACGAGTCCGCGCCTAAACGACTTCGGTCACGGGGCAAACCGGTTTAAGGTTGGTGTTAGTGATGGAGGGGAAATTTTTTCTATGTTTTTCTCAAAAGTTATGGAATGATCTAAAGTCAGTTCAGAAGTCAAAGTTTCTTCCTTAATCAGAAACTTAGGCATAACTTAGGTTTAAAAAAAGGCAAAATTAACACAATAATGCAAATAGCACGTGTCAAACTACCAATCTACCTGAAAATATTTCAAAGCTTGGACGAAACAATTGAGGCCAGTTGTGCATCTCAGTTGTTGATTTGGTTTATTTACGGACGCTCTTTAACATCTCAGGTCATCAGCGTCCCATTCAATTCAGGGCGTGAAACGGCCGACAAATTTTGCTCAGAGGCCTCTCTTTCAGGATTGAGGTTCTTTTTCGTGCCGTAAATGTACGACACGGGACCCACGGCCATACTTAGGATTTTTACTCATCGATCCTGGCCGGGTTTGAACCCGCGAACTTGGGTTTAGAAGGCAAGTATGGTTACCACTACACCACCAGGATCGACGCGCATCTCAGACTTAGACATTTCGAACAAATCATGTGATTTTGGTCAGTACTTATTATGAAGTAAAACTAATATTATGTTTAGGCTGTTATTAAATATGGGAGTTTAAAATGCGAGGGCAATTTTTTCATTAAATTGTTTGGTTTATTTAGAAACACTTTTAGAAATCTTAAGTTATTAGCACCCCATTCAATTCAGGGTTTGAAATGACCAATAAATTTTGCTCAGACCTCTTCTCTCAGGCTTGGGGTTCTTTTACGACTAGGGACCCTTAGCTTTACTTCCGTTCCGAAGGAAGCCATACTTAGAATATTCACCCCCGAAAAAATCCATTGACCCTAGCCGGGATTGAACTTGCGATCTTCAGTTTGGCAAGTGTGGTTACCACTAGATCACAGAATTGATACCCATTGATGGAGCCGCCGACTGGTGCGTCCTAGCTAAGAGGTCGTGTTAATGCTACAGAAATCTTCCTTGGCTTTCATGGAACATAATCCCGGCGAAGCTGGGTGCAGTTCCCACCTAGCATTTAACGTCAGTTGCGCAAATTCTGAGTATAACTGGGCATTAAATTGAAACTAAGCGGCATCTGACAGTGGTTCTCAACCTTTTCCCGTGACGTGCCATTATATTAAACGCAGGATATTAGATATAGCAATAGGCACATTTTACGAGGGAAATGAGTGGTTTTGTGGAACAAGGTTCAAAATAAGAGTTTCTCTACACTTATAACAATACTAGTGATTTTTTTAGTTATTTTTGTTTACAGTATTTAGAATTAGATATTTATTGGAGAAGTTATTTTGTTGCCTTGTCCTCCCAACATAATTTTAACCACATCTATAGCTGCTGGTCAAGTTATTCTCCTACCATATGAGGTTTTTCTGCCTTGCTACCCATCAAACTGACTTCATAATATGCCTCTAGACCCTGCAATTTGTTTTTCCTCGATGACAAATCTGATAGTTTTCTCTGAAAACCTTCTTACAGTTGTGTGTTCATAATCACCATACTTTTTGTCAAAATAACGTTTCAAAAGAGAAGGTTTCATTGAATGATTTTAATGCACAAATCACATACTGCGGGGTAGTCCTGGTGGTTTAGTGGTAACCATACTTGCCTTCTAAACCCAAGATCGCAGGTTCAAACCTTGCCAGGATCGATAGATTTTTTCGGGTGTAAAAATCGTAAGTATAGCTTCCTTCAGAAGGGAAGTAATGCCGTGGGTCCCGTGTCGTACATTTACAGCACGTAAAAGAATCTCAAGCGTGAAAGAGAGGCCTCTGAGCAAAACTTGTCGGCCGTTTCACGCCCTGAATTGAATGGGACACTGATGACCTGTGATGTTAAAGAGCGTCCGTAAATAAATTAAATAAAAAATAACACTGCGGTATTGGAATGTTTTCTTCTCCATCTCCACTATATGTGAAATCATAATAAATAACTTCTATTGTACTTACAATAGAAGTTTGTGTACGGGCTTTAGGTTGCTTTCTTGTATAATGATGCCTTCTGTTGGATGCTTAGCATTAGAAATAGTGGTGACTGGCAGAATGGAATTATTTACCCCGCATACACTCTTTCTCCCTTTGAGCTTTTCTAGCAGTCCTTTAATTAACCAATTTTCCATGTTCTGGTTCATTCTTATGAATCTGGCACAAACTACATTATATTTGACAATTCAACAAATGAAATCTCGCATTCAACAACAATATTATAATTCCACTGCTTTCTTAACTGTAAATGCATCTGACAGCTAAACAACTGACAAAACGTATCTCATTGTTGTCTGATCAAATATATTCGAGTTGCTCTCTGTCATTCTCGAAGATTAAAATTGAACTTTCGTATTATTTTTGCACAGCATCATACAATTTTTTATGATAATGTTAAATCTATTGTTTCCGTTTAGCTACAGTAGAACGGTCAAGTATTTGTTTCTAAAGCTGATGTTGATTTATCTTATTTGATAAAAGTTTTACGTACCACCCTGCAGTGGCTCACGTATCATAGGTTGAAAACCGCTAGTTTAACAGAAGAGCTACTTTTGTCAGGAAAATCTTTACCAGATAAAATCTGGGTATTACATTTTAGAGCATAAAGCAGTTTCAAAGGGTTTAATTTCACCTGCTTTCCCAGAAAAAGCTGTCATTTTGTCAGATACATTCCCAGTATTTTTAGAGTAGTAATAATGTACATATGTGCCAAGTTAAATCTTAATGTCGACTGCGTTAAAAATCTTTCCCAGAACGCAGCCGTAATATGAAACATTAACAGTGTTGCAGGGAACAAATGAAACAGTGCCGCATATCTGGCCGTAATATATGCCATTCATGAGCCCACACGAATTCACTAATGTGCGAAAGGTAGAGGGATGATCCGATATTACTTTACGGCGCCAGTGACTGCTGTCGTCCTCTGCTGTTTTATGTGACGACAACCTATAAAATGCCAGCAACGTCTTGTGCTGCATAGGAAAATAAAACAGTTCTGCTCCAGTAGTTTTACATAAAGTACGCAGAACATTTCCAATGTATTCTAGACTTTGAATACTCTGTCTTGTCGCACTTGAGGGAGCCATATAATGTTCTTTTTGCATAGCCATTAATTCTGTCTTGATGTTCGTGTCAACATATGGTCATTACATTTCAATGGTCTGTTTCCCACGTGCAGTTACATAAACTGCCGCCGATTCATATTTGATGTTTCACTTGTTCTACTTTGAGCTGCATAAACTTGTGAGAAACAGCATCGACAGTTCTCAGTTTCAAAGCAATGAAATTAAAATATTAAACGTACGTCAAGCAGAAGCTGCGTAAACCAAGTGAATTCCTCATCTGGTAGAGGAACTTTGAAAAAGAATATAAAGTTCAAATTATGACTTTGTTAATTAATGAAATGAAATAAGTTATATACTGTGCGAGGATTTTGAAATATTTTAAATGTAACCATGTATATGAACTGAGCTCTTGATATTATGTTTACATTCACTAAAATAGAGAAAAATAACAGAAAGTTTGCAGTTACATTGTGTATTTAAGATGTTCATATGTTTCAATAAAACAAGTTACTATTCAGAATCAATTAAATGACACTAAGCAAATATACACAATAAACAATCGAAAGTTTCATAGATTTTTATTGTCTTTTAATACATTTAATTTAAACGTTATTGAAGTAAAAATAAATATCGAAAACGTTTTCTGAATGTTATTACAGAGCGCTCTTATGTACAAATATAATTCTCACACACATATTAGATTAATATTTCACATTTGTTATCTTTACGACGGTGCTTTTGTGAAATCTAAAACATATGCAACGTTATAAATACAGTCTATATGCTGAATTAATTTGTTCTTTTATTTTAAAACAATAAAGAGAAAATTAAATGCAACCTAACGTATTAAATTTCAGTTTTCAAGCATACCCCTACTTCTAATGGCCAAATGTTTCTAATTTTCGGAAAATATTTTTCTTATTTTATTTAAATGGTATGTACCGAATTTTGTTGTGAAGAAATATATTGGTGCCACTAGTGATTTTTAAATTTTGTTGAGGTAAACCCTCTCTCGGATTAATCTGAATTGATTGATTTTCAGGAAACATTTTTCTTATTTTATTTCAAAGGCATGTACCGAATTTCCTTTAAAAAGTTAAAAAATTCGGCGACTAGAGTGAATTTTAAATTTCTCATTAACCCCCACCCCTCATAATGGCGCGATTTCTCTGATTTTCCGAAACTACTTTTATCAATTTATTTTAAAGAAATAAACCGAGTTTCGCTGGAAAAAGTTGCTGCCGTTAGAACGATTTAAAAAAAAATTAAAAACATTTTATCTTTAAATTTACCCTCATTCCCAATAGACCAATTTTGCTGGTTAACGAACTCGACGAATCGTTTGTTAATTGATGGTTATATGACGAGAAAAAAAATGCGATCGCTAGAGCACTAAAGGACGGACAAACACGCACTAACACATAGTTCTTTTCATTGTTATTTTCGATACCTAGTACGTAGAATCAATTTGAAGAAAATTTTCAATAATTGTTTCATGGGTACAACCGCAGTAGCTTACATTCATTCTGAATTCGTTAAAATGACTATATTTATAAGAAATGAAACACCTTTCAAGCTCATAAAATCATAGTTACTTTGTAGGAACAAACATCTTTGGAGCCTATTCAAAATTGAAATTAGAATTATTTTTTAAAAATCCGATTTCCTGACAATAGTTGTAATTAGTGGTAAAATTAATTATAAAATTGAATTTAATATAATTATATTTGATTCGTTAATTACAAATGCATTCTACAGCACGATTGAAAACCAAACAAATTCCATTCAAAAGGAAATTCTGTTTCATTTTTTGGTTTTGTCATTTTCCTCTACGTTTTTATATTTTAGAATGTTCCACCTCTGATCCGTTTCTATTTATCTACAATTCGTGTTTCGAGAAACAAAATGTCTAAAATGTATGTTTCTTGCGAAGTTTCCATTTTATACATTGTTGCATCGCCATAAAAGTTGATAATATTGTTGATTCACTAGGAAAATGGAGCAAAAGTTTCTGATTAAATACCTGAAGATGAAGGGGTTGCTACCTGAAATTAATAAATAAATATCAGAAACTCGGTGGAATGTGTTGTGTTTTATGATATAGTAAACAGATGGTTTCCTGAGTTTACATTTGAAAGAATACCATTTTACGATGAGCATGTAGGTAGTCATTGTCACAACAGAAATAAAAAAAAAAATATATATATATATATATATATATATATATATATATATATACAGGGTTAACAAAAAATGTGTTGATTATAGTGGGTGATTTTACCTTTGTGGGACCGCTCCACGTACATTTGGCCGCAGTTGACCTAGCTGTGCAATTCTCATCTCATTCCCATGCCGGGAGCCCGAGGGAAGATCAATGCTAGTCCGGGCGTGTTCTTGTGTGACAGTGTATTTAGTATTCATTAAGTGGCGTAAAACAGTGCATTAATTACAGTTAATTTGGCTCAATCAACATATTCTATCTCCATAGAGCATTTATTTACTATTATGTACGTACAGAATCAGCTCTTGATTTAAGGAGATTGTTTCAAGAGAGATTCATTTATATTGAACTTCGAAATGAAACTTCGATTCATAGATTAGTAAAAAATTTCGTGAACGAAAAATATTCTTGATAAAAAGGATACAAGCCACACACAGTAATCGTAGAAGAAACGTAGGAAACAATGGACATGCTCTGTAACGTTCCCCTAAAATCACTTCGGCATTTTCTCAGCAAACAGGTGTTAACCGAAGTTAAAGCCCTATAAAACTGCTGTAATACAAGAACTTAAACCGGGTGACCCTGCATCTAGATTTATGAATGGATTTAGAATATTGAGAATGATGGAGAACTGAACTCTAATCTAATTTTCTTTTCGGATGAATCTCTGTTCCTCCTAAGTGGGTATGTTAATTTACACAACAACCGATATTAGCTTTTCATCTCGTGTATCATGAGTCTTTAGTAGTGTCCGGCAGTAAATATAGACGTTAAATACTATTATAAAATAAAAGCCCATAGCTCCTTGCGTGCAATTCATGAAATATTCAATATAACCTCCTTCGGTTCCCTGATTTAATGCATTGTAATTTTTATCTCTGGGGGGGGGGGGCATTCAAGGAAGAAAATATAAAAGACAAATCCACACACATTACACGAAATGAAATTCTTCAATTTCTCGCAGGAAAGTGCAGAAGGTAATGGTTAATTTCATAAGTTGATACCAGAAATGTATGGAAAATGAAGGGAGGTTGTTCCAACCTCCTATTACTTGATAATGAAATAACATTTCATTGTACGTTCTATCTATGTAGTTTTCTCTTAATAGTAGATTCCGAGGCCATATTTTGTTTGAATTATTTTTGTAAAAATCTTTTAAAACCGGATTTTTAATTGCATTCCATGGAATTTTGGCAGCAACAAACATCCTGGTTGTCTGCACAGGAATTGCTACTGGGGTTGGATGAAGTAGGATGTGTCATTGGAGTTTGTTTGCTTCTGCTGAGCTTTTGCCACCTACCGCCCCTTGCACACGCTGTCTCAGGTGGCATTTCTTTCCCTGAGAGATCTAAAAAGTGTAGAAGTTAACGCAATTAAAAACCTAAATTTTGTGCTGGCGTATTTCTATCACAAAGTGCGATTACTTGGTTCGAACAACCAAAATCTCAATGACTCGTAAATACTTTTAACTATGGAAATTTAAAAATTAAAAGGTACTTGTCTTTTTCTATCGTAAGTGAAGTGTGGAAATTCTGTTAGCCTTTGACGGATCAGCATAGGTTTAGCATTTTTATTTTTTGGCATATTAAACTGCACAGGATAGCGTCCTACTACTTCAAACTTCTCAACGCAAATAAGAAGGAAAGAGGCTAACAGACATTCAAACTAACCGTTATACAGCTTATGAAATTCTATTTGATGAAAATTCAACGTTCACCAATTTCTGCATGTTCTGGTGGTGTTAATCGCAAAAAACTGGCCTTTAATATTGCTTACATGTATGAATATGTGAACATATAGTAGAATAACGAAGATTTAAATTGATTTTATGCATTTTAAATCTGATATTAACAAATTAGGCTCTTAATAATCATTCTTTGACACTAACAAACTCATCGAACAGCTTTCATTTTTCATGTAATATATATGTTAATAATTATATTAATTTTATCCTAAAGAAACAATATGCGCATTTGCCCTAAAATCGGATGTCTGGTTAAAACTTATAAGTCATGTTGAAAATGGTGCCCCTCAGCGGCAACACATTGTCAGCCTCTGCGTAGAAAATTCCCGTTTTTAATCTAACTTTTCACGCCTAAGGACACGGCGGTTCGAAACAAGTTTTTGTCGTTGAGAAATCCTGTCATTTGTAACTTTTTAACAAGTTGAACAGTTTCATACCTGGAACATAATTGCCAGATTATTTTCTTGTGAACCACATTACTACTTCTCTGTAAGAAACATTTTCACATATGAATCTTACATAAAACCCGTTCAAGACTATAAAGGATATAACAAAAAGGCAATGTCAAATATTTGGGTAACATTCATGCTTATAAAGGTTGAAAATATCTTATACGAACATGGGGTCCGGTCCTTGTTAGAGCCCTTTGTCTACACATCCGAATACACAGTGTGATATGCAAGCTAAAATGCCAGCATAGCTGTTCTATGGCAATAATCCCACAACAGAACAGTTGCTTAATACGTACAGTAGGTAAACATTTGCTTTCACCTCTGGTTAAATGAGTTTGGGGTGTTCCTTAATTCCTAGGTTCACCGTTGTTATGGTCGTTTAGTACCACATAGTCCCCTCGTTATGTCACTCACTTCATTACTTGACGTCAGTTCTGTGAGTTGACTAATCTCGTTCCAGGTACAGGAAAATGAGGTATTGAAATAGGGAATTAGCAGACGCTCATATGATCTATAGATTAGCCGAAGGCGCAGAGAATTTTCGTGCTGGTATTCTGCAAGCTACCACTCAATACGAGATACTCCAGCGCATCAGAGAGTCCATGCGACGGCGGGTTGACGGATGTATCCGAGCTAACGGAGGACATTTTAAACATTTTAAAGTTTCATATACTTTTCTATTTCCACATTTTTATTTATGAATATTCCGCTATGTGGTATAGAAGTAGTAAAATGCTCTAACAAGGAAATAAAGCAATTCCGGACCCATTACTTTTTTATCCTGTGTATTTGAGGAATGTTTCCCCAAAGTTTTGACATACATTTTTGTTAAAGCCTGTATTTACGTAGTGGCATAATTAACAAAGAACAATTAGATATTAATTTACATACAATGAAAGTATCGAGTAAAACACAAATGCGTACCATCCGCTGACAAATCATGTCACCATTATATGGGCCTTTACGACAGGATTCTCCTAGTATTCAACCGCGCTCTGCCGGCCCGTAACAAATAAATTACTTTATCTTATAATATTATTTTAAATGAGAAATACTTAATTAGAATAATTTTATTTTTATTTCTGTTTTATAAAAGAATTAAAAATATATAGCTTTAATTATACACAAGTTAAAACAAAATTTCTTTTCCCAACCTCTTTCTCAGGAGCAATAACTTCAAATGTTTGTTTTGTCATCCGGTGTCAAGGTTAAATTACAGGCTGAAGCAGGTTCGATTTTGTTAGATCATATGGCATTAAATATATAAAATGAAGTAAACCTTTTAATTTCCTTAATATATGTACAATTACACTTACACTTTTGTTCAGGGCATTAACATAATAGTAATAAAATCACAGTAGTATTTCTAGATAAATAAGCTTAACTTATAATTTAAAAACAAATTTCTTACAAAACAAGAATAATTTTAACATCCATTCGGTTAAGTATTTTCCAGGTTATAACTTAATAAAATATATTTTCACATTCCGTTGTATATAACAGTATATAAATGTCTTTAAAACTACAGCTGCAAAAGCTTAACTGAAAATAAATAAATCTCAGAATTTCGAATCCCAAGTGGATGATCCTAAATTTTTGACTGACTCTGTAAGAATGGAGCTATACAATAAGTCCCCTGGTGCTCTTTTACCTCAGCTCTCAACTACCAATGATGTTTGTGGGCCTAACTTCTTGATAAGGAATACGGTAAATGCGGGAAATAAAACAGAAAATCCGAAAATGAATATATGTTAAGTTATTTTCTAGTTCAACAATTGTAAATGAAAAAAATCAGATAATTAAAAAAACCGCGACCAAACATTATTCATAAATTAAAACAGCAATTCTTTGCAGTGCATCAATAACACAGTGTTTAAAGAACCTGCACATGGTGGAATTTTAATGTTGTGTTAAAAGTATTTTCTGTAACTACCATGGCTTTCTTGAGTGTGATGAAAATTTAATTAAATTCTGTTTGTTACATTGTCAAAATGCAAGGCGCTGAATACTCTGGTAAACTATTTTAATAACGAAATTCAAAAGTAGTGATTAATTTACTGAAGAAACTTGAAGTGTTACTGCTGAAATCGTATTTGATCTGACTGCACATTTAAAAAGTCTACTATTGGAACATTTTGTGTCTTAGGTGCAGTTTTTGAAACGTCATATATCTGTTCGATAGCCTATCGGATAGACAAACGTTTCCAAAATTAAGATATCTATTCCATAATTTTATATATTTGATGAGAGTTTCTGAAACATTACAATGTATCAAATGGATATCTTTTCAATACCTCATCTGACGAAAAATCTTCAGATATCTAATTGATATGTTATATCTCCGCGCACTTATTATCTGAAGGAAAAACCGGAAACTATATTAATTTCCAATTTTGAATCTTCAGCTTAGTACCTGTATCATTAGTTCTTTTATGTTAAATATTTGTTTTTTCGAACACAAAATCAATTGATTTTCTTTTCAAATTCATCAACGTTCTTATCACGTTTAGCGTTCATTTTGCCATTAAGTTGATTAGTGCAATTGAAATATGACACATGATCGATAATGGCAGTTTGATTCAAATGCACATTTTAATTCAACATCTTGCTTTATTTTGTATATAGTTCTCGGTAAATCCCAATAAAAGAATGCTTTTCCTTGCCTCGTTCTCAATTAAAATAATCTCTTTTGACACAATTTTCACAATTTTTTGCTTGTAATGAAAACGGGATTTCCAAACAATATAAATACATAGGATTTATAATAAAATAAAATACATTTTTGAAGTTTAATATTACGCTTGAATATATAAAAATACATAATGTATTTAAATGGAACCAGAGAAAAAATTATACCAATTTAGCAGAAATAATAATAATAATAATAATAATAATAATAATAATAATAATAACAACAATAATCGTCTGTGATGTACATTAAAATACGAATTTATTACCAAGGAGTGGACATAAGAAACAGCTGTTCCTCCATCTTGCTCTTATATGATGTCACTTGTAATTTTTTACTAATATATTACATTTTTTTAATGAACAGAAAGTTACAATTCCATACTTTACAAGGGCTTGCACTAATACGCTTATAGTGTATTAGAGCATGCCTTTATGGAACAGGGTCCTTATAATCTGTCTTTGATGCTGTAAGAATATAAGAAATAAAAATATAAAATTTAATTCACGCTACTGCTGACAGCTACAGTAATTACACGATAAAAAGGGCAAGTCACCATCTGTCGGGCAATTCTGAACTTCACTATCAAACAGACAATTAAGAAAGAATAATTCTAGATCGTAAACGGACACCTATAACATTTATGGAATGGACAGTTTTAGAATAGATGTGTAAGCTCAGAGGACAAAACAATTAAATTCATGCACTCCGGTCTACTTTGTTATGCTGCATTTTTCTGTTAGCATTTTGACTAAAAAAAAAAAAAAAAAAAAAATATAGAATATCCTAAATTTTTAAGATATTCTAACCTTAATATTATTATTCTTTATTTAGTTTTACTTTGCATCGATAGGGATTGGATGTCGTTAAAGCACAAACTCGTGCATGGGGTCCGATTCCCACCAGGACGTCTTTCCAGAGTGAAGTTTTTGAGGATTTCCTCAATTGTCGTAATTGACAAATACGGGAAATATATTCTAAAACATTATGCCTGGAACGCATATTTCTCATATTAAATTCCTGTTCCAGTTTATAATTTCATCACGTGCATCATCAAGTCTACCCTTTGTAATGCCAAAATTGTTAAAACGGGCGTTTAACATCACTAAGTAAAAGATTTCACTTTGCTTAAAATGCCCTGCCTGCCTTTAGGGAAGCAAGGTTTTAAATGCTTTTTACGTAATTTTTTATTCTTGGATTTCTTCAACGGTTTCAGTGATTAATTACTTTTTTTTTTTATTCTTCACCGGCTTCAGTGATTAATTTACGGAGGTGGTTTCTTTTTATAATGTTGTTTATTTGCTTTAGATTTATAGCAGCTTTTCAATGCTCTTTTTATAAGTACTAAAGTCATTTACTTTGCATAGAAAGTTTGCGTTCATTCTTCTTTAACTACTTATAAAATATCAGCGGCTCTGGTTCATTCGTTATATACCCCATAAATGAAAACTGAAAATCTAACTCTTACAGAAAAATACAACTAATAAGAACAAGATTTTGGAATGTATTTAAGAAATAATCACATATAGAACATATGTATTTTAGAAAGTCTTCGTAGGTTTTGTGGTTTACCTGCACATTCGGAGGATCCTGGTTCGAATCCCGTAAGTTCAGTTACCGAATTTTTTAATTTTTCTGGAAAGATGAATGTCAGCGTTGTAGATTCTGTGTTCAATTACGTACTCATTTCACCAAGCATTCATTCACCATCTCTTTAGCCTTCATTGTTATGAAGAACGTCAAAATGTAATAGTGCACGTGGTCATTATACTATTACATTTTTCGGTGCTAGTGTGCAAAAACGCACATATGGGCGATTCCATGAGAAATCCGACTTCTAAATTAAAACAAAATTAGAATATGTGCTGAGCTTTTCTTTTATTATTATTATTATTATAACAGTACATTTTCATAATCTTAAATCATTAATATAAGGGGAGATGCCATAGTGTATATGGTTAAAAATATCACTTTTCTTTAATAGTTTACTTCACAATGAATGAATAGTGTTTAATGCCCGCTTTTGCTACAGAGACACCACAGGCATGAATACATGAGATGAAATGATAAATTGGGAAAGGATTTATTTTTAAGGAAGAAAACGTTCCAGGCCTAAGTTTAGGGTACCTCGCCGGCATTTGCAATTTATGAGGACTGAGGAAAACCCGGAAAAAACCTCAGTCAGGGAGGACGGTCCTGGCGGGATTCGAACCGTAGACCTCCAGCTCACAAGTCCGTGCCTTAACGATCTCGGCCACCCGTGGCGGTATATCAAGTAGGATTTATATCAAAACGCTCCTAAAAAGTTTAAATGCCATTAAAAGTCATGTGTCAAATAGTGACACGCCCCTTTTTGTGCTCTAGTTCCTTCAAAATATTTCAATTGTATTTTGAAATTCCCGGGCTTAGGCAATTTTTCCCCCTCTTTTAGGAATATTTATGCATTGCCTACACTGATGGACGCTCACAAATTGTCAACTGTTGGAAACTTCTTGTTGCTGTTTCCTAAGAGTTTTGTTTTGAAACCAGCTGGAAAAGCTTGCAAAATACCATGAGATTAGCCTTTGTTCAAAATCGTAAAGGAGGTCCTGAAATAGATAAAAAAATCTGTAAATAAACGTATTGGTGCGGAAAATGTAAACATTCAAGATGTTTATAGATTTACGTTAGGAGAGTGACAAGTTAAATCAACTGATGAAAACATTTCAAGAAGAAAGTTGTTTTCTATATAATGATATTTTGGAAATAAGTGACTGAGAAGATGGAGTGATAAGTGGTAGCCATATATAATACATTTCAATTTACTGTCAAGTGCTTTGAACAGTTTTGTAAAACGCAGCTTCTGTGATGCAAGTGGTAGTGTTGTAGTAGATAAGTGCCTATAATTCAAAGTATTTACATTTGGAACAGGAAATTTTAACAGATTACTGTACAAGATGCATTTAATTTACTTATTTTTTGCACTAATATCTAAAAATTTATGGGAGTTTTTAAATTGAATCCTTTGAAAAATGTATAATAATATGACATTTAGAAAATATCTATAAAATACAATTTTTTATGCACTAATGAAGTCAGTAGACACAAAACATATTCACTTATGTGTGTGCTAAATTTCACAAACCTAACACTGATGGTTCATATTCAATATGTACCTCTACATGACAAAATTCACCTCCCATTAAGAAGCAGTATTATTCATGTTTAAAATTGACAGATTTGAAACTATTTGGATGGATAGCCCAATTATCAAAACTGATTTAAAGAGCTCCATTTTCTTTACATAAATTGGTTCGAAAGGATGAGGATGAAGACATGGAAGCAGAATTCCTCAATTTGTTTAGTATGCCGAATGATGTTCTTTAATCAACTGTAGGTATGATTTAAGAGCAGATGCATTGGTGTGCCCTGTAAGTTTGATAAATTATTGATCATTCATTCCAGCTTGTATCATCCGTTATACGAGAGTCGATCGGCTGCAGTGATTAGATATTTTGACATCAGTGGTCATTTGTGATATGATTATTGGTTGTTGAGATTAATCGATTTTGTACATGGATTTATAGGGAAACAAAAGTTTACAACACGGAGGAGATAAATGCACGTCCTGTGGCCTGTTTCATAAAATTTTACTACAGTATTTGGCCAGTAATTACAGTCGTGCGTTTCATAAAACTTCCACAGTAGTCAAAAACTTAGCACCGTAAATTTACCGCATAGCATTATCCTTATCGAACTTATAATGGTAAATATATATGCAGAATTTCTACCCACCACTCTAGTCGGGTAAAACATTTTCAATTGTGTAATTAACATGTTTCTGCAAGCTAAGAATATACAAAATCATTTTTTTTCACACAAATACTGTGATAAAAATGAAGAAATGGTGCCTGCGTTGACTTTTAAAGTACACGCCATTTTTGCTTTTTTATTCAAATTATTTTCGCAATACTACAATATAATGGATAGTAGCGTCAAAGAATACAGATTACTTATTCGGTGATTTATTATAAATAACAACTGAATATCGGTTTCCGTGACAGCAATAAGAAATTTTTATGAAACAAAAACTTTTACCCCGGTAGAAATGTGAAATTTAGCGCGATATTGATTGGTGTTTTATGAAACAGGACACACAGGATAAAATATAGGTGAGAATTACGATAAATTTACAGCAATATAAAGCTAATTCGTATAAAACATGATTTCATATAAGTGAAATAATCACAAGTAATATGACAAGAGTGTCCGAGATTGTAGGTCTGGAAAGCTCAAACCCACCAGTGATACTTATTAGATCTATTCTACAAATAAAATAAGAATTTAAATAATTCCTCTAATCTTGGCTTAATAATTTGTAATAAGTGTATACTTGTGTATAAATATGTATACTTAACCTTTTCAAGCCATCTTGCAATAGACTAATGTCGATTGTCACTAATGCCGATAGAAAAGAATAAAAGTAATATATATATTTGAAATTCGCACAGAATATTAACAATTTTATAATATGTTATACTTACTAATGAATACTTACTTATCTAGAAACCACGAGATTGAAAAGATGAAAGTCGACTATTACAAACGTTGCGCCCGATTTACTAATACCAACAAAACATTTTACCATTATAAACAATGTATTTATTAAAATTTATGCAATTCCTAATGAAAAAAAAAATAAATTTGACGCATTACCAAAACCCTTTGAGGAGTTCTACACTTTTGAGTTATGACCCTAGATAGTCGATAGTTTTATTGCTATTAATATGTTGTCACCGCCTGCTAGCAAAAGGGGTCAGTGATGAGTGCTCAGGAATTATATATAAGAATTGGCTACTGCCCAGAAGAGCAATACTGTTCGCGCGGTAAAGGGTTTTGATAAAATTTCAACGATAATTTAACGGCGAGACCAGGCTCTGATTGGTCAAAGTTCAAAAGTTTGTATCATTTCATTGGTCGATTTTATGATGAGGTCACATAAGTGAAATAATCTCAGTAAAAACCAGTCTTGCCAAGACAATTATTTTCAAAGTCTTATTCTTAATAACGTGATCTAAAACCTATGTAAATTAATGCATTAGTATAGAGTAATAATGGGACACCAGGGTGTACTTAGGTGCATATATCCACACGGTGCGTTAATTTTTATTTCATTGGACGTGAGTTTCACCAAGACTGACTATATTTATCTGATCCCAATACAGAAGAAAATGGCAGCTGAAGTAGCCCTATTGCTGCCAATAGCAAATACGAAACTTTTACGCAGTATTATGTGTACAAGATGACATTGTTCATAATTAGAAAATGTTTCGATGGTTTTTAAGAATCTGAAATTATTTACAAACAATATTTCTCATATGTAAACGAAATATTAAATAATATGAATTATACATTTCTTCACCGGAAAACCCAACTATTTATAAAATACAACTCCACATAACTGAACATCTTAAAACTAATCGACATAGTTGAAACATTATATTTATCGTATATTTTAAGGAAAAAGACATAATCTTTCTTGGTAATAGCTATAAACGGGAGTACCCATCTTGCCTTAACTTCACTTGCAAAGGAGTCGAAACCTAATATCCTGTTCACACCTTTCATTAAAACTCTCTTCATCTCGCTCCAAAACCTGCTTCATACGTTCTTCCGGACCTTTCCATTAACCCTCATTATCTCATAAGATAGACTAAGGAAGAATTGCACAAAAAATGACATTCTTAATTACAAATTTTAGTAAGGAATGTTTAATACAAAATACAGTTTCATCAATAATTTCATAACTTGCACATGTATACTCTTTATCCACTCCTTTAATTACTGCTATTTAGAAAATTTAAATATGTTATTATGCAGTGCACTGCCATAATTAAGATTACAAGAGTAACCGCTATTATTAGCTGAATAAAAAACTAAAGAAATAATACGCCTTTGTTCATTAATGCAATGTAGTAAACCACGTAACTGCAATGAACCAAATAAGCAAACCCGTGTGTTTAATACAGTAACATGAAAGATTTTACTACAAGTGTAGTGTCTTTGCATAACCTCGCTTGCAAACGAGTCGAAATATATTGCAATATCAGGCTCACTAAAACTCTCAACTTCTCGATCCAAGCCTCGCTTCATATGCTTTTTTGGATGTTTCCTTTATTTGCTAATCCACACCGTTACATTCATTGTAGATTAGAGACATTTGTGGAACATGTCCTCCCTAATCACAAAGTTTGGTACGATACGTTTAATACACACTACAGTTTCATCCTTCACTTCAAAAGTTGCACTCTTTATCCATTCCTCCTTTAATTGCTGTTATTTAGGAAATGTAAGTATGGGATTTTGCCTTGCAGAAAGGCATCGAGAGCAAACCCATGTAGTACTAACACCACTAAACAAATTCCTATTGTGATTTCACTAAATGAATATTAGCTTAATAAAAAACAAAAGAAGTAACATTCTATTGATTTACTTCCAACTATAAACCACTACAATAAACCAGAAAGCTGCAAATTAATACTTGACGAAACTAAGAAACGGAACTCATATTCCGCCACCTTGTCTACTATCGATACCTACCTTGGGGTCTGTAAAACAGTAGGTGTTGGTTCCACTACAGGTTCAGTACAATGGAGCTATGTTTTGCACGAATCGACTCTTGAGAGCCGCGCATGAACTGAATTACAATGTTAGAAGGCATGTGTATACCTTAGAACTTTTTAACACGCTTGGCAACAGTGTATCGGATCATTTCAAGTAACCACATCGCTCTGAGGGATGCGGAGCTCAAAGTTATTGCTTTGTTCTGCTGGATTTACTGCGGGGAATATAGCTCTAATAGAATTACGATCGATCTGTTTTCTGCAGTACACATGAATTGAATTTCAGAAGCAATTCCGATGTTACGACGTAGCCAGCTCTAAAAGAATCTGGTGATAACCCTAACAATATTGTACCAGAGTCTGGGGATTGGATTACAAGCTTTCTACAGGTTTTAACAATCACATTTACTTTGGGAAAATGTGTTACATCTAGCAAAGGGAATTCAGTTAAGGCCAACTCTCTCCAAAGTCAAAATGTGACCAGATTTTCTTAAGTTTGTGCTGCAAATAAAGTTACAAGAACATTTATGGCAATTCAAGTTTTGGTTACTCTGCTCCTATTTCTGAATTTCGGGTTCACTAGCACTGCTACAATAGTACCGTGATTCAGAGATGGGTGCGGTGCGTATGAGTTATGGTTTACTTCTGGTTTCCTTTTGCATGTGTTAGGGAGTCTTAAAGACGCATTTAGAATTTGGGCCATTCTGTTTATACCAGCGTAATATTTAATTTATTTTACTAACATTATTTCATTAATTGTTTAAATTATTTTAAACTCTGGTATATATTTTAATTACTGGTAATTTAAAGGCCGTCCGCGTTCAACGAAAGTTTGAGAACCTCTGATTTAATCTTCATCCTTTAAAGACAGAATTGTCGCGTGTTCTCTGAGATAACAACATTAAAATGCATACGTTTCTTCCTATCGGTTTAGGGATAACGCACTCTCCTCAGGACTCAAAGTTTGTAAGTTCAAGATAGAAAGATTTTTCGAATGTAAAATCTTGAACGCAAGTACTTCCTGAGAGAATTTAAGCCTTATCGTAAATTTAAGACAAGTTAAAAAAAAAAAATCCGCAGTTCTTTGGGAAAAATTTACCTGACGTTTCAATTCCAAATAATATCTCGGCATCGCACTGGAGTCACTCTATAGGTGTTAAGTATAACTAAATTAGATTGTTTTCGTAAGCTACGTCAGGAAGAAGAATACACTTTAGGCCTCATGCTTGTAAATTGTCGAGATTTCTTCCTTTGGGAAAATGGTGTGAACAGCTTCTCTGTCAGAGATCTATTGACTCTGAAATGCCAGGAATGTCTGAAAGTTACCTGAATCAATGCTTACATGTTGTGATGCAGGAATGCTTTTGCCTTTGGTGAATTAATATGTATTTGTTAGCTAGATGGCATTTATAGATACATTTATTGCCAATTTTTTATCTTTGTGAGACCGTCTCCCGTTGCAGTTTGAACAAAAGTTTTAACCACCCTGTAGATATTAAATGTCGTTTGCTAACGAGCAAGAGAACAATGCAGTAAATTATTGAAGATTGTAGTAGAGATGACAGCTTCAGTAATTAAGGAGATATTAAAGCGAACTGCAGCAGTCATAATGATACAGTTTGCTCAACAGAGATAGATACATTTCCTTTAAGTAGCATTATTACTGTGAGATTTGGCGTTTTCGAAACTATAAGGGTTAGCTACAACTGTTGCTAATGTGCAAAGGAAGAGAAATTAATATTAGCATGTTGGTTAGCTATAACAACAAAGGGGAAAAAAAGTGAATGCCTTTTTTATTAGCAGCTCCATTACACGCGATGTTTACATAAAGATGTATCGATATTCAACTGTCATGTGAGGGTTATCACAGTCCAAGTTAATTCGTGCATAGGCAACTGGAATGATTGATGAGGATATACGATTAACAATCACAGAAGCAGAAGTGATCTACGAAATAGAAGGAAGACTCCCATGTTGTTTATGATTATTATGACACTGTCTATCATCTTATTGATTATATACAGGCCATTCATTGTCATTATGAATAACAACTTATTTAAAATGAATTACTTTCTACAAAAACCACGCCAATAGATATTGAGGAGGAAATTTGAAACCAATGTTGCTTACACTTTAAGTTTCACCTCCAGTCACAGACTGACTGAGTTACTTAAATCCTGCATCTCCCACTGGAGCAAAGGGCCTCAACAAATCTCGTTACCGGGTTCTATTCTGAGCTATATTGACTATTTCGGACCATGATGCTCCCACTTTCCCTATTTCATCCTCTAGGTTTCACCAGGTAACTTTGGTTTTCTTTTCTTTCTGCTGCCTTGGGAATTCTTTCTTAACAGAGAGATTTCATCTCTATTTCCTTCCCTTTATCTGTAAATCAATTTGTACCCCCAGTCACTCCTACTAGGAAATTTCAAATGGTACTTCTACCGTATAATATTTTAAATATGATTAAACTGTTATCAACAGGCCCATAATATTGGGGGCAGATTACTCAAGTTGACTGCAATGTGGTATATAGATGGCTGACTTGACCATAAAGTATGCGGTCATTTCTAATATTAATTTATTAAATTTATTGTGCAATGCTTATATCCTAATAACTTGATTCTATATTAGGACATAATATTCCAGATTAATTTTTATTTATTTCTCTTACATTTATCAATACAATTTAAATTCTATAGAACTAACAGTATAATTAAACAAAACTAAAACTTCAAATAAATAAACCTGTACTGGAATCCATTAATCATAACTATAACTTATGATTAAATCCAGTAGCAATAATTACATTTATAATTAATTAATTGATAATTTTTATACAGTTTAATATCGACAATCTTCATTTTTTCTGACGCTCGGTATCCGGGGCTGCTCCCACCGGAATTCCAGGCAACAGAACCTGGACATCAATGAGGTTGCTGCCACTCTCAAGCAGCAGCTACGCCCATGGTGTGTTGACTGTACAGTTTCCTTCCTTTCTCGTTTCTTCTGTTACTTTTCAACTGTTATGTCTACCTTATATTTTCCTCCTTTTTTCTCGATCTTCTACTTCTCTCACCTGCTTTCTTTCCGCCCAGAGACTATCATTATTCTCTTCTTCTGTTAATTGTGCTCCCTTCTTTTGATTCAATTTGGGTGTTATCTTCTGCATCTTCTTGTTTTTGAAATGTATCTTCTTTTATATATCTTTCTCTGATTTTTTGGGATCTTATAGGGGAAGATACGATCCCTGACTGTTGGCTTTCTAACATTAAATAAAAATAGGTATGTATCGTTACAAATGTATATTTTCATAAAATTTCTCATTTTTACTACAAAACATTTCTTTTCGTCGTGTGCTAAATTGTCACTGAATTATTCGTCAAGGTCGTTATTCTTTCTTTGACGATTCATGTAACCGCAATGACAATGCACAACAACATACATCTGCAGTGCTCAAATGTGAATCTTCTCCAAATATCAAGAAAACAGTTTATATCGGGAGATACTTAACTCCACTTCGCAAGAAACGATAGGGGCAAATATAAAACATTTCTTTGTGGTTAAGAAACGACAGGGTGTTTAGTTCTGTCTTACTGCTTAATATCACATTCCTCATTTCACATATTCTTGAACAGTCATTATTTTTTTTTCTCAGAATCGTGTTTCAATAAATGTAATCGGTGTTAGATTAGTTGCTTGCGCAATTCCATGCTCTAGTTCTACGACTACAGGCATCTGCAGACTTGCCGTTTCTAATTGTATTAGAAATATGCGAAAAGTCATTCAGTATGAACTGTAATGCTTTACGCAATTCTTCTATTTCGAGAGTTTTTATAATCTTATTGTAGAACATGCCCTGTGTCAAAGATGTTGATTACTTTCAAAATTATATTGTAACTGAATTATGGTAAACATTGTGGGTGTCGGGACGAAAGGCCATATCATACTATTGTTTGCTCCTACCTTTTCACCTATGCACACACTTAGTCATAGGATAATTAACCTGAATCAGTGTTTCACTCTTATCGGTTCCGAAGATAAATAACTTGGTTGTTATTGTATATGAATTTAGAAAGAATAAAACTGCAGAACTATTGAGCATATAATGCTGTAATATGTTTGGTAATTAATAAAAGCCCTGCAAAAAATAAAGACCATAAACATATTAATCAGGAGTTTCGAAATTGGCTATACCTGAATCCGAACTTCACCGAAAAATTTTTACAATTTCTTCTGGTATGTTTTCTGGGTGTACTGATATAAGGAACCCATGGTCACCGGCGGCTCATTACAGAATAATGTCTGTGATTGGGCCTTATGTACTACCCAACACAATGAATGGAATAATCTATGAAATGTTTCTTTAACATGTCCTCCGACATTTTCTGGAAGATGTGCCGCTGATAATTCGCAGGCGTATGTGGTTTCAACATGATGGGGCACTAGCACATTTTGCAGTGAATGTTAAGATATACGTTGATGATGGATTGGATTGGTTGTGGTGGTCCGTTTGCATAGCCAGATCGATCATCTGATCTGACGCCCATGGACCTTTTCTTCTGGGGACACGTGAAGAGCCTAGAGCACGTGGCTTCTGTCGAAACTAACATTGACCTGGTTGCTAGGATTGTAGCAGCCTCTGATGATGTGTGCCGATCTTCTGAGATGCTAGAGCACGTGCGACAGTCTAAGCTGTGAAGTTTGTCGTGATCATGGCAGTCGACATTTTGAACATTTACTTTAAACGGTGTATTTCATGTCATTTTTGTAATTTTTGGTCACCTATTCTTAAAAGTAAATAATTGCAATGGTCAGGAGGTGATGAGTAGTTAATTGGTGGCAGACCGTAATGTAAACACACTGTACATCAGTCAAATGTTGCGTTTTGTTTGGAAACAATCATATCCTGTAAGCAGATGCAAAGTTGGTTGAGTTATTACAAAACGAAAACAATGACATTTCCCGGTAATGAGTCACCGGAGACCATGCGTTCTTCATATCAAAACATTCAGAAAACATCCCTGAACTACTAGTGAAAGTTTGTCGGCGAAGTTCAGATTCATGCTGTATACTGTAATATGAATACTGTAATATTAACCAGTTTTATTTTTCATTCTATAAGTTTGTGATGTCACAGTAGTTAAAACGTGAATTTAACATTTCCAGGTCGCTTAACGATAGGAAATGAAAGAATAGAAACCGTAGAGGTGATGATAAGATTTGAATGTGATACAAACAATTAAACATATGCGGTTAATGATTAAATTCAAATAATATATTTTAAGGTTTTGTCTGTATGTTAGAGACACATTTTTTATGTTCGTGAATTATTTATGAAATATTTTCTATTTATATTACATAAATTTGTTGTTAATATTTAATATACAATATATGATGAAATATTAGCCATTTTATAATTAAGAATTATGGTAATATAAGCTAATGTTCAAAAATTTTACTTAGAAGTGTTATAATTATTTTAACTCTCTACACTTTATATTATCCTATTTTTTATTTTAATATTTTAAAAATATTTACTTAAACAGCTTGTACAGCTAACTTTCAAGCACTTCTTCAGGGGGATAGAGGCCAAGTAAACAAGTCTACACAGAATCTATGAAGACAGCTACACAAGGGTTAACAGAAAAAGGTGAAAACATATTAGGCCAGGGAAAGGAGTCACACAAGGAAATTCTATATCTCCCAAATTGTTCAACTGCTTCCTAGAATATCTATTCCGCAAACACAACAGGGGTCACAATATCGAACTGAACATGATACGCGCTTTATCAATCTCAGATTTGCGGACGATGTAATCCCCTTTGCAAAATATGGGAAGGAAAGAACTGGAGAATGTATAAACTCAGCAGAGTCAGCAAAAATGTTTAACTAAAAATGAACCACAGCAAGATCAAGTAATTGACAAATTGAAATTGATAAAAAGAGCCTGGACTGTTACATTCTAAAAACAAATAGAAAGAGAAGGGGAAATAATTGATTTGGCATGGAAGAAGCTCTTAGAGCCTAAATTTCATCTTGCTAGATAAATCAGAGCACCAATAGGGAGATAGCAGAGTCTTGTACCCTTGTTTTTTTTTTCTACTGTGTCGATATACTATGGCAAAAGCAAAATAATTATAAAAAGTTGAGAGGGTAGGTGGAGAGAAAAATAGGATTTTTGACACTTAAGGATAATCATCAATTCCGAACTAAGAAAACAATCTCAATTAAAGTAAGATCAGAGGTCAAAATTTTTTAGTTTTTTTGTTCTAAATATTTGGATTTTCCTGCTTAATTGGATATGTCATTTATTTATAAATTAAAATTGTAAGGGCTTTCAATTACGCAAATTGTTTTATGTGTCAAACTACATTTTTTAATATCAGCACCATTGCATAAAAATGATGATATTATGCTGTGATATATTTTTACTGTTCAAATGTAAATAACAGCAATGGTTGCTTGTGTGTTTAACCTTTGAAGCAATTGGAAAATTTTGTTTATTTTGAGTTTTACAGACGATACATCTCAGTTTTGTTTCCTAAGTACATCTATATCATGCCTAGGTCCACCAGGGTTTATAAAAATTTAAAAACAGAGGAAATAGATATTACAAAATCTATCCAGTAAAGCATGGTAGGTAATAGTGATGATGAAAATAATAGACATATTATTGAAGAGAATTCAGTGAATGATAAACTATTACTTACACTCCCCCTAGTGCTTCCAGGAAAGAGGTATTGGTAATCATATGGAAGATATGGAAGACAACAAATGAAATATTAATGCAATGATTGACTTGAATATTTTAATTACAGTGTTGAGTGAAACTATCTCCTGTGTGGTGGTATTATTACTTTGTGTGAAGATGCAGGTGCAAGAAATGTATTATTATGTAAATTGACAATTAGTTGTATTAATTTTAACGCTATATTTGTCGTAAGTAAAAAATTCAAACACATGTACCCTTTTCACATAAACTAATTAAGATAGAAGCATGACGTTTTTACAACTGATCTACATCATTACATTCATTGCTGAGGTCTAGTTTCGCGTAATATTATCATTTTATTTTTATAAAAAAAGGAGCACGTTACATAAATAATAGCTTATTATCTTCATAAAGTATATTCTCTAAAATAGAATTCAGAATTTTTAATGAAATGAAAAATAAAAATAAAAGTTTTACTGAGGTATCTGTAATTCTTTCTGAGAAAAAGATACATAAAAATGAATAACTTCGCAGTAGTAATAGAGGGCCTCTGATCTCACCTTAAACACTTCGCGCAATCAGCAGGGAGCCGAAAATGGGGAGGCAGAACATTTAGCGAGGATGAACTTAGACAAACAGACCCTTACAACAATAATATTTGACTTACGACTAGTTGAAGGAGGAGCGGGACGCCCAAAACTCCAGTGCTGAGATCTATTCACGAGTACGGGAAGGTTGCATTTGGTTTAGAAAAGCAAAATTGGAAGATTGGCAAGCCTTTTCAATCAAAGTATTAGTATATGGTATTCAGGTGTTAATGCAAGGTGAAATATGGAAGGGACTGAAGTGCTTTACTTTATATAAGGTTAAAATACTAAAAGCAAGTGTTAGATTTAAGTATATAGCATGCACAATGAGTTTATCTGAGATACGGTACTGCGGTACTGCAGAGCATGACAAGGAGCGGTTTGTAGTTAGTTGAAGCCATATTTAGGATTTTTACCCCCGAAAAAATCCATCGGTCCTGGCCCGGATAGAACCCATGATCTTGGTTCGTGGAAGAAAGTATGGTTACCACTACACCACCGGGACCGATAAGTTGGAAAAATGGGACTATTTATATGAAATAATACATTTTATAAACAGGATTTCATATTGAGATCATGCTTCAAATTGTCGTTAGTATTATTTTAGTCTGTTGTTAAATGCTTATTAACTGAAAAAAATTTTTATTCCACGATATTTCAATTCTCTTTTTAGAAAAAGTAAATTTGCCTTTGGTAAACTTCTTCAACGAATGTTCTGGAAATCGAAATGAAACGGATTTAATGATATATTCAGCTACTGAATGTAAATTATCTTTGTTTTTAATTACCCTTACTTTACAGCTGTTTTTTTTACTGCAGAAGGTTGAGCGTTGCATTTCTCTAAAATGGGAAATGATTACACGCTCTACCTTCGTTTTTTAATGAAAGCTGGTAAATACATAAAACGTAATTATATAAACATAAATTCACAATGATATCATTTGATATGGCTTATGTGGAAATATGCCCCAGTTATAGGAATTTCCTTTCCATTTGCTCGCCTAATTAGCGGTTTTAAGCGTGGCACTTGTCAACTGCCAATAGGGGAGCATTAGCCTGTTCGAGGAGATAATAGCAGCAATGCATTAAAACGCAATACTGTGCAGCAACAGTCAAGGCACTTGGAATGTTGCAGTCGTTGGTTATTGTTATATTCTCCAGAACTGCATTTCGCATCTGTATTGTATATCTGTGATCTATAAAGGGAATTGTAGTACAGTAATTATACATGTAAAAATATACAGAAAGGGGAAAACTAGACAATCTATGACTGTTAAAACGAAACCCTACTATAAATTTACAGTTAATATGCTAAATTTCTGTAGTTAAAACTTATTTACGTAGTTAAGAAAGAGTTAGAATCAATAAAAAAGTGAACTTTTCTAAAAGTGGAATAATTATATGCCGAAATCTGAAGAAAAAAAACCAGGAATATTTAAAATCTAAAAAAAAAATTAAATTTTATTCTGCAATACTTATATCCTAGTAACTTGATTCTATATCAGAACATAATACTCCAGATAAAATTTTATTACCTTTTTTGCTTTTAGCAATACAATTTAAGTTCTACATCTTTTAAAATCTACAGTACTAATGCTATAACTAAATAAAAGCAAAATTTCAAAAAATTAAAACGATACTGGAAAAAAAAGTTGCCACGGGGTCGAGGCCATTAAGGCGCGGACTCGTGAGCGGGAGGTCTGGGGTTCGAATCCTCCCAGGACCGTTCTCCCTAACTGGGTTTTTTTCCAGATTTTGCTCAGTCCTCATAACTGGAAAATGCCGGGGAGGTACCTTAGCACTTAGGCCTGGAACGTTTCCTACTTTAAAAACATATCCTTTCCCAATAAATCATTTCATTTCATGTATCAACAGTGTCCACCGCCTGTGGTGCCTCAGTACTGATAAAAAAAAAAAATACTGGAAACCAGCACTACGCCTATTTTAACCATAAAATATAATTTTACCTACAGTTAACCAGTAACCATTAGCAATACATTTTTACACTTCATTTACATTTCAACCATGTACTTTTTAGATATCTTAACTATTACAAATAATTACATTTAAAATTAATTTACAATTTCTTATACAATTTCCTATTTACAATCTTCATTCTGCTGACGCTGTGTATTCGGGCTGCTCCCCATCGGAAATCCAGGCAACAGGACCTGGACATCAATGACGTTGCTTCCGGTCTTCAGCAGCAACTGTACCGGGCCATGGTGTGTTGACAGTAGAGCTTCCTTCTATTTTTCCGTAGTCTTTTTCTACATCTGTACCTTCATCATAGATTTGGATTGGTCATTGGTGCTTTTTACTTCTAGGCTTCTTCTTTCTTCCTCTTCTACTTTTCCATATTTTCATCCTCTTGTTCTCGGCCTACTTCTTTTCTCTCAGCTGCTTCCTTTCCGCCCGAAGACTACCATTATTCTCTTCTTCTATTAATTGTGCTCCCTTCTTCTGATTCAATTTGGGTACTATCTTCATGTTCTTCTTTTATATTGTGTGTGTGTGTGTATATATATATCTTCATCTTCATGTTCTTGTTTTATATTGTATATATATATATATATATATATATATATATCTTGCCTTCCTCTGATTCTCTAGGATCTTACAGAGGATTTAAAATATAGATATTCTTTCATAAGTAATGTCGGTTATTACACCAAACTTTGTTTGTTCTGACAAGAAATTGAACTATCTTCAAAGTAACGATTTATTAGATTCTATGGTCTTCAGCCCGCCTTTCAGCAAGATTTGTTATCCCGTGACGGTATCAATTTATGGATTTTGTTTCGGTTGTACCAACTTCTAAGTATATTTCCATAATTTCTTCCTCGCAGGAAATGGGCCATGGATCGAAACAGGTGGTAGTGTGAAGGTGCACGATCAGGGCTATGTGATGGATGTGGTAACTGTTAGATCCCTTCGAATTCCTAGATTATTTCCAATGGTTGTGATATATTTGAGAAAAATTAATTGCCAACTTAATATTTCCTGTAAAGTAGTTGTATTATGCAAACATTTGCTTTAGAAATAGATGTTGATATCTGACGATGAAAAAATTTAAAAGAAAATATATTAATATAACCTTTAAATATGTTCAGACTTATTTAAAGTTGTATAAACCTGGTTTTAAATTCGGATGGGTAAGAGAAAAACGATTAAAATTTCAATTCTATTTCAATATTTGAATTCTAGATGCCAAGTTTATCTGATGAAATGTAATTTTAAGTGTCATAAAGCATAAGATATATAACATTAGTGCGAGGGTCACTGAGATGAGGAATATGATGTGGTAGATCCATTTCTTAGAGTAAAACGGCACTAGATAGCGACCTTCCCCACTCCCTCATTCCATAGTGTGAGTAAACAACCGCTCTCGTGCACAGGCAGCCAGTCGTTACGATGGAGCTGGAGAAAGCATTTTTGCGCATGATCCTTTACGATTTCAAGAGTGGTTTAAATCAGTCCAAAAGCCTTGAGTGTTTGCAACAGGTTATTGGGAGACCTTTCTCTAGCTAGGGCAACAGTTTTCCACCGGTGTTTAAAAGGAGCCGAACTGCATTGCAAGAGGAGAGAGATGGATGTCCAGCAATGACTGCTCGAGGAAAATATTGTTGGTTCCTGAAAGCAGTAGCATAATATTTAAGGATATCGCGGCAGCCTTTCAGATTGAATCGTTAACAGTATCAAATTCTGCACGGTCATCTTTGTGTTAGGAAGGTTTCCCCCTGTTGGGTGCCCCACAATCTTACAGAGGCACAAGCCCATCAGCATCGAATGATGTAAAGAGACTCCACAGAGGTTCGACCAAGGAAGCTCAGACGTGTTTCTGATGTCATCACGAGCGGTGAAATACGGATTTACGAATTTGATCTGGAGACTAAACGACAGTCAGCAGTTTCGATCTTTCCAAATGATGATTCACCACCGAAAGTGAGAGAGGCCAAAGTGTTGGGGATAAAATGGTGGCCAAAATTCCTTTGGAGGAGCAAAGGGCGCACCCCGGCGGTTACTGCTCATTTGTACACGAGTCTGCCTACCGAAAGCTTTCGAAAAGTTCTGAAAACCTCAAGGACAGAACTGAGAGAAATTCTGCTGCACCATGACTACACACTCGCTCACATGGCTAACATCACCATCCAGTTCCTGGAGTCCACAGAGGCCAGACTAGTGACCTGGCTGCTTGTGACTATTTTTTCTTACTAGTGATAAAAATCACATGTGACGAAGTGATTTTCCAGTCCTGGAAAAAGGCTATGGTAGCATATGAAGTTATTATTTAAAAGAATTATTACTGCATGTGCGTCAGAGCACTTAAATGAGTAAATATTTTAAAAGAAGATGGGCACTGAATGTCGTCAACCACTAGAAACGGTTAACCTTGTAACATATACAATGAAGCATATGTTACAAAAGAAGAGAGAATCTTATTTTAAAGACCAAATCTACGAAACTACGAAGGCTATACATACAGTTATTAATAAATAAAAAATTAACATATTTTTATAATACACAGCATGAATGTCATTTATTTGTATCACCTGCTGCTAATATTCAACATATCACTCCTACCTTTCTTCTACTTAGCTGTAGTCTTAAATGTTACATGATCATTAATATATATGGCGACCGTAGCATGGGGTCTGGCTTTTGGGCGACAGGTCGAGTATCAGTCTGTAAAATGCTCCCTTCAACGTCGAAAGCAGAAATGTATTATGAATCGGATCTTAAAATAAAGTTGAAAGTGTCTTTCTTCCACTCGTTTACAAGCTTCATATCGTGAGAATATGTTGTAACCCACTCGTCTAAGCTTTTCAAATTAAATTATGATAATTAAATGTTGGAGATTAGTTTGGAGTACCACTAAAATCTAATGTGTGAAGACTCTTAAAAGCGCTTTGTTTTTCAAATTATCTCATAAATAAAAATCACAATAGGTTAAATCGGGAGAGCACTAGGATCTCAAACCAGCACTAATTACTCTATTATCGAGCATCTCATTTATTTAATTGACTATAAAAACTGTTCGTCTTTGGGAACGCTTTTAGTTCAATACTGTACTTGTACTTTAAAATTGATTAACTGCTTTTAGTACAGTACTTCATAAAGAGGGCACTGCATTGGAAATTTTTTCAATAAACTCTCTTCGAGCACAACTATTTTTAAATTAACTTTTATAAAGATAACTTATTCTTTCATAAACACATATCACAACTAGAACAACGCTTATACGACTAGTACGTACTGTTCATCCCTATTTCTTGCGGTGGGGCTCACGTATTCTTGGGCGATTCTAAGTTTACGAATAACTTCGATGTCAAGGGGAGTAGAGGACAACGGGTAACAAGAATGGCCTTCCTCCAGAACGTTTATGACGTATATGCGGCAGTCGTATATTTGAATGACTCCATGGAAGTGAAAGGGGAGCACAAATATTGCATACAGCGTAGCACTTGAGCTCGTGATTTCGTATATTGCGGGCGGAAAAAGAAAATCGTGTACATTTAATTAAGATTGCTAATTTATGCATCTAAGCCAAGAACAAGGAGGCAGTGCTGAATGTTTCATTTGTAAAGAGTAATTTTATATGTTGAAAGAGTACCATCAGGAGGTATTATGATTGGCACGAGTGGCAGAGTCGATAAGGCGCGGACTCATGAGTAGAAGGGCTGTGTTTCGATTCCCAACAGGGCCGTCCTTCGTTACTGAGATTTTTCCAGCTTTTCCTCAGTCCTCATAAATGGCAAATGCCGGGGTACAATAAATTTAGCCTGAAGCGCTTTCTTTCTTTTTTTTAAAAAAATTATCCTTTCCCAGTTTATCATTTCACCTCGTATATCATCCATGTTCACAGCCTGTGATGCCTCAAGAATTAAAACACTATTAAAAGAGATTGAGGCAGCCTTCGTGACGCCACTGATATACAGCGTAAATTGGGAAATGACATTTTTTTTCTTCTAGAAGATATATTTAATTTCAAAATAAAACAGTCATGGTGGCTTCACGAATAAGGAACATATTTACATTAATTATGCTTAAAGTTCAAAAAGATGTTATTTAAAGCTATAGAAATACACGAATACGCTCTTTATTCTATTTAATTATCAAAATTCAAGTTAACGTTAAAATGTATTATAATATGTAACAGTAGGCTTGTTAACAAAACCCCTTAACTGAGGTATCTGTTAGACCTCTTTAAACAGAGAAAAACAGTTGAGGGTACGATGCGAGTAATTCAACAAATGCAACACAAGGCCGATAGGCATTTTTATGACCTTCAGGATTATAATTTTTTGGTTGAATTCCGGCGTTTATAGTGTACATCTCTAATTAGTTACATTTTAATTCATAGAGTGAAGGAGATAAATTAATATCTAAGTGATATTACCATAAAACCACAAATGCATCATGTAGCTCTAGGTGATCTTGCGGTTATTTACCTAAAATCTGCGTGGAATAGCAGACTAAGTGTACAGCACAATACTAAAGTAGCAATGCATTTAAAGTAATTTGACACTATATACCATGTTCTTTGAGCCTTCCTAAACTTTTTAATGGGGAACGCCAAATTTAATTTTTTTTTGTAAATTAGCTATGTTAACCACATGATATTTGGTTATATTGTTGTTTTAGTGCGATCATTTAAAATACACGAAGGCTGGTTTTTAGACGAGATTACAATTTTATTGTAGTTCTTAGATGAACAATATTGCTAATAGAACCAACAATTTTTATAAGTATTAAGAGGAATTATTTTCCTATAGGTAGAACTCCGAAAATATGAAATGTGAAAGAACTGTCTTATGAAATATGCAGTGCAAAAAGTTAGGTTTTTGTCCCATCATAAACATAGTTCGCATTTCCCTTAATCTCCGCACTTCTAATTCAGGAGGACAGATATCCCAAAGAGCCAAACATATACGGGGTGTTTTAAGGAAATTCACGTGGGTTCTATGATATTTTTGTTAAACTTTGATAGTTTCTCCTTTTTACTGTTTGTTTCCTTTATTCTCACATAAACTCAACTACTGCATTTTAATGCTTTCTTTTTACCGTAAGTGACATATATTAGCGAAACTCACTTGTTGGTACAAATACTAAAACAAAAGTCAATATTCGCAAACTATTAACGTGAAATAAAGTATGGTAAAATTCGGTTAATCTACTTATATTATGGCAATGTGCATAGAACTATCTTTAATACTTTAAATATTGAAAGGAATATGAATATATATATTAAATTTGTATTATATACTAGTATGATACACAATAAAAAAACGTGCATAGAAAGTGATACTTTCAGTATCCTTCTAGATTTAAATTACATGGTCGATTTTTTATGTCTTTGGTCATAAGAAGTTGGACCTTATTCACGGCTGGCCTCCAATGGGTGCACTTCCGAGAGGAAAGGATGCGGTGACGGCTACACTGGACGGCTAGGATATATGACTGGTGACTACGCGGACGCAGGCCCTAATATGTTTCCGCCTGTGCCGGTGCTCCCCAAGTTTTACGAGCCCCTCATATGGTTCGCTTCCATTTCAGACGCCGGGGTAGAAACCTTTCCAAAGCGCGAGCCACACCGCACCAGCCCATCTAGCCATGCCTGTAACGGAACTAATGGAATGAAACGATGTGAAATATAGGAGTGGAAAATTCATGGAATGTAACTATGCATCCCAGCATTAGCTTAAGAGACATGAGGAAATCAAGAAAAAACTCAACGTGGATTGAATCGGGGCCTCCCGAATGCAGATTGCAAAGCTACCTTCTGAACTACCTCTCTTGGTAATATTTTAGTGTATGCTTACATTTATATATAAAATGTGTTAATTAACATGGGACACTTCTGTGCAAGTGATAAAGGCCTAAAATACAAGAAAAACGTTTATATAAGCATAATTAATTTAGATAATTTCTTGTAATTAACTACAGTTCTACAGATGGTGTTCAAAATGACCAAAAGCACTAATAACAGCTTTCAAGTGCCGCAGCACTGACTGTCTTACTGTATCCAACATTCCAGGCGTCTTCTGTATGTGCTGCCGTCAAAGCTCAGTACAGGTTGTCAGTTGGTATGCAATATATACAATAATTTATAATTGACCCATATATGGAAATGCAATGAATTCGGATCAGGAGATGAAATCCAGGGTGTTGGTCCCCATGATCTATCTGTCGCTGAGCTAGAATTGTTCGCGTTAACACAAGAAAAATGAGCAGTTGCCCCATCATACTTGAAGCACATACAACGCATTAAGTTTACTGCAAATTATTCCAATAAAACAAAGGTTGCAAAGTCTTGCTCCTCGTCACAGTTCCAGGTAAAATAAAATAACTGATTAACATGTAAATTATTGCAGTCCATATATTAATACTAAACTGTTGTTAAAGATGGAGCACTTGAGGCACAGCATGGTATAGGCTACGCCCAATCATGTGAAGCCACGCACAAGGTAGATATATGTGTTATTTGTAACATTTGAGATGGTAGCAGTTGTATTTTATGCTCAAACGTTTAAAATACAAGGGGAAATGTTTTAAGCAGAAAGGACCTAAAGTTTTAAACATTCTGTGCAAGTTTCTGGCTTGATCTACGATGCGGAATTGGTGAGCTATTCATTGTTGATTAACGCTGGATAATCTCTACCTATCTGTACAAGGAATGCAATATAAGCGAGGAAGATGATGTAATGCACTTTCAAGATGCACTAAGCTAAGTTAGGTTGATGTGAAAATAATAACTCGGAATTAAAGTGCTGTACATTTCTTCACCTGGAGAACACCTTGATTTGACGAATATCATTTTTGCATAAAGATAAACTCTATTCAGCTTCCTGAAGATTATAAGTTTCATTTTATTTAAAATAGCAGGTAAATTGATAGCAGGTTTCGCTATATGTATATTAATTAAAATAAAATACCATATCAGATATTAGACGCTTCTTGCGGTAGTTCAAATTTCAGCATGAGCCATTAAGTTAGGCAACTTCTCTGACAGGTTTGCGTTGCGGGATAGTCTGATAACTTTATAAAGGCGATACGCTGTGGTATCAAATATCGAGTTACGCGGTTTCTTGTTTGCTTTAATACAGATATCTGGGGAAAATAGAACAAAGGATTTTTAAAGAAAGAATATAAACAATAACTTCTTTATCTCCACATAGTCTTATGCCCTGCAGATATCAGAGGAAATTCTATACCAAGAGGCACATTGAGTATTTAAGTAAATGTAATTTTCAGAACCCAAAGACTTTTAGTTGTTGAATACATTATTTCGCCATAACAAAATAAAATGCTTTCAGAAAGTCAGTTATATTATGTGTGACGTTTATACTGTGATACCATTCCGCTGCGCAATCGTAAATTGTGAACAATAGTGAAAACCGATTGAACCATTTACACACGATTCCTGGTAAGACTGAAGCTAAAGTTTAACTGAAGCAGGCAATTAAGCTTTATCACTCGTACTTATCATGCTAACGCTTTCAGTTACCTTTCGGTAGGGGTGTCTGTTAGACTATCAATGTATATTGTGAAATGTGGAGATAGTTTGCAATATTCGGAAGGACAAATTTCGGAGAGAGTATCAAAACCGTTTCAACAGGATTCAGACATGTCTCGCAGCATAAGGCAGGCAATTTGAGCATTTCTATGGTTGTGAATGCAATATTAGCTACTATTTACGATTAATAAATAATGAACGAATAGCGTGATATGAGTTCCGACCACGGGATATGATTTTACTGGGAGAGGCTGTTTCCTGAAATGAGATTCAATTGCGTATTGGAATGAGGACTCTGTAGAAGGTAATTCCATGACGGGTCCTTTCAAATTCCAGTAAGAGATAAACATGACGACGAATATTATATATTAATATATTTAAGGTATTTTAAAGCAGTGATTTGATTCTTATATTAAATGATTTTTTGATATGACAGAATTGATTCTCCGTCATATCAGAAAAGCACAATATAAATCTCAAATTTTATTAAGAGAATTTATATAAACGCTATTCTCGATTGTCATATTTTTATTAAATAGTAAAATAGAGGAATGCCGAAACAACATGCTTCTGCATTACAGATCCAACGGTTGATTTGTTTTATTTATGAACGCTCTTTAACATCTCAGATCATTAGCGTCCCATTCAATTCAGGACGTGAAACGGCCGACAAATTTTGCTCAGAGGCCTCTTCTTTTAAGCTTGATGTTCCTTTTTGTGCTGTAAATCTATGATATGGCACCCACGGCTTTACTTCTTTTCGAAGGAAGCCATAGTTAAGATTTTATGGCGGAAAAAATCGAACTTTACCTGGATTTGAACCCGCGACCTTTGGGTTTAAGAGGCAAGTATGATTACCACTACACCACCAGGACTGACAGATCCAACGTAATTAGAAATCCGGGAAGAGAATTTAAAAGATAGGTTCAACTATACATATCTGGAACAGGGACGATCCATAGATCCACTACACAGACCTTTAAAATTGCAGGGTCGCCCTACTACTATCAATAGCAAACACGAAACATTTACGCAGTATTATATTTACAAGATGATATTATTTGTAATTATAAACTTTTTAGATGACTTTTAAAAATCTGAAATTATTTACAAGTAGTATTTCTTATATGTGAACGAAAAAAAAAATATATTAATTCGGCTTGCGTTAAATCATCTATGTACAAACAATAGTTAATCAATTACGGTTCATTACAGTTTTGGAAAGGTTACCTAAATTGCACCAGTTCTATATGTTTTAATTTAAGCCTTTATAAAGTATACAATTATCACAATTTTTTTCTTTAAAATGTTCCTCATTTCAAACACTTCAATTACTAAATAATACACATAATATACTTCTCCTTAATAGATAAACTAAAAGTAAACAAATAGTACAAGTTAGGAAATCAATTGCCTAATTTAGACTCCCGGTTGCCCAAATTGAACTTTATTACAACTTGTAAATGATATTAAAATACAAAAATAATACAGTATTCAAATCATTAAATATTCTACTTGAAGTCTGTATGGAAATATTTCTTTATGCTGAGCTTCACTTTGGCACAGCATGTACGAACCCATGACCTACATTGCATACACTGAATCATGTCTTCTTCCTTTGCCTGCCCACTTAGAACACAGCACCAATTTGAGTTACAGTTTACTTTATATACGTGTAAGAAAAAGCTGAAACTCGTATCAAAAACTCTACTGAATATGTAATTTGATTTGCATAAAAAAGCTTCAAATGTTTTAATGTAAAATTAATTTTACCAGCTTTCTCTATATCCAAATGATCTAGTGGCAAACTTTCATTACAGTGTTTATCATTCTTATTATAATTATCAAGGTGACTCGCCAAATTATGCATTTGCTCCATATGTTACATTTTAACCTCTTAATTTTTCTTTGTACTCTTAGTTCGAATTGAACTTCTCCAGAGACAAGCAAAAATCTTGAAAAAAAAAATTCCAAATTACTGGACACCTTAAACCAATATAAATGGGTCAGAATCATATTTATCATCATCTGTTTTAATGAAAAGGACATAGTCTTTCTTGGCAATAGTTTTAAACGGGTGTCCCTGTCATTCTCTTAACCTCACGTGTAAAGAAGTCGAAACCAGTTATAACATCCAGCTTACACCATTCATTAAAACTCTCTTCATCTCGCTCCAAACCTCGCTTCATGTGTTCTTCCTGATCTTTCCTTTCATTGCTAAGTCATACTGTTACATATAATAGTTTACGGAAAATGTTTGCACATTGTGTACTCTTTGTCCACTATTCCTTAAAGATCGTTCTTCCAAACAGTCTTTGAGAAATTTAAATATGGGAGTATGCGGTGCAATATCATAATTAAAGGTAAAACCGGGCACACAACAAGAACAACCCATATTGTACTAATCCGTTACTGCTGATTTACTTCCAACTATAAAGCACTATAATAAACAATGTGACGAATCAAATAAACAAATCCATGTATTTAATAGCAGCTACATGACCGGACCTCAATCGCTGCTGTATTCTGTACTAACGAAACCCACATTATGATCTGAGGATGGAGTTGGTTCCAAGTCCTTGGTTATAATGACGATTAAAATACATAGGCGAAGTGCCTTGGGAAATCTCCGTAATCTTCAAGAATGTTTTTTAAATTCGTGTAAAGAAAGAAAGTTATATAGACGCAGGTGAAATGCCTTTGATTTTGAATCATTAAATTAATAAAGAGGTGTGTAAATTGCCAGGAGAATGCGCATTAAGCAATTACATTTTACAGAAATAATCTTAAATTATTTATTCAGTTTTGTAATGACATCCATTTATTTTACGTTATGTCTTAAGTTGGGCCGGTTTGCTTGTGAAGTGTTGCTGCAACATACAGCGTTCGTTGCTTTTGCTTTACTGCTGAATGTTAATGTGAGCCTGCCTTTGCAAGAGTCTCAGTATTACAGTGAGCAGGTTCCAAGAAACACATGTAGCGTAAAGCAACAGGTTATCTCGACATGCAAGTGTTCCGGAACAGAAGCTTTTAAAAACTTCACCGGAGTTAGCGTACGAGTCCTTAGAAAATGGAGACTGAAGGGGGATATTACACTATGACTCTCGAGGTGCAAGTTACTATACAGAGCGTTCCACTGTCAGCAAAATATGCATATTGAAATTTTTAGTAACCTTTCAGTAGATTTTTTTATAGTTTGATTTGCCAGTGTTAAACGCGACCAGCATTTTTCTGCGTATTTACATACTGAATTAGAATGAATGTTGGAAAGTAAAGAGATAAACATTAAAAATGTTAAAGTGGAAAAAACATAAATAGAAGAGGCGGAAGTCTATATACTCCGAGAGGGAGGGGGAAGCAAAAAATTTTTTTAATATTTTTAATTTTACCCCATTATTATATGTGAATTATTATAATTACATTCATTTTGAGCATTAAATACTTTTATAAACATTTCGCAACCATTCTTATGTATTGAGATATCATTTTGAGTCCATAATTTCTTTTAGTGTTTGAGGATGAACATGAATGCAAGTTAATCACATTTCATTATGACCTCGTTTTTACCTGTAGGTTAACATAAGCTAACACATCTGCATTGGTAATACAGTGACACATCTTTCAACCACAGTGGCACTCTCATAAGCGGGTGTTTCCTCCTCTGGCTTATATATATAGCTTGCAACCTTAGGCATGCTGCGGATCAATGCTCTTAGGATATCTTATGGTATGGCCTCCCATTGCTCACGCAAAGCCTCCCGAAGTTCGTTGAAGCTCTCGGGAACATGACGAAATTTTACCCCACCATGTCCCAAACAAGTTCAATGAGATTGAAGTCGGGGCTTCGTGCTGGCCAAATTGCATCCGGATCGAAATCCAATTCCACATACAATAATGACACGGATTATAAGCAACTTTACTGTGGAAGCGTAAAGCATTTATGAAGATTATGGACATTCCAAAAAATACAACTGATGAGAAAACTATTTACTGCTCTTCTCCTTGCGCAAGAAACTCCAAAATCTTCGACTGCTAATATAAGTGATGAAAATCCTTTAAAGTGCCAAGCAACATCCTTATAAAATGGAACATTTGCAGAAACATTCAGAGGACGATCCCGATAGAAGAACACAGTTTTGTGAATTAATGACTGAGCGCATAAAATAGTTCAGTTTTTCATAGACATTTTATTCTTAGGTGAAGCAACATTATGGCTGAATGAATTAGTCCAACACCACCGAATAGATTAAACCCACAATGGGTGCAGTCGGTCCTCGTGTTGTAGTGGTTACCATACTTGCCTTCTAAACCCAAGATCGCGGGTTCGGGCGTAAAAATCCTAAGTATGGCTTCCTTCGGAAGGGAAGTAAAGCCGTGGGTCCCGTGTCGTACATTTACGGCACAAAGAAGAACCTCAAGCCTCAAAGAGAGGCCTCTAAGCAAAATTAGTCGGCCGTTTCGCGCCCTGCGTTGAATGGGACGCTGATGACCTGAGATGTTAAAGAGCGTCCGTAAATAAATCAATGAAAAAAAAATGGGTGGAGTAGAACTACACATGACGCCCGCCTTTGGGTCGGTATTTTTAGGGATCTTATTATAACAGGTCCTTTCTTGTTAAAGAAACTCTATGCAAAAAGACACTTGGATTTGCCTCAAAGTTATATAGTACCAGCTATCACAATGTTGTTTAAAATCCAGTCACCAAGAGCTACGGGAGATGACATATTTTCCAACAAGATGGAGTTCTAGCCCACTATGGGAACAATATTCGCCAGCAATAACTATGTATTTTTCCACAACGAAGGATTGATAGGAGAGACTGCAGTGGCCAGTAAGATCTCCAGATTTCTTTTTGTTGAAGTATTTAGTCAATAGTATATCGAGAAAGAAAACTATACGATCTAGAATAGTAAAAGCAATGCATAACATTCCTGAAACCTGGTTAAGTTATTCCTTAAAGGGCTTAATGTTATCAAGGGCTACCAGTTTGAGCATAGTGTTAACACCTGGTTACCAATAGATTTTTCTACAAGGAAGGTGTGTTTTATTACTTAACACACCTTTTTTGTTCTCTTGGTGTGTCAAATCTTAATTTTTAGAGAATTTTCTAGTGAGAGTACTTTTTAAAAAGTTCATGAAATGCATTACTCAAAAAATTTAAAAATATATTGAGTATTCCGATTAAAATTGGGGACTTAACGTCGTTTCTGATTAACTGCAGGAATAAAAAGATTTGTAATATTATTCTTGAGTTCAAAGTAAATTTCCATTCCCGCACACCAAATATCACGTCCATGAACAACATACATGGAACCGGAGGAAACAAATTGAGTAAATTCAGCTGTGCGTGACCTCCTATTGTTACTTTAATTATTTTGTATTGTTAAATATATATTTTCTGATATATTTAAATTGAATATATAACACCTAAAATAGTGTATTCTATTAATTCAGACATAGCGCATTATAAAAGCACCTGGTTTAATGAACTGATGCGCTTGTTTTGTCGTCATGTTGCCATGGAGTAAACATCTACCATCACGGTGCTACCACTGAGAAAAGAAAACGAGAAAGCGTGATATTTGTTCCGAAAGTGTTTTCCAACCTTCAATCACATCTACCAGACCAAAACATCCGTTTGTTTTTGTAAATGTGTAGAAAATTTATTTAATGTAGATTCCTTTGTGAATACTAGAAAATTAAATGTTTTCCAAGCTTCCTGGATTAAAATCTCAAAGGAAAATGCTTCCCATTTGTTTGTCAGAAGATAATTTAACGACATTTCTTCCGGAATCATCTGTAACCTTTAAAAATACGGACGAGGACAAGGATATATACGAAGTTGCAACAACTTGTTTGCATAAATACATCGCGATCCAAAAGAAAAATGACTTGGGATAAATGATCCCTTTATCAGTAGAACACAATTTCTCAGAATCTCACAGTAAACATTTTAACGTGTATGTACTAAAAACATGACTACACGGAAATTGCATATGTGACAGATTTGATAAAGTAAGTATTTATTATTTATTAGTTAAAACAAAAAATAGTAATTTGACCCTGTTTCAGGTTCGAACAAACACTGGAGTATTTTTTATTGAGTTAGTGTTGTTTTCCTATTCTCATATACCTACTCTTTCGGAAAAGTTGTGTACTAATTTGTTTATAAACTTTGTCATTCATTATCTTTAAATTATTCTATAATTTTAAATTTTGCTATTTAAACCGTAAACCGTTTTTATTAGCGAATTCCCAAGGAATTCCCTATTGCAGTTGTACCCATGCAACGTTTTTTTAAAAACTTCAACTCTCCATTGATCCGATCTACTAGGCGCCTAAAATTACAATAAAAATATATTTATATGCACATATGTGTGACCTTTAACTCTTTAGAGGTTGAATTTTTTGTTTTTTCTCAACGAAACTGTGCATATAACCAACAATTAACAAACAGTGTGTCATGTTGTTAGCTGGGAAAATTGAACCATTGAGGGAGGAAGTTAACCTAAAGCAAAAAGTATATAAAAACAATAAATAAAAAAATTGAAAAACCGCTCTAGCGGCCGCAATTTTTTATTTTTCTCAACGACACTCTGTAATTTGATAAAAATAGTTTCCTAAAATTAGTACAATCGGAATACTGATGTACTACTACATGAGGAGTAACCTAAAATCCAAGTGGGGGTTAAATCGAAATTTACAAAACGCTCTAGGGGTTGCAATTTTAAATTTGTTAAGGAAACGCGACGTATACTATTGAAATAAAATAAGAAAAGTAATTTCTGAAAATCAGTGAAAACGGAATATTAGAAGGGAGATTTACCTGAAACCCAAAATTTAAAAATCGCTCTAGTGGCATTAATATTTATTTTGTCAAAACAAAACTCGGCATATACCATTTAAATAAAATAATTTTGTTTCTGAAAATCGGGGAAATCCAGTCGTGGAGATTACCAGAAATATAGCATTTTAAAATCGCTTTAGCAGCATCAATTTGTTTTTACAACAAAACTCAGCATATACCATTTAAATCAAACAAGCAAAATGATTTCTGAAAATCAATGAAATAAGATGATTATGAATGTAAGTTCCTGAAACCGAACATTTCAAAGTAAATGACTGTAGCGGCACCAATATTTGCTTTTTCACAACGATACTCCGTATATACGTATTAAATAAAATAACAAAAATAATTCCTGAAAATCAGTAAATCGGGGCATTATTCTTAAACCCAAATTTAAAAATCGCTCTAGTGGGCACCAATATTTGTTTCTTCACAACAAAATTCCTTTATACCATTTAAAAAATAAGCAAAATAGTTTCTGAAAATTAGAGAAATTGGACCATTATATGTAGAGGTGTACTTGAAAACCCAATTTTAAAAAACACTTTTGCGTTTAATTTTCTCTGTCATGTTTTAAAATAAAACGACATTGATTCAGCATATAAACTGTATTTATAACGATTATTACATTTTATATTTAACAAAAGCATCGTTGTGAAGATGCAAATGTAAAATATTAATCTAATATGTGTTTACGAATTATATTTGTATGTAAGAGCGCTCTGTAATAACCGTCAGAAAACATTTTCTTTATATGTTTTTATTACAATAACATTTAAATTGAATTTCAAAGTCAATGAAAATGTGAGAAGCTTTGGATAGTTTGTTGATTGTATATATTTGCTTAGTATATTGTAATTGTATAAATAACAATATGTTTTGGTTGTATTAAAATATTGTAACATGTACGTCAGAGGGGTGCATTAATTTAGTAGATAGTCAAGATTATTAGGAGCACAGTTAATTTTATTTTATTGAATATTTTATGCTTTTACATTGCTTAGTTGAATCAGAAAGTGCTAACTTATTTAAATCTATTTGGTTCACCACTTCCGTTGACGACTTAAAGAATTTTACCGTGAAACAATCGTCTGCTTAATAACAAGCAAAATCATACTGCCCTTAGATTCTTCCTACACTTACGTACTTCTTTTTCATTAGTCACTACAATTCAAACAAAGGGCGTTGGTATATCAAAATTGATGAATATGACAATATGATATGAAGAACCCCCTAGGCGATCGCGAAACTATATTAGGAAGTAGCAGAGTCTCAAGAAGCGCATTTGTCTCCACTCGTTGCCTGTGTCACCCGGTGCTGCTGTTGGCCGCTCCGTGGCATCACCCCTAAGGTAAGGGACCTGTCGGCCTCAGTGGCCTGACTTTTAACTACCAAATCACTATGTGCTAACATAAGCCTTCAGCAATTAAGAAGGCCATAATTCGTACACCTTATAGCTCGTATATAATAAAAGAAGTAGCAATGGCAGTAACACTTTTAATTATACCTGAGTGCTCCTAGCCCTACCCCTCCCTTATAGCCCACGTCATAATCGTGATAATATGAACGCATTTTTTAAGTACACAATGTAACTCTAAATTTTGTTATTTTTCTCTAATTTAGTGAATGTAAAGATGATAACCAAGGGCTCTGTTCATAGGCTGGTTACATTTGAAAATGTTTAAAAACACTCACACGGGAAAACTTTGTCTATCAGTGGTCATATATTTCATTTAATTAATAGTATACCATTAATTTTTTGGTTTAATATCAATAATAGTACTTCTAAAAATATGGTTTCTCTTTGTGATATTTATAGGTTGCAAGAATTCTACTTTTGTTCCCTTAATACCACACAGGAATGCCAAAACTTACTTCATTTCATTAATTAACAAGACCATAATTTGAATGTTGTATTGTTTTTCAAAGTTAACCTATCTGATGAGGAATTCGTTTGGTTTACGCAGCTTCCGCGCGATCGACTTTGTATATTATTCATGAATGAGAAAATGAGCAATATGTGTGTAAACAGAAAAATGATATGAAAGTAAAGAAATAGAGATGAAATTCGACACTTTATGTATAACATAGTAAGTTCGCATGGGACCTGTGGCTGAGCAGATGACTCCTGGTGTGTTGGCAACACTGTTCATTGTGGACGGCTCTGAAATTTAATGCCGTTGTAAATATTTGCTACGATCAATAAATACAGAACGGCGTTGCGAGCCATTACGAATAACTGATAGTAAACTAAGCTCTTACCAGAGCCATAATGAAGCCTATATACCTCCCATAATAATCTGATGTACGCATCAGGATTATGTGCCCCATTCACTGCGGACGATATCTGGATAAGGGTGTGGCTCAAGGTTGGGGCAAACATTTCCTGGGATTTACAATGAGCTTTATGCCGAATCCAAATCATCTTGAGATGCATTTAAAGCCCTGGGGTCAATCTGAATACTGTCGAAATTTTTCTTCTGTGATAAATCCTTTTTAGGGGCACGGGCCAGTTTCTGTTAATTTTCATTATCCTTGGAGCCTTGAAAATGAAGTTATAGAAGCAGTTCACATATTTAGCAAGGTCGCAGTAAAATGTGACATGAAAATTTAAATGATTAGTTTTTACAATTAATAAAAAAAGCACTCGACAAATAAATACATTGGAATATTTTGGGCTGCATATTAAGACAGAATATGCCGGACTAGTTGAAAACTTCACGTCTCTGCTACTAACTGTGTATCCCTCGTCATCGAACAAATTTCTGCAACCTCAATCAGCGTGTCAGCTCCCAGAATCTGGAACTCCCTTCCTCCTGGTGGCAGAGATTGTCGGACAGTAATGTAATTTAAACCAAGATTAAATTGCTATCTTAAATCTAGGATTGCGCTCTATGGATACTGAATATGTTTACGTTCAAAAGAGGAGTTCGACACAGTTGTTGATTGTTCAGTTTGTACACAATCATGGCAACTTTCCCTAAATGTTCAAATAATTTAAATTAATATTGTTTTTATTGCCGTGTTCTAAATTATTAAATAAACATTTCACTTTTATTTAGTTTTTTTTTTTTTGAAAATTGTATTTTCTTTCATTGTTATTTAACTAAAATATATTGTATTCACTTGGTATTTTACTTGGTATTTAAGTACGTAGAAAATATATGTTTAAATGCAACACATTATTTTTTTTCATTTTTTCATTCAAAATTCAAATATATGTGTTTTCTTTTTAAACAAATTCAGTAAACGTTGAAAATTTAGCTGCAAAATACAGGAAAGAACTATTTTAAGAAGTACATTTAAGTAGCAAACATCAAGATCATTCTCATAAACCAGTTGGTGTAATGTAATCGTGTCCGCTTTCCGACTCTCATGGCAAAATAAAACGGTACGATGGGACAGTGGTCACATTTCCCCTTCACCACGAACCTCCCACCCATAACATCCACCTGCACAATAACGCCATTCCAGTACCTACAACACCAAACGCCTCATTTTTCCAAAACGTTTTTTTCTGAAAATGTATGAAAGATGGAAGGAAAAAGTTCATAGCCCTTTTCATTGTCATCATTAAGACCTCCTATTCGTTCAACGTACCGTGCGATCAGTTTGGTTTTTCCCCAGTGTGCTTCGCTTATGGGCGAGCGCGCCATTCGTTAGTCGGTTAGCCAACCAGCCGGGATCTCTGTGATTAGCGGGAGGGTAAAACAATCCAGCCGTTGAATAACACAAGGTAATTTAAGAGGCTCATTACTTACCTAATTGCCAAATGAGGTGTTGAAACTGCCCGTCTTCATTCTCCACACATTTTTCATATCTCTTTAGGAAATTATTCATCATTCATTTATTGGTTTATTTTGAAAAATCCGGTCAACTTCCTGACGAATTTTATCTTTGAGTTCTTGTATGGTGTGCCATTTCGTCTTGTACGTGGTATTTCTTTAATTTACTCCACAGATAATAGCAGAATGTTAAAATGAGGGGACAACAAAACCATACTAACTCTGTCTTGTGGAAACGGATTGTGAATTGATTCATGAAATTATTCGCAGCTTGAGAAGTGGCAGAATCATGTTGAACAAATGCATGATAATGCTACCTGTCAGTTAATTCTCTAAAAAAAGAGAGTTATTATATTAAAGTTATTATAGTATGATATTCACATAAGTAACTGTAAGCTCAAAAAAAAAAAAGATTTTATGATTCTTTCACTGCTGAGTTAACACACATAAATTGTACATAAAGACACGCTGTGGCGTCGCAAACACACAAGGCATAATACACTTTAAGTATGCTTGAATTAAGAAAGAATACAACACACACCCGGGAGAGCTACGCTAAGACTGCGACAGTCGGCAAGATCAACAAGTAAGCAAGCAGGTTTGCTACCGCGTTTACGGTGCTGAAAACGAGTGGGGACACGCTCATACGAAAACCCGCATCACTGATCATACCATATTATATCAATATTTCTTTCATGCAGTAAAAGAAATTAAAAAAAATATATTGCTCTCTGCGCTGAAAGTGATTTTAAAAATCCTTAATTTTTATCCGAAAAGAGTGTAGAACTAAATGACTCGTAACAACAGCTGTAAAAATAAATGAAATTCTGTATATTGAGAGTATATTCATGATAGCTTGAATCAGCTCGTATAACATTGCTTTCATCGTAAACAGGTAAATTGCAATAAATTCAATCATTCGATTACTTTATTTGATCGTTTTTCTACGCTACCAACTTCATTCTTACATTATAACAAAATATTGACACTCTATATAGTGTTTTTTTAAATAGGTATTTTTTATTTTAATAGTATTCATCTAATTCGTTATAAATAAAGAGCTATGTGTAAAAATTTAGGCTATATGTTTATGTTCATATTATTGATGTTCGCTGACTAGAATAGTTTGCAGCAGTTTTGTTTCATAATTCTTTCTGAAGCAAATCTTCCGCTCTAAGTAACACGATTATAGTTGTCTATTTGGGTATATGTCTCCTGAAACAGACCATATGTGACACGGGTGGGAGAAGCAGTACCAACATGACAAATGTTCATTAATTTTGTGGCAAGTGCATTATTGGGGCCGGCGCTCTCCCTTGGGGAAGCGGACGAGGTGTGTAGCGTAGCCAATTATTATTGCCGTGGACGTCGTATGTCCCTCCGACCGAGCGGGACAGAATAATTAGCCATTCTCCACCCGGGAATATCATGGTTCCCTGACAAAAATCCTACCTAGTTTATTCAAAGCGTGGTCCGCTGTGTACAGAATCTGTAAAAAGGTTAACTAACACTGTTTACTTACGCGCAGTTGGTGCGGGAGAATCCTGGGATGGGACCTGCCTATCTAATAAGGGACACCCTGGGGTAGTGGTGTAAACTTAAACTACAGGGGTCTGTTTACCAGATATTTATACTTCGCTGATTGGAGACTCGAAAAAGAGTAAATAATAAGAAAAAGGATTAATGTAACAAAAGTCGTATTATAACCATTTCTAAATAATTTGCATGGGCTATTTCCTTTATACACGGCATTTCAAAAGCTAAGTAACATTTTAATTCAAAAATAACATTTTTGAAAAAATTAATACTGTGATATATCAACTTATCTTTTGTTTATTTATTAATTTAATAAAGATTTCACAGAGTCATAAGATGTGCAACTAGGGACAACACAAAACAGATATTATGCAGTGACATGTCAGTGAAAATTTTAGTAATATTGTAAATATAAATAGTGCATTAGTAACATATAATGAAATTTTATAATTCGTGTGCTCTTTAAATATGTATATATATCCATAACAAAATAATTAACAATGGTAGTAAGATATGAATATGAATGGCATGAATATGGCAAGCGATTAGCAATGTTGCATAATATACATAATTATAAATCTTAATTGAAGTCGAATAAACACTTTATTGCTGTAAAATATACCGGTATAAATAAAATGGCTACAAAAAGCTTTTAAGTAACCAAGAAGTGTAAATCTAGTAAATAATGCAACAATATACAACACACATTATCTCAGAAAATTTTAAAGTTATAAATATGAAAATTTTTGAAAGATATTAAGAAAACTTGACTAAAGATGCTCTGTAAATTTTAATTCTCTAATGTATATAATTATTTTTAAAGTCTTTTAAATGACAATAAAATATTGTTAAAAAAACTTAAAACACCGTTACATAATCATGCATTTTTCTTGTAAACTATTGGTGGAATTGGAGTGATTTTTTTTTATTTAAACTGCTGCAACCTTTGACGCTGCAGAACTTGGTCTAACAATGAAAACGAATGAACAGTGTTTAACGCCCGTTTTTGCTACAGAGGTACCACAGGCGATGGACACTGGTGATACATGAAATAAAATTATATATTGGGAAAGGATTTATTTTTGAGGAAGGAATCTTTCCAGGCCTAAGTTTTGGGCACCTCCCCGGTATTTGCCATTTATGAGGACTGAGGAAAACCTGGAAAAAACGTCATTCAGGGAGGACGGTCCCGGCGGTATACGAACCCAGACCTCCCGCTCACGAGTCCGTGCCTTAACGACCTCGGCCACCCGGAGACTTACCTTCCGTAAAAAATTCCTTCGCATTATATCATTTAGTTTCCTGTATCATCAGTGTCCACCGCCTGTGGTGCCTCAGTAGTAAAAACGGGCATTAAACACTATTAAAAAAAGTAGCGATATTTGTTTATATTCCTATTATGTATGTCTTCTGTGCAGTGTCGGGTGGTAGAGATCACTAAGACACGGAATCTCAGTTCTTTTATAATTCTTTAAAGCAAGTTCATAGATAAAATATTTAACGGTTTAAGAACTGAAGTGTTACATAGCGTTACGTAAAAGTGATTGTTTCAGAGAGTATAGAAAGAAAATATTCGGCATTTAAGTATGTTGTTACAAATCAGACTATGTCGCAGTACTTTTTCGTTTCAAGAGAAATTGAACTCAAAATAAAGGGAGATTCTCTCGCTAAAAACCTCGAACTAATGTCTATAAAAATGTATTATTTACATAATGTGTGGCAAATTTATATACACATCCTTCTACGGTGCAAAAGAGCATGGAAACTCGTCCAGTAGCCTTCACTGTCCTGCATGAGCGCATCTGGCAATTGTGAACTACACTACTCGTGTGCTGACCTATAGTGTCTGGCCGGCAAGTGAATTGACATTAAATCTTACTACCGTTTCTTCTTTTTCAAGAGAATTGTTACCAAATACTATTTATATATCCTGATTAAGCATTACGTTTACTTCCAGATCATTACAAAGGAAATTACCAAAGGATGTCCGCAGGGATCAATTTTAGGGCCGATATTATGGGACATATTTTTGGAAACTCTAATAGAAATAATAGAAGGATTAAACAGTATAAAAGATATTATCGCATATGCAGATGACTTACTAATAATAATAGAAGGAAATAATAGAAAGGAAATTGAAAAGAGATCAAATATAATAACTGATCATGTAAACAATTGGTGCATAAAAGCAAAATTGGAAATTGCTCCTCACAAATCATCATATATGTTTTTAAAAGGAAACTTAAACAGAAATCCGAGTATTAAAATTAACAATAAAAATATTAAGAGACAAGCAGTAAATAAATATCTAGGTATATATTTGGATGAAACACTAAATTTTAAGAAACATGTAGAACACAAGAACTAGAGCAGAAAAACTTATGTTCAAGTTAGCCAATATTGGACAAAGATATTTTAGTATACATGCTAACGGAATAAAAATCTATCATAATAGCATCTTTGCAGCCATATTAAACTATGGAGGAGGAGTTTGGGGGGAAAAGGCACGCGAGGTACATTTTATACGTACTTTAAGAGGCTCCCAAAGAAAAATTTTATTGAGATGTACAGGGGCATTTTCCACTTCTCCAACAATGGAACTACTAGTAATATTGGGTATATGGCCAATTGATTATTTAGTTCGAATAAGAGCAGCCTCTTATTGGCTTAAAAACAAAATAACTAAAAAATAATGGACATTGTTGGTAAAAAGTGTAGGAATAAAAAAGAAATCAAAGATTCTTTATTACAAATATGGCAACGAGAATGGGATGAAATAAAAGAAGGTAGAAGAGTGCATGAAATATTTCCATCCATAAAGGAAAGATTACTATTTAAGCACATTCATCCCAATAAGGGTTTAGTGCATTATGTAACAGGCCATGGTCCATATTGCTCATATTTGCAAAGATTTAAATTACAAGCAAATAATACATGTACGGACTGTAACGTGATCGATACACCGGAACATGTCTCATTTGAATGCCCTAAATACCAGTCATTTGTAGCAGAAGAAAGACGACTACTTGCTGGGAAACGCATCTGGAACATCATGAGAGACGAAGATGATTTTAGGGCATTGAACGAGGTAACAAATAAAATATCAAGCAAAATGGCAGAAGAGTATAAAAACGGCAAAAAACAAACAAGAGAAAAAATCCAAAGGCCAGAAATGGTATATTCCCCTAGAAGATCCGAGAGAATCAGGGAAAGGCAAGAATGATATTTACAACTAAAATTAGTTGAAGAAAAAGATGATAAAGAAGATAACACCCGATTTGAATAAGAAGAAGAGAGCAGAACTGACAGAAGAAAGGAATAATGCCAGTTTTCGGGCGGAAACGAAGCAGTTGAGAGAAGAAGTAGACAGAGGTCAAGAGAAGGAGAGAAGCGAAGGAAACTACACTGTCAACACACCATGGTCCAGTATAGCTGTTGCTTGAGACCGGCAGCAACTCCACGAATGTCCAGGTTCTGTTGCCAGGAATTCCAGTGGGGAGCAGCGAGCGTTAGCAGAAATGAAGACGCATAGAGTAAATTGGATAATAATTGTAAATTAATCAAGTTTAAATGTAACAATTGCTACTGAGTACCAGTTGCAATTGTAGATGTTATTATAAGTCATAGTAAATAGTTGTAGTGCTGGATTACAGTACCGGTTTTGTTTTTTGAAGTTTTAATTTTGTTTAGTTATAGTATTAGTAGTGTAGATTTTAAAATCTGTAAAATTTAATTTTAATTTAAATTGTATTGAAAGATATAAGAGGAATAAATAAATGAAATCTGGAGTATTGCGTCCTGATGTAGAACCAAGATATCAGGATGTAAGTATTGCAGAATTAAAAAAAAAAATTACGTTTACTTATTTTTTATTAGTGTAAATTACTTTGGTGGCATTTGCAAATATACAGAGCCCTCGTTTGGACGAGTGGCCGGTTTAACGAGATTTGCTTGGCACCAGGAAGCACACTGCTTCCAGTAGCTTTCAAGTTACTGAAAACTGTAAGTAATTCTGCGATTCAGTTTGAGGCAACATAAGGATCTGTGTAACGTTGGTAATCGTTGAACAATAATCTGAAATAAACCCTGCTAGCTGATGAACATTCCAAATTGATGGTGTATAAAAATGGATATGGAGAAAGTTGCTTCTGCTATAATACAGTGAATCCTTGACTGTGGGCGCGGCGCTAAGTACAGCTTACGGTATCCATCAGTAGTAATGATGCTGTAAATACAAACTGTGTTCATTTAACATTTTGTAAAATGGGATATTGAAACTTCCCATATTCTTTCCCATCTCTATAAAACTCCACTAGCACCCGCTGTTGTTAATGCGAAGAAATAGAGGCTACCTCCTGAGGGTGGTCACTTTGAGCTCTCTCTTTGTTAACTTACCAGGAGACAAAAATAATAAAGAATTAGGTAGAGACTATAAATGTTAAAAACTTAAGTAACACCGGCTCAAAACTATCGTCTGTACTATACAGTAATCTGGTTTTCATTGTGTACGAACGGCATTTAACATTTTCCCCTTATCGCGTTATTGTGTGGTTTAGGTCTTTGTAATTGGAACATGCCGCACTTTAACTGCAGTTAATTTAATAGAAACCGAGATCAACATCTCACAAACGAATACAACTCGCCCAGAATGAAAATGAGACTACTAGCGAGCTGGGCCCTGTTTCATAAAAGTTGATGAGCATAACAATTGTGTTGTGTTACGCTGGTCTGCACAATTTTTGCTGGAGGAAAACTGTTCATATTTTCTGATTTCTTATGAATCTCTCAAGCCAGCCTTAGTTTTATTTCATCGGGCTATAGTTTTCAGGATTGTTTAAACAAAATAAACAGTTTTTATTATTTGTTCATTGAGCAGATGCATAAAATAAATATCTTGAGAGATTTAAACAAGATAATAAGTGGTTCACTTTGTGGATAGAACAATAGAACTAAAAGGTTTAACCAAAAAGAAATTGTACACAAAAGTGCAATTTAATTCCTGGAGAGAGAAAAAAAAACATGTGAAGTATGAACCATTGATTTCTCCTTATAATGTCCTTCTTCTACCACTCCATGTTAAGTTAAGCCTGATGAAACAATTTGTTACTGCTCTGAATAAGGGTAGTGATTGTTTCAAATTTATTGTTGCAAAGTTCCCACAGAAAATTGAAGCTAAGATAGCAGCAGATATTTTTGATGTACCCCAGATTTGTAACCCTATTAAGGATGAGACCTTTCCTCGGACGAAGTCCGAGAAATCAGCATGGTTGGCATAAAAATGTGCCAGAAAACTTTCTTGTCAACAAGAAATCTGAGAATTATAAAGAAATTGTGGAGGAAATGTTACAACATTTTAGAAATCAAGGTGTGTAGAATTAGTGTTAAAGTGCATTTTCTCAACAACCATATTGATTACTTCCCTGCGAATCTTGGTGCAACGAGTGAAGAACAAGGTGAGCGGTTTCATAGGGACATTAAAACATTGGAAACCCTCTATTAACCCTCTATTAAGGCCATTGGGATGTGTCAATGATGGCTGATTACTGTTGGTGTTTGAAAAGGGACTAGTGAAGGACATCTCAGAGCTTCGTAAAAGAAGTTTTCTTCCTGGTAGTAAACATTTTTTTTGGAAATTCATAAGTATTGACACATAACACACATTTTTGCAGTATATTAATTAATGATTGAGCTAAAATGAAACCTACAAAAACAGTTTTGTCTTAGTTATATTCTTATAATTTAATAATAGTTCATCAAAAATATAAGTACATTATCACATTTGATGTTATTTTGTTTGAAAATCTAGCCCGATATAATAAAACTGAAAACATTTTGAATTAAGGGCATTCATATTACATATATCAAAAGTACAAGGGAAAAATTTTTTATTTTATTTTTTAGTAGACCAGAGTAATCTGACAAATTTGTCACAAGATAATACAACTACTGTTTCACATAACTTACAAAAATGTCATATATGACAGGTACAGGTACAAAATTGTAACTTGTCATAAAATAAATTGCCATTTGGTAAAAACAATCGTCAACAAATAACTGTGTTGCTAGGTTCATAGACGTAATACCTTTATTCAAGACTCTGCTATTTTCGACCATTAATATTTATCTATGTGCGTTATTATAATATTAATTAATCATCAGCATCTTTTCATGGGCTAGGAGATTTCCTTCATTCCAGCCTGATGTCTATTGATCAACCATTACGTCAGTTCTTACAGACCTCCAAAGAGGACAAACTGTTGGTGCATCCGCAAGAACGATTTCAAAGTTAATAAAGGTATCTAGAGCTACTGAATTTCCGTCATGAAGCAAATAAAGTGCTAAACACAACAGTTACAGAAAGACAAACCTGGTTGATAGGGACAGCAGAGCATTAAGAAAGATTGTTGTCGCCTCTCAGTAGAAGACTACTGCAATGGGAGTAACTGCTGAGTTCAATATGCGTCTAAAGAACGCAGCTTAACTAAAACAGTGCATGGGGAACTGCTTAAATATTCAACCTTTACGTTATTCCTCTTTGCGCTGGGCGGAGAATACCTGCAGAAGCATACAATCCAGACCTTCTTCTTCTAACAGTGAAGCATGGTGGAGATTTTGTCATGGTTTTGGCAGTGATATCATGCTACTCAGTGAATCCTATTGTCACATTGAAAGGACAAGGTCTATGAAATAGCTTTAGATGATGATGTGCATACATTGTTCTCAGCAGGAGATGTCATATTCCAACAGGTTATACTAAGACTAATTTATGCACTTTTGCTGCTGCCTTTTTTGAGTATTATCAAACAATTGTGGTCTGTACTGGAAAACAAAGTAAAGCCCTTTACCCTTCTGCAGCAAATTTGAAGCAACTGGAGTAATTTCTCTTTGAGGAGTGGTATAAAATCCTATTGTCGTCCATCCTGTTGGTGTAGTGGTAACCATACTTGCTTCCTAAAACCGGGTTCAATCCCTGCTAGGTTCAATGGGTTTTTTTTCGGACGTAAAAATCAATCGGAAGGGAAGTGAAGCCGTGGGTCCCGTGTCGTACATTTACGGCACGAAAAAGAACCTCAAGCCTGAAAGAAGAGGCTCTGAGCAAAATTTGTCGGCCGTTTCACGCCCTGAATTGAATGGGACGCTGATGACCTGAGATGTTAAGAGCGTCCATGAGTTAACCAAATAAACAAAAACTTCATTAAGGCCCCCCTCCCGTCATCCAGAATTACTAAGCACCAATTTGCAGAAAGAATGAGGTTGTTATAAAATCGAAGGGGGGTCCTACATCATATTACGTGAAAGTTCATATATCTCTGTATCTGATAAGGTTTTAATTTTTAAATGTTGTAGCTTTTGTTGTAATCTTTATTTAATGAAGTCAAGTTTCTCTTCGGTAAACATAAGGCTATTTATTTTGACTTCTTGTGGAGAACACAGAGAATTTTTTTCAGTTTATTAAAAAGCAGGTGCACAATATTTGTGTGGCTCACAAACGTCTGCACTCCTCATTCTTCTGCACAAGTATGTATTCATATAAAAATCGTTCATAAACCTTTTTACTTACAAATCCATTTATATTGTGACATTTCAACACCAACACGATATCTCTGACCGCATATCTAAGCAAGTACTCATACTGAGCTCCATGGGCGAATCAAGGCCTCATTCTCCGATATGTGTGCAGGCAGAAGGTGTCGCGAGCAACGAGTGGGTTTGTTGCGAGGCGATTTTAGAGCTTATTGTGGCAATTGCAGAAAGAGAGAGCTAATACTGAAAGCCGTTACCAGCGAGACAAAACTATGAACCGTTAAGGTCAGGTCACTCATTCAAATCATGGCCCTTTTCGCCTTGACGAATATATAAACTAGGGTAAAGGGAGCTAATTGGTAAATACAGCTGCCATAGCCCCATTAAAAATTCTGGCTTGTGTGTATACTTGAGTATTTGCCAGCTAATTACAAGCCTGTGTACTTTCCATTATGTTTTTGTTGATATAAGCACTAAAATAAAAACAACATGCATCACTGAGTAATTCCATGCTATAGGATAGCAACGTACGCATTAATTATTAGGGATTACTACTTTCCCCTCTCTTTACACAACCGTATTTCAAAAGCTCTCTTTTATTTTCGATTAAAATATTAACGAGTACATTTTTATCCAGTTCATGATTATTTTTTTAATAAATATTCATAATTATTTGACGACAAAGGGGCTTATAGTGTTCAATCAACTGACCGAGAACTGTGGGATGGAAAATAATGAATGTTTGATAGTACAAAAAGGAACGGAAAAGAGAAAATATAAGAATGAAAAATAAATAAATGGAAAAAAGAACGTATTCTATACGCGCTCCAGAGAGGAAAAAATGAATCCCAAAAAGTTAAAGACTTTTGACCTGCACAACCCTTTTCATGAAAGAGGAAAGATAAATAAAAAAGTATTCTTTGCAAAATTATTTTTAAAGAGCAAGCTATTTAACATAAATTCAATTTAAAGGTTTATAAATATATACAGGATTAGTTGTATGTTCGTGAAACATTTCAAGAAGCCACAACAAATAAACACCGCAAAGGATTATGGTAATTTTTACGCCGACAAACAAAGAAACTCCTTTAAGTTTATTTTTCAATCTTCCGTATCTGAAATAATCTTTCCAGTTTTTCACCCAACTGATATAACTGTTAATACAAAATGGTTTCAAGGTATAGTTGCTTCTTGAAACCCATTGTACCACTTCCTTACTTATTATTTGTCAGCTGCCTGTTATTGTTGTTCCGTTATCAAGCGAAAGTACTAACATTGAAAGCTTGGTATATTCCCCACGTCGGACCTCGAGAAATCGTCTATAATCATATACATCGGGAAAGCTTCAAGTCTAACATTGGCTTCATCGATTTACCTGTCACGTATCAACCCTATCGTAATGTATGTAAGTCATATATGTGAGCATATCGGTTTACAGAACATCATACCACACATTACTGCTACTTTTCGGTTCAACTTTGAAATATATTAAATAGATATCTACTGTTTTTTTTGAGTAGTGTTTAACGCCCGTTTTTACTACTGAGGCATCATAGGCGGTGGACACTGATGATACATGAGATGAAATGATAAATTGGGAAAGGATATTTTTTTTAAGGAAGGAAACGTTCCAGGCCTAAGTTTAGGTACCTCTCCGGCATTTGCCAGTTATGAAGACTGAGGAAAACCTGGAAAAAACCGCAGTCAGGGAGGACGGTCCTGGCGGGATTCGAACCGTAGACCTCCCGCTCACGAGTCCGTGCCTTAACGACCTCGGCACCCGTGGCGGTCGATATCTACTATGAAAGTGTGTATACATCTTTTGGCACCCTCAATATTTTATTCTAAGTTTATATTTTATTCATTATTTTATTTTTATCTTATTCTATTATTGAATATATATGTGTAATAACATATTGTGAAATATCTCATCTAATATCTTGTACTAAATCGAACAGACCTAGTGTATTGTAAATGCACTTGCGCGTATTGAAGTTATATTGTATGCATGCTCCTGCTAATACTCCCACTACTATTTTCCGAACCAAGGGAGAGAGAATGAGGTTTATAATTCTTTATCGGCATAAGAATTATTATTATTATTATTATTATTATTATTATCATCATCATCATCATCATCAGTTGCTTATTTACTTTTTGTGCTAAATTTAAAAAAATCACGGACTTGCGAATATTGCTACAATCATTAAATTAATGAAAGGGGATAAGATACTTGGAAGTTTGCGAAAGACTGTATTGTCAGTACATTCAAGCTTTGGAGGACGCTAGAATACATAGAGTATTTACAAGTTGCCGATATTTTGTAACTACTTTCCCCTCTAAATACACAAGGAGAAAGAAAAAAAAAAAAAAAAGAAAAGAAAATAATAATATTGAACTTTGTTATAGTTAAATGTTTATGTTTTGATTCTCGTTATAGTTTCTTGAGAAAAGCGGAAGCAAATTAAACTGTTCTGTATCAGATTGTGATAAAACGTTTACTCGCGACGAAGGTATTAAACATTAAAGTAAAAAGAGAAAGAATCTGTTCTATTACCCTTAAGCGACTCTCTTCAGGCTCATAAACTGTCCACCTCTCACACCATTACGAAAGCTGACGGGGGTGTTTGACTAGTTTTTAGTACAAGGCTTTTAGTTATCCGCGGTGGCTGTAGTTATCGGGGTTTCCAAGCGCCACAGTGCTAGAGAAGGACAAACACACCGCATGTATAAATAAGAGAAGAAGATCGATGCGTTTACAATGTAAAACAAACAAAGAACGGAAGTAAACAATCCCATCGTAATTATCAGACTGCGCAGTGTTTACACATACTGCCGTCTGCAGCACCGCTAGTGCAGGATATAACTCTGATGGAGAACAGGGAAAAAAGAGGTCCTTTAATGCCCGCAGATACTGCGGATTTTCAGCACAGAATTCTGAATTTACCAAAGAGCGTAACGAAATGAAAAAAATTGCCTAGAGCGTTGAGAAGATGGTGAAACAATACTAAATTATATTACTTTTTTATATTCCTTTTCTAAAAGAGTTCCAAAGGAAGCAAGGAGATTAATGCTGTACTGAGAGCTACATATACGAGGACAAGTCCTTAAATATTTTCTAGTTATCATAAAAACAAAAACTATATTTCACTTTTCAATATAGTTACCCTTTATTGCAATACATTTCTCACATCTTTGAATTAATTTATCAGTTTCAACCAAAAATAGTCAGAAGTTTTGTCTGCAAAATGGACATAAACAGCATCCAGCACTTCTTCGTCACACTTAAATTTCCTTCCTCGAAGGTCCTTATTGAGTTTTGAGAAGAGGAAATAGTCACTGGGAGCTATATCTGGGCTGTAGGGCGGATGTTCGATCTCCTTGAAGATTTCTTCACAATTTCCTTTGCAACAAGAGTTGTGTGCACAGGCGTTGTCGTGAAGAAGGTGCACACCAGCACTCAGCTTTCCTCGCCTTTTCCCTTTGATGGAATCACGTAATCTGTGCAGTAGGCCAGCATAGTACTTCCCATTTACTGTGGTGATCCTCTCCTTGAAGTCAATGAAGAGCATTCCTTCACAGTCCCAAAGTTTGTGGCCACAATCTTCTTAGTTGACTGAGTGACATTGGCCTTTAGAGGTGGTGCTTCGCCAGGTTTACGTCTGCCATTCCATTGATTCTCTTTTGGACAAAGGATCATATGGGAGGACCATAGTTTCATCTCCTGTAACAATGATTTGCGCAACTTCTCTATCTCTCGTTGCCACGGCAGAGCTCCAAAAATGCTGACAACGGATGACTCGTTAATGCTTTTGCACAGAGGAAAGAAGTCTAGGCATTCATCTTGCACTAACCTTATTCGTGGTTAAATGTTCATGAATAATTCGAAGGATTATTTTTTAGAAAGGCACAGCCTTACTACTATTTCTGTAACTTTGAGCCGCCGGTTTTCCATAATTTCTTCTTCCACAAGAGCGATGTTTTCAGGTGTGAGCACCTACAAGGGCGAACCTGCACGCTCTTCGTCTTCTATGCTTTCTGAATCCAATAGAAAAAGTTTGGCCCATTCTTTTGCGGTAGAATATGAGGGGAATGCTTCCCCATACGCACCGTCCAATCGCCGTTTAATTTCATTTGGAATAAGTCCTTCTTTAGTGAAGAATTTAATAACATCACGATACTCCATTTTGAGCTTGTCACAATCTTCTACACATAGTCTTCTTTATGCCACTATATCTGAACAACTGGACACAGCGGGGCGGAAGTTGACATATGACACCAGATAAAGGTTTTGTGAAGGCGATAACCCTTATCGTCGAGGCCGCAAACTTATGAACCTACCCTCGTAGTTTAGTTTTGTATGAGAAAACGTCCAATTCGTTGTAAATGTAGGACGTTAATGAATTTAAGTTTCAGCAGAGATAAGCGTGGTGTTCAATAGGGCTATGCCATATTTACATATAACATGATTTATTCATTCTCGGCTCCTAATTTTACTTCATAGCCTTCAAACTACAAGGTGCGTTCAAGTCCCAAGGTTTCGATTTTTTTTCTCACAAACTTTTTGCACCAAATATTTGAAACTGCAAACGCTTCTTTAGGAGTCTGTTTTGACTACTGGAAAATCGAAGCTGCAATAGCGGCGAGACTAGAGCATGTTCAGACACGGAGAGTGTCTTTCATGTTGGAAAAAGTAAAACAATCTCTAGGAGCTAGATCGGGTGAGTAGGGAGTATGAGAAACCCTTCACAAATTTTTTAACCAAGAAATTCCTGGGTCATGTTCCCCTCCCTCCCACCTGGAGGACGTACTTCCGCATTTTCAGGCCTTCATGTAGCTTTGTGTGTACAGATTCTATGGAAATGCAACTTTGAGGTGATATCTTCCACACTTAATCGGCGATCCTTCAAAACAACTTTCTCCACTCGCGCAACCACGATGTTTGACCGGTTGGTGCAAGACCGAGGCTGCTTCGATTCGTTGCCATGCGACGTTCGGCCTTCTTTTAACTGTCGCACCCATGAAGGCACATTTTTCACATTCATAACGCCATCACTACATGTCTCACTCAATGTCAATGTGTGTGTCACACCATACAAGTGGAAAAAATTAATGAATACCTGCTTTCTTGTAATTCCTTTTAAGTATTATAAACACTCCTCACTTTTAACTGCAGCCACTAGGGCTCTGTGCACTGTATAGTGCTGTCATTTTTGTCACGCATTTACAAAGAGTACCAGAACATTTTAAGCTAAATCGTATGCTTCCAATCAAGAGAAAAAGATCGGAGACTTAGAATTTGGACGTGTCTCGTGTTAGGTTTAATTAAGTGACATTTGGTACGAACATATCTTTGTATATTAGAAGCATGAACATATAATAGCAAAGATTGAAAGTGATTACCGTTGCCTCATACCAACACATTCTTTTCCATGTTACAGAAAATACTAGAGCGTTCCAAAATTAATGGAAACACGCTTACTGTTTCACAACATTTATTTAGATTACAATATGTGCAAAATCCTTGGAAGACGGCGCACTCCATCTGCAACATTATTTCTGGATATCCCAATGATCGAAAGCTTTTTGGAAGTAATCTCTAAATTAAAGATGTATGGAAAGTTATACCATGTCTTATCGACTGTGACGAAAACATGAAGATTTTGTTGAATGATCACGAAGGAAGAGAGAGCAATAAATTATCTTTGGCACTCCTTTATCGATGTAGTTTTCCAGTACATGCGATCAATAAATGGACACTTTCCTATGTGCGATTCTACTGTAATTCACGTAATATATTGCGTATAACATAAAGGCGCGATGATTTTGAACGATCCCATAACAGCAGCACAGGCAGATGCGTCACGCTCTTGCCGAGGACAGTGAGTGCACAGTTCGCCTTCATGAACTAGAGAGTAGCATAGCACAGATCTTCATGTCCTACTGCAACCATCGGTATGTCATTGTTAAATTACACTTAATTTGACAGTTATTAGGCAAAATGTATGAGCAGAGTGAAATGTATTATCGAAGGAAACAAAAATCACCAGGAATTCATGCAATTAATCTGGAACTAACAAAATATACACCAGTGTACATTCATCTTAGTCTTAGATATATTGAATGATTTGTTGGAGAACCAACGAAATACCATAAGAATGAAAATATACCTAGTATCATATCTTATTTTTAAAAAAGGCATTAGATATGATTGTAGCAATTATAATAGAAAAACTTTTTAAATAAACAAAATTAATGAAATACTAACAGTGGAAGAACAAAATGGATTTAGATACGTCCGTTCATGTAGAGAAAGTATGTGCACCTAATACACAAAAGAACAGAACTCAACTTACCAACATATTTATTATTCTTGAACTATGAGAAAGCATTTGTTAATGTAAACAGAAGTAGGCTGTGGGAATTACAAGAAAGACGAGGCATCCATAGGTAATTATTTAACACTAGTGATTGAGAGTAGGCATGATGAAGGAATAAGTAAGGAAAAAAAATGTAAACCAAGGCATTAAAAACGGGACTCTCTTATCGATCGCACTTTTTAATTCGTATACGAAAGACCCCATTAACATAGGGATGAAAACAAAACCTGAAGGAATAAATATCGGAAACCAAGAGCTAAAAGCAATTTTATTTGCAGATGATCAGGTACTTGTATAAAATAAAATAAAAAAAAAAAAAAAAACATTTACAATTTAAAAGCTTCTATTAAAAGACATGACTTTATCAGGAATAAATTAACTGGGATGTAAAATAAGGCTGGAAAAAGTGATTGCACAAGTTTAAACTACTTAGCATCTTCCATATAATAATATAGAATGATGCGTGGAAACATTAGAAGGCCGAGGAATCACAGCAGAAGGAAAATTTAGTTAAACGTTTTATAAGACGACATCGGTTCCAGTTTTTACCTATAGCTGCGAGAACTGGCATTTAAACAAGTGATAAATGAAAGATAGACGGAAATGTGAGACTTTTAAGATACCCACGTGACGACAGATGACGTTACAAGTGGTGCATGCACATGAATCCTGCTACCGCTTTCTCTCTCACATTTCCCGGTCAAAATATTCTATAAGATTACGTAAATATTCCACAAGCTTGTCGACAAATTGGCATGCAAGTGCCATAAAGATAATAATCACAAATACAAACACCTGACACATGATACTACTACCCTACATACTTTTTCTTTTTACGCATAGAACATTAAAGTTGACATTTTTGGGGGTTGCGTAGGCTAACAATCTCCTACAGCTGAGCCCCTGCCTTAATTTATATATCATTAAAGTAATAAATTTACTAAGCAGGTACGTATTGCATGTAATTGTACCTACTAGTTTCTAAACTCTGCCTTTCAAAGATAAAAATATAAACATATGTTCTGGAATACCTGGTTTTGTGAGCTAATAAATGAAACGCATTTACAATGATAATTGTTTAAAATAGCAATCTCGTAGGAATTGTTCAAGATGTCTTCTGCATGTTTCTACAGATGAATGGACACGTTGGATCATGTACTGTTGCACTCTTACACACTTCAATACGATTTAGGTTATTTTCTGAGACTTCTAGATCACATTAATGAAACATTTCTTCATTAGGGATGTTCATTTGGGCGTCCCTACAAAAAAAAAATCCAAAGAAACGTGTAGGCCATGAAACTGGTCCTTTCCTACCAATCCATCTGTCGCACTAAACTTTCGTATCGTTCGGGCGGAACATTTCTGAAAGAAGAACGTGAACTATGAAATGTATAACAAATTTAAGCACAGAAATATTCAGCCGAGGGGAGGTTGACCACAATTTACCAAATTCGTTTATTTTTTTTAAATACTTCAAAGTAGTCGAAACGTGTGATCTCAATGTTAGACCTACGAGCCGGTGAAAGTGGAATATTTAGATCATAGATCTGGAAGAAAATGTTACATTGGCAGACAGTAGCTAACTTCATTTGTAGGCTTAATGCAGGTCAGTTAAATAGAGAGAGCCACTGTGCTCTGCTCGATAAAGCAAATTACGGTCGTATTGTCTACGTGCAAATAAAATTACGTGGAATGCTTTAGTACTCAGTTCGTGCCAGATTTTTATTATTTTCTTTTCTCTTTCCATATTAACCTCTTTATGCACAAGCGGAAACACCTGGTGCATGTTTCTACTTAAATATAATCATCGATTATTTCTTTCGCAGTCTATTTTCAAAACTTCTACAGGAAGCATGCAATGCTGTGTTATACTTTTGAAATGACTGGTTATCTACAATTTTGATGATATGAGCTTTGTTTTTTTATCCTTTGATTACTGTATATACGGTATGTAACAAAATACTGGGACAAGCTTTGGGGTAGAATTCCTCACACTAAATTAGATCAAAACATAAACATATGTTCTGTTTGTGAGCTAATAAATGAAACACATTTACAATGGTTACTTCACTCATGTGTGTCGTCTTATAATCGACCAATGAACAAAATCAAATTTTTAATTTTGACCAATCATAGTCGGATTACGAAAGGAAATCATTGAGAAAAAACTTATCAAATTCGTTTTATCACGCGATGTGAGTTTGTCTTGTGGTCAGTTAACTCTATAACTTCAATAATTCCTGAGTATGTCATCATTGACCGCTTTTGCTAGCAGGTAATGATGAGCTACAGATAGCGACAAAAGTATGGACAATCGATAATCATAACTCAAAATGGGGAGTTCTTCAAATAGATATTCACAAGCATAACATTTTATACAAGTGCTAATATTCTGTGCGCTAATTTCAAATATATGCTGATTTTATTCTATTCATGAAATAGTCCTAAACCCATATTTTGTTCTTCTCTATTGGCATTACTGAACAGTCTGCATTCTTCTGTCGCTTGAAATGGTTAATTGCAAATGTAAAATTATTAGTTTTATAAATCAAGTTAACGGGAATTATATTTAAATTATTATTTTATTCGTCAAATAGTCCTAACAAATATCGCCTGAGGTTCTGAGCTTTCCAGATAAATTCACCCATTTACCCTCATGATTTTACTTACAATAAATTTTGAAATAGTAATTTCATAGGAATTGTTCATAATGTCCTCTGCCTGTTTCTACAGATGCACAGACACGTTGGATCATGAACTGTTGCACTTTCACACACCTCAATGGATTTAGAGTACATTCTGAGGCTTCTAAAACACATTAATGAAACATTTCTTCATTTGAGATGCTCATTTAGGTATCCCCACAGAAAAAAAAAAAAAAACATCCAAAGGATTGGGTTCAACCGAACTTGTAGGCCACGAAGCTGGTCCTATCCTACCTATCCATTTGTCGCAGCAGATAGTTTTTTTGAATGGTGTTTAACGCCCGTTTTTGGTACTGAGGCACCACAGGCGGTGAACACTGATGATATATGAGATAAATAATATATTGGGAAAGGATTTTATTTTTAAAGGAAGGAAACGTTGCAGGCCTAAGTTTTAGGTAGCTTCCCTGCATTTGCCATTTATGAGAACTGAGTAAAACCTGCAAAAAATCTGTCAGGGAGGAAGATCTGGCGGGATTCGAACCCCAGACCTCCCGCTCCCTCTCACGAGTCCGCGCCTTAACGACCTCCGCCACCCGTGGCGATCCAGTAGACAGTGAGTACATCTCGAACATAAGACTATAATGTGAAAAGATTGTTCTCAATACATTCTCTGTGGATATTACGTATAACACGTTTGTGATACCTGCCATAGATAACTACTCAAATGTAAGTGAATTGAGTACAATTCAAACGTAAGAAACAAATTAATCACGAATGTACTCAAATGATAAACAAGTCTCCATTGCAATACATAATCATCAAAGCATAATGCACATCAGCAAATTGACTTGCATGGGTAATATCTGAAAAAAGTTAGTTATTATTTTAGCAAACATAAGTTGTTAGGTCAAAGAATTCGCCATCAAAGCTAGCCTCTGTATTTCTGTTATATTTATATAGGAGGGTAATTTGAAACGTTCAGTATATTTACATTAAATGGCGCAAAAACTCGTCAAGTGACATTATTATTGATGATAATCGTTACTGTAATAGCCTAACTCAAAATTTTAGCAGATATGACGTGTAATTAACATTTGATAGGCATTAAAAGTGATCTCTGTCTTATCTATCATAAAATTTGGGTTAAAAAGAAATTCCATTCAGTCATTAAAGTATTATTTAAAAAATAAACGACCGCGAATGTCATAGCTGATTTAAAGTTAATGGAGGTCCTAACAATTATTTCTGCACACGAATTTAAACATGGCCGTACAACACCGAAGATGAGGCGTTCTTTGGAAGTCCAATTAAGTTTACCATGAAGGGTGGCATTGAAAATATTCATTTAGACACACGGAAGACCACCAGCAGACTATAGATATCTGAACTGAGCGAGTGCTCAATTCCCTGCACGAAAAATTGTATATGAAAAGCTTGTGTGTGAAATGTGTGCAAAGTGGACTTAAAATATATACTTCTTTCTTCAAGACAAATGTAGTAGTATAATTCAAAGAACAATTAGCATACCATGTACAGACAATGAAAGCGCGGAGGAACGCACAAACGCATGATCAATCTGTGACAAATACTAACTACAAGATGAAACCTGCACATTCATTACAAGTTTTGGCTAGCTACTCTCAATGTGCAATGACTTTTCGTCGACTGGTAACTCAAATTCATTGTAGATTACTTTAAAAAAGCCTAAAACAATAACCGGGGGCTTATACAGTAGTATTGGACTGTTTGAAAGATAAATTTGTGCTACAATTGCGATTTAAATCGACTCCACTTTACCTTATTCCCCGAACTTAACGCCTAGTGACTTCTTGCTGTTATCGAGCCTAAATTTTGGTTCAATGGGAAGAATGCTCCTCAAATAAAAGTGTCATTGACCCCGTCATTCGACATTCGACGAAATTATTTTTTCATCAGGGTGAAAACATTTATAATTTCCTGGGAAAAACATATAGCTTACGAGGGTACTATGTTGAGAGATTAAATGGGCTAAAATGTTTATCTTGCTTTTTACAACATTCACCTTAATTGGTTTCATAGACCTTACCAGTTATCTTTCTTCTCAGTGAGGTAATAGACCCATTGAAATCCATAATATGACCACCAAAATCATGATAGAGTCTTCACAATGCCTCACTGTTGAGAGAAGTCAGTGTGGATTTATGCTTCTGCAGGTGTTCTCCATCCAGTGGTGAGGAATAGTCGGACACATTCAATGTTTTAATTGCTCCTTGCATCATCGAAGTCTCGTTTTTTGCATTCTCCTGCGTTACAAGAGATTTATGAATGTTTTATTGATGCATTTTCCTACTCAATGTTTTAAACATATGCAGTTCAACAGTCTTCTTCTCCCCCTTAATGTTGTTCTGTCCCTTTCCGCCACCAAGAGGAATGATTGATTGATCATCACAACACCACCATGATCACAGCCTGACTGGTGGCTCGGAGCGATAGCAGTGGGGTACAGAGCAGTACGCTTGACTGTCCAGCTAGGATTGGTAGTGCACTTCTTGCATGCAATTATGGGGCTCCTGTTCACTTCGCACCTGATAACGAACTTTTCTTACTGACAGTTTTTCGAGAAGTTGAATTGACAAGCATTTGAGATCATCTCTTGGCCGCTAAGGTCACCATTTCTGACACCCTGTGATAGTTCTTCACACCGCGTGCCTGAGAGTGAATGTCTGTGTGTGTGTATATCTGTGTGTGTGCAATTTAATGATAATAATTGTTAAATATTTATATAGCCTGTAGTAGCGAGCAAGGAAATTTCATGTATCAGAAAAATGTATGTAAGCTACATGGCTCGTACCTTTTGGCCCCGAGCTGCTCATTGTCACATACGTAGCTATGCGGCAAGAGTCGGAACAATAGTTTTTTTGTATTCTCACTTGCTTAAAATGCTCGGAAGTTCGTTGAAATACCACAGGAGCAGGGTCGGCGAGAATGGTCTCCTTTCACTCTGACTTCGGATGATCACGAACTCGCCAATCAGAGACCAAAGAGCTAAAAAAATTTAAGTGAGTTCATATGACAGGATGAGAGCTCACTAATTATATTTTAATATTTTGAAGGCTTAGTGATCCTGAGCTCCCTTATGTGAACCCCGTGAGCTCCTAGGACCACGTTGGGACACTTTGAAATTAGTATATAAGGGGAAATATCTTTGCTAAGGGACAGTTTATGCTTTTTCATAATTTCTGTTCATATCTTTTTACGCAGTTTCCGAGCAGCTAAGCACGCAGTTACGAGACACAGAAATGGACTTCGGTTTAGGCAGTAGATGCTTTTAAGGTTTTCAAATCAGCAGTTAGGCAAGTTCAGTAGTGCTAGTTCGCACGGCTAGATACATTTTCGAAATCATAGGCAGCGTCGCCGTTAGGTAATTTAGTTCAGTCCAGTGATGCCCACCAAGTTCGTCAGCAAAGAGGCAGCGAACCAGGTAGCCGTCAACAAATTATCATACGAATAAACACTGTGTGTCATTCATTTCCTTTCCCTCGCTTCCCCCGTGACTACGAGGCCACGAAAGGCGACTTTGAACCCCTGAAAGACCCAGGGTATGAAGTGGGACCCTCGGGTGGATGCTCTACCGGAAACGGTTACACCGAGGGGGCCGCGGTCGGCAATAACGAGTCATAATTCAATTAACTTCGCATTAAAGCTCCCGCCAGCCACCCATGTCACTTCAATTAAAAATAAAATAGTTCAGTCCTTAGACTTTACCCCATAATGGATAAAGCGTATGAAACACAAGTGGCTAAACTTGATGCCTGGAAGCCTGATTCTATCTTGCGATTCAAAAAATGGAATACCCGGAGAAAGGTGGACTACCGGCTGGACATCTGCCTTATTACAAATGGCGATTATGTTGAATTTATTTAACATTTAAATTGCAACTCTTAAGGTTTAAAAATAATATAATTTTAAACATTTTTACATAAATTTGAAGATATGTACTACGAAGGTACACTTATTTATTTCGACGGATATATTTCCAGTTCTATACATTTATTTTATTTGTGTTTTAAACTGGACGCACTGTGTAATTATCCAAAGAATAACAGATAAGTGCACTGGCTATAAAGAGAACCGAATGAAATTTGAAGGAACTTTTATCTAGCAATAGTTAGGCCTTCTAATGTTTCCTTGATGAGAACCCTGGCATTATTCTTCGCTTCTTAATCCCAAAACGTTCCTTATTCCGAAAATTATTAACCAGATAATGTTATCATTTGACAATTCGGAACTTTAACACCGTTCAATTCATGTTTGAGTTTGACAAGCCATCTCTAGGAGTGCCTATAAAATTATAAACCATATAAATATACGTTGTCCAATTGAAACCATAATACACAGAATTAATGAACCTTCTCTCACAGCAGTAGCTGCTAAATGAACCGTATCTAGCGTGACCGTGCTTGCTAAACACTTAGTGAGTATGCCTCTCGACCGTGGGAACAAATGCCATGCGATTAGTCGATATTTGTATGACGCACCCAGTAGAAGGGGCACTCAAAATGTTTCCATATACAATTCAAATGTTATGATCATTTGAACTACCATAGTTGGCCCTGGTGTTAAGCATACTTGCCTCGTAGGCCCAAGATGGCGAGTTCAATCCCGGCCAAGGTCAATTTATCTTTTTTTGGGCGTAAAAATCCTAAGTATGTCTTCATTCGGAAGGAAAGTAAAACTCTGGGTCCCGTGTTGTAGATTTACGGCATGTACAAGAACCTCATGAAAGAACATGTCTCTGAGCAAAATTTATCGGCCATTTCACTCCCTGAATTGAATGGGACGCTGATGACCTGAGAACTTAAAGGGCTCCGTAAATAAAACAAATCAACATCAACAACCACGGGTGGCTGAGGTCGTTGAGGCGCGGACTCGTGAGTGGGAGGTCTGGGGTTCGATTCCCACCAATACTATTAAAAACAATTGACTAAGTTCAGTTGCCTATGTCAGGGGAATTTTAAACCCCAATCTTACAGGGAACCTCACGTTCCCTTGGTTTCTACAAGTGTGTACAAATGCCGATTGCGTAGCGGAATGAGGGCTCTGTATATTTGCAAATTACTAATAGCAGTTTATTCAGGTTCCGAATCTGTGTGTCTCTCTTGTATATGATATTTATTTTGATCTTCTTTAAGCAGGATTTCACTTTTAAATACTGGCGTTCATTGTTTTATTAGTCTGTTGTTCATTATTTACTTAAGATAATCGGTGTTCCTGCGATTTTACTGTTGACTCCCCTCGCTTAACAGACAATCCTTACAGATATGCTTTAAAGTCATACCTAAAGAATCAAATAACATTTATGGTTAGCATAGAATTTATACACGTGGAGGCTTCCAGGTTATAACCATCATATTCTGCTGGAGTTAGGAACAACATGAAGCAATTTATTTTTGGATTTGTAACAATTATCTTTGTTTATAGCCTCTTTTGCTTTATTTTGATATGAATACCCGTAAAAATAAGGAAATCAAGTTAATTTGTATGCACTGTTTGTGATATCTAAACAAAATCCAGTGCCTACTGCCTAACTTTAAGACCAGATACATCGCGGTGGTGGCATGGTGCGGCTAAATATTGCTGCTTATTGGCATTAATAGGGATGAAGGGTTTCAAATCCGAATACAATGCCAGACATACTGTGCTGATGGGCCCCGAACGAGGGATTATAAATTCCAATATCAATTAATTTGATATAACACTCATGTTTCCGGAGTATTAGGAGCAGGATCCAATTATAGGGGAAGGAAACTAGGGTTGATGCATCAATAGAGCATATCAACACAGACCGTCAAGTTTACTGTAGCATTCACTTTCTGCTTCTTGAAGTATCAACGGAATTGTTCAGTAGCCCTCTGTGAGAGAGTTGTTATTAATAAAAGAATAGAATTTTATTTATTTTAACCAATACGTTGTTGTTAATGTTAGGATGTTCAGAAATTAGTATATTATTTCTATTCTATAGTCTTAAATAAAAAGTATATTCACAAAACTTTTTAGATAACAAGAAACTGTAGTTTCTCTGAATTGAAGAAAAATCTTTGGGAAAATTTTATAGTGGTGATGTGCAAAATGGCGTAATGAAACAATTTGCAAATGAATACATTTAGTACTTTTTGAACTCATCACATTTTTAATTCATAAATTGGAGATTCTATCTGCAATTAGACGGAAAACTGGCCGCGTGTTATGCATATTTAAACAATTTCTCCACAAATACTATGAAAAATAAATATATGGAAAAGTTAAAACAAATAACACAAATAGGATTATGTTTTAACATAACCAAGTAGAAAAAAGTAATTTTATGCCAAGTGGAGTCTTTATACCTGTCTTGCATAGATAAAGCTATCATACAGCAAGCACTCTCAACTCAAACTACAATCTATTCACTGTGTTTAGCAAGGTGTGAGTATGGCCTGGAACCGGTTGGCGCATGCCAACCTACAGTGTTAAATTGTTGTAGTCGAAAATGCAACATTGTAATATTTCGGCGCATCTTTAAATGATTATTTCATGACTATTATACCTATATGAGTTGCTTTTATTCCTATGTTAGACACAATTCATTATGTATTTCTGACGTAACACCATTGGCACGCAGGTTAGATCTAACATCCGCGTTTGTTATGTGAACTTTGTCGCGAGCCGATATGATTTTGCGACACTAAATTGCCGTCCCACCCGGGTGGCCACGGTCGTTAAGACACGGACTTGTGAGTGGAAGGTTTAGATTTCTATTCCTGCCGGGACATTCCTGCCTGACTGAGCTTTTCCCCCAGGCTTTCCTCAGTGCTCATAAATGACAAATGCTTGGGAGGTATCTAAATTTAGGCCTGGAATGAATCTTTCCTTTTCCAATTTATTATTCCATTTCATGTATCATCACTGTTCACCGCCTGTAGTACCTCAGTTGTAAAAGCGGACGTTAAACACTATTAAAAACGCTAGTATTGGTATTGCGAGTTAAAGTTTTCTACTTGAAATATTATTTGCTTAGGAAACAAAAATCGGCTACTTACAAATCCTAATATTATCATAACGCCATTCATTTTGTTTGCGCATGTTATCGAAAAAGTAAAAAAAAAAAAAAAAAAAAAAAAATTAGGACCATCATGCCTTATACCTTAGAATTGACATGTGGACTTATCTGTAAACCATTGGATTAGACGTTTCTAAGATCATGGGACAGAAGATCTTAAAACGAGACCGAATATAACTAAGGAATCCACAACGGAATAATTTAAATTTTTATTTCAGTATTCAGTATTAAATACATTTGTACCTGATCCTCAATATAGAAGTCAAAACCTTTGATAATATATGTAACTCTGTATTTTATTAAATATAATACTCATTCACTACTTATTTACACAATTGAAATTATTAACACATTATTAATACACATGTTACACATTAATGCAAGCGCAATTGAATTTATGTTAAAGAAATCAGATTTATTAATGTTACTTGTAAGGATTTAATTGTGAGGATTTAAATTTTATGTTTTTATTTCAAAAGTTGTCATGGTGGCTGTATTGTTATCAACATATTTAACACGTCGTTGTGTGTGATTAGCGAGTCGAGAACGTTTTTCCCATCATGTCAGTTGATCGCGCTTGAGCTATGCGTTTCTTGGACTTTGCGCGTTCGACATCGCGCTGTTTATTTGAATAGTTGCCATGGCGACTGTGTTGTTATCAAAATATATAAAAAATTCTAATCATTTTATATTCAAATAAAACGTTCAAATTAAATGTAAACAAAGTTATTTATTGTGTTGATAAATATAATACAGTTATCATACCCACTGTTCTTATTTTTAAATAAAGATTATTATAAATTTTATATTTTTATAAAATGCGTTATTAACGAAACTACAGAAATGTGTTCTTACCATTCAATCTTACACTTTTTTAAAACCTTTGTGTTTGATATTGTGCTGCTTTACTTTTAAAACTGCGGAACCATATTTTTAAACCGTGGAACCATTTAGCCATGATAATTACCGTAATAATTGTACTGTCATCCATTCCTGACCTATGTGCACATTTTCAAGTCTCTATCTCATTTAGAAGGGTATGAAAAATTAATTACATAATTATAAGAAAGCGAGTCAATGAAAACTTTTGAAAAAGCAGCAGCAATCTTAAATTCAAACAGAGGTGACCCAGGAATTATCATTTTATTCCTAAAACCTTAATCCCGAGAGAACCAGATCTCAATTGCAGCGTTGTTACTGCAAGATAATATATACGAATATATATATATATATAAAAACAATGGTACGTAATAAACATATCTATCCCTATTGTGAAATGCATAATTAGGTGTTTCAATGAGATTAAATTTAAAGTATGTACGTATATATATAATAAATGGTATCTTCTGTTATTACAATATATAAGGTAATATACTATGTATTGTTATAACAATGGCATCTATGCATAGTAAAGAAGGCTATGGCACAGTATATAATCAACAATTTTTCTATTTTAGTGCAGTATTCTTATTATTGTTGTAATTATAAAAGTGTGTGAACAATTTAAAAGCAATTAAAATAAAATAATAAACCGAGAATACAATACAAATCGAATTTACATGGTTTAAAAAAATTAATTTCGGAAGAAAACCTTTGTACCTCGCTTGTTTCCTTAAGTCCTCAAAAAACGATATAATATATATCGCCAATACTGATGAACACAGCGTACTATTCTTCACCCTGGTTTAACCACCAGTGAACGGCGTATAGTGCAGTTAAAAATAATATTGGCATATTATTTTGTCAAAGAGATCATAATTGGCCGATATTTTGTGGGAAAGTTAATCAAATATAAATTAATTTTTCTCTGTTAAAATTTTGTATTTAATATGGCACACGCTTTTGTATAATGTGTGCTATCAACTATTACAATATCGATTCCTTTTGTAATTATAACATTTTTTCGGTTTATGTTATTTTAAATTATTAGTTTTCACAATTAGCATATAATAAATTTATCACAAATAATATCTCGAGAGGGTCTGAGATTACCGGTAAATTCTGGAACGTAGTGAGTGAAATTTATCTGGAAAGTTCAGACCTTCGAGTGATATTTATTAGAACTATTTCACGAATAAAGTAAAAATTAAATATAATTCCTCTAAACTAGGTTTTCAAAATTGTAATAAGTGTATATTTATACTTAATCTTTTCAAGCAATCTTGCGATAGAAGAATGGCGATTTCAGTAATGCCAATAGAGAAGAGCAAAATGTGTGTTTAGGGCTATTTCATGAATAGAATAAGAATAAAAGTGACATACATTTGAAATTCGTGTACAGAATATGAACATTGTATAAAATGTTATACTTTACTTATAACCGCGAGACTGAAATGGACAAAAGTCCTCTATTAAAACCGCTACCGTTCCATTTTCTGATACCAACTGAGAAAAAAAAAAAACATAGTCTCTCTCTTTGTTTTGTTTGTATTATATGGTTTGGAATTTCTATAAAACTAATTTGTACATATGACGCATCACCAAAACTCTTTGAAGAATCCTCCATTTTACGTTATGATTGCCGCCTCTAGCAAAAGTGGCCAGTGATGCAAGTTTAGGATTATATATGGAGGTATAGAGTTGGCTACACTGACCACAAGACAAATTCACGTCACGTGATAAAACGGATTATATATTTTTTTTCGATAATAAACCTTCTTAATCCTGTTGTGATTGATCAAAATTAAAAATTTGGTTTCGTTTCATTGGTCGATTTTAAGAAGATGTCAGAGAATGAAATAGTCACATTAAAATTTGAAAACTAATGGACTTAAAGAAAAATTATTTTCACAAAGTTAATTTCTGCGGTTAATAGTGCCCGGAAGTTTTGTAACTTGCCCTATAATCGAATCATATTCTCAAGCTACCAGTTTGCGCACGCGCAAAGTTCAACCTAGATCCAGTAATGATATAGTTACTAAATATTAACTCTCCTTGACATGTGTCATTTTCACGTGAATTACAAAAAAATAAAAGTTAAACATTTCTCATATTCTACTGCTTTTCGCATTATTTTTGTCGAATGCAACCAACTCGTAGTTCGATGCTCTGCAAGCCCTTCGCAGTAATGAACGATGTTGGCAGTGACTGTTTATCTTGTTTAGTCAACAAGGCTCAAGATACACAAACTAAGCATTATTCATACGGTTTCAATCAACTCACAGAGAGGTAGTCTGAAGATTAGCTCATGCACATATTAGCACACTAGCCGAAGCGAAAGGAGAGTCCGAGGATCAACTGATGTTGAAATACCAAACAGCAGGTAGCTGTCAGCGAACACCAATAAGTTGAGGAGATCTAGGAAAGGAAAGGCAGTCTATAACTAATTGAACGCGGCCTCTAATCTATTTTATTATGGGAACTTTGAATTTCTTTTTCTTCCTCTTTTTTCATTTCAAAATGTACACATCATGGTTATGTTTTCTGAATTTAATCCTGATATATGCAAAAAGATAACATTTTCTAAATCTATGATATGACATTGTTTCTGTGAAAACCTGAACGCTCCATTAAAATATTAATCGACACCAAAATTTTTCAATATTCGATAGCAATTCGATATAATTTTATAAAAGTATTAATACTTTTGCTATTTTAAGTGTCTTAACACATTAAAGCTCGTTTATATTTCCTTACTGTGTATATCTTTTATTATAAGACATTTTACAGCATAATTAAGAAGACAGTTGAAATTTACAAGCATAATATCAACTTTAATAGGAAAGAGGAAGCTTAGAAATTGCACTCAGCGTGATATCAGCACATTATGATGCCCACCACAGTCGTGGACTAAACGTTCGGGGAGAAGAAGGGGAAGAATCCCATTGGACCACGACCTTAACAGTCTGCAAGACTCAGTTTTCATAGTTTTGGGCCATAATTTTTATTAATTTGTTTTATTTACGGACGCTCTTTAGCATATTAAGTCATCAGCGTCCCATTCATTTCAGGGCTTGAAACGACTGGTAAATTTTACTCAGAGGCCTCTTCTTTCAGGCTTGAGGTTCTTTTACGTGCCGTAATTGTATGACACGGGACCCAGAGCTTTCCTTCCCTTCCAAAGTACTTATAATTTTTATGCCCGAAAAAATCCATAGATCCTGGCCGGAATTAAACCCATGATCTTGGACCTACGAGGTAAATATGCTACCCTAGACCAGACAGTACTGTTATTGTCAAGAACTTTAGCCAGAGAAACAGTTAGAACATTGACTTTTATTCATCTGTATTGTTTTCGAGAAGTTCTAGGTTGAGGTGTTTATCATTTCACTGTAACTTTATGTTAGTGACTTGAAAACAAATTAATTCTATTCAGTAAAACAAATGTTAGGTATTTGTGTTTGTAGTTTAATTATGGTAGAGAGGAAATGTAAATCTAGCAAATAATGCAGCAGTAGACATTTTACATTGTATCTCAGAAAATTTTAAAGCTATCAATGTGAAAATTTTGTGAGATATTAAAAAAAGCTTAACCAAAGATGTTTTATGAATTTTAATGCTCTAAAGAACATATTTTTTTTTTAAATTTTTGAACAATAATTTTTGTTCAAAAACTGAAAACACTGAGACATAATCTTGTATTTTTCTTATAAGCTATTGGTGGAATTTGAATTACTTTTTTACCTAAATTGTAGAAATCATGTTATCCTGGGAACTAGAATAATACATCCATGCTGGATGCTTGTATAGACTTTTAATTTTAAAATTTTGAAGAAAAAAATAGAAATGTTTTTCATTTCTTATTGATATGGATTTTAATCAACTAATATTGATATTTAAACACTTCTCGTTCACATGTCACATTTGCGAGGATTATGTGCGTGCAAATATTCAACAAGATTGATCCGGTCAATCCTGAGAAAAATGCACATTTATGTCATAATTTTAAGTTATCGGGAAATAAGACTTTTTGCTAATAAACTAAAAAGAAAAACAACTTTTTATGTGAATTAGAGAATAAAATTTTACATAGCATTTTTAGTTAACTTTTCTTAATATCTCACAAAATTCCATGTTGATAGGTTTAACGTTTTCTGAGGTATGGTGCAAAATGTACACTGCCGCATTATTTGCTAGATTTAAATTTCCCGGGTTACCTTAAACTGTACAGTTGATAATTATGATTTATGCAGATAACAGAACGTACCAGCATACCACATGAAACTCTTTCTTTCATGAAATGTTCAAAATGCCCTCCGTTAGCATTGATACATGCATCAATCCCGTCGTCACATTGAATCCCGGATGTGGTGATGTATACCTGGAGAATTGCGTATTGTTTCGCAACCTTCCACAATACGGGCGCGAAGACTCTCTGCATCTTGTACCGGGGTTCGATATACATGAACTTTCAAATGCCCTCACAATTAGCAATAAAATGAGTTGCACGACAACATTACCTTGGTTCAAATGGAACACAAACACTGGCGATGAACCTAAGAATAACTAGGACATACCAAGAAGGCATTTTGAACAATTCATGCAAGAAAAAGTGTCATATGGTGTCTGGTGCGTTCTATTCTTGTGTTTCCCATGACTAATGTACTATGAACCGTCGTAGTAAATGACCATAACATGGAAATAAAGCGTTTACGGACCCATGTCCACATATCATATTTTCTTCTTTTACATGCGTACCTTATTGTTACACCCGGTATAATCCTTATCTTGAAGAAAGCGTCAGTAAAAAATAGGGTGGCGGTTCTGTACGAACTATTGAATATAGTCTATTAACTCTTTCGTGTATGAATTCGTACAGAAAAGTCGAGACGTGTGGGACCTCTTTAGGATACCTAAATGGCGGTAGTACTTTGTAAGCGAGTTGGCATGGAGTGCTAATGCTTCATATTCCCCTGTATATGGACAGCAGTTATTCGAGTAAGGCAATCTCTGGATGAACGCACTTACTCGCGATAAAACATAATTGCCGAGTGTTAAAACGATATCTAATTCCGATTGACGCACGTGTTCTTGCGTTTTGTTTGCAGCAAACTCTGCATGCCACTAGCCCTTTGAACCTGGGCTGCTGCCAAGAGAGGTCGCGCTGCGAGCATTTATTCGTTCTTAGCGAATCGATTTCTTCGCATCGCTTGCCGTAGTGTTATTGAGATTGGTTTTTGTTATTCAAATCGGATGCATCGGTAAACTTAAAATTGACTAATAGCTCACTGTGACGCAAATTTAAGGAAACGGGGAAAATGAAGATAACTTAATTACTTTTTATCGTCGCAGAATTAATTTCCTTAGATAAGCATTATGGATGTATTATTTTCAGTTCCATAAATCAGTTCTGCACATTTTATTAACCTTTTTTATGAACTGCCTTAATATACTTAGGAGAAATTAGACGAATAAAAGAAAATTATAAATACGTTAACATACATACATCAAAATTGTCTCATTTGGAATGAAATTCTTAATGTATCTAATCAAATTGCAAGAGGTGAGTAAATATGACTGTTTTGTCCATTTGTTTACCTACAGAGGTGAAAAAATTATCATGTCACCCTTAACTCTACTATTTTCATTATACTTTTTTGAATTTTTTGTTTAATTATTTTTACTTCCTCCACATCGTTCCATAAATGTATTAAGCCATTATTGTTATACACTAAATAATTTTTATTAGATGCATGTATATTAAAGTAACCAGGAAGTGTAAATATAGCAAATAATGCAACAACATTTATTTTACATCGTATCTTAGAAAGTTTTAAAGCTATCAACATGAAAATTTGGAGAGACATTAAGAAAACTTAACTAAAGATGCTCTGTAAAATTTAGTTCTCTAATGCACATAACAAGTTTTGGAAACATTTTTATACCAAAATAAAATCTTGTTAAAAAAACTGAAAACACTGTGACATAATCAAGCATTTTTCTTATAAACTATTGATGGAATTGGAATGCTTTTTTTTCTTAAACTGCCGACAACATGCTATCCTGGGAACTAGAATAATATATCTATGTTAGTATCTTGAAAAGTAATTAATTTTAAAATTTTGCAAAATAAATGGTTAATTTCTTATTCATATTGCTTTTTATCAACTAATAGTGGTATTTAAATATTTCTAGTTACCACACTTTACATTTGCACATATTAAATGTGTGCAAAATTTCAACAAGATTGGTTCAGCCAATCCTGAGAAAAATGCATATTTATGAAAAAAAAAATTACGTTATCGGAAAATATTCATTTTTGTTTAAAAGCTCTTTGTATGCATTATACAATTAAATTTTACACAGCATCTTTAGTTTAAATATTCTTAATATTTCATAAAATTTTCATATACATAGCTTTATAAATTTCTGAGATACTGCTGCATTATTTGATAGATTTGCACTTCCTTGTTACCTTAAAAAGCAGAAACTAAATACTCGCAGGAAGAAATAAAGTTAGATTGTGAATAAATTTGCTTATTTATTATTTTACAATATTCATTATATAATTCCATTAAAACACACATTAATGAAACATAGTATATTAATAAAAGTTTAACTTTTAGAATATCCAGCTGCTTAATTGATGTCGATCCTGGTGGTGTAGTGATAACCATACTTGCCTTCTAAACCGAAGATCGCGGATTCATACCAGGCCAGGATTGATGGATTTTTTTTCGGGCGTAAAAATCCTAAGTATGACTTTCTTCATAAGGGAAGTAAAGCCGTGGGTCCCGTGTCGTACATTTACAGCACGAAAAAGAACCTCAAGCCTGAAAGAAGAGGCCTCTGAGTAAAATTTGTCAGTCGTTTCATGCCCTGAATTGAATGGAACGCTGATGACCTGAGATGTTAAAGAGCGTCCATAAATAAACCAAATCAACAACAGCCTAATTGACTACATTGTGGTAATTAGTACTTTGTTGGTCTACCAAATTCTTTAATCACTGCCTGCCATCGTTTGGACATTAAGAAAATCAAATTGTTGCAACAGCATTCCATTCCATAATGTTCCAGCCGTTCTGAATCGGATACAGGTCCGGGCTATTTCCAAGTCAGTCTACTACCTTCATTCTGTTTTTTTTTAAGGAATGATTTTATCTAAAATATTTGAATGACTGATAATTGCATCAACACTGTAATATATTCCAATTTAACACATCTGAAACAAATTAATTGCCTTCAAACCCCGTGACAGCGGGCAGAATCATCTTGAAGGATATCCAAAATGGTCTCTTACTGTGAGTATCAATTTGTTTTCAAGGATGCCAAAGTAGACGTCTGAATTAACAGAGCACTTACAAAGTTTATGCCATAGCTGAAAATGCACCCTCAGATCACCTGACTTTGTGGATGCTTCACTGTTTGTGTCATGCATGAACTTCTTCACTACTTCTGCGACGCCCATCCAGGATACATTCAGACTCATTCCGCATCACTACTGTCCATGCTACATGCTCTTTTACCCATTGTAGTTGCTTCTGTCTCATTGTTTAGTCAGCGAAGGTTTCTTTATGGGTTGACGTCCTGCTTCAAGGAGTATACTTCTGATAGTTCTGCTGGTCACTGAGATGTCACACATGTCTTCCCACTGTCGCTTCAGTTCTGAGGATGATAGTCAAATCACTGAGAAAAATTATTTTAGGTATCCTGCCTTGTTTTTGAGTAATGTCCCTTTCTGCCTCTTCCTTTCACCTAGTCTATATTTCTCTTATCCCTGTGTTTCTTTAGTACTCTTGAAATGGAAGACTGACGAAATTTGTTCTATGGGACATGCTTCTACTGCTTAGACCAACAAAGCAATAAATATAGATAGCACGTTTCTTCCCCGGCGTTAATTCCATTCCCTTGCCCATCCTGACACCATAATGTCTCAACTAGAAATAAGTCTATATGGTATTTCGGCAATGTAAACTGAGAAACTGACAAATAGTATGCCATTGTTAGTAAAAATGCACTTGGAAGTACAAAAATGCAGACAATACACAAGCAACAAGTGAACAACAATGGATACCTAAGCTTTAAATCGATCATTGTCAAAGGCATATTACAAATGCAAAGGGTGGTGGTGCAATAAACTTTCCGTCACAGTACTAGTTATTTTAAGCACTCGATTATTATTTGTACTATTTATTTAAATTATTACTTTGTGAATGAATAAATAAGCTATTTTTAATACAAGAATCTGGGAAAAAAATGTGTTAAAATATTGGAAATTACCTTAAACGACTTTTTTTAACAAATGAAATGAGTGCTCAACAATGTAATTTAAGTTAAGATGAAAAGTTCATGCGATTGGAATATTAAAAATAGTGGAGCACGAGTCGACAATGTTCGGCTGTGAATACTCGAAGAAGTTTTATATCTAGGTTATGGAGGTTATATCAAGAATTTGCCAGTTTAAAAGAACTCCCTGGTAAACCAAGGATTAAAACTGCTGCACAAGCCAGATTTCTGTGCCTAAGGGCTTTGAAAGAAAAATTAACTGCTGCCATGTTAAAAAGTCCCTTTCAGAATGTTGATAATTTAACAGTTTCAAACAAACCTGTTGGAATGGACGTACTAAGGACTGCTTCATTCCCGTAGTCCAGCAATACGCCATGGAGATTAGGCACGTCACACTGCTTTTTTGGGGGGGGGGGAACTTGGGAGCTTCCACTGTGAAAACCTAATTAAACTATAGGATGTTTCTGCTTGGGTATTCCCTAGTTTCTGACAGAACTTGATGCTCCAAGGGTTCAGTCATTCTAAGCAAATGAGAATGAGACGAACACGTGTTACACCGCGTGACTCTCTGGTAGCTACTAACGCTAATGGGGTCGAGGTCAGGAAACAAAAAATCACGCATGCGCTTGAAGTTCCTTCTACGCGCAACTGCAGTTACTACATTTACATCATTAGTTACCGTGAAAAAAGTAAGGTCAGATACATTTTGTACACACCTCGTACGCTGCAGAGAAACACCAGACTCAAGAGATTATTCCCTGCTTCCAATAAAATGGAATTGAACAATAGAGGTGAAATTGAAATGAAGTTCTTTTCATTCCAAACTTGAGATATTAATTTAGTCGATATAGAACTCTCTTTTTCGGGTTATAAGTTATGAATTTCTGCTCGGAAAATTTAGCTGCCTGAAGATCAGTTACACTGATGCGTTAATAAAACTTGACAGCTGTAGATAAAGTAGTGAATATGTCTGGAGACTACATTGAAAAATAGACATCATTATCATCGAGCCCATTCCAGCTTCACAATAAACCGTTGCAGTATTTATTGGCACTTGGTTATCCTAGCGAATATCTTTCTTGATTTGTTCTGCGAACTACTGGCTTATTTTAATACAGTGCAATGCAACGCAAAGTGAATTTGAGAACGAAAGTTGGAGAGATTTTCAGAATGAAAAAATATGTCAGACAAGAGGAACCTATCTCACCATCTTTTCACATGCATCTTTGAGATGGTATTTAGAAAATTAAACTGGAATAAAAATAGGGGATAAATATCAACGTATAAAGATACTGTGGATTTGCCAAGTACAGGTTGTTAATGAACTACGCCTAAATTTTTCAGAGAGTGTAGAGATGTCGTATATAGAAGCAATTTGAGATAGAAAACATATGTCCTGTCTGTTCAAATTTCGAAGCTACGGCTATAAGTTTCCAAGGCGCTAGTACGCCACTGGCTAATGAAGATACCCCTCGAAAGTATAACACGCGATAACTAAGGGAGATTTCTGAACGTATCACTCTAGTGTATGGTTATGACATTAGCTTCCGAGTATGAGGTAGTCATTTGTTTTCGAGTTAGAGTCTCGCTCATCACATTTTTGTTGTTGTTTTCTGACTAGGACCTTATAATACAGCTTTAGATTATATTTCAATTTATATACTTAAATCTTAACATACAAATTCAAATAATTCCAACCCTTGCTTACAGATGATAAGAGTTATGGGTAATCTTAATGAGTAGGGTGTCGATATTAAAAATTACTTAAATTTTACTCATAATTCAATAGTGTACGTATCATAGCACTTCATATTAAATAAAAAATAAACGGCATGGCAATAATTGAATCCACGGCCTGCGGAACACCAGCTTTTCCGTTATGCATTACACCACACAAGCAGTTTAAGACCTCCCTCTAGAGTAGGCTACATACTGGAAGAAGGCAGTTAATAGATGTTCAGTGTGGAATTGTCAAATGATTATTCCGAGATTTGAGAGATTTTTATGACACCAAATATTCAAAACTCTGATAATGAACTGTCAAAGTCGATATTTCTAATTTTGCACGACATTCTAAACCAATTTTTCACCCAGCTTGGCTTTCACATCGATTTATCAGTATCTGATGCAAAAATGCTTAACACCATAAACTGCGTTATGTTTAGTTGGCTATCTCAAATTGCTTGTATGTGACATCTCTAAACTCTTAGAAATCATAAACTTAGCGCAGCATTAAAAAAAGTCTGTTTCCAAATGGATGCTTAAAGACTAAAATAATGACATCGACACTAATTGGTGGCACAACAATGTAATATTGCAGTAAATATATCTCCTTTATCAGATAATATGACATAAAGTGTAAAAAGAGCTTAGAAGAAGAATGTAATTGCCTAAGGTAATTTCTGGAGTTTAAAATTCATAATCTTGGACAAATTCATAGTCTGGCTCAAGATTAAAAACGCTGGTCATTCCATTTCTCGTCTTTCGCATGCTGATTTGCACGTTCACGGAAGGACAGTTGCAAAAAATTGGCGTGTGTCAACGCAAAATGGAAAGAAGAATGTTAGGCATTAAACGAAGTGCAGAATGAGCAGCTGAGAAGAAAGTGGAATGGAAGATACAGCCACCAAAATTGATCTGGGAAGGACACGTGCCCAAATTGTACAGGCCTATGCTACAGCAATATGAGGTTGAAGACTAGGAAAAAGGAGGAAGAAAAAAATGTCTGCGGCAAAGATGGTTCCAAGAATTCAGGGAAATGGATGGTATACAATGGACCAGGAAGGTAAGGGACTGACACAAGTAGACAGAGAGGAACAAAAGTGTAAAGTAATATTAGATGTAGATGAAAAGGAACTAAACCCACTGGGAAAGAAAACTCCTTCTGACTAGCCCTTCTTGATAGTAGGAGGCCCCAGACTTTAGGGATCCTATTGTCTACCATGCGCAGAGTTTGTACTTCGTTATACATTGTTGCTTATTTTTTATTTTATTCAAAGGGACAGGATTTTAATGCAAATGCACATTTCTTCTCTGCTGTCAGAAATGTATGCTCACTAGGTATGTGAGGTAAATACCAAATTTCCAACATACGATATTTTAAGTTATATAACGAATATTTTGCCTGTTTTCTCAATAAGCATAACATTTTAGCAGTTTGCATATTATGTTGCACATTTTTTTGTTTTACATGTATATTGTATAAATATATTATTATTTGATATATTTTATCTTCACATTTATTTACAAATATTATATTTTCGATTAGTAAGTACTATGCAGTCGGTCTTGAAACTTGGTAACACTGATGGTAGCTCATTAACAAATTTCTCCCACTGTAAAAATATGTTGATAATAACAGGAGGAGACTAACTGTGGAAAGCTGATGGCCGTATACTGCAACAGAAAAGAAGTGTGGGGAACTAAACTATTAATTATACTTATTTTTTCATTTTTAAGGAAAAGTATCCTAACTTTGCAATATCAAGTATAAATTTAAACGAGTTAAATAATTCATATTGTTTCCACAATAGCTTTTTTTTTTCACTGAGAAATCACATAAAATTGAGTGTAATTTTTATTTTATGTCAATATGACGTATTAATGCTTTTTATATTTACTTATTTATGAGCATATTATGCAAGTTTTCAATGCATAAATGCATACGTATTAAAGGGATTATTAGAGCATAAAATTCCTGTTCCTAATTATCATTCAGGGTTCGTTGGCATACGGCAAGGTGGAATAAACCTTTATTTCATACAATTAAATCCTTAATATATTAATTTTTCCCTAAAACAATATTTGATCGCACTGAGCACTTAATTACTGTAAAATCTGTAACATTCGTTTCCTTAACTGATATTCTAATACCACAATATGTAATTAATTCGAATTAACTCATTATTAGCCGCTTATTTTACCTTTGCTATTTATTGCAAACGCCGCTCCTATTGGTGCCATCTCCACTCCGAACAGAACATAAGACTAGTGCATCGTGCAGGAATGACAGCAGGAGAAACAATTACAGAAACAATTTTGATAGGTTACATTGTTAATGGGATAGACAGAATAAATCTCTCAGCAATTATGGTTCAGGTTAAGAGAGAGAAACCTCCCTTCCTCCTCATTTACTGCTAACTTGACGCATACTCAGTTCGATAAAGCACACGCTTTCGAAAACTTAAATAAATAGGTAATATGCTTTCAATCGCACAGAGAGAATACAATGATTCACGTGTAAAAACGAAGCCTGCACACCATTAAAAAAAATTAAAAAATAAATTTAGACCTTTATTAGGAAACTGCAGAAAATAAATTATAGTAGATCAATGCATACAGTAGAACAGCCCATGTAATGATGAAAAGGACGTATATAATTTATTCCCCAAACATCGAGGGAGGGCATGTTGGTGCTTTATTTGTTTGAAGGGCTATAGCACAACAGCGCAAGTTATAGGCCCTAAAGTATGTCGGTCTATTGTTCTGTCTAGCAGAGTATTGCTTCAGAAACCTCATTGTCATCGTGCATGCGTTAGATACGGTAGAATGACAACCGAATGGAGTTTTAGAGGAAACCAACCAACCAGCCACAACCTACTTGTGCCTGCCATGTGGATCGTTAATGATAATTGTACCGTCCCAGCTCTTCTCATTGCTCTCCACGCTTTCAGGCATTGTAGTGAAAAATACAAGTCATTTCCACTTGTTCATTCTAAAAATGCTATGTTTATCACGATAGAGAAAAACATAGCATTAATTTTATGGCAAGCATATACTAAAGTTTCAGTGCGTATATAGGAAAAATTGTATTTATTACCTAAATTGTTCACAAATTTAACTTTGGTTATACAATTATTGGTAAAACAATTTCCTCTCCTCTAGAACTAGATTTGTTATAGACAGAAACTCTTACACATTTCTATAAATCCGCTGAAAAACTATTACTATTAAATCTGATCTTTACTTCCAAAAAATACAGAAACATTTCGAAACCCCTACTTATGCTAATTTCAAATATAATTTTGTAGGTAATAAACCTTCATGATTTGCGCCAATTATGTCTGTCTAGTTTACACATAAAAATATTTTTAGTCAATTATATTTTACCAATGAATATATACCGTCGTGGGACTGACAGGAAACAGGTTCAGGAGCAACGTTCAAAAGCAGGACAAGGGGAAGCACGAAGTTGAAGCATGCGCGAAACCGCAGTAAAACAATATTTTATAACGGAAGTCTTACAGTGGGTTGACAAAAGTATCGATATAAGAGCATTTAAAGTATCGATATTATAGGGTGCTTCCTTGACCCTATAACTGGATTCGAATAGCACAAAGGTTAGTCTGAAGAAGTAAATACTAAAAAGACAATTTTGAACCGAGGGTTAAAAATAAATACTTCGGGATTTACAGGTAATTATTATTATTATTATTATTATTATTATTATTATTATTATTATTGAAACTTCTTGAACACATTACACATTAAAATAATACACACCGTTTTTATACTTTTAGTCCAATTATTAGCTATTCACTATTAATCAGGTTTCTATTCTTTAATGTTGACCTTATTTCTATGAAATTTTGTAATTTTTAAAATATTATAATGTTGATAATACTATTATATTTAGCTTAACATATTTATTCAGAAGATTGTTTTAATAAATTAATTCAAAATAATTTATAAACCTTTTTTATTGGACATAAATTATTGAATATCCATCTCTCTTTTCCGCCCCGCCCCCTTTTGCTTCAATGTTTCTATTATTTGCTTATTCGTAAAATTTCTGTGTATAAATTTCATTGCCTTAATGTTCCGGGTGCTGAACGGAACACACGAACAATTTTAATTTAATACACTTATCTACAGATGTCAGGAAGCTAGGTGGTCATCCATCGCTTTAAGTACCATCTAGTGCGAAGCTAAGGTATTACTTGGATGTGAAATGCCCGGGGATTTCCCCCGCCCAGATATGGAGTTCTTTAGCGTGCCATAAATATACGATACTTATGTCCCTCCCAAAGGACTTGTGATTTCGGCCGGATTTGAACCCATGACACTTTGGTCCCAAGGAGAAGACGTTGCCTCTAAACTACGAAGGCCTAATTTCTGTATATGACAAAAAGTGAAATTTACAACTGGAGTTATCTAACATTTACAAAACATGTTCAGTTTTGATAAAAAATGATTGTATCAAGTGGAGAGTTGTGCCAAGTTTTTTTTTTAAGTGCAAACTAAAGCAACATACTTTCATACGTTTAAATTCCCACGGTACCAGCTCAGGAGCTAGCGACCCACTTTCGCCACACTATATATTGACATAACCTTACACTTATCACACATAAGATAACATTTAAAATGAAGAGTACATTTTTTTTTTCGCTTTAGGATATCGTAAAAATGAGGTTTTTGCTCAGAAACCAAGTGGTTTGAATTATTTATAACAGTTAAAATAGCAGTCGTTTCCGAACTTCGATGCATACTGTCAGTTTTGCTCTGCCATCAGTGAATCGGTACTCAAATATCGCAAATTGTCATGTTTTGGATCTCAAAAAACATTAAAAGATAAAGAAATCTGTTGTTTTTGTTAAACTTTTTCGGGAAAATGAATTTCTAACCTTGCATTTATAGTAAACTATAAGGCTGTGATTTAAGCACATAAAATGACATATATATGCTTTACTAAGCAACTAATCGACAAAAATATTGCAGTTCTGCCTGTACTTTAGTATCCCGATTTGAACTATTCTTAGCAGATATGAAATATTTAACTTTTAATGCACTTTTTCGAGAAATATTAACAAATCTCTAACAGTTAATCTATTATCAAATGCAGCACAAGAGAAAATAGCAATTGTTTCTAGTGGTAACCAGCGAAAGTTCCCACTGACCTCAACATGAACTCTTGTCAAAATATTATCTGACATTAAGCATCGAGCATACATAAACAGCGATCATAATTAAATCACGTGCTAGCTTACCGTAATTTGTTTATCTAACTAGGAACAAAATAACATTCTCAACGGGTATTTAAAAATGTCCAAAATTTGCAAAAATAGAAACTTTAAAAATAATTTACGTAAATATAGATGTACTAGGCTTGTTCGATTAAATTGTTGATATAAATGTCATTTAAATTAAAATATGTTACATATAAGAGCCGGTCTGAAAATTACTATCGTTTTAGAGTATCTTAAGCGATCGCGAGAACTTGAATCAAATTGGCAACCAACTATGTAGACATCTTTTAAAATTTATATCGTAAGATGTTTTTGAGATTATCGATAAATTCACGAGCCTAGCGTAGGAAGCTCAGAATATCGAGTCATATTTATTAGGACTATTTCATGAATAAAAATAGAAAAAAGAACACATATTCTCTTAACAATGCTAACTAACTGCTCATTATGCACTTTTCCTCGTCTATTATAGGCGTGCATTTTCATACTCTTAAATTATTTATTTAAAAGAATAAGGTGAACAATATTCTTTACTTTTAATAATTAGAGGCTTTAAACAGTTTAGTAGGATACGCATTAATAAATGTAAAACTGAATGAAAGATCTCCATTTTCTTTAAATATAATGATCTAGAGGAGGATGTGGAAGTAGAGTTAAGAAATTTATTGCGATTAATTGATGAACTGAGAAGACAAATGCACTTCCATGTGATAAAATGATTACGGTAAAAAATTACGTTAAATGTGTAGGAATAAGCAGCTGTGATTGGTCGAAATTTAAATTTTCTTTACATTTCACTGGTAGAAAATATGACGTTTTCGGCACCTCCAAGCACAACGAAACATTTTCGACGTGTTATTAATTTAAGTTTTGGTGTCTTTACAATATTTTATTATTTACTATACAGAACCAATTGATTTAAAAATATTTTGTTTGGAGGAAAAAAACTTGAGGTTTACTGATAAATTAACAAAAGGAGCTAGAGGAATACGTCACATTATTTTTACATTCTTTACTGCGCTAGGTATAATTAAGTCAGGATTTCTAAGCACTAAAACCAGAATGAAACGAAATGAAGTTATTTTGGTATTGAACTACACACAACAGGCGGGAGGGATACAATAAGTCACGACCTAAAAACTACCCTCTCCCCTTACGCCTGTCACTCGATTCTTGCTTACCTGTCGGGCAGTGGCTCATAGACTGTGTTCATAGTTTGTGTGTACTTAACTCGAATTTAATCTAATATTTTGTATTTAGTGCATTATAGAATCTGGTACCCATATACTCGTTAGTTTCATTATATTGGTGCAACTGGAATAACTGCTACTACTAATCAAGACATGCTCTCTCCAGTGCTACCAACGTGATACTTACAGGTCTCATAGTTTCTTCCAATTCTGAATATGAAATAGTGACCCATGTATTAAATTGTTAATTTTTTGTCTATTTGTTATTTTTGTTTATTTTCAACCAAACGTTTCGAAAAGCTTCACTAAAATAGTAGGATATAAAAGAACTGCATCATAATAGCTAGAAGAAGATTAGTTTTAAGTGCTGACCGTACGATATTTTGGCAAAGGAAATCCTCCCGTATTGGATTTGGGATTCTTGATCAAATATTGATTTATACAGTTTAAGGCAGAAGATTCATAGGAAACTGAAAAGCGATGGACGGCCTTCTAATAATGATAATGTACAACGGGTATAAACAGTTCATTGCTTGAAGAAGCAAAAGAAGGAACAAGAGTGTTTCAAGCTGCTTTTGCGTCAAGGAGAACACAGTTTCTTTACGCTTCAAATGTTGGCTCGAGGCGTACGAATGATGAACAGAAAGGCAGACAGAGAAAAAGGGAGAGAGAGAGAGAAGAGGAGGGGAAGAGAAAGGAGATCGCTGGTTCACCCCCAGTGGCACCAATCCAATTTCCTGTTACAAATAAAACTGCGGCTCTTCCAAAACCAGAATATTTTTCGTTGAGGGCTCTTATGACGTTTGTCATTTTCCACCGCAAAGTGAAAAACTGTTGTTTGAGAGCCAGTTCTCATGTGGGTAGGGTGGGTAGAGATTGACAGACTATTCATGACAAATCTTCCAGAGCACTGCAAATGTGCAAAACAGTTGGATTTTCTCCCTAATACCAGTGTTACATTTCTGTATAACAGTTAAACAAGTGTTACAGCAACCTTGAAATGTTTTCATTGCGTATAGAGAGGTCTTTGCCTAATAATTCATTGGGCACCGAGGAGTTATCGTTTGACACCTTCATATTACAAAATAAGTTTCCAAAGGGTATGCGCGTTACTGACTTCTACCATGTTCCATCTGAAATAATGCTTATATTAATTTCAGCTATGTTTGTCATCAATAATATGCATTAATTAAACGATTTACATTTACTTCTATGCATAAACTGCTGCTTCTGTTTTATTTTATTACTTAATTGATTTTACAAACTATTAGTATGGTATTTTCACGGCCTACTTTAGAGCTACTCGCTTATGTATCATTCTTTAATCATTTCATCATTAAGACGTTCAAGGGGCGAACTGGTCCCTTATCTGCAAAATCCTTACCATCCCTAACCAGAATTATATGAAAACATGGAAATAATGCACCGAGGCAATCTCTGAAAATATAAACACTTCTAAATCAATCTGAGTTATTTTCTTAACATAATTAAAGAGATTCGGACCCCGAGTTGTACGTCATAAAGCTAGTCATCAGAGCAGAATGCGCAACGCTCACTCTTTTCAGGCTTCGAAGCTCGTCTGTCTAGAAACGCCATTCTCATGCGGAGCGGAGCTAATCTTTTCCCAAGCCAAACCTTCAACCTTACTTTAGAACACCAACCGCTTACATGCTACAACATACTATTTTACCTCGCATTTATCCCTCCCTCCCATATGCAACAGTATTAATCGGTAGTTTGGGTATAATATGTTTTTTTCTTCTTCTGAATTTAAAATTCGAGGGTCTAAAACCAGGCCGGGGTCTATAAACATCTCGAGCGAAAGACTTTAATCCAGAATTCCCTGTCGTAGATTTGTGGCACTTATTACATCGTTTTTATTTAACATCTAAGGTCAACAGCATCCTATGGAACTCTGGGGGGGGGAACATCTTCTTTCAGATTGAGGTTCTATTACGTTCCTTAAATCTACGACACACCACCTATGGCTTTACTTCCCTTCCGAAGGAAGTCATACTTACGATTTTTATACCCGAAAATATCCATCGATCCTGGCTGCTTCTGGCCATCTACTTCTAATGCCCGTCTTCCATTACTTCATCTTAAGTTAGTCCTGATGAAGCAATTTATTACTGCTCTGAATAAGGGTAGTGATTTTTCCAACTTTCTTGTTACAAAGCTCTCACAGAAAACTGAGGTAAGATCTTGCAGCAGGTATTTTCGATACCCCAGATTCGTGAGCTAATGCAGGATGAGATCTTTCCTTTATCAATGTTCGAGTTAAAGAAGTCAACATGGTTGGCATACAAAAATGTGACAGAAAATTTTCTGGGGCAACAAGAAATCCAAAAACTATAAATAACTTCTGTAGGAAATAATACAACATTTTAGAAATCTAGGCTGTAGAATGAGTGGTAAAGTGCATTTCCTCAACAGCCATATTGAACACTTCCCTGCGAATCTTGGTGCAATGAATGGAGAACAAATTGAGCGGTTTAGCAAAGACATTAAAACAATGGAAACTCGCCATCAAGGTCGTTGGAATGTGTCAATGATGGCTGATTATTGCTGGTGTTTAAAAAGGGACATTAGTGAGCACACATCAGAGCTTCCAAAATAATTAAGTTTTCTTCTCCCTGAAAAAAGTTTGGAAATTCATTAATATTAACACTTAGCTCTCTCTCTCTCTTCAATATATTCATTAATATGTAAGTTAAAATAATGCCTACTAAAACAATTTTATCCTAGCTATATGTCTTAAAACTTAATAATATTTCATAACATAAAAGTACTTTATTACATTTGATGTGATTTTGTTAAACACCTAGCCCAATACAGTAAAAATGAAAACATATTTGAATTCAGACGTTCATATTACACATATCCAGGTGCAAAAATAGACCAATGTAGTTATATAGACGAGCATGAAGATACCAACTTTCTTGATCTTCAAGTTGACATTCACTAAAATTGGAAAGCACATATAGAGTATATACTATCAAAACTAAAATCAGCAGCCTACGCTCTTCGCTCATTGCACATGTTCTGAAGTCGCCCTCAAAAGATCCTATAAATATTTCTCTTTGATAATTAAATATGCTTTAAAATTCTGAGGAAAGTTAGTTGAAATCAAACTTGTTTTTATATTACAAAATAAAACAACACGAATAACACGTGGTCAAAATATTAACGCCTCTTATGAACTTGTACATTAAAAATCAATACTATTCATTAAAAGTATGCAAATACATAACATACCCACTAGACAAAGGTGTAATTACAAAGCCTCATTGCAAATGTATAACCTGTTATCAAAAAGGAGTTTATTACGAATGCATTAGAATATATAATGCTGTTCCTACTACTCCCAAACTATTATTAATTATAAACCAATAACAGAGAAATATTCAAATTTGCTCTTACAGAGTATCTGTGCAACAAAAGCTATTATTCAGTTGACAAATTCACTAATGAGTAATTTATAGCATATAGCAATATATGAAATGTACCACTATTTTATATGAATTGCTGCTTAAATAGCTTTGTTACATGTATGAGATTGAGCATGGTATTTTAATACTAAGAATACTTTAAAATGTCCATATTGATATTATAATGTAACACAACTTTATGCATAATCTGAGGTATATACACTATACCAGAATCTAATGGAATGTAAGTAAAATGTAATCTTAATTTTAATAACTCCCTATGTTCAAATCTGATTAAAGAGGTTATCGAATAAAATTACCAGATTTCATGTCCATTTCCTGATACTTGAGACAATGATCTGACCCTCAGTTGGCACCTTTGATGTTGTTGCTACTAAATCCATCTCAGAGTTGGGTGTACTTCCAAGACCTGCGTTTCAAAATTAAGAAGGGGTCTGAAATATAGGGGCAGCATTTGGATCGCAGAGCGGGGAAGCAGGAGGGGATTTGGAGGAAAATTAAGAAACGCTTCTAGAAACATTAATAGGCAACTGACTCTTTTGCAGTATGCGCACAAAATTTCGCTGGAGATATAATCGGAGCTAAAAAATCGAATGGCGGATGGAGCGTTACATTCAAACAGGACCCAAACTATGTAGTCAAGGACTCGCTTGGTTTAGGTTAGGATGACTAAACTAACAGACGGAGAAGGTACGAAAATCTGCACTATATGTACGGAGAAAGAATCTTGGGAACATATTCTGGTGTACTGGATGGGGATGGAAGAATGGAGAAAGATATCCACCGATCCTGTTTTTTAACTGGAGAGAGGGCAGTGGCAGTGCTGGACTGCAGGAAGATAAGGAGGAAGAGGGAGTAGGTAAATTTTTAAACAAAGTGAGACAGATGAGATCCGAAGAGGAAGACAATCCGGGATGGGGTAAGAAACACGAGTTACAATATTTTTTTTTTTAATTATTTGTACATAAATGATTGGAAGTGTTCAGTTATTTACTTTTATACTATTTTCTTTTATGTTTATTGTATTTATGTTTTTCGAAACATTTTCTTTAATTATATATATACATTTATTTATTTCATTATTATATTTGTCTCTTAAGAGTTAAATATTGATTTGTACAATTTAAAATATTTCATAATGTATTGAGAAAGCACGGCCCAAGACCCGTGCGAGATGAATGAGCTAGATCTGTATAAACAATTAGATTAAGGAACTGGCGAACGTAGTTTAAAACGAACTACCGCAAATGAAATATCTCTGAAAAGCGTATTTACAGCGGGTTACCATATGATAGCAATCACTCGATAATCTAGTTGGGGAATGAGTTTCATTAATTAACATCATGCACAAAACTAAGAATCAAGGTCGAAAGTTTTCACAAAATAATTTTACCTTGAGAAGAGAAAGTCAAGTAAACATTGCTATTAAAATTTCTTGCTTAGATATGGTAAGCGTTTATTGACACAAAAGATTGTATATGTGGTTTCCGCTCATTGACACATATTCTTCAACTTTGATAATTATTTTGTTTTCTTGGAGTTCTCTGATTTGTTACGCATTAAATGCACGTTGTTGTAGTGTTTATGGATCGTAGATACCTGCTGAATACACGAAGACTTTAAATTCTCCCATAGGCAATCTAAGAGATACAGATCCTCCGATTCATGTATAGTCTTTTCGGTTTGTCACAAACTTTCTGTCCAAATAATGATAGAAAATTGATCGTGAGAGAATTTACGCTGTTCATGTGTGTGACGTAATCTTTCATTTTTAAAATATAGTTGCTACTATAGTTTCTTTCCTATACTAGCTATAAATGGAAAGGTAAATAATTGTCTTATGTTTTGGTATAACTGCAATTAAAAAAGAAGCTTAACAGCCCATTGTGCAGAAACATGCAGATAAGGGCTAAGTTGAAAGAAAAATATAATAAACTGTGATCAGTTTTCAAAGAAGAAACAGAAGCAGAAATTAAATAATGAAATACCAGATAAACAAGAACAATTTATATTTTGTGCGCAATTCAATGGTTATCAATATAACTTTCCAAGAATAATTTTTCATGGATACCTACTGAGAACAAAAAAGAAAGATATGTTGAAGGAACTAAAGACACGAAGAGGGGGAATATTGTGCCTACTTTTAAAATCTGCATAACAAATGAAAATCTTCAACAAAATACTTTGCAAAAGCGGAGTTCTAATCCATGCTCTGCTATGTAGTCAATATCTGCTGCTAACCTACTGAGTCGCAGATGTGGCTTTGGACAGAAATGCCGAATGAGAAGGAAATAGAGAGGGGAATATGTAAGAGAACTGGGTTAAACAGAAAAGCAGATAAATATAGAGAGAAACTTTTGGACGAGAGATAAGGAAAAGGGCGAAGTGAAGAACCAGGAAAATACGAACGGAAAGACACAGAAACTTGGATGAAAACCAGTGGCTCTTGAACGGGCACAAAAACAGCAGGGATAAAAATGAGGGAATGCCGTGCCAAAGTATTGCACAATTTATGATCCGCTATTCACTCAATCACATTTATCTGGCTATGTGCTGAATTTCAGGGGTCGTCCCGCTCTCTTCACCAGTCTCGTATTCCAAATAATTGTTCAGCCATGTGCCCACGGTTTCTATGGCTCATTCTATATGCCGTCCTTCCTATCTCCACGTCCTGGCTACTGGACGTATTAATTCATTATCGACTTCCACTCCAAAGCCGCCTGCCACCCTCCTCCAGTGCCTGGAGAGAGTACCTGACTGCCTAATCTGCCAACTCATTGGTTCTGTCGCGGTACAGAAACAAAAGTCAGTATCTTACATTAGCGCTGCACTGAACTTGTGTTGCTGGCTTATTCCTGATTATCAAGATATACTATTCGTCTTAGCAGAGTGTTTTTATTTTGATTTTTTTAGAACAGTGCAAGTTGATAACGGTCCCAAGGAATTGATATGTCTCGTTACGGCGAAATACTGGCTTAGCTATTAGGTAGACCAGTCAACGCTTCGCCTTAAATGCTATAGACACCAGATACAAAATATAACATAAACCTTTTGGGTGGAGAGGTGGAAATAGGACTCGGCCAGGATCCAATATAGCAGCGAGGCAATGGAAATAATAAAATGTATGGAAGAAGGTTAAAACAAGGCTAGAGGTATCAGTAGGCAGGAAATCGAGGCAGAAAGTAACACGAAAGTATCCTTGAGCCCATCAAATAAAATACATATTACTTGGGGTAAAGAGATAGTCATGGTCTTTCTAGGGAAAGAGGCAAGATCAGAAATACTTAGTTAAGCTTTTTAATGACCCAAAATGTAAATATTATTGTCGCAATTTCCGGTACAACACTTGCCTTTTACACCATTCTAGTTAACTTCGAGCGAGATTGGACATAGGGGCCCTCTCCTACTTTTAATCCCTAACAGATCCTAAGTAGAAATGTACATAAGGGACTAGGAACATAAATAATGCAATAAATTGATGGTTGAGTTAGGCACTTTATATATTCTCTAATCGTTTCGATTACAATTCAAACCTACAGGAAGCTGTTGCGATTGCCAGGGAGAGCAGCTGCGCATGGCCCATTCATGTCTCTCGATTGTCGGACGCTTTTCCTTACCAAAACCTCCAAACGCATGCGCAGAGCTGGTCTTTCCTATGTTCACACACATGCCACAGGCACGTTCAAATAATTAGCGATTATTGATTTCGAGAATACTTTACTGTTACAATAATAGTGGGTCACATTATTAGTATTTTAATTATTAAACCCCATTATTAACACATAATTTCCATTTCTAAGCCCCCTCCCCATATGCCACATTATGGTTTTCTAAATCATATCTATTAAGGAAAGAAATAGCCATTTGCCTGAAGATCCCCTGTCAATTTATAAGTTAAACATGGAAAAGTTCGCCGGTCTGGAATGTTTAGACGTGCTATTCGCTTATAGAGAAATACGTCAGAACTCAATAGCAGCAGTTCGTTAATACTGAGAGAAGTACTCGACAAGAAAATTGTGGAACATTTGTAGGTGTGTCCAAACGACTTGGAAAAGTTATGCCTGTCAGTCGAGAAGGAGGCAGCCATTTAGCAGGTTGCCATATATTTCAAGGTAAAAATTATGACACCATGACCCACCATTACTGTAACAGTAAAGTATATTTGAAGTTAATAATTGCTAGTTAATTGAATGCACGTCTGGCATGTGTGTGAATATAGAAAAAGTCAAGCTTTACGCATGCGTATAACTGCACGTTTGAAGGTTTTGGTGAAGAAAAGCGTCAGTCTATCGAGAGGCGTGAACGGGTTAAGATGCACAACTCCTCTTCCTGGCCATGCAACAGCGTCCTATAGGTTGAGTTAGGCGCTTTGTATACCCTCTAATAATTTCTATTACAATTCAAACAGCCAAATGTTCATACAAAATCGAATGTACTGCAGTTTTCGATATGTTTAAGGAGGCCTGTATCTCACTGTTTCCTTCGAGCTGTATACCGAGTAATTGCTTAAAAGTTACAAAATGTTTGGTACTAGTGAAGGTAATGTAGTTTTTTATGATTTAATTTAAGAAATAATAAATTAATTGTTAATTAAAACTATAAACATTACCGAGTTGCGAAATATGGCATCCCGGGCCCTCCTTTCTGATAATGACATACGATTGCAATCACGTACTTCACACCTCTTGAGATATATATGTGCATGTATAGTTTTTAACACCCGTTTTAACTACTGAGGCCTCACAGGCGGTGACACTGATGAAACATGAAATGAAATGATAAATTAGGGAAGGATTTCTTGATATCTCACACTGTTCAACTACAAACAGCAGCTTTGCCACGTTCCCTCTGGAGAGTGTTTCAATGCATTTTAACTCAAGTGAAAGCCATGCAATTACGTTATACTTTCGTGTTCCGACCTTTGGTATTACCTCGCCGAAATGCATTAACAATATTAGGATTATGGTGTGAGATACACATTTTTATGCATTGACTGTGTACCCAATTGCTTGTCATGTATAATGTTTTGATAATGCTCTTCAAGGATCCATTTACTGATTAGCTAGCTAGTTGAGTGGCTTCTGTCTGATACTGTTGACCTCTATCAGTAGAAAGGCCAACTGTAGCCATGTCTCCTGAGGTTCCCTAAGGACGAACAGCAGAAAATAGCATGCGAAGCTAGCAGCAGGAACCTTTCGGAATTACGGAAGGGGTGGTTGGGGCTACCACTTCTTGTTCACAGAGTCAATTTGCAAATCCTGTAGAGAGCGGGGCCCAATTTCATCATCGGTTTCTTTTGAGTTGAAAGCGTTTTACTATTAATGAAAGAATTATAATAGCGCTCTTAGTCATCAAGTCCAACTGATGATGATATATTCTATTTGATACATAGCGATGAACTGATACATTAACCTGATTGTCAAGAATGGGCATTGGGATTCTTAAGCACTTAATTTCAACTCAAATATACTCAAACTACGTAAATAGAAAAACACTAACACAAGCCCGGCAGATAAACAAGAACTGATGAGGTATAAGCGTGAGGGGAGAGGGGGGAGTTGTAGGTTGTGATCTGTTGAACCCTACCTCACCTGTCGCCTGCAATCACAACCAACATAACTTACTTCTGCTTCGCTATGGTTTTGGTGCTTACAAATTTCGATGCCTTTTATTCAAGGGCATTTGAAAGGTAGAGTGTCGGTTTTTTTCTACATATTTGCCATACCTGTAAACGGCAACGTTGGACAAGTTGTCACATACCGTGACTTCTGACAACATCAGCTACTGCTTGCGCCTTCGCATCACTGGTGAAAGTGTCCCTTCAGATGTTCCTTTAGCTTTGGAAAAAGGAAGAAATCGCAAGGCGCAAAATACGGGCTGTACGGCGGGTGCGACTAATCTCATAAAAATTCAGACTTCGCAATGCATCTTGCATTTGTTAACACGTGTATGTGATCATTGTCATAGTGAAGAGTGGCGTCTTTGTCTGGAAAATCCGCAGCAATAGTGCATGCAATACTAAAGAGATGTGGATATGGGAAAATACCTCTACACATGATGTTTATGCTTTAAGATACTTTGTGATTACAAAAATGTCTAATTAAAAGTGTCACAGTAGGCACATTTTAAAGTGACTGCAAGAAACACGTGTATCAAAAAATAAGCTTATAAATAGCAGGTTGCGAATACAAGAAATTTGTGCATTTCTAAATCTGAACCCCAATCCCATTATAAAAGTTACCCTCTTCTTTATATTTCAGACGTGCTATTGTATAAATTCCTAGCGCACATTTTTCACCTTTTGCGTCTTTAAGTTATAGCTCCGAGTCTGGCCAATAACAAAAGAGACGTTTGATAAACATATGAACTCTTCCACTACATAACCACAAGTAACTTATTTAAACAATATTGTACTTCAGTTTTTTTAGTATGATAGCTCATTTTATATTATTACCTAGTTGTTCTTTTTTATTTTGAAGTGATAGAAGACTGTGTTATTCGAATGATATGAGTGAAGTTTGAAACTATTTTAATTGAATCTTATGAGTGATCTGTGCATATTTATGCCATACACCTTTTCTCCTCTTCCCTTTTCGCCTCATTCCCATTGGAACCTTTCTCCCTATTGGTTGAGACTCGCGTGGAACTTTGAAGAATCGCCTTACGTCGAATTTTATATTTGGACTTGTACGCTCATGTTTCTTACTTTCTGAGGGGACATTGAGTGCAAGAGCTTCATATCTTTTCGGTTAGTAATTTTAAATTGTAAGGTTATTTGATCTCTCTCCTCAGACCTGGCTCAGTGACCAAGGTAACATATAGTTTATTATGTGAAGAGGTAAACTTCCGCAGCTTGTGTCCATAATTAAAATCATGGCTTACGGATACTGTCGCATCTTAGTAGTAAAATTGGTCACTACTGACGTTTCCTTATTGTGACTGAGGTCTACTTGCTATGCCGAACTGAACAAGAGTTTAATGATTTGGCTGCCTTTGATCTGCGAACGCCATCTCGTACAAGTGTGCAGCTTCGCGTCTATTACCATTTTCCAACGTACATAAAAATCATATCTGCCTGCTCGCAATATGAATATCCTACCGTGATTAGCGGCTCAAATATAACTGAACCACAGCACAAGTCAAACGTAAGAAACAAACTAAGCAAGGATGTACGCAAATGATAAACATTCACAAAATCTCCATGGCAACACATCGCGATGTACAACAACTTCGATAACATCACTCAATAGTTATTATTTTAACAAAATGAAGTTATTGGAACTTGCTTCGAAACGCCATTAATGAACTTTCAGTAATAAGTCGCAAACCGGGGTTTTCCGAACATACGTTTGAATGTCAGTAAGTTAAACAAAGTCCTTTGGAATGTAAGCCGGTTTTAATATATTCAATACTATATTTAGTTCCAGACTGTTAATTAACTTTATAGGGCTACAAAACAGCTGTGTTCAGTCCCAAAGTTTTTTTTTTTTTTCACTTATATATCTAAGAGGTTATCTAGTTATGATGACTGACGCGGCAGTAGGGACTGCATCGGTCAGTAAGCCATCGTTTACGGCCAGCGGGTTTCACTAGAGTCGGAGTTGGCGGGTGAGGCAACACAGAGTCTGTGCTAAAATATTTATACTCCCTCATGTCACGCATGGAAACGCTGGACAGTCTGCCTGCATTTTTACACGTTTCTGGTATCTGCGTATGAAATTATCCATTATATTCTTAATTCTCTTTGCGAAATTAAATTGATATCCTGACGTATGTTATGGTGAAGTTCATCTAAAACATGCTATACTACTAATTTACGAGGGTTATCGATAAGTTTTTGCAAACGACCACTAGAGACGGTGCTATTTCTGAAATGAATGTTATTTTTATTGTGAAAATAGTTGCATATTAGAAATTTACCGAATAGTTTGTTTACAGTGAACATTTAACATTAAAAAAAGGAATTTTGCGAAAAAATAGAAATTTCACGTGATGGTTTTCGTTGGATGATTTTTTATGATCTTAGTCAAGGCCTATCGCAACAGCAATGCATAGAATCGCTTCGTTCAACTTTTGGTAATGAAGCACCATCAGAAAAGACAAATATTTACAAATGGTTTGCAGTATTTCGTCATTCGTGCGTACGTCAGTGATGAATTTCATGAAGGTCGACCAAAATCAATTGTCATTCCAAAAACATCGATGCTATGTGGTACATGATTGAAGAATATCGACTTATATTGAGATAGAGGAATCCTTAAACACATCGAAGACTGCAGTACATTCGATGTTGCATGAACATTTAGCTGTGAAAAAAATGTGTTCCTGATGAATTCGGTATAATTTGATCGAAGCTTAAAAAACGTCCATGTTAAAGGTGTAATGAAATGCTCAAAAATTCCACCGGGGAAATGCAAAGTCCATTATTCAACATCGCTACAAAACGATGTTGACGAAACTTCTTATGAACCGGAGACTGAGCAACAGTTCATTGTTTGGATGTTCCAAGATAAACTGAACCACACAAACGTTGTTCATTCACGAAGAACTATTTGACTTTAAGAAAAATAGAATCTGGTAATATTCCTAAATTTTTGTCCGACGGCATTTTTGTTTTTTTAGAAAATGATTGTTAATTAAGCCTTGTATGGCTTGGTTAAAGTTATTTTCAAGTAATGATCGTTTGTTTCTTCGTTTTACTGGACAAGTCACAACCATTCCATTAGAGAATCGAAGAAAGGTTAATGCTGAATGGTATACAACAATTTGTTTGGCAGAAGTCATCAACAAAATCGGGAAAAACAACCAAAAAGATCGCATCAGACAATATCATCTCAGACAACACGACAAACAATTGGTTATTTAAAGGAGAAAACAACGAATTGTCTCATTGCCCGTATTCCTCTGATTTATCGCCTAACGACTCATTTTTGTTCCCAAATGTACCCCCCCCCAAAAAATGCCTAGGCAGATATTTTCATCATTTCAAGCAACTGTTGAAGCCTTTGATACCCACATTTTTACATACCAACTTTAGAATGGAAAAAATGATTCGATATTTGGCTTAAACACATGCAAAGGTTTTGAAAAGCAATGAAACAATTTGTTGCAAAAAATGTGTTTTCTTTCCCTGTTTTGTAAAATCTTAATAGTAACCTTCCTACGAATTTTTCTTTAATATCGTAAGAGCACGAGCGTATTCGGTATTGATATACGAATCGTAAATGATTTAGGTCTTAATTGTAATGTGGTATTTATAACAGTTTCTAATCTGGGATTAGACATATTTCTTGCGTTTTTCAAACACACTGAGTGGCGTGAGACTCAAAGCCAAGATAGCATTTGGGCCAACCTCGTTGAGTGAAGGCTTATCGGTAAAGCAGTTCCCTTCTCAAACCCCGTCAGTCATCAGATAATTGAATGGCTCATTAAACAGGTGCATAATTTGTGAAACCTCTCATTAATTACGTTATAAATGTTGATAACATTCCTCTATACTTTCCAACAAATAATTATATTTGTAATTAAAATTATATAATTAAGTTTTCTAATTATAACGTGTTTTGAATTTTTGAGTTTTGGTCTCCGTTAAATTATGTGCTTTTCCGCTACAGATATACTGTTTTCATATTTTACCATTTTATTCATTAACAGCTGGTGATAATTGACAGGTTTTAGCTTCAATCTATTTCTAGGAATGACATTAATTTGTATTATATACTTTGGGAGTAAAACTTGATAAAAGGTGTTGAAATATGACATGTGTTTTATGTCAATTAAGTTACACATTGCAATTATAAATAATTTCATATTAAATTAAGTAAAGTGTTACTTAATGCTTTTATCATAATTTAATCAATAGTTTAAAGCTTCAATTGCTGTACTGTATCGTTTGTATGACAAATTCAGTTAAGTTTCATGTCGGCAATTTCAAAAGGCCGAACTTGGGGTGGCGTCATTGTTAAGTATGAAAAAGTGCATGTACAGTTCTGTACAAAAATGTAGTGAGCATTCGTTAATATTTAAAGTGCTCTACTGTGTGAAAAAATTATACTATAATGCGCAAAATTTCCGCAGTTAAAACTTAAAAAGTCACTCCTATGGGAAATATGAACATGGGGTTCCGTTCATGATGAACTTTGTGCTACAAAGTTACATCCTATGTTAATTACATTAGTTAATCAGATAAATACACAGTAATGTGTTATTTTAAGCGAATGTTATTGTTTATAGAACATAATTAGTATTGCCCACCATCCACTTAGCTATACAGTTGACTTTGTTTACTAGTAGTAACGCATACGAAGGAAAACAATGAAATTGAATTGTGTTACTCAAAAGCCGACTATATGCCAAAACCCTAGAAATTTTTTTTCAGGGGATGTGAATTTAAAATTTTATCAGGAAAATTCTACTTAAACCCTTTATTTAATTTGTATGAGTGCAGGAGAACCGGGATGCAGACGATATTAATTGAAAAAAGCCTATAGGATTTAGCAACTTTTGGTTGCTTTGTAGTTACATGAAATGATGTAATTGTTTTATTTCGACAGTGAAGATAATTTACAATGACTCATTTTTAAAACTAATTCTTAAACTTCTTAAATTGGCGTTGCGGACCGTATGATAGGTTGGTAACTGTTTATAACAATTTTCCCTCTACTTACACGTAATTCAGATGTGCAGCGGAACAGCGTGGTATTTTACGCTCAGAAAAAGAACGAAAGGATTAGCTCATATCAGATTTAAGAGCATCATGTAACGTGAACTGTTTTTAATATTGCATTTAAATATAATCCATTATAACTTATATTACCATAGTAGTCACAATGCCATCAGTTTAAATAGAATAACCTTTTATAACATTATACAACCTTTTTGTAGAACATCTAACCTAAAGTAGAGTTTGCATTAATGTCTCAGGTTATCCTCTGTATTAGGAGCCTGTTTTGCTTTCTTGAAAGTATGTGAATTAATATTTTAATACTATGATTTCTGGGAGTTTAGGAATAAGTATAATAATCAAAAATACTGTTACTTTTAAGTTATTACTTTGTTTGTAGCTCCGTTCCTTTATTCCGAAGATATAGTGCACTAACGAATACCATCCTTATGCGTCTTTGTTCCACACTCAACATGGTTAATGTTAAAGATAAAACAGACAGTTGGTGGCCATCTTGCATTAAGTTACCGAGAATTCGAATATGTTTTTGAATTGCCTATGACGCCGATATAGCTGATCCCTTTCATTCAATCGCTCCTATCTACCCAGAACAGACCCGAGTAAAACGAAACGAGGCGCAGTATTTCATTTTATGCGACAGAGGATCTATCCTAATCCTTGCGTCATTCACAGACGCGGCGTGGCATGTTAATCTACAGCTACTCTGGCCCAGCTTTGGCTGTCAGCTCGCAAGGCTGTCGAAAACCATTCATTTGCATAAAAACAATGGGGTAGAGCAAAAGTTGGCAAAACTGTATCACGTGACCTTACACTTTGCTGGGGATGTTTCAATGAGGGTTGGAACTTCAATAATTGAGGTATTAACGGTTTGCTAACCTGTCTTAGTCAAGCTGTAGCTCATTTTCGTTTGTAAATAATTGCACTAACGTTTGAAATGTCATAAAGTAGGTATGACGTAACAATAGATAATCCCAAAGTGTATTAAATCCGTTAGCACCCAGCCAAAGCATTTAGGGTGTAATTCAGAGAGATGAGATTAATGATAGACTAATCCAAAGCATACTATTGCTAATTTATTTTGTAGTGATAACTGGCTTAGCCATGTTTATATACAGACAGTACCGTCACCGGTGTCGTTAAGGTGCGGAATCGTGAGCGGAATGTCTGGGGTTCGATTCTCACCAGGAACTACTTGCCGACTGATGTTTTTTCCAGGTTTTCCTCAGTTATAAATGGCACATAATGGGGAGGTACCCTAAATTTAGGCCGGAACTCTTCCTTCCTTAAAAAAATACTTTTTCCCAATTAATCAATTCATTTCATCTAACGGCTTTACTCCCCTTCCGAAGGAAGTCATACTTAGGATTTATACGCCGAAAAAAACCCATCGACCCTGGCCGGGTCTCCTAGATCGAGCATATATACTTCTTTACCCCAAGTAAATTTAATTTTATTGCACAGGCTCAATAAGACTTTCGTGTAACATTCTGCCTCGATTTCCTGCCTGCTGATAGCATCTAACCTTGTTCTAGCCTACATACGTTTTTATTTGCATTGCCTCGTTGCCATATTGAAACCAGGCTAATTTATCCGAGTCCACTTTCCACCTCTGCATCCCAAATCATTGGTACCTTAACATATACTATGTCTTGCTACGGCCTGTCATGGATTGCATGATAGCATTGATTTCGTTGTTCATATAGAACTAAAGTGATTTAACGTTAAAATGCCGGTATATATCACTATGAAATCCTAAAATACCAGTCGAGTCAAAAAGAAATCGAATATATTTAGTAACTTTTGTTGTAGAGGGAATGGAACCTTTATAAAACATCACCTTCAAGGTAAGCCCCTTGGGCATTGTCAGAATTAATAATAATATTTGAATTGAAAATGGAATTAGAAGAATATAAAATGTTGATGCTTTTCATGTATTATTGCCAGCATACCACTTTTTGAAACAATTCTAAAGTGTATTTTTGGCCACTTTCCGCCCAAGCAAGAGAAAGTTTTGGACTTTCGGAAATAAATAGTATTTAGTTGGGTCAACATCTGGGTAAAACGAGCGATAAAGAAGGGCCTATAGTTATGTTTTGCAAGGAATTCGCGTACTTGAAGCGATCGCTTTGCTGGGACATAGTCGTGGTGGAGAATCCATTATTTTCTTGCCATAAATGAGCACTTTTTCGTTATACTACATCACGAAGACCCCTAAAAATGACAACATAGTTTCTTTATCGACCGGATTTCGAAATCTATCTACTACTACTTCTGCTCTGACGCAGTCTTGTCACACACGCCTGGAAACACACACTATACTCCATGAAGACAACACGGAGGAGTTATCTAAATGGTACGGCGGAACCAGGTAAAATTAGACTCTACTAATTATTTTTACAATAATGGTATAAATCTATTTCGCATTGTTGTCAATACTGAGTAAACTCTTTTCTCTATTGTTTCATTTTCGTTTGTTTGTAACAATAATTTGTGAAATGTTGAAAACAAGATAATGAAGATTTGTTTACGCTATCCACATATTTGAAATCTTGTGTGCTTGCTACTGAGAACTCAATTAACAAAATTAACTTTTCTTTCCTAGCGTTCACATACCTGTTTTCTTAGCTCTTTCTGGGCACAGCAATGCTAAACTTGGTACCGATATCATTTTTAATAACTTTCACGTTTCCTTGCTTTTGTTTATTGAATTAATTCAGGTATATTGCTTTTTTTTAGTGAATTCCGAAGGAATATCAGACAGTACGAGATACTCCAGGGTTATATCAGGGCATCGGGGACTACATGCTAAGGCGGGTATTTTGAATATTTCATACAGTTTTAAGTTTCCCGCAGTTCGGTGTGTGTGAATATTCTGTTATATAGTGCAGGTATTGAAAAATGGTTTTAGTAAGGAAATAAAGAAATTCCGGTCGCTTATTATATACTTTTTTTCTCGTGTATATACAAATAAAGTTTTTCCAAAGTTTTGATATACCTTTTTGTTAGATCCCTAATATATATATATATATATATATATATATATATTAGTATAAATTTATATACATACATGTGTGTATGTGTATTAACGCTCTAGGGGCCGCAATTTTTGTTTTTCTAAAATAAGAAACATAGCAGCTGAAAATCAGCGAAGTCACACTATTAGGAGAGGGGATTTACTGAAATCCATGTCGCACCAATATTCGTTTTTTCGCAACGAAACTTCGTCTATACATTAAAATAAAACAAGAAAAACAGTTTCTGAAGAACAGGGAAATCGGACCTTTAGGAGTGGGGTATATCTGAAAATGGAAATTTAAAAAGCGCTCTAATGACCCAAATTTCTCTGCTCTAGCGCTCTAACACCCCTCACAATTCGACTTGCTGAGTAATTCGCTTAATGTCGCAGGTCTTGCGCGACGAACTTTCATAATTTGTTACTTAAATTTAAAACACACTGCTTTTCAACTGCATTTATACTCGCTACGTTCGCAGAAACTTCCTAAATTAAGAACATAATGACACATGATAATAAGTGACATACACCAAAGTATATTAAAACAAAAATCTACATTTAGATTTGTAGTCTAATTAATACAACCACAAATACATCTAATAATTATTGAGAGTTAAATAAATAAAACCGTTATTTATCGTTAATTATTGGAACAAAGTTGAAAATTGCAACTAAACAATGACTAATTTGTTAACATGAAGTTTGGATCTTAATTTAGGACAGAGAATAATTTGCAATTCGCTCCCGCAGTGATGGAAATGACCAATACTTTCTTCCTCCCTGAATGAGAGTGAATTGCACCTAGAGCAGCTGGTTTTGATGGCTATAGAAAACGACCCTAGCCGTTTTGTCATGCTCTCAGTACGAAGAGCAACTACACCTTCCAGCTCCAGGTAGACTGAAATGACTCTCCGATTGTGAATGTCCCCCATTGTTTATCGCCCCTTTTATTTCACGGACTTTGTCCTGGATTTCTACAAGGGGTTTGCTTTATCGAAATTCTTGCATACAAAAGACTTGGCCCTTTCAAAATGGACTTCAAGTTGTACTTCGGCCACTACTAATTTGGTCCTCCAGAAAGAGTCCAAAACAGATGCATTCTTTCAGAATCTGCAGATTTTCTCCCTAGTACGACGGAACGCAAACTTAGTCGAGTGAGATGAGGTTTTGTTGTATTATAACCGTTTATTGGTAAAAGATACTGCTCCAAGTAATTAGCAGGCATGCAATTGGTAGCTTGCCTGTCCACGGGATTTCATTTATTTATGGACGCTCTTTAACATCTCAGGTCATCAGCGTCTGTCCACGGGGACCAATGCTAATTTGCAGATCCTGCTACTAAAGGAGTCCCTTTTGTCCTCTTCGTCCTTAGGCACTGCGAATCCTTCTCGAAAGCGATGTGTGCTACCTGAGCTGTCTCATCAAAAGTTGTAATGGGTAGTTATTTCTCACTTATTTAGCGAGAGCAAGTCCAGTGAATATTAACTTATGAACAGATCCCTGCCTTTGGTAACTTTGGATACAGCTAAGTGTTTGTCTATTAGGGAACCTTCGCTTTGAATGAAAAGCATGGCGAGTCAAAACAGTCAAGTAAGTGCTGTGTAAGCGGGATGGATTGTCGCCAAGCAATATTCCATGCACAGTTACATTGTTGCGCATTGTTTGGAGCTTTTCGGTGTCCAAACGCAGGGCTCTACTTATGACCAGAGAGCGGAAAAATATGAGATATTATTATAGTACAATAAGGAGAAGCATAGATTTTAGCAAATGCAGAACCCAACAAGTGCAAATTAATTTTTAGTATTTTATAATATTTCGTAAAAATTTTCATACTTTAACGAAATTTTTTATTTGTTTATAATTCTCAATTTTATTTTCTTAAACACATATACGTTTCTTCAAGGCTTTAGTTTATATTCTGCAATAAATTTACCAACATTTGTTATAAACCCAATTGTAATACAATCTTTCAGTTCTCAATCTTGTAATTGTAATCTTCCTATCTTTGCTAACACTTAGCCACAAGGAGCAACCGATCCATTCTTCTTTGATATTATTCAGACCAGTGGAAGAGTTTCGGAGACAGTAAGCCTGTTTTTCAATGTGTCATTACAAATCCAAACAAGTGTATTTGTATTTTAGTTGCATTTTATGAAATGCACGTTTTCACTATTTTAAAACAATAAAAACTTCTGTTTGTAATTTCTTAACTTTGTTGGAATAATTTGCTCTGCCTATGGAGAAATTTTAAGAAATAAAATCATATCAAAATAATACAATTTCCACTGTGGGGAACAAAATATTACGCAAATATAAAAAAAATGGTATTACCTAATTCATATCAAAATACTAACATTGGTTAAGGCTCAGTTATAATATTTCTCTCGTAAGACAATACACCACTTTCTTTAGCATTTGTTTCAATAATAATACCGAATATAGAAGCATTCAGAATGTCCTATTATTATAAATAGGACGTAAAGGCTATAAATCATCCAGCATTATTTGTTAATTTTTCTCCCTTGATGTTTGTACCATGGCATTTACAAACTCTATTTCTGTTGCAGGTGGTTGATTAGCTTAACCGTCGTTGTGTCGCCAAAGGTAAGTCCGATCATGATAATTGTGTAAACAATCGTGTGCTAATTCTACAGGAAAGTAATAAATTAATTTATTTTATTTTTGTCATCGCTTGTTTATACTACACTATTATATAATTCGTTAGGCATACCTTACTTTTATATAGCACATTATGAGTCCCTGTACACACTGATCCATCAGTCAGTCCAGCTGCATTATTGGCCAAGGCCAAGGTAGGGAATCGCGAGCTTCGTGGGAACGTGTTATCGTCTGAGCTAAACGGCAGTAAAAACCACGTTTCCAGTAGTTTGATAATAGAACTTTGGCTAATAACAGACCGCAGTATTTTATTCCACAAGGAGAGGTTATGTGTGATTCGTATGAACGTACGGAATTGGCTCAGGCTGTCAGAAGATTATTCGAAGAAAAATGATGATAGAGTTCCAAGTTCTGCTGCCATTCATAAATTAGGCTCTGCGACGGCTTATACAATCAATGTTTTTATTGCTAGCAATAGAAACTTTTGACGATAGAATTATCAGTACGAACATTTGGCCCGGCAACGCCCGTTCTCCGGAGTAATTCTGGGTTTTAGTAAAAGATAAAGTATAGCACAAATCCACACATCGTACAGAAACTGGGGGGAAATAAATTCAATTTCCCCAAGGGAATTAAAAAATTATGAACAATTTCTATGCCATAAATCTTTGGAAAATGAAGAAAAGCAGTTTCAACATCTCCTTAGGTGCCTCGGGTAAGTTCAAGTTTTTAAGTGATTCTTATTTTTTAATGTCATTAAGCAGTGCTGTGAGTATTGTTAAAGTGCGTGGCCGTGAGCACTTGCTGTGTATGACTCTCGCATGGGAAATATAATCTGTTAAGCCAGTATATGATATCTGTGCGTAGTCTTTGTTCTTCATATCACATCTCCGTAGAGACCAACAATCTTGGACTGGAGTCGCGCCTCTATCCACGAACGGCAACGGAGAGAGCCGTACCCAAATTGGACTGTGCAACAAATGCAGGCGAATAGAACAATCGTAACGCATGGAAACAAGCAATTGTGCGCCCAAAAATTAACTTTTGGGGATGGATGTTAATAGTTAATCACAATGAGTATACAGAGAAATCAATTGAGAAAACTGTAATTAACACAGAAAGTAAACTACAATCAAAGAGGAAAAGGCATACGTTTTTGCTTTTAATATTATAAGTTTTGATATAAAAGTAACATTTATTATATTGGAACATTACAGACAAATTATGAACATTAAAAAAAAGTTTGTCTCTGGAGGGATTCGAACCCACTACCTTCCCACTAGTAGCACGATGCTCTCACCAAATGAGCTATCAGGTCGACGTGGTTAATATGTTAATTATCTGACTATATATATGTTAAAATCACTCAATTTGAAATTGGGCTCGATTTTATCCCCTACTTTCTTAAAAGGTGGCCCGGCTTCAGCTCATGATCTGTCGGTGCACAAGGAAATGTTTCAAAACACAATTTAGTAATACCCTATGTCGGCCACGATCTGTCAGTGCGTAAGAAAAGGTTTCAAAACAGTTTAGTACTGCCCTATGCCGGCCAGAGTGCGAATCGTAGTTAATAATACATATTACTGAGTGTGCAATGATGTGTTGGTTTTAGTTCCGATTTAAGTGTAAAATGTTGTACTTTCCGAAGTTGAAAGAAAGTATGCTTTAATATACAGTTAAAATCTTGTTTATTCATTAATTTACTTTCATTGATAGAATGCAAATAAAAATTTCCCTCTTAGTAGTGTAGTTTAATGCAAGAGAGAAACTTGTCATTTGCCAGATCCTCTTTTCAAACGTTGCACTAACATTTTCTTATATTTCATAAGCCACGGCGTCTCATTTTAATACTGAACAACGAATCTTGACTAAACTACCATAAAATTGAAAACAGTCCCATTTTAACTAGGCTACTCAATTTATTTCTGATAAACTATTCTAGATTTGCTGTCTTAATGCCACATTTTAATTTATTAGGTCAACTACAGCTAAAATGGCGTTTCTCATGGCTTGAAAGCAAGGCAAACAATTCTTGGAATGGTTAATTATCTCTGCTCATACAGCAAACGTTTTAGGACTCGGTAATGATTGTTAGCCAATTGCAAATTGACCTCTGCTCCTGTTCCGCGTAAATTTAGAGAGAGGAGAGAGAGAGAGGGGGGAAAAAAGGTTCTCAATTAGTAGAAAGCATGATACCATGCCCTTGTGCACATGAAAGGGGGACGATGTGGGGCAGATAGAGAATGGGCAGCCGCGCACAGCTTCCCAGAACGCTATAGGGGTTCATTAATCAACTGACATCTATGTGCTGCCTCTGTTCATGCAGTAAAATTATATTGGACAATAGAGACTGAAAAAAAGACTACCTTCACGGTAGGACAATAAAAACAGTGTTGAGAGAGATCCGCCATTTTAATACTACCATTTTTACCAAATTTACATGTTCCTTATCACCCTCCAGTGACAGTAGTTTGAAACAATTGCCTGGATTACAGCGCAAGCAACGCAAACAATAGAATGTTGTGTGTCACTTTTTCCATTAGCTTTAGAGGCAGGTCATTGGGAATAAAGGCTAACTGTAAAACTTTTTTAATATTTTATAAGAGTGGAAGTTTATTGACGTATTTTCTTTTTGTTTCAATAAAGTTATCTTGAAAGCTTGATAAATTCAACATCTATAGGATCTCAATATAAATACGAGGAACAATGAAGGGGGTAAGGAATGTGGAGTTTCAGGTTGAGAGGCATGTCGCAACAGACTTTAACTGCGGTGGGTGTCGCGACATCAGGGAATTTATGGAAATGAAAAACAGATCAGCTGGCAAAAAAGGGACGCTATTTTGGGGGGGGGGGTCCTGAGCCCGAGGTTGGAATTAGTACACGTGTTGCTAAGACCACGGTTAAAACGTGGATTGGAGATAAACATCAACTAAGGTGGTAAATCTATCCGGGACAAATGCAAGTTAGGAAATTTGTCCTAGGTTCTATCAATACTCTTTCACCTTCTCTTCTAAAACTGGGAAGAAGAGGAATAGGCAAAGTAGCTGCGTTAATTACTGACCATGGTCATTTCAGGAAACATCTACGAAAAGTGGGACTGTATAAAGATGAACCCACTTGTAGATTGTGTAAACAGGAAGAGGAATTCCCCTCTCATATGCTTTTTGAGTGTCTAAACCTGGAAAGAAAGAGGCTTGTTCTTTCTATAAATAGGGAAGACCTGGGAACGAACACCGACATTGAAACCAAAATACTGCAACTAGTACAAGGAACAGATTTTGGGAAACAATGAGACCTCCCAGTGGGGTAGCACAATAAGCCTTATAGGCTGATGTGCTGGAGCTTGTTTAAAACTCCATATCTCCTCGACAGTTTGAGTGGAGGGACTGCGGATTGCTTAACTATTCAAGAATACTCTCAAGGAAAGAAAAGCCTAAGTTAATTATACGACGATTTGATAACACAAATTTAAAAGATTGTGGCATTTTCAGAATAATACTACAGAATGGAACTACATAGGGTGCGACGTCGTAATAAGTAGCCCCAGTTCGGTGATGAGCTATGAGACAGTCATGTGAAGTCGGTTGTGCCAGCAATAGGTGGCCTCGAAGTATAGGTTCTCGTAGTGGTGTATTTCCACGGCTGCTGAAGTATGTTGCCTAGTTGATGAAGTTTCTTTACTACTCCTGTCCAATTTAGAAGTAGCAAAGACTCGGGGCGTTTGGCTGTTTTATTGTCAATGGGTAAGGAAAAGGCGTCGCTGACACAAGCAAATACGCCCCGGGAAGTAAGTTCAGATGATGACTTATTGAATAAATCACTTCGAAGCGCCTAATTACTCTGCCGTTTGTCGCATGAATGCTGGATGTCCATAGACAAAAATGACCAATGAATCTCAACAATGAACGTATTTTTTAACGCTGAGTGACGACTGGTCGAATGTACAAGGCTGCACTGAATTGAATGGGTACTGCGTACCGCAGAGTGCCGACTTCGGAGTCTCAAGTCTCTCAAACTTTACAAAAACGTCGCGTCTAAATGTTTAACTTTGAATCCAGCTCTCTTACTGGCTAAACTTGAGTTTATCTCAGCTTACCTGATTCGTTTATTACTAATTCTTTAAGAACCTCTTTTTAATACACGATTTAAAGGTTCAGGCAGTTGAGGTGGGTCAATTCAAATGGTGTTTTAAACCCACGTGTTTATGTAATTTACAGAAATGGTAGCTTCTTCCTACACAAGTCTTTTAAAGGGTCGAACAAAAGAACCTCGATGCTACAAAAGGAACACTGCTTTCACCAGCCGTACTATTGTCCACAGGGTGAGAGTTTACTATTTACAAACGGCAACAGGCACTTTCGTATATATAACATGTGCACAGTAATATAAATAGATGAAGATATAGCTCATAACTACCACATACCATCTAAAGAAGCTTTAGCTTTTCGTTTGTTCTTAAAACGATTTCCATTATCATACATGACCAGGCTTTCAGTTCAGTACAAGACCTACCGAGACCTTTGGCAGGCTCAAAGACTCCTGGCAAATGAAATAATAAATTATGTGCACGAGTTTGAATTTGTGACGGGGGGTATGGAGCTCCAGTTGAATCACTTCTTTCCGTATAGTTTCGTGCAACTAAAGGTGTAATATTGCCCTCTTTCTCTACTTTTTCTTCAGTATTCGTATCAGCCGTCACCACTTCTTTTTCATTTTTTAATTCCTCTTTCAACTCGGAATCACTAATATGAACACTTTTGTAGTCCCCTCAAGTTCAATGTCGCTAAAATCACTCTCCAACCCATTTTCAATTGTTAACATCCACCTTTCACTTAACTTAACTGCATGCGGATGACGCAGTTTCCTGTTGAAACATCGCAACGCGAGATAATATACTTATCTTGACCCCACTGAGGAGGGGGGAAGTATTATTAACGACATATACTGCTGTGCTGCAAAACAACCTCACCACCCAACAGTTCGAATGTAGTGCCTGAAAGTGAGAGCCATAGTGTCACACTGCGGCAAAAATATGATTTACGTAGTAAACAAAGTTCGCCGGGGTCCAGTTACGGATTAAAATGATTCAGCGTGTCTATGGCACTGAAGCAAATATTGAGTGGTACTCGATAACAGCGCTAGAATGCAACGAGAGATCAGGGCGATCGTCCAGGAGTGCAAAAACTCGAAAATGTGGGAAATATTTCACGACTTGTGCGCTAAGTTCGTCTTTTAATATTAATGTTGTTAATATTAAAAATGTATCATAGGCAAACGTGTAACCTGAATCACGTCCACAGAGCTTCTAAAGAGCAGGTTTCTTGCTCATGCTACTTATCCTCTGTGACTCCTCCAGAAGAAAAAAGAAATGTGTAGGAAAATTTTGACTCTGAATAAAATTCAATGCTAATCGCAGAAGACGCCTCGAGAGCTGGACCTTTAGGAAGTTTTCACAAAGTTAAAAGGGCCCTGCAATGGTATGTTGCTGTAAAAGGGCACTATTGTGAAGAGCATGGTGGAAAAATTGAAATTAGACATATATGCATTTTGTTGTATACAGGTGCATCTAAATCAGACGGACAAACTTTGGAATCGGACAAATAACGGTACTTAACAGTTTCTTGTTAAGGAATCCATGGTTTCGACGTTTCATTTCAGTGAAACACTACTTCGTCATTAAATTAAACGATCTTATAGAAAGAGATCGAAATAGCTTTGTGAAAATTAATGAATTTAATAAAAAAATCGTTAGTGATAGGCAATTATTTGATCCAAAATATAGAAAACACACACACACACAAATGGGAAATAAAACACACCAATGTTTTTTTAAATAATGTTTAACACCTCTGTTAGTGGGTAATATAGTAGTAACCATATTTGCCTCGTAAACCCAAGATCGCGTGTTCAATACCTGCCAGGGTCGATGGATTTTTCGGGCGTAAAAATCCTAAGTATGGCTTACTTCGGAAGGGAAGGAAAGAATGGATCCCAAGTCGTAGATTTACGGCAAGAAAAAGAACCTCAAGCCTGAAAGAAGAGACTTCTGAGCAAAATTTATCAGTCGTTTCACGCCCTGAATTGAATGGGACGCTGATGATCTGAGATGTTAAAGAGCGTCCGTAAATAAACCAAATAAATAAATTAAAAAAATAGTGAACACTGATGATACACGAGATGAAATGATAAACTGTGAAAGGGTTTTTTTTTTAATGCAGGCCTAAGTTTTTTAAGATCCTTCCCTGACATTTGCCAATTATGAGGATTGAGAAGAATCTGGAAAAAAACCTCATCGAGAGGGCGGTTACTGAAGGGAATCGAACCCCACATCTCCCGCTCATCAGTCCGCGCCTTAACGATATCTGTTACTCATGGCATACACCAGTGTTAAATTATCACTATGAACCCATTACTTTTCTGTATTTCCATCAATACAGAAAGTGCTGGCAATCCCTTGGCTTCCAGATAAAAAGTCCATAGAGTGCGATATTCCGTCGTACCTTCTCAAAGGCGCCAAGTGTTTCCCCGATTTCAGTTGCAGCGGTGACTATGCGTGCTACATGCACTTCTTCGGAATCAACAGGCGTTTCTTAAACTACGGACTTCATATGGCCTCACACAAAGAAATCAAGTGGGGTTAAGATCAGGCAAGCGCGGCGGCCAGGCAATGGACCCGCCTCAACGTATCAAGTGATCGCCGTATGTAGGACGGAATTCGATCCCGTAATGTTGAAATCACACTCTATGTCTAATATTAGCTCAGGCAGAACTTATTGCAAGAATAAAAAGTCATTTTTGTTGCTTAGTCATCGCAGCAAAATGTGAGATCCCACAAGGAAGTCATTCATATCCTTACCTACACATAGACACCAAATCTGATGTGATCACGCAAACGTGGTTTGGGTTTTTCGAAAGTCCAAACATGTTAATTGCAGAATTAGAGTCCTTTTCACTTGTGATAATCACACGGGTTGGAAAGTGTGATTGGAGTAGATTTTTGGTCGGAATATTCAATGTCGCAATGTTGCTCGGTTCGGTTGCATGAACTTTTACAAGATGATAGGAATACAACGTTGCTTACAGAGTTCTCAACAATGTTTAATTGGTGAACGATAACGCGAATACTCGAAGGTTCGTTCTCTATACACCGCAGCACGCTTTCCACAACCACAGGAATTTGCCCAGAATGCCACTATCCTTTCCCCTCTGGTCGTCTATCTAATGATCGCGTATTCTGCGATCAATGCTGGCAAATACAGTGTGGTGAGGAACTCGTCCGTTTGGAAACCACTCTTGGCAAAGCCTCTGGGCCACACGACCAAAAACCAAATGATGCTCTACGTCTGTCAACTCATTCCATTTCATTGTATTGTACGTATGGAAGAATGAAACTGAGCACAAGAATTCGACAGACTAGGTGAAGGAATGATACTGAGAGCAGAGGGTATACAAACTGGGTTGTAGCATTAATGCAGTGTCGCCAGCTGTTGAATACCAGTCTAACAATATCACGCTTGGGCAGGTAGGTTACAGTTAACCGCGATAAGATTCAATCCTATTGTAATAGCTTCTAACCTTCTTCTCACTATATCCCATTGCTAATGTCTAGAAGGTGGATCAGAGTGACTTATCTATTATGTTTACTGACCGTTTACAATAGTACGTTTATCCCTTTTGGTGCCATATGGTAGCACGGTCGCTCGCCCTTTAATTGCCATAGCCGATCTAGTCGGATTCTTTAATTCAGTCTAAGATTGCCAGCGCCGATCTCGTCGGTTGGTTTAAAGTCTTATGATATACTTGTTTTTGTGACAGTCTATGGTGAAGGAATGCAAGCGTTTGAAAAGAGAGCTTTGACCTTCACTAGCGATGATTCTGACGGACTTTTGCCTTTCACAAGGGTTATATTTTGTTTTTGAATGTAACCCTGTCATTTCTTGTCTCATAGTGTTGCCCTGAGGGTTGAAAATAGCACGTTGTTCTCGTGGTGTTTTGAAGACAGGTATAGATGATGATAAGATAATTGCCTATTTTGATGAGTGCGATGTTAGTGCTGATGGATTTGGTTTATTTACGGACGCTGTTTAACATCTCAGGTTATCAGCGTCCCATTCAATTCAGGGCGTGAAACTGCCAATAAATTTTGCTCAGAGGCCTCTTCTTTCAGGCTTGAGGTTATTTTTCGTGCCGTAAGTGTACGACACGGGACCCACGGCTTTATTTCCCTTCCGAAGTAAGTTATACTTAGGATTTTTACGTCTGAAAACTTGTTTTGTGCCATTTTATTCATAGGTAAAAAGTCTATCATTATGAACATTTAAGTTTATTGTATATATTAATTTTGGTTGATAATTAAACCATAAACAGGAAAACCAGATTTTCTTTTGATATATATAGCAGTGTTTAACCCGGTTTTTACTACTGAGGTACCACAGGGGTTGAACACTGATGATACTCGTATACGAAATGATATATTGGTAAATGAGTTTTTTTAAAGGAAGGAAACATTCCAGGCCTATGCATTCCATGTACATGCGGAGATTATAGAAAATGAACGTTCTGTGTCTCTCATGTAAAAACTATAACGTGAGAAACTTCTTTCGATATCGCAAGACTTAATAGGTGCATACGAATAATATACTGTATCAGTTTCTGGCATCTTTCTAACAGTTTTTGATCTAAAATTCTCTGTTTCTTTTTGTAGCAATACATCTTCCACGCCAGACATGATTTAGAAGCCAGTATTTTTTTTTTCCTAACATATCTGAAGTTTCTCGTTCGTTTTCGTTAACTTCTTCGGCTTTCGTTTCCTTAAGTTTTACAAATATTTCTTCTATTATGTTTATAGCCTTTGGCATGTCTAAATCAACGTTTTTAATGATGTTATGATATTCGGTAAGTGCTAAAATTATTCTGTACGAAATCTGAACTGCTCGAAAGTTAAATTGAAATTGGGGATTTTGCTATTTTAACTGCATTTGTGTCTGTGGAATCTGAAACGCTGACCTGTTTCATAATTATATCATAATATGTGGCATACTGGAAGATAACTTCCATTCAACTATTCCATCTTATTATTATACCATTAGGCCATAAACCATGGCATTATAAAATGCAGTTACCATTACGTGGTTCACTTTTAATATCTTCTCATACGTTAGTACATTTTTACCAGGAGAGTTAGGTGTTACTATTCCTACAATTACATTTACAGCAATCGTCTGTCGTTTCATTCGTAGTAACGAATATTGTTGTTATTCACTTGGCAACGTCCTGGTACAAAGAGGGGAAATAATTTACCTGCGGTATGGGTTCACTGGGAATGTGTTGCTTTGTGTATTTGCATAGAAAGTGAAAGGTGTGGATTATCTATTTCTTTTAAATGGAATGTTTGCTCCAAGTGCTGCGAAATGTCTCATTTGAATTTGCATCGATGGTGACTGAGTTTCTTGTATGTATTCCCCGTGTTGTTGCAGTACCTCTCTACTTGCCATTTTTTCGTAGCACTTAAATTTACACATTTACACGTAATTATTTCTCCTTCACTGCTGAAGATTTCCCTCCGAACTCGAGTACAAGGCGTTCACTTTTTTACCTTGCACACTTTTTTCCTTAGGCATTCTGACAGTTGATGAATAACAACAATAATAGCACACTGCTGTTCCTAATTGCTGTATGCGACAGTAGGCCTACAACTATGCGTAGTACATCAGACACCTGTATATTTGTTTACAAAGCGGAACTTCATGCCTACTACGGTATATTTCCTTACCCACCGTTTGTACCTAAGGAACGCATGTCAAGGCATTCCGCTCTGTGCACCAGTAACTTGAAGTCAAGGACTCGGTCACGCTGATCCGCCCTCTATAAACGTTTATCGTATTTTTGCACTGAAACTAAGCTTCATAGCTTTACAAAGTGTGTTTTGAAACGTTTATCTGTCTTATCATTTCGCTGTAGTTTACACACCCTGTATAGAACCTAGTACCTACCAAAAAACGCCAAAATCTTACGTGGTTGAGTAAAAATTATCCCAGATGAGGTGTTTTACCACATTTACTTCCTGTTACTAGCCACATAATCAGTATGTCCCATTCATCGTATTTCTTTTAATGGTGTTTAACGTCCATTTTTACTACTGAGACACCACAGGCGGTGGAAAGTACACGAGATGAAATGATAAATTGGGAAAGAATTTTTTTAAGGAAGAAAGTGTTCCAGACCGGTGCCACCCCGACATTTGTTATTTATGAGGACTGAGTAAAACCTGGAAAAAAAACCTCAATCAGGGAGGTCTGTTCCAGTGGGAATCGAACCCCAAACCTGCTCACGAGTCCGTACCTTAACGACTTCGGCCACCCGTGGCGGTCATCAACATCGTATGTTGTTCTGAACCTTGAATATTAAATAGTTAATGAGGGTGTCGCAAGAAAACTTGACGTCTTAAGGGTAACTCGTATGCAGTTTCAATTCAGTGTCGAGATATGTCAAGAGAGCTCCCTTGCTAATCTCGTAAATACAATTGGGTGATTTTATACAAAGAAAGGAAACAAGTCTACTGATGTACTAGCATTTATCCTCAACTGAATAGCCATGCAATTAATGTTACAAAACTTTATGCCGTTATAATCTTGATATTATGCTCCCTGGCTGCAGTTTATAATAAATCTGTTCCATTGTACCGCCACGAGTGGCCGTGGTCGATAAGGGACGAACTTGTGAGCAGGAGGTATGGGGTTCGAATCCCGCCAGGACCGTCCTCCCTGACTGAGGTTTGTTCCAGGTTTTCCTCAGTCCTATAAATGGCAAATGCCGGGAGGTACCCTAAACTTAGGCCTAGACCGCTTCCTTACACTATCAAAATAAATCTAAAATTTGAAATAAGTTGTTCAGTGAGAGCCCGGCCAGGATCGATGGCTTTTTTCGGGCGTAAAAATCCTAAGTATGGCTTCCTTCGGAAGGGAAGTAAAGCCGTGGGTCCCATGTCGTACATTTACGGAATGAAAGATAAAGAACCTCAAGCCTGAAAAAAGAGGCCTCTGAGCAAAATTTGTCGGCCGTTTCACGTTCTGAATTGAATGGGACGCTGATGACCTGAGGTGTTGAAGAGTGTCCGTAAATAAACCAAATAAATAAAAAACAAATACATTCAGTGAGGGTGGAAAATGTATTAGAGAATAGTCCTCAATATTGAACGAACTGTGGAAGCAATCTTCACAGAAATGCCAAGAATAGCTGAAGAAGGGAGCATCTCTCAAATATAGTTTGGAAAAGTTGGACCTGTCTAAGGTTAGTGTAGGAGGGTTCGTGAATGTTGATACCTTGTCAGGAAAACTTGGAGCTTCTTTGTGAAGATCAAGTGGATTTTTTTAATCATTTCACTGAGTTACTGAGATCTAATTGGGCCTATGTAGTCGAAGCACATGGCGACTTCCAAAATGTTGAAGGTAAAAAAAAAAAAAAAAAATGCAGGCAAGGCCAAGGCAACTATTTCTGAGATAAAGAGCTCATGTCATCCCAGATGACTATAATTCATATAGCCATTTTGCCGAAGCTCCCTCCCCCAAAGACTATGTGAGAAGAAGGCAGGCTGGAATGTTGATTTCAGTACATGGTCCATCCACTATACAGTCCTTAATTACCTACTTTGAATTTCCAACTTAGAAAAACAACATACCCATGAACACAAATTTCAAGTAATGAAGTAAATAAGGCTCTTTCAATCTTTTAGCAGATTTTTTTCATGGATTTCATAAAAACTGGACAAAGCATTGCGACATTTCCTCCTTTTTTGATACCAATTCTTTAAAACATTCAATTCAAGACCCTCTAGCTGATGCCTGGACACGAAGATACGGGGAAAGATATGATAACTTTCAAGTACATAAGAAGACGACTACCAAATGTTGTGATTTATTCCACAATAAACAAAACAAGTTAAAATCAGATATAAATCAGCTTGCTCCCAATCATGCACTCAATAGGATAACTTATAGTTTGAAAAGCTAACTCAATACCACATTATTACCTGCCATCAGGCACAGATGTGGAACTATTCTACAGGGGGGTCAATTATCGTTTAAGGATATATCAGAATTAAGGTCATACTAAAACACTTGGTAATTAAACAAAATAATCATAAAAAGCAACATCATTGCTACTCAACAATGGAAAATAACGAGTGCAAAAGTGCGTAAGCACGGGACCACTGAACTTTATAATTGTCGTTGAATCAGAGGGGGGCCAGGGGCCCGGGCCCTCTATCTCCGTGCCTGCCTGCTATATCTTAACATTATCCCCCCTATCGACAATTTTTTGGTTTTATTCGGCTCATTTTGTCCTGACAATTAGCTCGTTTCAGCTTCATAATTTCCTCATATTTCCTTCTTCTCTGAGCAATCATTAATTCCGCACTACATATTAAAATTTTTTAAATTTTTTAAATGATGTGGTTAATCGCTTTACAACTTTTTAATTTAAAGATATTTATTCATATTATAGATATTTACTAAAGGTAATAACAAACATATACTTTAATATTTCCTCTAAATAAAGAACATGTCTACACGACACGCTTTATTCCTGAATGTGTAGAACCAAATCATGCCAATTTCGGAATATTTCATCATTTCAAATGTGTACTCAATTTTATTTCTGTTTTTCAGATGAGCCAAACAGAGGCATTCTGCTCACAAAAGAGCATTTTGATCCAGAACTGTATCAATTTACATCAAAATGCCCAGAAGCACTAAAGGATTTGCTTGACAAAAGCGAGAATTAAACTCTTTATAAAAACTTTGTGTCATTGGTGGTTCTATGGCGTTCTCTCTTGGGCGAAGAAGTCGATAATGAAATGGGAATTGGGAATGCATTCGTCATTTATATAATTATTTAGAATACACTGAACGTTAAGCAATCATCTGATGAACAAATAGAAACGAATTCGGCAAAAGCTCTTGTCAAAATAAGCTTGACAGTTAAAATGCCAAAGGTAAAATGTCAGTCAAGTAGGAGCTGCGTGAATTAAGGGAATTCCTCATAAAGTTGAATAACTTTAACAATGAATATAAAGTACAAAATATGTCCTTATTAGTTAATGAAATGAAATAAATTATGACATTACTATGTGTAATATTAAGGTAACAAAATTAGAACCAATGCAATTTATAAACATCATAAAAGAGAAACCACATTTTAGAAATGTAATATTAATAATTATTATTATTATTATCGTTTTTATTATTATCGTTATTATTATTATTATTATTATTATTTTCATTAAACCCAAACATATGGGGCACTATTAATAAAATTTAAACATACAATGTTTATAAACTGTGCCCTTGATATCATCATTACATTCACTAAAACATAGAAATAACTAAGTTTCGAGTTACACTGTGTAATTATGAAGATGATTTTTATAGTTTCAATGAATAAAAACAGCTATTGTTCAGAAATAATTACAATGTACTATTTTTTTATTTATTTATGGACGCTCTTTAACAGCTCAGGTTATCAGCGTCTCACTCAACTCAGGGCGTGAAACGGCCGACAAATTTTGCTCAGAGGCCTCTTTTTTCAGACTTGAGGTTCTTTTTCGTGCCGTAAATGTACGACACGGGACCCACGGCTTTACTTCCCTTCCGAAGGAAGCCATACTTAGGATTTTTACGCCCGAAAAAAATCCATCGATCCTGGGCGGGTTTGAACCCGCGAACTTGGGTCAATGTACTAAGAAAAATACCAATTAATAATATACAATTGAACGTTTCACCTATTTCCATTAAGTTTGACATTTAATTTAAAGGTTATGTTAGGAAAAAAAAACCGTAAAGTTTTCTGAAGATTATTGCAGAGCGCTCTTACTTACATATATAACTCAAACACATATTGCATTAATATTTCACAGCTGGTATCTTACGGCAACGCTTTATTTTTAAATGTGAAACATGTACATCATTGTAAATACAGGTTATGTGCTGATCGAATTTTCCTTTTATTTTTAAAACAATAAAGAGAAAATTAGAGGCAAGATCGCTTTTTAAATTTCGATTTTCAGGTGTACCTCTACTCATAATAATCTAAGTTCTTCTAATTTTCAGAATCTATTGTTTTTGTTTTATTTATATATACCGAATATATACCGAATTATGTTGTGAAGAAATAAATATTGATGCAGCTAGAGCTAGTTTTAAAATTTGGGTTTCAGGTATACCCCCAGTCCTAATGTTTTGATTTCACCGATTTTCAGAAAACATTTCTATTTTATTTCAGTGGTCCATAACGAGTATCGTTGAGAAAAAACAAAAATTGCGGAAGTTTTTAAATTTCGCTTTAACGCCGACTCGGTTTTCAGGTATACCCACACTCCTAATGGCCCGCTTGCCCCGTTTTTCAGAATCTATTTTTATTGATTTATTTTAATGAAATGTAACATATTTAATGTTTTTCATTATCATTTTCGGTATCTAGCAGGTAGGATGGATGGAGATTGAAGAAATTTCATCAATCGTTTCATAGGTACGCATTTGCTAGCACATTATTAATTATTAAGCGATTTCTCTGTCTCGCCTTAAGTTTATTTTTTAAGACATGCTAAACTATATTGTTTAGAACAGATAACAGTTGTGACAGTCTTCAGTTTTGTCAGAATGTTAAGTAATTATCGTAAGAAACACGTATGTGTCCCTTCTTTGTTTAAGTACTGCGGTTCCCTTTAGATAAGCTATCGAACTCCGAGCAGGGACCATAAATTTCATTGCTAGGTAAGCACTGGGCAAGGTTGGTACACATGTCCTCATTAGTTGAACCCGGTTTATAGGACCACGAACAGGCGAGATTATCGTGCAAGGTAGTCTCTTGGGAGAATGCAGTGCATCCAACATGCGGGCAAAAACGCGCTAACTTCCATAAGGAGTTATGGAAACAGTTGCATGTATACTTAAAAGGAAAACATTGCTGTAAAATCATAGAAAGATATTTTGTGACATACCAACTTTAAGAAGTCTTTAGACATTTACCAATAATCCTTGCGTAGGTGTGGGTCCTTTTTTGTGGTTTATTTGCGGACGCCTTTTATAACATCTCAGGTCATCAGCGTTCTATTCAATTCACAGTGAAAATTTTTGCTCAGAGGACTCTTCTGGACACGGGACCCACGGCTTTACTTAGACTTTTTACGCCCGAAAAAATCATTCGGTCCTGGGCCGGGATCGAATCTGCGATTTTGGGTTTAGGAAGCAGGCGTGGGTCTGAATTTATGATTAATATTTGTTCTTTTAATATAATGTGGAATTATTAACTAAATTTCATTTTTAGAAAGACGCTGTTTAATAATGACATTGATAACTAATTATTTATAATAAGAATAATAAATCCACTTTCGTAGTTGTAATGGAAATTGCAATATAATATAAAAGATAAATCTCAGAAGATTTCAGAAAACACGTATGTAGTAACATGTTTTGGTTACCATTCTACAAGCTTTGAACAACATTGTACTGCTTTCCAGGTAGAGGTGTTTGCTATCCTGAACTATGCTTATAGAGAACCGGAGAAAGATTATCACCAAAAACTAATTATCATCCTCTCAGACATTCAAAGCGCCTTAAAAGTGCTTTCCTCCGACCAGGTGAAACCAAAACTGAAATGGGAATATCAAAATGTCCTGTCTGCCCTGACATCTCGCAACAGGCTTGAATTGTGCGGTGGGTGCTGGGGCATCAAGGTATTTATGGGAATGAGAAAGCACATCAGTTGGTATAAAAGGGTGAAGATACACTTTTTTTGGCCCTGAGCCCGCGATTAAAACATGGATTGTGGATAAACATCAAGTTGGCCACCTATCCTGGACAAGCGCAAGCTAGAAACCTTGTCCTAGCTCCTAGCAATATTTTTTCCACAGCTGTTCTAAACTGGACAGAAGAGGAATGAGCAAAGTGGTTGTGTTAATTACTGAACATGGTCACTTCAGGAACATCTACGAAAAGTGGGGCTCTACAAACATGAACCAACTTGCATAATGTGTAAACAGGATGAGGAATATGCCTCCCACATCTTGTTTGAGTGTCCAATCCTGGAAAGAAAGAGACTTACTGTTTCTATAACTATGCAAGACCTGGGAATGGACGCCAACATTGGAACCAAAATACTGCAATATATCAAAAAACAGATTTTGGGAAACAGTGAAGGCGTCTCTTTTCGTGGGGTAGCACAATGAGCCTTATAGGCTGACGTGCTGAATTTTGTATAAACTCTACATCCGCCCCACATCTATCTATCGTATCTCTATCTATTATTCAAAACTGGTAGGACGGCAGCTCTCTCCGTTAGACTATTTCTAGCGTGGCCACTTGTTCGGTTCTCTGCTGGAAATTAAAACAGCATTTACCTTTTACTGTATCATAAATAAAACGCCTACGGTCGTTCTAACGATTACGTTGCATTAGTTCTTGACAGATGCCTTGCCTTAGGAAGAAGATACAAGTAATAAAGGCTTCCAGCGTGGACGCATAGGATGGATATTAGGTCAAAGGTAGACAGGAGTATGTGTAAAAACGCAACGGCACGTAAAATTGTTAATTTTTAGTTAATATCTCTTTCATACCCACGTAACTTCTTTAGAAGCAACTTAAATTAAAATTCTGAATTATGTTGCCACCTATAAGCTATTAAATTTGTCCCAAAACAACAGTCGCGTTTCTTTAGAGAGATATTTATTGAATACATATACTTATTTACAAATGATGAGTAGATAATAGTTTTCTCAGCATACTAAGTTGCCCAATATGGCGTTAGGCAGCACAGACGAGATAAGAGTGTCGGGGTTGTATTGGAGAACTAAAAGCAAACACTCCTGTCGTTGAAAACTCTGCTTCTCAATGAGAGATAGTTTGTAGCAGTTCTTCCAGTAAACCTTCATACATTAATCACGGCGTATTGTGAGGTCAGGAAGAAATTATACAGTATCTGCTCATGAAGATCTTCGAAGACCTTCACAACGATGAGTAAGTTCATTCGCTGTTCATGTTGGAGAGACTGAATGGAAAATTTCTCAGCACTTTCCGTAATCAGATCTTTCCTTGCAAGACAACAGGTGATGAGGAATGAGTCACCGCTGATCATTCCCAATGTTCTTCACTCCTCCCAGTGTTTGAGCACTACGCTCTTCTGGTCATACATACTGCATAATAGTATTATTAAAATGATAATATTTTGAAATGGCTACTGCTCTTGCGTAATTAATGTTCTAAACTGAAGACCGCAACAGATCTCTTTTTTTAATTTTATTTATTTTATATTATAGAAATACTAATTTATAAGTACATAATGTAGCACATAAAACAGTGCATGATTTGTAACTTGCTTAAACGGAAACGATTGTTCGATTATTTTAACATTAACTGTAGTTAATATTTAAAGCAGAAATTATTAGTTCATTATTAATGATTTGCAATTTCTCTGACTAACTATCAGTATCTTAAAGAAAATTAAAAAGGAGATGTATTTTCTAATACATACTAAATATTTTAATAAAGAAATATTTTATGTTACATATTGTACCATATCTCTAGTAAATATTTTAATAAACAGATTTCCAACACTCTGTCGATAATGTGAGACAAGTATTAATTTTATAACTACTGCTGGAAGTAAGAAAAATAGTCCAGGATGTGTGGCTTGTTCATTTGGTTTGTTTACGAATGCTCTTCAACATTTCAGGTCCTCAACGCCCTATTCAATTCAGAATATGAAACGGTCGATAAATTTCGCTCAGGGGTCTCTTCTTTCAGGATTGAGATTCTTTTACATTGACGTAAATCTACGACAAGGGACCCACGGGATTACATCCCTTACGAAGGAAGCCAAACTTAGAAGTTTTATCTCGAAAAAAAGTCATCTACCCTGGCAGGGACTGAACCAGCGATCTTGGGCCTACGAGGGAAGTATGGTTACTAATAGACCACCAGGAAAGATGCGCAAAGAAAGATGCGTGATCAGAAGTATTTATCCCCAACAGTGGACAAGTCAATATCATTTTATAAACCCCCAAAAGATTATATATATATAAAACATGCAAAATAAATTTAAATTTAGAATAATAAATTGTTGTAGTATAGAATCACAATGCATCATTGGAACCATTATAAAACAATTTAAACATTAAAATGTAAACTTTTTAATGTTTCAATTTGAAGCAATACCTCTTGAAATGTTTGCCGCATTCATTGCAAAATTATTAATAAAATTACTGGTAAACCAAACTAATTGTAAAAGTATATCCTAAAATCAGGTTTTACAACGATTTGATGCTATCAATGGAGCACCAAAGGGGTCAGTATTTTATATTTTTATACATGACGACACTAACCACATTAAGCATGGCAGATTACCATTTATGTTGACGGCCAACTGTATGCTCTCTCACGACCAGATTTACTCATCAACTCCACAGCTGAACTTAACGAAGACCTACTCTCAGTATGGGCTAAACAAAACGACCATCAGGGAAAATTCGCAGGGAATCATAATGAGGCATAGTAGATTATTAAACAAAATTAATTAAACAGTACTCACTCCCGTGATAATTAAGGAAACAAACGTGCTAATAAAATCGTTTGCAAAACATATCGGTGTCTTTGTTTTGACAAGAAAATTGGCAAATTCAAACAAAAGAAACTTGTAAAAAAACATTTTCATTATTCCATTCCTTGAAACGGCTTAAGAACATTCTCACGTTCAACATATATATATTAAAACACTAGTCTGAACATTAATTATGCCAAATTTCGATTGCTGCGACATTCTGTGAACTAGCATCACGACAAATCTTGTTCATAATTGTGTTCGCTGCGTATGCAATCTACACAAGTCAGATCAGATTACTACAACTTTTGAAATGTTATCCTGACAATCGACTGATGCTAAAAGTAAGTTGCACTCCCTTATTCTTCTGCGTCGAATTCTATGCACCTTTCAACCAGTTTTCAATTCTCATTTGCTTTTCATAATCTAAAACCTGATCGAATAACAATTTCATCCTCCCTATACCCTTACACCGAACCTCTTACTTTTCTTTGTCCTTCAAAATTGTCGTTATTAGTCCCTGTAACTCTATGCTGTCTCATTTCAAGGACTGCCGATCACAATAACAATTTAGAATATTACTGGGAAATTATTTATCTGGAGAAAGTAGCATTTAATAAGTACTATGCTCATATTGTTAATTCCTTAACTATATCGCATATATGGTAAAAGTAATTATTCCTAGTGAAGAAAAAGAGAGGACCTTGGGGTTTTAACTTCGTCCGATAAAATAATAATAATAATAATAATAATAATAATAATAATAATAATAATAATAATAATACCTTGTATTACAAATGAGTATTCATTCCTTCACGAGCAAATTTATAACAAAGAAACCTTAAGTCAACATGATGCATTCAAATCTTTACAATAAAGTATTTTTAAAAAATGTACCTGGGTTACTGGGTGTATATTACAATGAAAGATGCTGGCCTAACAATTTAGAATAGAAGAACTGAAAGTGTATACATAGTATCCGAGCTCGGTTCTCCTTTCTGTGTGTAAGGGGAAGAGGAGGAGAGGCGGCAGCAGCAGCAGCACAGTATTAAAATCACCACCAGTATGGATAGAAAACCCCAATTGCAATAACATACTATCTGCTTGAACCACAAGTACAATGCTAACGTAGCACAGTAAGGACAAAAGGAAGAAGAACGGCTAGTTTATCGATCGGGAAAAAGGAATGCATTCAATATCGGCATATAATTGCTTCGTTATATTTTTGACCACCTTTGATTACATTTTATATACATATTTCTCAATTTGATGTTACATAAAATCCTGGCTCTACTGATAACCTTAAAACTTGAGGAAGATATCGCTTATATTGCAATTGAATTAACTGATGTTGGATTAGTTTCATATTTCAAATGTGTTTTTTTTTTATTGCCTGATTGATCAATTTTTGTTAGGAGTGAGTGAATGAATATTTTAGGCAACTTTGTCAATGCTAAATAAAGAAAAATTGCGGGTGTATTTTCTTCTGGTCTTTGTTAAGAATCTGCAAGGAGAATAAATGCAAAGGAACCCTGTATAGCAATTGTGTCGTGTCATCTGAACGATAATATATCTCGTTTAAGGGAAACATGTTTATCACCAGGTTAAGAAATATAAACCGTAACTTTATTAAATGAATTAGTTATATTCTTGAAAGATGGTGAATAAAACCACACACTTTTTGTGATCCAATAGTTCCGACATTTAAAAAAAAAATATCGGAAATTTTCTTAATCTGATTCGAGTTGTGTCGAAATTGTAACTCCTTTTTCTAATCTGATTTGATGATAATGGTCTTTCTATGAAGACAATAATAGAAAATATATATTGATAGGATCATTAATTCTGTAGTTTGAATAGTAATTGAAATAAATATATATTATAAATCTTTATGTCCATTTACTAGTTCTCTTTAGCAAATATCAATAATTTATCTTGGTGTTTACTTAATTATTTTAAAAGTGATGTATTACTTGGACATAAATCAGAATTAGATGCAAATTTTCACTTTCTAAGAATGTATATTGGAAACCTTGGAAAAATGTACATAAGGATTTTAAAACACCCTTTTCTCGCTTGGGGTACTGCAGTAGACTTTTTATTTTTAGTTCCACGTAATAAAACGAGTCATGCAATATCGCAGTAATTTTCAATTTTACGAATTTGGTAAACTGTAAATTACGGATTAGCCTTGGGGTGTTCCCCATTTTTTATCCGATTATTACCTCTCTGGCAACTATGTGGTGATCCCCGGGATCTCATTCATAAAATTTAAAGGTGGCTACACAATGAAACGCAAGAGCCTGGAGGCAGTGATTGTAGTCATTTGGAATCGTAGTCTCTATCGAATCCGGAAATGAGGCGTTAACTTTGAGTTGTCATATGTAGCATACTTAGAGATAATCTACTAGTTTCTTCGTGTTTAAGAATAAAATGCACATATTTAAAATGCTACCGTTGTTAAACAAATAAATAAAAAGAAAATTTAATTACATTTGTGTTTTAAAACGAATCCTCTATCATATAACTAAACATATCAGGGTTGTTTCTAGCGAATGGAAGTAACGGTAAAACACTTTCATTTGTTTTTAAATAACACTGTGTCATCTGTTTCTCTCATCAGCAGTTGTAACTCGACTTTCTCTCTTGTTTATCGGGTTCAAGCTTCACTGCCAGGGCATGTACGGTTAATAGCTTAAGCACTGTGCTTTAGCACTACAAACTTTTCATCTCAATAACAATATTACAATTATAATCATTAATAAATGACATTTTATGCACTTTCAGCTTTATTCATAATAGATGATTTTATTTTCAAAGTTTTTTTCTTCTTTTTGGTAGTTATTCTCAATTCGTCATTTTTTATAGTTTCTGTAGGTTATGTACTGAGCAGTAAACCTTTGGTGTACTATAAAGACATGTGCTCTGAAATGAAAAGTGTATGAACTAGTACATTATTACTTCACTAATAAACTAAGAATAATATAATTAAGATGCTGTAGGCCATTGAGTAAGATTTTACTTGCATTCAAGATGTGAGGAGCGTCTGATGAGTTGAAGGAGGGCCTAAAACCAGCAAAAGATTTGGGAAGGAAGAATCAGACTTGCAAAATTAGGATCACGGCCGGGAATAGAATCACGGAGCTTAGATCTTACATGCAGACGCTCTAACCAACTCAGCTATCGTGCCATCCTCGAAGCATGGAACCACGAACCTTTCTCATCTGACCCTATACACCTCGGAGACCTCCAACAGGTTTCTCTACTATGAGAGATTTCTTCCTTAAGAGGCGGCTTGTATTACTATGAGTATTTTCGACCCAGACCTAGTTCAACACTAACTATATATAAACATAATATTCATCGTACAAGAGTCACTGCAATAATTTTGAGACGCGTCAAATTGGGAATAATTAGACTCACTCCGACTCTTGCACCTTTTGAAAGTACTCTTCACCACACTCTATACACTTTCTCATCCTTAAACTTACTTATAAAAGCACCCCTGCCACTCATTTTCCTCAAGGGTGAAACGTTAATTTTCACATCCAGCCACAGTCTCTTCAGGGCTGGAAAATCGTTTTCCACGCATGCGACTTTTTACCATTGGGAAGAGAAAACAATCTCTTGCAGCCAGGTCAGGACTGCAAGGAGGTTTTTTTTTTTTTTGTTTAGTTTATTTATGAACGCTCTTTAACATCTCAGATCATCACCGTCCCATTCAACTCAGGGCGTAAAACGGCGGACAAATTTTGCTCAGAAGCCTCTTCCTTTAGGCTTGAGGTTCTTTTTCGTGCCGTAAATGTACGAAACGGGACCCACGGCTTTGCTTCCCTTCCGAAGGAAGCCATACTTAGAATTTGTACGTCAGAAAAAATCCATCCATCCTGGCCGGGTTTGAACCCGATCTTGGGTTTAGAAGGCAAGTATGGTTACCACTAGATCACCAGGACCGACCTGTAAGGAGGATGTATCACGAGTCTGACCTCTGTGAACTCCAGGAATTGAAGTGATGTTAATAGTGTGAGGGAGACGTCATGATGAAGCAGATTCCCTCCTTCCCTCCCCAATTCTGTCTTTGGACTGCGTTCTCGGAGATTGTCAAAAACTTCCCGCAGGCCAGACACTGTGCAGTAACTGTCCTTTGCTGTTTCGCGGAATTCTGTTCACCCTTTTCTTCCCAACTTCGGCTCCTCTCATTAGGAAAGACCCCAAACTGCCGAACGTCGTTTTTCTCTCTGGGTCAAATTGGTAAATCCATGTTTCATCACCCGTGGATTAGGAACACGCCTTGAACTTTCTCCGTCGAATCTCTGCAGCATTTATTCATACCATTCGAAGGGGGTGAAAGAAAACCTTCCTGATTGAGCAGTATTTTTGATATTGCAGGCGATCCAATCTGGAAGGCTGCCTCGATGTCCATGTTACGCGATTATTTTCGTGTACCATTTTTTCCGCCGCGACAATATTTTCATTAGTCACTGTCGTTGCCGGAACCCACTTCTCTCCTCAGCTTGCCGAAGTTAGGCCTCTTTTAAATTCGAAACTGTTGCCCTAGATGGAAGAAGTTCCCCAAAAGCCTATAACAAGCACTGTGCTTCGGAACTCTCTTTAATCACTCTTGAAATCGTAAAGAATCATAGGGCGAATATGCTCTTTCTCCAGCTCCAGCGTAATGACTGGCTGCCTGTGCACTAAATAGGTTGTTTACCCACACTCTGGAATGCCGGATTGGGAAGGGTAGCTCCCGTTTTATTCATAAGGAATGGAGCTGCTACATATCATATTCTTTTAAGTGAGTCAATATTCATTTTTCCTTAGCTCAAATATTTTGTAATGCACAACACTAACCCATCCCCTCCAACATTTTCGATACCACATACCAAATAATGAAATGGTACGAAATGGAACAGGGGAAAATTCGTGGAAATATCATTTTCAGCATTACCTAAATGACCAGGCGAAACCACGAAAATACCCGAGATTAGGATAACCAATTTAAAAGATTTGATTCCAGCGTCGCCGAAATGAGAATTCAAATTTTACCATCTGAATCATTCCGCCCGGTGTGTCACCTATGACAATATGAAACAAATTTTATCATCATCTGCCTAGAAAACGAAAAACTACGCCATCTTAATCTAACTGGCAGGTTGAAACTTTAAATCCAAGACGACTATCTTTAAACACTTTGGTTTTTGCCTTTTGAAGTATAACTATGAAAATCTGAACAAAAAGGACCACATATTTAGTATCAAATTCAGCCACTTGGTATCATTAAATATATTATATTTTTTGCATATGAATATGTTTACGCAAGGGATATAATTTTATGTGGGAAATGTGTATGCATAGTCTAAATTCTATATACAGAAAGTGCTCGGACTTGTATCACAAGCAGTACGTCCTATTATATATTTTCATAAGAAGCTTTCTAAAAAAGCTAACAAAGTGTCACTTTTTAATAGTGTTTAAAGCTACTACTGAGGCACAGACGGTGGACACTGAGGCTACTGAGATGATATGATATATTGGGAAAAGATTTTTTTAAGGAAGGAAACGTTCCAGACCGAAGTTTAGGGTACCTCCCCGGCGTTTGCCATTTATAAGAACTAAGAAAAACCTGGAAAAATCTCTGTCTGTGAGAACGTTCCTGACGGGATTCGAACTCAAGACTTCCCGCTCACGAGTCCGCACCTTAACGACCTCGGCCACCATGATGGTGAAAAAAAATGTCGGTGCATCATTACTTGCATTTTGATCGAAGTTATTTCACCTCATATTAAATCTTTTGACTGACGTATTGCAAACTATTGGGCCTGCTTCCTCAATTATTTATTTCATTTTGTAACTTTTATTTATAAACAGAGCGTTGATTAGCTACTTATTATCCGATTTTGGTATTTTGATGTTTGAATGCCTTTTTAGGGGGTAATCACTTAATGCGGATATTTTTCGGTTAATTGCCGTTTTCCTATTTTTCCCCAACAAGCTCACAAATAAAATATACCTATTTTAGAGTATTAATCCTCTGTTCATGAAATTTAGTGTTGATGCACATTATAGACGGAGGGTTTGAAGCAAATAATTGATTTTGCTAGCTTTGAGCCAACTAAATCCATGGCGAACAGTGGCTTTTGGAATTGAATCTCAAATGCATTGTAGCGAGGGAAAATATCCAATTATCCAGTCTGCATAAAGGTTGTTTATACAGAATTTACAATTAAATGTATTTTGCATTAAATTCGAAAAGACATTAGATGTTACTATATGTTTTATAAGAGTATATCGTAGATTCAAATGTGTGATAGTTCTGAGCAATTTTGTTCATTTTAGCGAATATTGGCCACGCTGCTTGTAAATGAACTCCATTTGACGTTTTTGTAGGTTGAAGTGCTAAGCGGTTACATTTCTTTTTTTAAAACATTCACCGTATTATCATTAGCTACAAAGTATACGATTTCTCCCCCCCCCCAAAGCATTATAAATAATCAGCTAGGTAGACATGGGGCCAATTGTAGCACGGACATAATCATGAATACAACCGAAATGAATGGTCTGTTTAGTAGTTCTGCACAGCTATCTGTTTGTAACTTGTAGAGGAAATGATGCTGTTTTGCGATTTCAGTATTTTGCGTTCTAAATAGAAATGTTGGCTGGTTGTACTCCACTTCTTTTAATTTTGATATAGCTGGTGCTTTGGTGTTATTTTATGTTTAAATTTATTTTTGTCATCCCTTTTCTCTTATACTTTCCATGCGATACGTCGAAAATCGCATATAAAGGATGTTTACTACTAAACGTTTTTATTCCTGTCCAAAGCCGGCCCATTGCTATCAGGTACTAGTGGCATTCCTCCTTGGCGTGGTGGTATTGTACGAAACTTCTCAGACCGGGACGTCCTTAGGGGTGTTCACCTATACTTATGTATTAGTTTTCTATTGTTGCTGATTCATAGTGTGGTTAACATAACGGGTGAAAGATTACCGAATGAGGTTCGATTCTGCTGTTTTATGCGTTGATTTGCATGGGAGAAACGTTGAAGAGGAGTGATGAAAATTGAAGTACCGATGATTTTCTGACTACTTGGTAATGACTACTGACTAATATTTATTAATTTTGCGTTGCTTCCTGCTATGCTTCTCGATATGTCTGCATGGGCCTTGGAGCTCTTGGCTACACCGCCGATGGAACGGCATCGAAGACTTAGGAAGACGGCGATTATCTTAAATTAAAGTTAGTAGCTAGTCTCTATCTGATAAGAGTGTGAATCAAAGTACTGTTTTTCTACATCTACTTCTGCGTCTACTTACTTATTGATTATGCCGAGAATATTTCCTTTGCAGGTGGTCGCTTCACTCTATGAGTTCACACGGGTCGATTCGACAGAAAGGAATCTATGACATCTGAGTTTTTAAAATATATAATTATCATTGGAGAGTGTAAACTCACTTTCAGGCTCCACTTTTGAATTTCAACATTACACCCAACGTGATTCTCTACTGCTAAATCGTGTGTTCACATGACCAGTAAATTTCATCGCCGTGGTACGGAATATTTGAAAAGAAAAACACTCCGCTTCGAGACTGTAGATACAAAAAGCTCTATTGTCTGGTGCAGGAGGGATCATCTTTTGTTGTGTGATTGGAAGGCTTAGCCGTCCTTTGGCTAGCAGGTATGTCGAGATGCATACCTGACCGCTAGTTCTCTTTCGTACACAAAAAAATGATTTCATAATTTATATTAGAAAATACACAAACGTTATGAGCAATTAAACTTTTCCATAAAGTAATATTTTTACCAGACTGGGGAGAGGCAGATTACAATAAATGCTTCAAAATATATCTGTTACTTTGTCATGGAAATTCGGATTCTTCAAGTTTTCCAAGAGGCTCTTCTCAATGATAATTTAGCAAATTTCTCTTGAGTTTGTGCAGTTGTTATGTAAGTTTTTATTCTTTTCATTACCGAAAAGCTTCTTTTGAAATGGACTATATTTTCAGAGTTTGTAACTTCAGGTAAGGCTATATTAAACATGAACAAGTGGATATTTGTAAAATACAAGGATGCAAGTTTTCTTGAGTTGTGAGGATGCATAGATGACTGAAAACTTTGTTATAATTATCGTAAAAGTGAAGTAATATCATGATTTTACTTGCAACAGAAATGAACTTGTGGCAAAAGAATGTGTGCTCTACAAACAAACCAAAATATAGGTAGAGGAGTTAAAAATTCCATTTAAATAATTTTGGGGAATCGGTTGGTTGGTTATACCAGTTATCTCCTACTTCAAAGTAGAGGCTCCAATATAAAGTTTTAAAGTTACTAACATGTATAACTCGTTGTCTTTTGGCGGAGATTGCATTTCAACTTGACTCTGAAGAATATTTTGACACCTTTTCCTTAACACAAATATTCTCACGTTTTTTCAGTCAATTTCTTGAATAATTTCAGCCTTACATCGTTAAATTTGGCTTGTCGAACGTTATATAAGATTTTAGTCTGAGGCAGCACTGAAGAGAATACACTCAATAACAAAATCAATTCCTATTCTTGAAGAAATGCATACAACTCTACAATCCCATTACTGTGTGTTGTCCAAGACATTTAAAAAGATTTTCTTTTACTTCTGACATTACTTCAATCATCCTCTCCGAGTAAGAGAAGTAAATGCAACTTTTGAAGCTCTTGGAAAAACCGAGAATCCAGCCAATATTTCATATGCCTTTATATTATTATATTACTGTTTCAGTACAAAGTTCAACTTCGAGCTTAATAATGCATAAACAATGCCGTTTGACAATCTGTTGCAGGCTTTTGCGTCATTATTGAACACCCACCGCAAGTTTTGGAAAGCCAATTTCTCCCAAATCTGAAATTTTTTGATTAAATTGCGCATATAAAACTGCACTGCGGTCAGAACTTATAATCTTTCTTGAACTGCATTAGGTGTGAAGTAAACCAAAATGGATGATAGTTAACATTTTTGCGTTGTTGAATAAAACTGTTGATATAGAAGCAATGAAATCATTCTGAATACTATGAGAAGTACCAACTAATACATTACAATTTACCTAATGTGTTTTTAATTTTTTATTATTTCTGCATGGTGTAGCATTTTTCCCTGTTGTCAAAAAGTTTTCTATATTTGTATCCTCTTGTTCCGCATCTATTAAGTAGCTATAGTTGTTTATTTTAACATTTTTGTTATGCTTATCCCTGTTAATTTTAAAAACCAAGCTTAGAGGTTCTTAAATTCTAGTGTTTCCGTATATTTGTAATATTAGTTTGCAGTTAACAAGGTCTACATATAGCTAATTTTATTTTTAAGCACATAAAATCTTATTTTTGTTTTGTTTACAGTGCTGTTTAAATTAGGTTGGTTTATCTCTGTCGCATGCTTCTTTAGCAAAATTTCGACTCGAAAAGGAACTCTTAGTAAGTCTTCTGTTACAAAATGACTTTCTTATCCCATGTTAATGTTTAGTATTTGTAATATAGCAAATACTCCGACAACAAAGGCATGCGCTTTTAACATTGCCAAGCTCAAATGTGAATTTAGCTCCTTTTTATATAGAAGTAACAATACAACGGCTAGTAAATTAAGACTGTAAATTATATTTTTCTATTTTCGCATCACACAATATAGAACCGATGGTTAAACACTTTTTCATTAGAAAAACAGATGTCAAGTATTTGATGGAAGCGCATATACGCAGCGTCTTAGTTCAGGATGCCAGCAAAGATCAAGTGTTTGTCAATTGACTTCGTAACGAGCAGTACCCTGCTCTGAAATTTTGCTTCCGTCAGCAGAAATCCGGTTTGGAAGCGAAAGCGAACATGTTACAGCAAGTATATGACGATGTTCTGCCACAATCAACCGCACTTGGGTGGTTCAAAGAGTTTAAGGAGGACAGGTTTCAACAGCAAAGCAGGGCGGTCCAGGTATTTCAACCACTACAGTGATTCAGACCATAATTAACACAGCTGCCGTCATTGTTCGGGAAAATCGACGAATACTAGAATTTCCCGTTCACCGCTCAGCACGATCGCTTACATACGGGACATGTTTATGCCAGATGGGTGCAGAGATTGCTCACACCTGAACAGATGGCGGGGCGGTGGACCTGTGTAGAGAGCTTGAGCATCTGAAGCCTGGCGAGGCATACCTGAACTTCATAATTACAGGAGACGAGACGATGCCAAAAGCAAACAAGCGAAACCAGTATAGAAATTACCTGGTTCTCAAACTCCAATGAAGGCTAAGATTGTTCGGTCGACAGAAAAGATTATGGATATATCATTCTTCGACGGTTAATATGGAGTTTAAGACTGTTTTGAGCGTCCTGGTCGAGTAACCCTAGTTACGCGCCGTCACCATGACAACGTTTGCAACGTTGGTGCTGAACATTTAATCAGAACAACATAACGTGTCTCACCCTCCATACAAAAACAAATAAATAAATAATAATCTGAAATACTCCATCCCGGTACCGTGTTTTATACACCTGGACGTGTATTGCAAACCCTTAAACTTTATTTATAAATTACATTCATACATTATTATTTTTCAGATACTTATACCTAGGTTACAATTAGAAATTTACTAAAATAATAAAAATAACATTATTATTTTCCCTTCAACTACTTCCTAATTGCTGGAAACCAGCTACTGCTTCTACAACTTCCACTTAATCTTTAACTCTAAATTAATAAACTACTATGCTACGGTAGAAACTGTACTCGTGACCAGTACATTTCTTACATACTTTTACCTTACTACTTATATATATATAATATTAATGAAACATAAAAATAAAGAAACACTATTAACAATGTAACAAATTATCACTAATAATAAAAGTAGATAAAGATAAAACACAGAGAAAGAGTCACACTTGAAACTGCTATATTTCGAACTACTGCGAGTTCTTCTATGGCAAGAAGACAAGTGAAGGTGATAAAAGTAAATATTGAGTATCGAAGGTAACGTTATGCATGGAAACAGATGAAACTAGATATGAGAGTGTGGGAAGAAAAAAAATTAATATGTAAGATTTAAACCAGGTGGTATACGCGCTTTATGTAAAAATATAGCTGCCATTTCTCTATCTCTGAGTAAACTTCGATACTCAATATTTACTTTTATCACCTTCACTTGTCTCGCTTCTTGCCATTGAAGAACTCGCAGTAGTTCGAAATATAGCAGTTTCAAGTGTGACTCTTTCTCTGTGTTTTATCTTTATCTACTTTTATTATTAGTGTTAATTTATATATATATATAAACTAATAATAATAATAATATATATTCCTCTCTATGTTTATATAAAACAATATATTATATATCTATTGATGTTTCTTTATTTTTCCATATTGTATCATATCATCCTTCTAAAATATATACGTGTAAATTTCACATTTATATTTTATATCAGACAATTTTTTCAATACTAATTATATTCTTTGTTTGCGAATCTATATGACATTTATCAATGCAACATCAGCCCTACCAATTCATTACTTTGACATCGTCAATAACAACAATAATAGTATCACAAGTAGTGATAATTATAATAATTATTATAACAATTTTATTACTTTACTTCTTGTTTATCCTACTTTATTTCTTCTTTATATTCCTCTTCTTCTTCACTCTTTCGCCATACCCTTTTACCGCAATCTCTTTACATTTCTCTCATTCTATATACACAATACTTTTTATGTTCTATTGAAAGTCCCCTTTCGCTACTCTACTACATTTTACACTTCTCTATTGTATTTGTTTATTTGTCCTTAATACTCACATTATTACACGTTTAAAACTAATCTTACAATTTTCACCACTAACGTCACTTCATCCATATCTACTACACCATTACACTCCAATATATTAAACTTCTCTGAATCTTTATTATACTTATCCTTTATTCTTCCTAAACTCCCATCCTCTGCATCTTCACTAAGGTCCCCAACAACTCCTTCACCTCCTGCTTCTCCTGCTGTCTCATCATATTCTTTCCCTCCTCCTCTTCTTCTCGCCATAACTTCTTTCTCCTAATTGTAGGTTTGTTTATTATGTAACTCCACCCTCCATACAGCCCTCACATAGTTTCATGGGAACTTTTTCTGTTTCTTCGTCTCAAAAACAAGCTGCGGTGCCATCGTTTGGTTCATCAACGGCTGTCGTGAAGAAGGCAGAGGCGGTTTTTGAAGATGATGTCAATATATATATATCTTCCAGGACTGGCAAACACGTTCGGCAAGTGCATACAATTCAATGGGGCCTACTTCAGAACCATCGCTCCAATCTTGATCCTGCGTAGTGTATTTCGTAAGGAAAAAAAATCCTGGTTTTTATTGATTAGCTCTCTTATTCGAAAATTATTGTTCAACACTTTTGGGTATTTTTAAAGGTTGGTAGAGCTTTACAGTGTTCTATTTGAATTCCAAAATAATACTCTGTTTGATAAATGTTTAATCTTTATAACTATTTTTAAGTTATTCACGGTTGATTTCTTTATAATGCACGGTCTTCAGTAATGCACTGAAATGAAGAAAGGAGTACACATCTCCTTCAGTTTTCTGTCTCTCTTCTTCCTTCTCCGGATAATTCTGAGTCGGATTGCACAGAGGGAAACTCGTTAATCTCGCACATCCCGCGGCAAGAATCCCTGCTTGCCATAATGGCTCCTTGGCTTGTGCTATATCTTGCACGCGGAGACTAAAATAAAAACTATACCCTCTCCTGTAACAATAAAATGGATAAATGGTATTTGCCGGGTGTTTTCAAGCTCCTTAAGATTTTTTTACTTGCAAAAGAGCCAACCCTCAAACTGGAATAGCAAATTACTGCCAAAAATTAAATTAAAAGCTTTGGATACCTGTAAAAGTGCTGCAGAGCGTATGAACACTATGCTTATGCTGTAGGTTTTTGCTAAATTATAAAAAAGGCTTCTACCAACGCAATTTTTTACATTCTGCGAGATTCATACAGTAGTTTTTCAGTTAGAATGTGAAACATTTCTATTCTCTTAAGATATTAAGAACAAATCCTAATGCATTTAAATATATGTCTTTTATTTCAAAATTTATTAGTCCAAATAACTAATTATTGAACGTTAATTTAAATAAAAAAAACATAAATTTACATTTGGGGGGAAGTTTTAAACCTATATAGGTACTACAGAGCAGAGTGATAGCACTAAAATGAAAAATAGGCAGCCAAAAAACGGCATTTAAGAAGTTGCATAATAGGCTCTTAAGCTTAAAAAGTAAGCAACATTCTTTACACTGAGGTTATTGGAGTTACAGGATGGCAAAGCGTGGATATTTACTGGGAGAAGCCACTTGTCAAAGCTTACTTGTAAATATATGTACACGTAGCAGCTTGTAGTTAGTTTGAAAGAGATTTTTGTATGTTACTCGGCCCTTTCATTGTTCGTTAGTCATGATACTGTATAAATATAGTCTTAAAGTCTTTTTATCCACGATACATATGTAAAAGTGGATTTTAGCAGTAAAGGGTAGTGCAATTCGCAAGAAAATATCCTGGCAATCTTGTTCCAAGTGGATAACTGTTGGCGAGCTTGTTAAAAAGTTACCAGAGAAGGAACTCTCAATAACAAGAAAGTTATCCTAACCACCGTGTTCTTATGGAAGAAAAGTTATGAAATACAGGACTTTCCTGCGGAGATACCGGCTGAGGGAAGTAATATTCAACATCTCTTATACGTTTATGATGTGTCGCTTAGAACTGTATGTACGAGGGTAGGTCCATAAGTTTCCGGCTTAGCCGATAAGGATTATCGCCTTCACAAAAGTCTTATCTGGTGTCATGCCTTATCTATTAAGTAAATAATTGCAGCTGTAACTTCCGCTCCGCTGTGTTTAGTTGCTCAGATATAGTTGCATAAAGAAGGCTATGTGTAGAAGATTGTTACATGTTCAAAATGAAGTATCCAGCTGTTATTAAGTTCTTCACAAAAAAGAGCAATTGGACAGTGTATATGGGGAAGCATACCCTTCATATATTGCTGTAAAAGAATGGGCCCAACTTTTTCGAATTGATCGAGAAAGCAATGAAGATGAAGAGAGTGCAGGTCGACCCTTGGAGGTGCTCATTCCTCGCTCTTGTGGAAGGAGAAATTATACAACATTGGCGGCTCAAAGTTACAAAAATAGCAGCAAGATTGGACCTTTCTAAAACATCAGTCCTTCGAATTATTTATGAACATTTAAACATGAATAAGGTTAGTACCAGATGGGTGTCTAGACTTCTTTCCTCAGTTCAAAAGCAGCAACGAGTCATCTGTTGTCAGACATTTTTGGAGCTCTTCTCTGGCAACAAGAGAGAAGTTATGCTAACCATTGTTACGGGAGATGGAAACCATGGTCCTGATCCCTTGTCCAAAAGAGAATCAATGGACCTCCTCTAAAGGCCAAGGTCATTTAGTCAACCAAGAAGATCATGGCCACAATGAAGGAATGCTGTTCATTGACTTCAAGAAGAGGAACACCACAGTAAATGGGGAGTACTATGCTGGCCTATTGCACAGACACGTGCTTCTATCAAGAACAAAAGGCGAGGAAAGCTGAGTGGCGGTGTGCGCCTTCTTCACGACAAAGTGCCCGTGCACACAGCTCTTGTTGCAAAGGAAACTGTGAAGAAATGTGGCTTCAAGGAGATCTATCATCCACCCTACATCCAAGATCAAGCTTCCAGTGACTATTTCCTCTTCTCAAAACTGAAGAAGGACCTTCGAGGAAGGAAATTTAAGTGTGACGAAGAAGTGATGGATGCTGTTTATGCCCATTTTGCAGACAAGACTTCTAACTATTTTGAAGGGGGATGTTAATTCAAAGATGTGAAATGTGTATTGCAATTGAAAAGTGAAATATAGTTTTTGCTTTTATCATACATAGAAAATGGTTAAGACGGAAACTTATGAACTTATCCTAGTATTTCTCTGAGAAAGTGCTCACTGCAGTCTTAGAACTACGTTCGTGGATAGTTCGGTGCCGGAGTTAAAGTGCTTAAGGGAATTAAGTGCTCTGATAACTCTGACAAAATTTTACAGCGTGTGTTTTGTGAACTGTTAAAAATGCCATTTTCAAAAACTGGTACCAGTGGTGCAGGCATTAAAGCCAAGGTATTCCAGAAATATTACGGCCAAAGCATGCAACGTGAGTGTGCATAACTGTGTCACACATTGTGAAACAGACTTTGCAAAATATGTTCTTCGTCGCATAATATATAAAATGAAATGACAATGACTAATACTCTATCATGAAAATGTTCATTCTTATGAGAGAACACATTTACTGCAAGGGTTCCTCTACTTCCATGAGATTAATACTTAAAAATTAGGGTTTCAAATTCAAAAATATTAACGATGGACGTAAATTCTGCCTAGAAAGGGGTGGTATAGTTGCTGCGACAATAAAACGTTTAAGAACTATGCACATGCTTATAACATCTGGAGATATACCCCCATTGTTTTATCTTGATGAGTTGTGAGTAGACCAGCACCATTGCAAGAAAAACATACGGCAAGATTCGATAGACCACCACGAGTGGCCGAGGTCGTTAAGGCGCGGACTCGTGAGCGGGAGATCTGAGGTTCGAATCCCGCCAGGACCGTCCTCCCTGACTTAGGTTTTTTCCAGGTTTTTCTCGGTCCTCATAAATGGCAAATGCTGGGGAAGCACCCTAAAATTAGACCTGGAACGTTTCCTTCCTTCAAAAAGCCTTTCCCAATTTATCATTTCATTTCACGTATCATCATGTTCACCGCCTGTGGTGCCCCAGGAGTAAAAACGGACGTTAAACACTATTCAAAAAAAAAAAAAAAAAAAAAAAAAAAGGTTCGATGGGAAGAGGTGGACTCAAGATTCCTATAGGAAAAGGCAACAGACCTATAATTTGCCATGCAGGTTCCGCACAAACAGGGTTCATTTCCGTATGCAAATGGGCTTTCCGTTCCAAACTACGGAATAAATATATTGACTATCATTATGAAATGAATGCAAACGCACACCTTTTTAAATTCTCTCGAAGATGTATCAATCTGGATAATGGTAGCTACCATTCTAATATCATAGACAAACCTTCCTCTTCATATTCCTGAAAACATATTCAGGATTGGCAGTTATACAAATATCATATACAAGTTTATTATTATTATTATGATCATCGTCATCATCATCATCATTTACTTTGCAATAATTGTGCTCTTGTGATCAGAACTCAAAAAACTAAAGGAAAAAGACAGCATTTATTCATTTCTCCAGTTGACATTGACAAATTATCATCGTGGCGTTTTATACGTTACATGAAAAACACAGTGATTGTCCTAAGAAGTTGATTGACAATACCGTTAAACGTATCGCGAACCATACACAAGCTGAAATAGTATCTATATGGCGCACTCCTGGAATCAATTATTTTTAATTATTCATATGAGGGATTTTTATTAATTATACAAGCAATATTTAAATATTTAAGATCATTTTAGCATAATTGTAAATATTTGTTGTATTATTCTAATGTAAAATCAAAGTGAATGGGGGCAAGAGAAAAATTCAGCTAGATGGGAAAGATGCAGAAGCTAAGAGGATTGAAATGAAGAACATATAAGGCTTTGGGTGAATTTAATGAAAGAGCGAAGTGCTATTATAATTTGAACTCTGAGAGCCCGGTCAGTTAATTATTTCGCCAAAATAAGGTAACATAGACAAGTATGAAGCAATAAACACATAATATTTTGAAATGTTAAAAGTAGCACCAGCCGTGGGCGTATGTATGAGGGCCCGTAAGAAATACTGAGCATGAGTTAGGTGCATTACATAAGTGTTGGTAATACGTATCTAAGGAAATATAAAGATAGCGAAGTTTGAGAGTGTGGTAAGGTGCTGAACGCAACCCACATTTTGAGGGAACCGTAAACCCGCGAACAAGTAGAAACAAACCAAAGTTCATATACCATCGCCTGCGATGCCTCAGTAATAAAACGGGCGTTAAACGCCATTAAAAAAGTTCATAATCCGCTGCTGGCTTACATAATCGGAGGCACGGGTGTCCAACAGAAGGTAATTATCCCCTAACTCCTATGTTGTACATAGTAAACATTCACGTGCCCCATAAAGGTGTGTGCTTCTTCAGTAAATTAAACCACGCCCTCTTCCAATTCTTTGAGAGGAACTCACAGAACACCACGAAAAAAACCTGAGATTTTTTGGTCGCGAAGCAGTGCAACAGGCAGAGGCCATCAATCAACAAAACCGCTTCAAAGCATAAATATAGTGACGGCTCGTAACCGGAATGTTGCCTTCTCAGGGAACAAAACATTATGCAATTGTCACGTCGCTACATGTGCAATGGCTACTGGTGTAAATGAGAAGATGGTGTGTGACAAAATGCACTCGCGTGCAGTAGTCCTAAGAGTGCGCATCGAATTATTAGATATGTCTGCTAACTTGTAAATGATTTCCCTCGTTCGTGCTAAAGTTGTTAAAGTTTTAATCGCCGTTTTAAACATTTCTATGTATTTTAATTTGCATTGCATTCTTTTGATTAAAGTATATGATACCACTATACGCTCAGAAGTTTGGGTTGAGTGATGATATACTTTCTGTATACCACATGTGATACGATTATGTTATCTGAATTACTGTTATCTCTAGAGAGTAATACAGGGTGTACAAAAATGATTATAGCGGCTTTAAACTTATATTTTTTCTCTGCGGTATACAATATAATTTTGAATCATAATATAAGTTGAAGAAACACTGTGGAAGCTACCATAACACAAATTACACGTGTTCAATATGAGATCCATTTGTGACACGGCATACATCCAGCCGTAAGTCCATTTCTTGTCACACTGATGTTAGCATGTCTGGTTTAACTGATCCAACTGCTGCAATAACTCGGGTAGGTCTGCAGATATCGGTGGAACGTGTGCAAGATCTTTATGTACCCCCACAAGAAAAATTCACAGGGGGATCAGATCTGGGGACCTCGGAGATCAACGGAGAAAAGCCAAGGCTTCCGGACCATGACAACCAATCCGTGATCTTGCATTTTTTTCACCAGGACTCTGCCACTGCTCACATTGCGAATAATTCCATGAGAACAATTCACAACGTGTTTCCACAAGACAGAGTTGTTAGTAGGCATTTGTAAGCCCTGCCCTGATTTATCAGCTTGCGATTATTATCTTTGGGGTAAATTAAAAAATCTCGTGCACAAGACGAACCCGAACACCATACAAGAATCTAAAGACAATTCTTTAGGAAATTGTCAGGATTTCTCCAAAGGAACTACAGCGAGTGATGAATAGTTTCCTAAAAAGATGTCAAAAATGTTTGGAGAATGAAGGCGGGCAGTTTCAACACCTCATTTGATAATTGGGTAAATAATGAACCTCTTAAATTTGTTTGTGTATTGTTGTACCGTTGATTTGTTTCATCCTCCAGCTAATTACCGAAACCCGGCTTGCCTACTTATCGGTTAAGATAGTTGCACTCGCCCAAAGGCAAAACACTCTCGGTGAAAAACAAAACTGATCGCACGGTACATTCCCTACTAGATACCGGAGAGGATGGGCTGATCACCTGCCTTTCTGCACTTTGTGTGAAAACAGGTAGCACACTTTTTCTTGGTATAGAAGCCTTTCTCATAATAGACCAAGGCTTGAAATGGGCTGAGGTTCCAAAGTGGAACAAGGAAGGTAACCTCATAAAGCGTTACAAGCTACGGTCGTGATCACTTTTTCACATAATATAGTTGGCATAGGATATTAATACTGCCCGGAGACAACCGCAAATATTTCTGCAGATCCTGGGTACCTTGAAGATTCTTTCGTAACATATTTAATCCTAAAAGGCGATTCGGATTCTCGAATACTTTCGACCTACCTAGTTCTAGAGCATAGGTAGTGCGCAAAATGTTTTCCGAAACCGTGGCTTCGAATTCTCTCCATTTGCTTTGCCTCACATGCTTTGGTTTCTCTCCTATGGAGAGTTGGATAATGCAGTCATTTTTAACATACTGCAGCATTAACGTCGTTCTCACAGAGTTCTCCATAAATTCATTTAAAAATTATATGCATACCTCTCACCCTTGCAGAAAGTCCTTGAAGCGTGGTGGGTATGAAAATATAATAACGTGATACATGATGCCAACTTTGTAAAACGAATGTACGGGCTCATAAACAAGGAACATCTCGCTGACGGTAAACCTTGGGGGCAGACTAGCGCGAGAGAATAAAAAAGAGGAAGGGCTCCACCCCATAAATTAAAGAGGGTCGGCAAGCAAACTCGCGAATTTTGCCAGATAAATCTTTCCCTCTCTGCGGTGCATGGGGAGTTTAAAGTAACAAAGTGTTTGTTGGGAAGAAGGCGCTTAGCTCGCTTCACAAATACCGAATAATAATTTTCCGAATCCGTCTTCCTTTTTATTTTCTTGGCATTTTGTCTTATGAATGCTCTCCTCTTGGTAAAAGAAAAGAACTTAGGTAAAGATTTTAAATACCGCTTATTTTTCCTTCGTCCCCGTTTTCTACTTTTGCAATTATTCCCTTTCTTACTTTTTTTTTTGTTTTTACAACACTGTGCGTCAGTATTATTACGTAATTTTACCGTTGCTATTCTTGTATATTCTTCTATATCCCGAATGAGTCATAACATCCGTTTCAGTCAATTACGATTTCTAGAATATATCAAAGCTGCAAATATCTTTTTCTTCTTATCAAATCTTTGCATGCTCTCGATTTGATAAGACAGTTAATGGTAGAATTTGAAGCTGGAGGACTTCAAATAAACATGAAGAAAACTAAATATCTGGTAGTAGGAAGAGGTGGAAAAGATATAAATCTACCACAGGGAACTATCAGAGTAGTGAAATAATTTAAGTACTTGGGATCCATTATTTATGAATTGGGGAGCTTTGATGTTGATGTGGACCAAAAAAATCCTTTACAAATTAGTGGAGAGTATGTTAATTTACGGGGCACAAGGTTCGACTTTGACTAAACGCCAAAAAGATAAACTTCAGGCAGTGGAAATGGATGGCATGTGAAAAGGAACCAGGGTGTCTAAATTGGAAAGAAAAAGAAATGGAGATGTTTCACAGGCTATGGATGTGGAGGAACCAGTTGTAGATATAATCCAGCACTGGCTCTGCAACGATATGGTCACGTTAGGAGAATGGAGGACGAACGATGGCCCAGCATAATTTTAGAGTGATCGCCCAAGACTATCATGGATAGCAGGAATCAAATTAACAATGAAAAACTACAACATGCAAGAGGAATACTGGCAAGGTGTGGGAGATGGAGATTGGGGATAAAGGACGAATACCCTTCTTTTCTCGAGCTAGGCTTACCGCAGCAACCGCTGCGTCCTCTACCTCCGTCTTGCGACATCATCGGTAGAGTGCAGTATTGCAGGGGGCATATAAGCAGCATATCGACACCGAACAGATCGCCACCTCTTTTATGAAGCAATTCCCCAATTGTCTTCATGAGGCTGAATGGATCCCGTTACAGAACTCCCTATTATATTCTAACTGTAAATTCGAAGTAAACCTAAACAATCTAAATGTATCACTCCGCCGAACATTTAGTGCCAGCACTTCTGTCTGCAGTTATAGAAGATTGTATGCAGCCAGAAAGAAAAACCAACAGATACATAAATGTATAGATTCCTGCGTTCAAAACACAAAAACCATGATCCAGGTTTCTCCGAAAGCCACATTTTGTTGATATTTGTAACTGGAGAGGCTTAAATTCCTGCTTATACTTATCAGCACAGAATCGTTTGTCAGCCATGAGCTGCTTTACTCGCAAACCACGAGGGTCAAGTGCAAACTAATGCTTTATTGCTATAGACTAACTACTCAACACCCTCACTGTAGCAAAGCTGCACTAAAACGGTTAAAATCATCGCATTAATGGGTATTTTATCTTTAGCAATAGCTACCATAATAAAATCCTAGTAATAAAGGTAAGGGGGCTATGAAAGTATATAAAAGTAAATAAATTCCAGCTTGTAATCGAAAGGAACTGAAGAAGGAAGATATACGTACATGCCAAGAGGACAGAGATGTACCACTCAATGAAAGGCCCAGAGGTCACCCGAGTTTGTTTACATATTCGTCGAAGTTACAGTGAAAATATATTTAGAAAACTCCTAAACAATTCGAACCCAATACCTTCCAAAAGCAGCCAGCAACGCAGTCCTCTAGGCCAAAGAGGCGGATAGGACCATTCGATTCTTTAAAATATATGGCTCCCTCATACGCGGCGTATGCTACTGGAGGAATGTTATTGTCTTAGCCGGTTTCCTACTTACCATTCCCAATATTAGGGTCGTCGAGAACATCTTCCTCAAGCCGCATAAGACGGAAATTAATGCACAGCACCTTAGAGTTATTGTGATAACCTGTGTTTGAAATAGTGCGGTATTTGACTTCCTAAGCACATTTTGTTGCTTTACATTAAAATATCTCTGCTCGTAATCGGGGAGTTTATTGGCACTTTCTTTAATGTAGTTCTACTTACAAAGACCACTGAATAAACTTTTTAAACGAGTGAAACGTAAATATGTATCAAACAATCGCAGTGACTTTTGCAGCAGTTCCCATAGAGAAGAAGAAAACTTGTATGGTTGGTTCCAAAAGAACTCTGCAACCGCACATACGGCTCAAGAATCAGCAAGTATAGTGAGGCACATTTAAACCCATCATTCCAAAGTTGTCGGCCTGATAATCTGGGGCTAGCACGCTCTTCTCTGAAGTCAAGGTTCGCGAGTTCAAACCCGGCTGGGGTCGATACGTTGTTGTTGTTGTTTTTTTTTTCACGGCGCAAAGATCTTGAACGCAAGTCCTCCGGGAAGGACTTTTAACGCTTTCAAGTGCAATGGCGTAATAGCTCAAAAAGGGCGCCATGCTCTAGTAGTGAAGGTAACAGTTTTGAAACCCCACGTCCTGGTGCTTTTTTTCTGTCGGAGTTAAAGCAGAATTCCTACCATTACAATGGTTTACTCGCTAACATAGTACCATGCACACAATGCGCTATACATTGATATTTACGATTTTTTTTCCTGCTGGAATCACAGGAGATCTGCGACCATTACAGTGGTTTACCCCTATCAATTTATATTTACGAAAAGGAAGTGAGCGTAGGCCGTCAGGCCGTAGCTCGCTGCAGCAAACCACTTGCTCCACCAGGATTTTTAGGATTTACCCAAGGTTAGCATTAGGGTTAGTGTGTGTGTATTTATTAATTAATTGCGAATTAATCTCTCGTGCGGGACTGAGCAGTTCGGCTCTCTCCGCTGTTGCTCGGAACTGCAGCTCCAGATCTTACTGTATGGGTAAGTGTTTCATACCCAAGAAATACATTAGTTCTCTGTTCAAGGCGTTGAAAGCGAGACCAACTGTCTCTCTGCCCTCGAGAAATAAATATACGTGAAATTCTCCTTGGTAATTGCAACGAGGCGCCCATATTATATTCCGGGATAGGACGACGGGTAGGTACTACCTAACTAATGGTTCGAGGGTCGGCATGAATTCTATAATCACCCATTTTACAGAAGATACTGAAAGCGTTGTCCAGAAAGTAGGCTCATTATTGCAGAAAAACTGAAGAGTGTAAATAGTAGACTCTTAAGATGTGTCGTTTAAAATCGGCAACGCTTCCAGCATTGGAGTATAGAATTCATATGTTTTATTTGTAGTACTCAAGTTTTAAAAAGGTGAAGCGTTGTGACGTCATGAATTCGCTGCGACAGATGCCGGTGATGGCGCGGAGGGTAGCGACCGATTTGTTAATGAACGGTTTTAAATGAGACTCACTCTTTTCGGTGATAAAGAGTCATTAATGCTGATTTGCGACCCTTACATTCTTTCGATTTAACCAGCTGTGATTTTTATTTATGGATTAATTTGAAAGACAGTGTTTAGCACGAAACGTCATACATTAGAGGAAATCTAGATTAATATTCAACATTAAATAAGCAGAATCCCAATTGACCAGTTTAAACAAATGATTAACAACATATTTTCGCAAAGACAACATTGTCAATATCTACTCCAGGCAAGCTCATTATAAATTTTGCTTCCTCCCACGTTGTAAAGCGAATTTTATCAGCTGCTGCTCTATTATTGCGGGAAACCAAATCCTGTGCTATGTCCACTATATATGCACAGCGACTCACGTTCTTTGTGACATACTCAGAAAAGAGAGAGTTCTTAAAACGAAAAATATTGTTTATTTAACAACCTATGTTCTCTGATGCAATGTTTAGGTTGTGTATCGCTGTTTGTCTATTTGTATGTGTACTGCTTCCAACGTTAAACCACGTGAAGCTATCTTGTCGTCACTGTGTACCTCTGTGTGTAGTCGATGCATATAAAGCTGAAAGTGAGCATCCATTGAGAATGAGCGTCTATATTTTCCCTATTTGACAAAAGAAACCACCCCTAGAGTACACTATTCTTGTTGACAAGATACGAGCTGATTGAGCGAATATTCGCTACTTTTGCGGTTAAGGTACTTTTAACACCTTGTGTAATCTGTCCTAAGAGTACTTAAAATTAAATTAATAATATCATCCTAAACGACGCGTTAATGTTCCTTGCTGTGAGCTCTATCTTTCCTCCGAATATGTGGCAGAGGTACTGGCTCACCGTGCTAGTTTTATGATCCTGTTGTAATCAAACTGAACATATTGTTATATATTTCCTAGTATACTAAAGTCGATATTGTAACTTTCGTCCAACTAAATGTGTCAGACGGTTTATGTGCAAAGGAAAAAGCAAGGAAGTCGTAAGTTATTTGGAATAATGGAGATACTACTTAGATACATGGATTGTAGTGCCATCTTGCTGGTGGCAGTCTTCACGTCAACTCGACATCGTAAACCCCATTAATTCTATGAAGATGTGACAATTTATCACAGAGTTTAACATCTATTCGAAAATAACTGGGTCCGTGATTGTTAAGGAAGACATTGCGCATCCTAAATTTTTCGGAATGGTGTTTGGTGAATATCATTGACCCTTTTATCCCACAGCCTGATGTGAGAAGGGTCTGGGAGCATTTGAAAAATTATCCTCACTTTTCCTTGTCAAGATTCCTTCAATTCTTGCATTGTACGTACGAGTTTAGCTTTGTTAGCTGCCTTTTGACAAAAGCCTTATGATTAGTCTGTGACTAGTTAATTAAACATTGTCGAGCACGAGGCATTACTGGCCTATATTTATCATTCTCGCTGAGGAGAGCGTCTGTAGCTTGCAACATTTTTACTAACGACAGGACTTTTACACTTCCCAGAACATCATGAATGCCAAACTCTCTTTGAAATGCCTTTTAGCGAATTCCGAAGGAATGTAGCTATTGTGGTTGTCCCCATGAAACTTTTTTGGAAATAGTTCTTCAAATGCCCATTGATCCTAACTACCAGACACCAAAAGTGACAATGAAAAAATTATAATGTGTGTGTGTGTGTGTGTGTTCGTTAATGCTCACAAATTTTGTTTTTTCTCAAGGAAATTCAGCATATGCGATTAAAATGAATTAATTAAAATAGTTTCGGAAAATAACCGAAATCAGACTATTAGGAGTGAGGGTTTACATGAAACCTAAATTTTAAAAGTCGCTCTAGCGGCACTAATATTTTTTTCATGCCGAAAAAAATGTCATTTAAATAAAATGAGAAAAATAATTTCTGAAAATCAGGTACATATGGACATTAGGAGAGTGGGGGTACACCTGAAAACCAAAAATTTAGGTGTTAAACGTGAAAATAGATATTTAAAGAGTGATGGTTAAAACGAAATTGAAAAAAAAAAATACTCTAGCGGCTGCAATTTTACATTTTTATGGCAACTCTGTATATGCCATTGAAATAAAATAAAAATAATAGTTTCTAAAAATCAGTGAAATCGGACTATTGAGATTGGGGGTTTACTTGAAACCCACATTTTAAAAATCCGTCCAGCGGCATTAATATATTTTTTCATTAATATTTGTTTTTTCGTAATGAAACTCCATTTATGCAATTTAAATAAAACAAGAAAAATATTTTTTGAAAATCAGGGAAATAGGGCCATTAAGAGTAGGGAAATACCTAAAAACCGAAATTTAAAAGCGCTCTATCATTTGATATTCTCTCTATTGTTTCAAAATAAAAGGGACTAATTAACTCAGAAAAATGTTTATTTACAACCATGCGTTTGTTTTGTATTTAAAAAAGCATTGCCGTGAAGGTAGCAACCATTAAATATTAATCTAATATGTGTTTGAGAATTATATTTGTATGTCAGAGCGCTCTGTAATACCTTCAGAAAATGTTTGCTTTTACTACAATAACATTTAAATTAAATTGCAAAAACAATGAAAATGATGGGACTTTTGATTGTTTGCTGTGTATATTTGCTTAGTACATTGTAAGTTTCTGAATATTAACATGTTATTAATTTTATTGAAATATATGAACATTTTAAATGCACAATGTAAGTCGAAATTTTATTATTTTTTTTCTATTTTAGTTAATGTAAGATGATATCAAGAGCTAAGTTCATGAACATGGTACATTTAAAAATGTTTAAAAATACCCACACAGCATAGCCTTGTCATATATTTAATTTAATAATTAATAATATACCATTAATTTTTTGTGATTTAATCTCAATAATAATAATAATAATAATAATAATAATAATAATAAAATGTAGTTTCTCTTTTGTGATACTTATAGATTGTAAGAATTCTAATTTTCTTCCCCTAATACCAAGCAGTAATGCCATAACTTATTTCATTTCATTAATTAATAAGGCTAATTTGGATTTCATATGTATTTTTACAGTTATTGAACTTGCTAAAGAATTCGCTTAGTTTACACAGCTCCTGCGTGACGGAATTTTACGTTTTAAGTAAGGAATTTGTTTCCAGAAAATTTTAACTAAAATACTGCAAATAGTGTTTACAGTAGTTGCTCATTTCAATGATGATAATCAACATCAAATGTTAATGTGTTCAAAACTGACTTGGAACTGAACCGCATAATTTCTAAAATTACGAAATCTAGGCAACAGACCTATAAGGTTAATGGTAATGAAAAATAGTCCCATGATTTCATGCTCTTGCGGCTGGATATGAAATTCCCTTTGAATGATATGAGCTGCTGAATATATTTTGTGTGCTGTTCGTTGCTATTTATCAGTACATGGACCAGTCTCTCAATAAAGCACTAAAAATACCAATAGTTTTTAATGATACCAATCCAGTTGATTCATAGATACTTCTAGACTTTCTAAATCAGATGCACTGCTAGTCTCCAGAGAGGTCTAACGTAACCCCAGACTTTGATTCATTATCCATAATGCGTTGCAAGGAGATAAAACCCCAAACGGCATGTCGCCGGCGACTGTCAGTTGTTATTAGTGCCGGCAGGCCATGCAAATCTAGCTCTGCGCTTGATTCCATATTCCTCCCATATCGGAGTGAGTAATTGAGTTAGTTTGCAGTAATCCTGGGCAAAGGAGGTCTGTAATATGCCGCCAGCTTCTTTTGTACGAAACCAATTTTCGGATGCATATTCATCTCATGCGGAAAACACTTATTAGCATAGTGATACCCACAGTAAGGATTTCGCACGTTGGTTTAACTACATGGGAAAGAGAGAGTGCTATGTGCGACTCTTAGAGCTAGCGAGACATCGTAGCCCGAAGGTCTGCTACTGCGTTCAGGAGCCGAATGGGTTTACTAAATTGCTAAATAGGTTTTTTATTTCCTCAAATGCCTTAGAAACCAACGATTTACGAAAAATTTAGACTTGAAGTAATATAATTTCTTTTACACACAAATGAGGGAGAAATAACAAATGAAGAAGAGAACTTTTAAATGTTTGCTTGCACTTTTTTGAATAAAAATTGTAATTTTTTCTCTAGATTTTAAGTTTTGTAAATATATCACTCACAATTGCTGAGCAAACAAAACATATTTTATAATTCATAATAAAACTTTTTACTAATTGTTCACAAATAGAATATATTTCAAGGATTAATTCAATTTAAAAGCAAGGAGAATAAAGGAAATTTATTAATTTTTACAATTTTTAGTGTAATTAAGTCATTAACCCTTACTGTTTTGTTACACTTATCAATTTGGAAATAAAGGAGTATGGTTAGTGTAAAATATAAAAAAATGAGCCAGGTGAAATGTAATAGACCAGTCCAACAGAAGTCAACTCAATGCATATTAAGGTGCCATAATGCACTGTGCAGATTCATACATAATATCGGTCGTTATATTTTTCTTTCTTTAAATTTAGTAAATTGTGTTTACTATAAAAGTAAAATAATTATATCATTTTAATTACATTAATACAAAATAGCGAAATAATATTTAAATTCATTTTGTCTGCATTCTGGTTCTTATGTTGGATTTCAGGTGCTATAAAATGCCAGAAGAGGGGTGCCACATGGGCTGCGACCAAGGCAAGCCTAACTTTAAAGGATATCCATTAAGACCTCTCTCTCCCCCTCTCACTCTGACAGTAACATAGATGCGCTTGAATAAGGCAGGTTGAGCCTTCGATCGGCAGGTACTAGTTCAAACAAGGAAACATTTCAATCCATCTACAAAAATTAATATATACAAACCAGCACAATTGGGTAGGCTCAACCTTACGGTTTAACAGACACTTCGCCTCCTGATTAAACTGGAACTTTGAAATGAAAGTGCTGTATAATATTTTTAAAGCAATACTACTTTTTAGTAGGAGTGTATTTATTAAATGGCACCGATACAATACAACTTCAACAGGTGCACGGGTCCAGTAGACTGTATGTGCTTTTATTATACATAAGGGTTGATTGATTTAGTACAAGATATTAGATTAGATATATACTTCACAATAAGCTATAAAGCTTATATATACATATAAATAATAATGAAAATAGAGTAAATTAAAGGGAATATAAGAAGAAGAAATTTTAAAAATATTGAAATACATATAAATACAAAAATGTATCCTATTATGAATTATACACAGCTGCATTCAATCAATTTGTTTCCCCCAAACATCTTCCCTGGTTATCTGCCTTTTCACTTTAATCAGAAATTTACCTAATGTCTCCTTTTCTTCCGTGCCTAACAGCAATGCACAGACGACGATCTCCCTCTGTTCGATCCCGTAGAGGACTGTGGTAGATACTTTTCCCTCTGTTCTTCCGTACCTTTACATTCACCCAGAACATGATTTCTCTTCCTCACTGATGGGAAATTTCTCCACTTACATTTATCGGTGACCTTACCATCGCCATGCCCCTAATCTAGGCCAAGCGAGCGCCTGTATAGTGATTTTGCTAAACGTTTATTTGGAGAATTCTCATGTTTAATTTAAAAATATTGGCAATAAACGCTTTTGGAGTATTTGATAATAGTTAACCAAGTGCCTGGGTTTACTACAGGCTTCAGATAAAATGATTGGTAGGCAAGATAAAATGACAAAGAATAAGAAAGGCCAAATCGCTGTAAAGGTTTCCCGCTAAAGTAGATGCAAAACTTTATGGCGGAACAAGCTTCAGGTTCGTTCAATCATATGTAATCTCCCACTAGGTGTTGTCAATTATGGAACATTCTATTAACGAGTAATAATTGAAAGCGTAGCCTACAAATTTTACGCTGAAACATGTAAATACAACTGGGAAAAATATTGTAATCAGAAAGGGCTTAACATTCTGAACATATCTGTATAAGTCTCTGGCTGGTAGAGCTTTGAACCACTAAACACAAGGGAGTGATTTATGCCCTTTCAAGAAGCATATGTAAAGAAAACAGTCCTTTAATACGATAGATTTTGGATAAATGTGTTGGTGTATGCTTGCATCCGCTTGTCACAAGAAGCATGTTCAATCGATTTCTCTGTATATAAGCGCAAAGAGTCGTGTTTTTAACATAGGAAAATATGTATAAAGAACACAATTTTTTAAAAAAAATTATCATGTTCAGAGTATATAGGAAGTATCGATTTCGCAAAAGCTCAAGTATTGGTCATTGAGGCTTGCTCTGAAGTGAAAGTTCTCACCCGCACACACCCACTTAGTTTAGCAACTATGCTCAATGATTGGCTGCTTTGCTATAGGTATAGCGAGTGCAAATGTGTACCAGCAGCGCAATACTTCGCTTTATTAGTGTGTACATATAAACTAACATTTGAAATCTTTAAAACTTTGCTGTTTCTTTGATTACGGGATAAACTAGTAGTCAGAGCATTGCGTTAAGTACATTTTCACCAACACTTAGTTTTTCTGGATCACTAGATCATAGTTATGCGCACAGAAGTCAGACGAGGCTGCATTGCAATCGTATCAATGTCCAATTTAAATGCAGGAACTGTTAAATCAAATCACGGTGCTAATTGATTTGTGATGGGGCTGATCAATTTGCATATCGTTAACGCACTGATCCGCTTCCTCTGTGCGAACCAAATTGGAGAACAACGCAGACTTTCAGCATGTTCTTTGGCTTCTTTCCAAATAAAAGCAGTCTTGAGCTCATTCTACTTGGGAATAATTGGCAGGGGTGATTTTTTTTCCAGCTTGTACTTATCCCATGCGAGGAATGAGCGACATATTTAGACGTCAACGTATCCAATTGTGAATTAATATTTTTCTAAACAAGGGAGCAAATTAACCTAGGAATGCATTTAAAACGCACAATTTACCTTCCTATTTTTCTATAGTTATTTTGACCCCTTTTAATATATATATTATTTGATTATTTATGGATGCTCTTTAACATCTCAGGTCATCAGCGTCCCTTTCAATTCAGGGCGTAAAACGGCCGACACTTTTTTTTTTCAGAGGCCTCTTCTTTCAGGCTTGAGGTTCTTTATCGTGCCATAAATGTACGACACGGGATCCGCGGCTTCCGAAGGAAGTCATACTTAGGATTACCTTTTAATGCATTGATGGACGGATAATGCAAATTTGCCTATTTACGAAGGTAAGTCCATAAGTTTCCGGCCTTACCATTTTCTAGGTATGATAAAGACAAAAACTACATTTCACTTTTCATTATAGTTACCCTTTATTGCAATACACTTTTCACATCTTTGAATTTAACCCCCCTACAAAATAGTCAGAAGTCTTGTCAGCAAAATGGGCATAAACAGCATCCATCACTTCTTCGTCACACATAAATTTCCTTTCTCGAAGGTCCTTCTTGAGTTTTAAGAAGAGGAAATGGTCATTGGGAGCTAGATCTGGGCTGTAGGGTGGATGGTCCATCTCCTTGAAGTCGCATTTCTTCACAATTTCCTTTGCAACCAGAGCTGTGTACATGGGCGCGTTGTTGTGAAGGAGGCTCACATCAACACTCAATTTTCCTCGCCTTTTCTCTTTGATGGAAGCACGTAGTCTGTGCAGTAGGCCAGCACAATACTTCCCATTCACTGTGGTGTTCCTCTCCTTGAAATCAATGAAGAATATTCCTTCAAAGTCCCAAAATATTGTGGCCATGATCTTCTTGTTTGACTGAGTAACCTTGGCCTTTAGAGGCGGTGCTTCGTCAGGCTAACGCCATTACATTGATTCTCTTTTGGACAAGAGACCATATTACAGAACCATAGTTTCATGTTCTGTAACAATGGTTTGCATAATTTCTCTCTCGTTGCCACGGCAGAGCTCCAAAAATGCCTGACAACAGATGACTCGTTGTTACTTTTGAACTGAGAAAAGAAATCTAGGCATCCATTTTGCTCTAACCTTATTCATGTTTAAATTTTCATAAATAATTCGAAGGGCTGTATTTTACAAAGGCCCAACATTGCTGCTATTGCTGTAATTTTGAGCCGCCGGTGTTGTATAATTTCTCCTTCCACGAGAGCGATGTTTTCAGGAGTGAGCAGCTCCAAGGGCCAACCTGCACGACCTTCGTCTTCAATGCTTTCTCGACCCATTTAAAAGTTTGGCCCATTATTATACGATAGAATATGACGGGGAATGCTTCCCCATATACACCGTCCAATCGCTGTTTTAATTTCATTTGCAGTAGTCCTCCTTCTGTGAAGAACATTATAACAGCTCGACACTTCATTTTGAATATATTACAGTCTTTTACACATATTCTTCTTTATACAACTCCGAACACAGCGGAGCGGAAGTTACTGCTATTACTATTTACTTAACAGATAAGTTATGACACTAGATGAGACTTTTATGAAAGCGATTATTCTTATCAATGTGTCCGGAAACTTGTGGACCTACCTTCTTACGTTTGATGACATTTGTGTTTTAATGCGTTCTTGATTTCATTCATTATACATTTCTCATTCTTTTATTTTCGTTGTTTTTTTTTAATCGTTTGCCAAAATATGAAGTAATTGTTTTTTAAAAAAATCTCATTCTCTAGGGCCTTTTTAACTAGAGAAACATAAAATTAAAAAAAAATCTTTATAATTCCAAAATTATAAGCTCTATAGTAACCAAATTTGTACAGGACATAGTATTGTATTATTATGCGAAATGTTAATGATCAACACCGAAATATTTTCACTGTATAAAGGTATTTGACACATGCAATTTGAGATAGAGAACTACGAGCATAGACGTAAAGTATTTTAAGTTATGCCAAAGATCGTGAATTCATGCCATCTATGCCACGTGATTTAGCACAACAGCGAGAGAGGATCACTCGTGCAGTCATTGGTATCGTGTCAGATGTTGAGAGGTGTGTGACAAAGACTTGACTGCAGGATTTAAGTCTATCCATCACTAAGGAGGACACATGGAACGCCTGCAACGTATGTCGAAACTTGAAGAGAGACTCTATCCATTGATGTAAGCGTTTCTGTTATGTCTGTCATGGTTCATTTTCTATCGATCTCGAAAACCAGGAAAGAAATTTATAATCACCAAATACTAAATAAATTACAAAATATTTCATGTTTATGGACATTTTCTTATTTAACCAACTGGCGAATGTATTATATAGATTTGAGTTGCTAACAATTCCAAAGGTCCAGTTTTTTTCTGATCTTCACAAAGAAAAATGAGAAATAACGCACATTTTGAACCATGGATAGTGCATAAGCAACTACTGTCAAAATGTTGGCTAATATTTGTATTATTTATCTAAAGATGCTTGAATTTCTGGTATAAAAATCAGTAAATTAATATAAGGTCATATAAGAGAATATAAGGAATTAAATAGTGGAAAGGAGAAAATGGTATACATATACTAGGGTTGTTTTAAACGTTTTCGGCCTAAACAGAGCTGTGATAAAGTACTTCGTTTTGAAGGGATTCTTCCCTTGTGTTTTCGACTGTTAAAAAAGTGGGCTGCTGAATTATTTAAGCGTGGTTGCACACTCAAGATGATGAGCGCTCGGGGGTCTCAAAACTGCTACTACTGACGATATTGTGACAAAAATTCACAATGTTGTACATCACAATGATCGCCGATTAAAAGTACTCGAGTTGGCTGAGATTGCAAAGACCTCGATAGGCCAAATTCACTTAAACGAAATTTTGGGTATGAGAAGGATGCCGCGTTTGTTAACAATATATCTAAGACGCATCTCAAGAGTATTTAGATTTGTTTAACGCAATTCACTCCAATGTTTAATAATGGGTAGATGAAACGTGGATTCACTACACGCCAGAGATGGAGCAGTCCAATCAGTGGGTGGCAACAGAAAGCAAAACTTACACACACGTCTGGGATTGTTGCTGCAAAACTGCATAACCATCTGCCAAATTCGCCATATTTGGCTCCCAAAGATTACTTTTGTTCCCAAATCTGATTGATTGATTTATTTACGGATGCTCTTTAACATCTCTGGTCATCAGCGTCCCATTCAACTCTGGGCGTGAAACGGTCGACAAATTTTGCTCAGAGGCCTCTCTTTCAGGCTTGAGGTTCTTTTTCGTGCCGTAAATGTACGACACGGGAGCCACGGCTTTACTTCCCTTCCGAAGGAAGCCATACTTAGGAGTTTTACGCCCGAAAAAATCCATCGCTCCTGGCCGGGTTCGAACCCGCGTTCTTGGGTTTAGGAGGCAACCACTACACCACCAGGACTGACTCTAAATCTGAGGAATGCCTGAGTGGACGAAGATTCACATCAAATAATGAGATTGAAGCTGAGACAGACGCTTATTTTTCATATATTTTCTAAGATTATTAAAAAGTTGACTAAATATTTATTTACAAGATGACTATGTTGAAAAAAAAAGAAATTCTTTAAATCTTGTATTTTCTTGGTCAGACAGAAAGATTTTAAAACACCCTGGTACAAGTCCCTAAAATGTTCATTAAAAAGAGTTTGGAAGTTAAACATAGAAGCTCTTCTGTGAACACAAAATAGTAAAGAAACAAAGGGATGTTCTGTGTAAAAGAATGACAGAAACAGGGCATTAGTCTATAGAAACACAAAATTTAAATATATATTTTAGAAACAGTACGAATTTTAAACTACTTGTTCTGTGTAATCGCGCTGAATTTAATAGGTCCACACCCAAATCTGATAGTGACCACTCTGGCAATATAGAACAGTTCTGATACAGGTAGTAGCAATATTGAAGAATATGTACTTTAATAAGCATAATACTCGCTAAGGCTCGCTAGCTTCAACTTGCAACAGCATAGTTTGGTGCCTAAAGGAGAATGACCTGTCTAGAAAATATTGACATTGACAATCCAGTAATTACCGTAGATCTAGTATACTCTTTGTGCTCAAGAGCGACTCAAACTGTCATCATAAGTTCCTCTGTCACGCATGTCAGGCCTGTGTGAAAGAAGACATTTGCTAAAGTTGCCATAGTTACTGTCTCTGGCATAATACCAGAGAGTATGTTTACTTTCGGCTGTTTGATGCTCCCGCTGCATCGATCTTACTTAGAGCGACTGACTATGCGTAGCCACCGCAAATCCACATCGCGCCGAGCGTGACCAACTCATTTGTTATCGGCATTCACTTCGCACGGGGGGGGGGGGATCCGGTAGATGACACGTTTTGGGGCCCATTTATAACGGGATCAATATGCCCAATGGTGCGCTCTCCAAAAGTGGAACTAGTTTTGTTTGAAACCGACTGCATTCGGTGGAAGTTAAAACTGTCGCCTGCTTTGCTGTTTTTCAAGCGGGGATCCTTAGCCTGAATTCAGCAACCGCAAAAATTCATTGAATCCAATACTGCTAAGTTGTTGCACTATGCAAAAGTATTATTTATTTTATTGAAGTTTTATGATTGTTTAATATGAGCAAGTAAATAAAAATGGATATAGGGAGTATTGTATGTTTATAAAAAACATAACTCTAAGTATACTTCTAATGGCTATTGGTGAAGTCTGGGAAATGATGTTGTGTGTTGTAATACAGTTATGGGAACACGTGAAGAATTTTTAAATTTCTACACTTTTCCTACAAATTTGACATTTAAATTATATACAGGATTTTAATGATAAACACCGAAATATTTGCATTCTATATAGAGGTGTCTTAGACAAGCAATTATAAATAGGGTTAACAGTTTCAAATTTACATATTAAAGCTTAAAATTGATATTCACGCAAACGCCTATCAGCATACTGAAATACAATATGATGTGGATGCATTCATTTTAGAATCTTTGTATGAAACAATTGTATTACATGTTTTAGTTACAATACAAACATTATTGCACGAAACAATTGATAGATATCTTGCAACAGAGGGAAAAAACTAGAATAGTGATTTTGTTTTTAACAAGCGAGTTCCTGTATTAGCTTGTAATCATATTTTTAGCTAGCTCACCGCCATGGATGGCCGAGATCGTTAAGGCGCAAACTCCGAAGCGAGAGGTCTGGGGTTCGATTCCCACTAGGACCGTCCTCCCTGACTGAGATTTTTCCAGGTCAATTCTCATAAATGACAAAAACCGGGGAAGTATCCTAAACTCTAGGTCTGGAACGCTTCCTTCCTTTAAAAAGAAAATCCTTTCCCAATATATAATCTCATGTGTCATCAGTGTCCACCGCCTATGGTGTCTAAGTAGTAAAAATGGGCGTTAAACGCCATTAAAAATAAAAATATGTTTAGCTTGAACAGATTAAGATTAACTGTGAAATTGCTGGTCATTAGTTATTAACAAAGATGTTTATCTCGAGGCACAAACTCTCCATAGGCCTCTTGTAACACTGTATAGGCCTCAGCTGAATCTGGGTCGAGACGAAAGCAGAATTTCAGAGTAGCATATTTTTCTTTACGTGTTACCTCAGGTTTGCTGTAGGTGGAAATGATCGTCTCAGTTTGAACATCTCTCACAGGCGGGAACAGGAAATGGTAACACTGATACCACAGTGTAAATTTAGCTAACAAAACATTGTAAAGTTAAATTTAGGCGCGAGATAAAACAATGCTTTTAAAAAATTATCTTTCTCTTTTGAACAGCCTTCGTGCAATTTAGGAATCATTTAACTTCAGAAATGAGACAGTCCAATGGAGTGATAACATTTTCACCTTGTGTTGAAGCACCTAAGCTACCAACCCGCTCCTAGTTCACAGACCAGAGTCGCAAAGCCAGAAATAAAGCTCAAAACGAAAAGGGGAGGGCCATTAAAATAAAATAAAATAGCGGGGGGGGGGGGGGGGTGTACCCAGTCCCTGCAACCCAGAGCTCTCTTAAGTTACTGGTAACGTTTTCAAAGGAAGTGAAAGAAATAACCCAAAATTGGCCATGCGCCGATCGAAACTTTTTCCATTCTTTGATATGATTCTTAGATGCTCATATGCGATAGAAACTCCCAAATATCTTTTAATACACTTATACCTTCGAGAATCAGCAATAATGCAGTAGGAATTTGGAAATTTATGCTGAAAAGTCTCTGAGAAATTGTTCGGCAGCTTCTGGGAGTAAGCCAGCGGCCACAGTGCGAAACTAAAGCCTGATGGATGACAAGGTCAATGTTTGCTATCAATTTGTGAAATAAGCCCTTGCAAGTTTCAAGTTGCGAGGCCGTGTTTGCACTGAGGAGAGCGTTGTTTACCAAGGAGTCTCCTTGGGCAGCCGTATCTCTAACAGGCTCTTAAAAGTTTTCCATTCCTGTTTCTATTTCATACTTTGTTGACAATAGGGCGGTAAAGACTTTTATCTTAGTAGGCCAGCTGTTGCGAATCTGATCTGCTCTCTAGATACGCTCAACAAAGTTTGTGCGATATTTTTTCGTCTTAAAAATCTTGCGAAATTGCGCCATAGTTTTATAAGTACAGATTTAAGGCGTTTGGTTCCCCGCAACTCTGACAGATACACCTTATGGAGAAGGCAATAAATTGTTTATAAATGGAAATATTTTACGTCATAAAATAAATAAATAAAAGAATACTACCTTTTATCTCTGTGAATTACTTTTTAAGTGTTTTTTATTATATGAGACATTATTAAATGATGGGATCAAGATATAAAGACTATAAACACATATAAGAAGCAATTGATATGTATACAAAATCCGCAATATTCCAGATAACAGTGTATACTTTTTCCTAGGTTGTGTGGTGGCTTCAAGGTACATTGTTTTCCGAAATGTCACCTATTTCTTGTAGTAGTTTTCAGTGCTTTTATGCTGTGTTTGAACTTTTTATTTTAGTTGCTCATACGAAAGAGAGAAACTATCATTCTGGTTTAGACATCGTGATTTCTTCCTGGTTTTGTTGTTGATAAGATTTATTTATGGACGCTCATTAACATCTCAGGTCATCAGCGTCCCATTCAATTCAGGGCGTGACATGTACGATAAAGTTTGTTCAGAGGCCTCTTCTTTCAGGCTTAAGGTTCTTTTTCATGCCTTAAATATTTGACATGGGACCCATGGCTTTACTTCCCTTCCTAAGGAAGCCATACTTAGGATTTTGGACCCGCGATTTTGGATTTAGGAGGCAAGTATGGTTATCACTACACCACAAGGACCTACTTTCTCCTGGCCAAATGCTATTGTTTCCATTTAGTGGTATAATAGGAAATTTTATACCAATAATAAAATTCTCAATCCGCTACGCAATCGGGAATTGATTTTTCATCGCCACTTGCCGAAGGAACCACGTCGCGCGGTCGGAACTCTCAGCGCCCGTTTATTTCGTTATTTAGTAGTAATAAATGATAATTAATAACCTATATACCATCGTAGTAGTTACTCAAAGTACTGCCCTATGCTGTGAGACATGCCCAAATACTTTTAAAAGGATTATTATGAGTCACTCACCGCATTTCATCCTTCTGAACACTGTATACAGCCTGGATGCAACATCTGAGTAGCTTTATACGCACTACCGACACATAACTTGCTGGACTAATTGTGTTTAAAGACTTTCGAGGTGAATTCTGATCAATAGCCTATTTCATCAAGTTTCTCGTGTGTTAAACACCGGCTATCAGTAAAACAGCCTTTGGTTTGAATTGTTCATCAATCTGTAAATTGCAATTCCCAATGAAGAGATACTCCTGGAAATTTGGCGTGAAATCATCTCCTACAGTACGTACACATTCTTTGTTCTAGCGATTATCTCGCTCTCAGCACAAAAGTACATAGTAAAATGTATAACCTGCACTTACACAAAAGAGCTAGTGAAACAGTTGCCGTGATAAACACGACTGAGCAAACCCAAATGCCTTGGTCAATAGAACGCTTAACTCCAGTCTTACCGGGAATAGTCGCTCAATTTCTATTAGTATTTACAAACTCTGATTGCGTAGCAGAATGAAAGCACATATATGAATATAACTAATTTATGAGGAACATCTATTCTAAAATGAAAAAACTAAAATCTGACGCATAATAAACGCGATTGCGGGACACTATAAATACTTATAAAATACCAAGTTTTTAATTAAATTCCTTCGAGTGAGGCACGCTCTTGAAGTATTTCGTATAATGCAAATGTAGTTAAAATAATAAACAACGAAACCTTAAAACGAGAAGGTTCAAAATGAATTCATGTAAATATTCTTTTTCTGAGTAGTTAACTTTGACAACTTTGCAGGATCAGTTTAGAACAAAATTGCATCGCTTTTTGATTAATAAATTATTTACTATTTTGTAAATGTATCTCACACTGAATTTATTAGATATTAATAGCAAAACTAATTCTTACAAAACAATTTATATCTTATTTCTTATAAATTACAACTTTTAACTCTTGTGCAAAAATGTAATTATTATAGGTAATATAATTTTTTTAGATATTAACTTTATTTACTTTACTTACAGTAAATTTGTTTACTTGCATTTTCATTTATTTGTATTATTTGTATTATTTATTATACGATACTTAGCAGTAAAAATAATCATAAGATATTACAACTAAGCCATTAAGTAAATTACAAATGAATATATAAAAACAAGTAAGAGTACTGATTTGAAAAATACTTTATTTCTAACACAATCTCTTATGCCATCGTTTCACAAGCCCCTAAAGTTCATTGGGTTGCTGTCGGAACCAGGCGGTGACTTTCCTTTCCACAGCTTCATCTTCGGAAAATATTCACCCAGAAGAGTATGTTGAAGAGGAGCTTAGAACAAGGTCGGGTATATACGGAGAATGTTCGAACACCTCCCACTTGAAATTACGCAGCGTTTCATTTATCTTTTTGGCAGTATGAGGACGCGCGTTGCCATGCAAGAGCATCATGCCTTTGGTGACCAGTCCTGGTCGCTTCCGTTGAATAGCCTGAGGATGTTACAGTAGAATTTCGTATTTAAGGTTTATCATGGAATGTAGTGAACAGTATGTCTTAGTGATTCCAGAAGACTGAGAGCATCACTTTCCGGGCGGGTGCTTCATTTTAAATTATTTTTTCTTTGGTGATAAGGATATTTCGACTGCATTTACGCACGCTGGTTATGGTGAACTCAAGAATCATATGTGAAAATTCGGGCTAATATATCATGTCCTTCATATAAAAATGATATATTGGAAAAGACTTTTTAAGGAAGGAAGCGTTAAGGCATTTGTCATTTATGAGAATTGACAAAAACTGGGAAAAACCTCAATCAGGGAGGACGGTCCTGGAGGGAATCGAAGCACAGATCTCCTGCTCATTACTACGCATCTTAACGACCTGGGCCACCTCTATCGAAAAATAATTATTGTCTCGATATGAAAGACGATATCGTTTATTTAACTTAACCTATGATAGCAATAAAATAATTCTTTTCTTTAATTCCTAATATAACAAGTAAAACAGTACACCATTCAAGCCATATCGCGATATTTTTAAATTGTAATTATGACTGCAATATGTCAAATGAATTCTGCTGGTTGTTCCAAATCCCTTGCTAATGGCTATCGTAGTGGATGCCGAAACGCTGGGAATGCAAGAACAATGGAAGTGGCATGGTACCGAAAACAATTGCTTTCACGATCTATAGGGAAGCAGTCGCGAGGTCGCGATAGAATCTGCATCAGCATAATGGCATCTCTTGTGCAGGATTCCATACAGCGGCGCCATAAAAGAACCGAGTGCGCGCCTGCGCCTTGCCCAGTGACCGTCCATTCATCATCCGCCAACAAAACATCTGTTTATTTCTGTTATGCATACATTTCCTGATGGGGACACACGCGCTACCGTGTCTCTGTAGTTATTATTCAAGGCGCGATGTTGAGAGTTCATTATAATAACCATGGTTTTTCAGAGAGCGCCGCGACGCCGGTGCCTTCACACAGTTTTATATGTGTAAATTGCCAGGCGTGTGTGCACATATTCATGAGGGAGAGAGGGTGTGCGGGCAGAACGCTAATTAGCATTGTGGGGGGTGGGGGAGGGAGGTCACCTGCATGTCCCCTACCGACAAAACCGCATGGTTGTGGGACGCAAGATACGGGTGCCTGTTTCGATACCCCTGTACAGCCGCTGCCAAAATCGTTAATATGAATTTAAGCAAATATTAGCTTTATCTCGGAAACAATAGACACAACGCTTTACCAAAATGAAAACAATAAAACCTTAAATAGTTTAGTCCAAACAAAAATTAGTAGTCCAAAAATGGCACTCATTTATTGAAACCACGATTTCAGCAAAACGTGAGCAATTAATTAAAAGCGTCGCATCCTGCAGCATTATCGTGCCGTTATTGCACGCATTTTTTTAATTCCTGGCCGATACACTACTCTGTCCCTCTCCCTTCCTCCTGAGTAGCCATGATACACCGAGTGGTCTTGTTTACCACTGGTTCAAGCTGACCGAAAGTTCACGAACCCGGTTTTGTGGCAATTATTTTTCCTCGATACCTGAAATAAGACCCCGGCGGGTTGGTATGTATACACGTTTCGGTTCTTTCTAAATTGCTAGGCCCGGGGACTTCTTCATCACGCTGGTACAGCATTTAAAGTTTTGTTCGTTGGTAAAATTGGACATTTTACAATATGCTTGTGTCCTACCATTTATTTGTCATAAATTTTATTATTATGTGATATTTGTGACAAAGATACAAAACTTCAAAACGTGAAAGTTTTAAAATATTTAAGTTTTATAGTGTTTCAAATTTAATATTTCAAGTTCTGTATACATTTATTGGTATTGTTCAGTGAATTATACTGTTAGAAACTGTCAATTATTATTCATCTACTCCCGTATTGCAAAATTACCTTCTCATGACCATATTCAGGGAGTTTTCCTTCCAACATATTTCTGAAGTTAAAATTTGTCTTGGCGTGTCGAGTTCAGTTATTAAATTATTTTGCATATGACATGGTGCACAATAAAGGACTTTCATTAATATATTCATTATTAAAAATTAGTCACTAAATACGCTTTACTCAACATAAAAGAAGTTTCATCAAATTATCCACTTCTTCTTGTGCACAGTGATTTCCACACAGCTATTGTTTAAATCTGATAGAGGAATGAACATTGCAGGAAATTAAGTCTAAATTTTACGGCATGGAACGATATTTATTACGTGTACCCATTTAGCCATTTGACCTTTCACTTCGTCTTCTTTTCTTCAATACGTTCACTAGCCCCTAATTGGAAAAAGCTTACTGTGTCGGCATTGACCCGAAGTGGTCCATAGTTACGTGATTGTTAGTGTCTTATGTGACATCATTCTTCCTACGTTATAAACTTCTTGCCTTTCACTTTTAGCTTGATTTAGCTCCCGTTAATACTAACATTAGTAAACGAAAAATCCTGTTAATCCGAAATGAAACTTCAATTCCTTGCAAAATAAAACTAAGGAAGTGAAAGACTGAAGGTTAGTTGTATTTTTTTCTCTCTTCATGTAGTACAACAACACAAAGATTGCAACACATCAGAAATATTGGTCACTGATTGCTTTCCTTTAAAAATACAAAAAAGTTCTTTACTTTAGATGCATCGATTGACACCTGTTATATGACGCAATATTGAGCTACATTCATGAACACTGTGGCAGCGAAGTGTTGCCGATGTAGCTTGTGGCAACTTCTAAAGCGGCCGTGGCGTCTGAAAGTAAACTTCATTATAAGAATTCTTGTTCACATTTATTGGCTTTGTACGTCACCAAAACGCACAATTAAAAGGTCTACTGTATCCTACGGCGCCATAAGTCCTATCTGCCCCAGCCATCTTAGTGCATCCATATCGCTTTGGAAACCAGACGATGACTATCTGGCTCTCGCCAAGTTCGGGAACTGAATGCCTAAACGTTTCGAGTTATCTCTCAGGGTAATTCCCGTTCTTGTTTCTGTTTTCCATTTCCTTATCACATAGTATTTATTTAAAGAATGGAAGAGAACTAAAGTTAAATGTTTCTGTAACTATTCCACTTGATGTCTTACTCGTGTTATATCTGATCTGTATTGTATTATTTTATAGCATATCATTTTCTATTTTTCTTGCGTTTTAGCATCGGTAAAATAGTTTGCTAAACTAACCTGTAGAGAGCTTTTATAAACAAAATTACGCATATGTACCCAGCACATGGCATGTTATATAGATTTCGCTAAATAAATAGCTAATTAAACGTAAACAGGATGTTGTATACACATCTGATAATTGGATTGGCATAATGAAAAACTCGTCCAAAAATCAATTGTAATTGCAGTAAAACAAAACACGATTAAAGAACTATAACAACATTTTTTGTAAACCTCTTCCCGAAAAATCTTTCTCAAAACAGTTCCCATTGGATGCAATGCATCTGTCCCAGCGTTTTTGTCAGTCTTCAAAGACACGCTGGAAACAATATTTTGATATGCACTTTAGAATCGCCTCCTCAGCTTTCAACTCTGCTCTGATGATGGAAACTGTTCAATTTGGGGGAGGGGGGTCACGTGAGACTACATCTGGACTATAGGGAGGGTGAGAGCACACTTTACATTGCTTTTTGTGACATATTCAGCAGCATTTGAGATGTATGGTCATGCATTATCATAGTGCAGCATCCAGCTTGTTGCAAAGAAATGTGGCCTTTTGCGTATGATATGGCGTTACAGAGTTTTCAGGACATCTCTGTAGTACTGCCCAGTTACAGTTGTTTGTGCAGGTATGGCATACTGGTAAGCCATTCCTTGAATATCCAAACATGAGGTGACCATTGCTTTCCACACTTTGTATGTGTGTGTGTGTGTGTGTGGAGATTTCCACACAGAGCCTTGCTGTTTTCTCTCAGGAGCGAAATGATGCAGGCAAATTTAATCAGCAGAAATTGTCTTTGAAAGAATCTTCACAACGTCTTTAACAACTACATGAAAATCTACATGCGACAACCCTTTTGTTCGGGAATCAGCATTCTTGGAACACACAAGTTCAAACACTGTCATATGCAAGTTTTCACTTACCATGATTGGATGGCACCCAGTGAAACAAAGTTTCTGGAAGTGATGTTGTTCGACGATATTCTCTCAAATGACAGGAACGGTGCTAATGATTCCTTCCTTTAAGACACAAACTTGAGCGCAGACTCACCTTCGTTTTTAACTGGACAATAAGAGTCCAATAACTACCGCTATTTAACCTCTGCACTTCCTCCGGTTCCCGAACATAAAAACCTGGATAAATTTTTTGCCGAAACAAAATTTCATCGATGGTATCATTAAGTCATGACTTAATTGAGTTGACGGAACATATGATTCTGTTGAAAGTAAACATTTGAAAGTCGTTTTAATAAGTGTAAACCTTCAATAAGTGAAAATGTAAGGGAATAATCCTAAAAAATTATTACACAACATAATAGAAAATGTAGAAATGAAAACTAGTGTTGCTCCTTTATTAATTTTTTCCCTTGTAATAATTTGAATTCATTATGGCGTTTATTAACAATAGTTATGTTAGAGGATGAGTTTTATGCTAAAATAAAATGTCCCAAGGTGCCCTCAACTCATGTTGTCATATATCCTTCACAGTGAACGGGGAAAAAATTTTTAATTTCATTCGCAAACTCTCTGGAGCTTCTTTGCAACAGTTTAAAATGTAGTTAAATCTTTAATTAAGAACCACGAGCGTCTTGTTGTCAATCTGAAACTTTTTTCTGCTTCCCATAAGCTCACCAACTTAAGTAAACGTTTAATTACATAGTCTCTGGAGGCTTAAAATATGATAGAGCCATGTGGACTTTTTACCAGAACTTTAACTTCTCAGCTGCAAACTCGCATGAATGCAACAATTAACGCTGTAGATGAATAAACCTTCTAATCCAATAATAATAGCATTGAAAATGTTATACAGCAAATCAATGTGAACTTAAAGATATTTTCAATAATTAGGATTATTTTCATTCTACACAAGTGAAATCATTAATTAAATAAGTGTGCTAAAAACATATTACAGATAATAAACAAAAACTTACTCATACAATACTTTAAAACAGTAGTAAGTGCTTTTAAACTCAACTATACAGCTACAAACTGTACTAAACTTTTTGTCCTCAATGAAAGATGCACCCTTTTTTCAGCAGTGGTGTAATTTGTGATAAAGGGACCAAGTTAAAGAGCTTAAACCCTAAAACGCATATTTCGAAAGCAATGCTCTCCTGGAATAGTAAACAATGCTGGGAAAAGTCATTTGTTTGGATACATCGCAGTACCACCAACCGAATCCATTTCCCACGACATTTCCCTGCCATGCTGTGTAATCTCTGGCACAATTTCCACCCACTGAGAACGGAACAACCATCTGCGGGTCATATTCACATCACAGCGTATCGTGTGTCAGGCAGGGTCTCTCAGTTGAGACTCAGCTGTTTAGTAGCCTGGAACGGTAATTTCTACACGCATTATTTTATTACTCTCAACTGTGACGAAGGTAGAAGATGAAATTAATTAAAAACGTGTTTTATAGCCTGATACATGCTTTATATTCTGTGATCGAGAAGGTTCTTTTGGTTTTTGTTACATTTCGCAGAATAAAACCTAAGTACTTCAAGAAAAGAATCTATATTGCAATTGATCCATTGGTAGATTTCAGAGAGACCTTACTTCTTCATCTGAGCACTAGTTGCTTCTTACAAAGAATTACAGCTTTTCTGCTGTTGAGGCTTATACTTTGACTCCTGTTGAAGTCGTCAAATATTAAACAAACATTTCATATAAAGGAGTATGTGATTGTGGAGTGTATATGATATCACATTATGTAATCCGTTCGTTGTCTCCTAGTGTTTTCCTTTGGTTATACACCCTTTCCTACAACTTTATAAAAAGCGGCGTTTACTGCTGATTGGTTGGAACACGTGGCATCGTTCTTCGTCTGCACATTTCCTGCCATGTATCCTTGCAACGAATTGATCATTTGCTCTTCTGGATTAAACAGTTTGGGAATCTCCCGAGCCACTGTTCAGTACTTTGTGAAAGCTTTTATTTGTACATAATGATGTCAACTGGTGTCCTTATTAATATATGTATTCCCTTTTTTGTGCAGTAGTGAGCTTCTTTTCCATACTGTGTTTATGATTCAGGAATTATTTGTTATTTTACTTAACACATGAATTTCTTTATTAACATTTCTTAAATTCAGGTATTAGTTATAGTTATTCTCTATCAAGTCTTCTTGGGAGAATCTGTTATTCAATTTTATCTTTATTTTGTTCTATTTTGCTAAATTTAAATTTCGTAAAGAAAAAATTTATGACATAGGCTTTAGCGGACGAAGTTTGTCATGGTAAAAGTTTTTTGTCTTGTGCTTCGTGAAGAGAATAATACACCATCCAATGTTTCGAAAATTTCAGAGAGTTGTAATGTATTATTATTATTACGTTTCCTGCGGCATAAATTGAAAAAAAAAAAAAAAACTTTTACCGTTGCTCGTTATGGAAAATATTTCAATGTTCCTTGTTTGCTTATTGTAATCCTAACAAAGTCAATTGCCTCTATGCTTCAACTTTATTTTTATTGAGAAATGCATATATTGAAATTGTTTATATATTATGCATGTGTGTAATAAATAAGAGAGAAATGGTTAATAAATTTGTTTCCTTCTATCATGATAACGGGAATGAGCACTTTCCACGACCGAGACCTGGAGACTGATTACAAGTGCCTTGCGGTTCACCGAGAAGCTCCAAGTACTTCGTAAAAGTGTACCTGTGCATGGAGTATTTACTGGCGGCAGTCCCCCTCACGAAGGATAGGAGCTTTCATTGTAGTTTGAAATATATTCTTCGTTGTAGGCGAAAACTTAATGTGTATCCAAAGATTCTATTAAAAGGGGAAACGAGTTAAAATTGAGATTACTGTTGTAAATAATTCCTTTTGTCATCATAGGTCAATATATGGCTAATAAAATCAACACAGTGAAACAATTGTTGTCGCTGCTTTTTGTGACGATAATCAAATAATTTTTACCCCAGTCCCTGTAATGTATATTATACTAATGAACTAATGCGTTTTCGCAACTTCTTGATATGCCATCTTTGGGTTGATTTTGACGACTGCTTTTGTTTTGTAGTTGACAACAATGAGTAAGGCATCCCTCTCAAGGAAAATCATTTGAAAAATATTTGCCCAAATTTTCACTTGCAATTTTGTTTTCCATTACTATATTTCGCTAGATTTAGCCTCGAGTTTGAACTTCTAAAGTTAACAAACTCTCATACGGCTGTATATATACCGCCACGGGTGGCCAAGATCGTTAAGGCGCGGAATCGTGGGCGGGAGGTCTGGGGTTCGAATCCCAACAGGACCGTCCTCCCTGACCCAGGTATTTTCCAGGTTTTCCTCAGTCCTCATAAATGGCATATGCTGGGGAGGTACCCTTAGGCCTGGAGCATTTCCTTCTTTAAAAAAAGACTTTCCCAATATTTCATTTCACATGTGTCATCAGTGTCCATCGCCTGTGGTGCCTCAGTAGTAAAAATGTGCATTAAATATTATAAAAAAAAAGCTGTATACAATCATGTTGAGTATTTCTTACTACAGTTGCAAATTTTAAGAGTAGTAAAACTAATGCATTTTTACCTGCTAGATTTTAAAAGACGTGAAGATGTTTTAAGCTAATTTGAAGAAATAACTCATTTTTATTACAAAATTAAGATCATAGCGACAAGCAATATCTTCGTTTCTTTAAGAAATTAACAAGTTGTCACTCTGTTTTAAACGCTATGCCCACTTGCCTTTTTACATTGATTACTGCTTCCACATTTCTCGGTAAATTCTTCACAAGATTTCCTAGTTCCGCAGTATGTTTGGTGCTGAACAAATGAGCTGTCAACAGCTAAGTCTCTCAGGGTCTTCAGAGCTCGCTTGTCAATCTGTAATCTGAAATGTTCACCAAGGATTACATGAAAATTAGATATGATGCCTTCTTCTATATCCTCTTCGTATACCGGAGCGTTCGTAGATCAATAGTTAATAATTATGTGCTACTGTTTACCTTTAATCCCGAATGAAATTATTTCCAAGCATAGTTCTGTTTCTGGTGCAAGATATTGAGCTACAAGAGCTTCAAAGTACATCTAGAGTACGTGTCCTCAGTGTGGAATCTTGAAGTTGATTTGACAGGTTGTGCAGGGATTGATGAATGGTTCAGTATCTGTCGTCTATATAGAGATGTTTTTCTTAGTCTTCCATTTCTAGGCTCTTCTTGCACTGAATCACTTTCTCTTCCACGCATGGCACGCCGCACAACGTTTACGTAAATTCACTTAAATTGTCCCTAATTTACTTAATTTGTCTTTTTCATTATGCGTGTTCTAGAAAATGTTTGAATAAAAACAGATAAATAAAGTGATGGTGCATTGCTTTAATAAAACTCTGTAAAATTGTACAATTTACAAATCAACCATAAGTATGTGTTTGGAATCGATGAAATTTCTGGCATTGGATAACATTAAAATATCTCTGATTTTGCTTTTTCTTTTTATGTAGACTAAATTGCTTTCCATAAAACAATTTAGGTTGTTCTTGGTAGCTAATTTTTTCGCTTCCCATTAAGATTTAACTTAAAAACATGAACTTTTTTTAGATTCGTTTTATTTAAGGACGCTTTTTAACATCTCAGGTCATCAGCGTCCCATTCTATTCATGGCGTGAAACGGCCGACAAATTTTGCTCAGAAGCCTCTTCTTTCAGGCTTGAGGTTCTTTATCGTGCCGTAAATGTACGAAACGGGACCCACGGCTTTACTTACCTTCCGAAGGAAGCTACACTTAGGATTTTTACGCCCGAAAAATCCATTGATCCTGGCCGGGTTTGATCCCGCGACCTTGGGTTTAGAAGGCAAGTATGGTTACCACTACACCATCAGGACCGACTAAAAACATGAACTTTCTTGACCACCTAAAAGTATATGCGGAATTTTAGTATGATGGTGATTTAAACTTTTAAAACGGAGTATTTTACAATAAAGAACTATCATGGCTTTATTCATCCTGATAATTATGATTATCCCTCTCAAAGTAGACTCACATGCATGCAATGCATCTGTCCCAGTGTTTCTGCTAATCTTCAAAGACAAACTGGAAATAATTTTACGTCCTCGGTCTTCACCGTTGTTTCTGGTGATGCAAATACTTCACACGAAGGTGTTTCTTCAATTTGTGGAGCAGAAAAGTTGTAACACGGGGCTACATCTGGACTGTAGGGAGGGAGATAGATAACTTTACATTTCTTTTTTAAGAATATTCAGCAACAACATTTGAGATGCACGGTCGTGCATTATCGTGGTGCAGCAGCCTACTTGTTGCATGGAAATGTGAACTTTTACGTGTGATATGGTCTTGCAGAGTTTGCAGAACATATCTCACTTTTTGCTCAGTTACAGTCCTTGAATGTTGAAAAATGACATGACGCTAACTTTCCAATCAGAAGTAACCACTTTAATTATGAAAATTTCTATACATAGCTTTGCTGTTTGCTCTTAGGATTGAAATGATGTACCCAAGTTTCAATAGCAGTGATTAGCAAATCTTCAAAGGCATGAAAACCTGCACGCAAACGTCCTTTTGCACGGGAATCAGCAGTTTTGGAACCCATCGTGCACAAACATCCCATGTGCAACATTTTAGTTATAAATTTTTGAAATTTTCAGAATTTTCTAAAAATGTTCTTAATGTTATTCGACGTTCCTCTCTTAGAATGTCAGCAGCAGTGTTGACATATTCTTCCGTTAAAGTACAAACTGGAGGTGGGTTCTATCTTCATATGAAATTAATTCCCTTTTAATTTTAATCCACCTTCGTACCGTGCTGTAGGGAAGAACAAACTCTCCATAGGCCTGCTGTAACATTGCCATAGGTTTCAGATGAAAATTGTTGAGACGAAAACAGAATTTCAGAAAAGCATATTGTTCTTCACGTGTCACCTCCATTTTACTGTAGGCGGAACTGAATGTGTTTCAACTTGGGCCCCTCTCACAGTTGAGAACATTAAATGACAACGATAAAACTAATATCACGTGTACATTACGCATTAAGGAAACAAAATGTTGTAAAAATTAAATTTTAAAACGTAAGAAAGTATGCCCGTAAATAATTAAAAATTGAAAAGAATTGTAATTATTCTTTATTGAATAGCCCTTATTACCATTAAGTGGTCTTGTGCTACCAAATTCCTTCATGTTTTAAGTTATCAATTAATTAATTAATTGCTCAGAAAATAAAAATTGGAAGCTTATTTTTAAATACAATGGTAATAGGAATATGAGCAGGATTAGCAACATTACAATAAAACTTCAACAAGCGGACCGTACTGCTTGTATAATACTCCAGATTTGCCTGATTTAACAAAATATGTTAGATTATATGTTAGAAATTCGAATAAAATATGAATATTTATACATTAAAATAAAATAAGATAACTATTTAGATAAAAGTAGTAATGTCACACACAAATACATGCCTGGATGCACTCAGTTCCCCCCTCCCTCCTCTATTATCATCTGTGTCTTTTCCTTAATAAATTGACCTATTTTCTCTCATCTTACTTGTTTATCATCAGAGTCCAGCAGGTATAGTTTCTCTTAGATCTGTTAAAGGTCCGTGGTAGATATTTTTCTCTCACTTCTTCCGTACCTTTACATTCTGTCAGTATTCACAATCCCTCCACCTCACAGAGGAGGCAAAATTTCAACCTATTTTCGTCAGTGATCTTAATCATTAGCATATTGTATATGAACTATGCAAGCCTCTGGCTAGTGATACTTTGATGTACGCAGAAATCATCTCGGTGCATTGCGCAATTGTCTGCTGCCTATCCATATCCCTCAATCGGGTCTTAGCCTTCCTCGGTGCTAGTTAGCTGTATTAACATTATTGTTAAATTATTATTTATGTTTTAATAGCATGTAACATCACATATAGTTGCCAATAACATTGGGCATCTGAATGAGTTTATTTTACTGGTAGTGCAAATGAGTTAAGACATTACTGATGCCCTAAGGTACTCATTTATGTAGAATATTCATGTCTGAGTGTTTAGAGTATTTTAAAATCTTAGCATCAAAATGTTACTTCGTTTGTGTTCTAGAAATCTAACAAGTCATTACTAATCATTCTAGACTTTGATTTAAGCCGGCATATAATTATTTTAATTAAATTAAAATTATATTTTTCATGTGTTAAAACTTAATGATATTTATATCGTTAATATTGGATTTATAAACTGACATGTTTTTCAAAAGACTTAATGCATTTCAGCTAATAAAATATTCAGAGTAGAAATAAAATGAAAAGGAGAAAAGGAAAATGAAAATAAAGAGAAAAAATTAAGATAATGAAGGTAAGAATACGTATACAATAAAAGGCCATGAAGAAAATTTAGAAAAGTATAGAGGAGGAAAGCAATGATGTGAAGCAGAAAAGAAAAGGAAAAAAAGCATAGGAAGGGAAGATGAAAGAGAATGTTTTGCTTGTCGTTAAGAAAGAAGAGAAAGCGTAAGCAAAGAAAAAATGGAAGGAAGCGTAAAAGGAGGAGCAAAGAGAAGATTAATTTTTTGGAGAGTGTAGCAGCAAACTAATGCAATTTTCCTGTAATCACGTTGAAAGAATGCAAATTAAATTAGATGCCATGTTTACACAACTGATTGCCTTGGTTTGGGGAGTATTTGCTGAAGAACAGCAGTTATAAAGTTCAGGGTTTTTCTCCCAAAAGATAAATATGGAGAGTTCTGCAGGGAATGGGATCTAAACATCGACCTGGAAATGGATGGAACCAAATGCTTACTGAAGCTTGAATATGACTTGGCTATACGGTCACTTTCCAATCTCATCCCCTCGGCCCGCTGGCTCCAAAATTACATTTATATGACTTGGAGGGGGAGGTACGGCCTTACCCTCGGATTCGATGGATTCAAATTGAAAAGAAAATAAGGTTGCCTAGCCAAGCTTACGGCTGTTCGTAAACTGTTGTTGTTGTTGTTGCTTTTGAATATATGTATTTTTTTACTCTTCACACACATGTTATATATTGTTTTCTATACTTCGAACTTTCGGTTCAGCAACGCTGCCCTGAAACAAGTGATGGAAAAATATACCAATGAAATATTATTCTTTTCGAATCAGCGTAAATTTTCAAAAGTTTTACTCTTCGTGAAATGGTAGCTCTTCTGATTCATTGTTTTATAGCCTGAAGAACAAAAGGTTTTATATAACTATGGCTTATATTTAATATTTATCATTGATATCTATTAATTCACTAATAAAGGGAACCAAGAGTCATTGGCGTTATTTGACTCATTTCATTACATTTTCCCTAAACAAAGTGCTGTTACCACAAAATTGCCCTTTTCGTTAACTCACTGACGATATTTGTTATTTACCGAGCGTAAAACCTTTAACATTATACAATTTTAAAACTTTCCAAATTAAATAATAATAATAATAATAATAATAATAATAATAATAATAATAATAATAATAATAATAATAATAATAATCAGTAATACTACACCCCGGTACCTTATTTTCCACACCGGAATGTGTATTCCAGAACTTTTGCTCTTGTTTGAAAACTTACGTGTTTACATTTGCTATATTATTATTGTTCATATTTATCTAAAGCTAAAAACTAACTAAAAATAAAAAGCGATTAAATTAATAATAATTATAATAAAATAGATAGAGGGAGAACAAAAGAAAAAATACTGTAAGAATGTCTACTTTATCAAATACAATAAAATATATACATAAACTTAGTATTACATATACATCTGTAGTATTACAGATTTTTTACGTTCCAATTTGTAACAAAATAGCACAGGTAAACTGTATATGAATTGTTTATACTTTATTGAAGTGAAGTTATTTGAGATTTATTGCAGCCGCCAAAAAAGTAAATTTAGTTATATTTTTACTTAAAGCATAATATTATACAAAATATGAAAATGTTGATAATGGTGCTGTTCAACGGCAATACATTGCCGGTATCTGCATAGAACATTCAATATTTCATCTTACTTTTCTTCCGTAAGAACAAAGCGGGTCGAACATTTTTTTTTTTTTTTTGTCATTAAGAAATACTGTCTCTCGTAATCGTTTGAAGAAGTGGCGTACAGTTTCTCTACCTGGAACATAATACCATGATGTTTTCTTACTAATGCACTCGTTCTTCAGTATTACTCGTATATTTGTGTACTAGCATAACTAACGAAGAGCAATTAGCACCCAATTTACATACAATGTAAGTACCAATATACCACCACTTGCTGACAGTCTCCCTTAAACCATTAGCTTCCACTTGCACTCGTATTATATGACCTTGATGGCTGCCTTTCCTCAGCAACCGCGCTAGTCCGGCCCGTAGGTCAAATAACCTCATTGTATAATCACAACTCATTTCATCTTTCCAACCCTCGCGGAAAAATGTTTTTTACTTTTTCAAAGACGACGCCGAACATATTCCGTTTGCTGTGAGACAGGCGTTAATGGCTAAGCTTTTTCCCCCGGGAAAAAAAAAAAACTCAATTAGGAAACTTACTTAAACGAGAGTCGAACCCAGAACCACTACTGCTAGACTGTGACGGTGGATAGGCGCAAGCCTTATTTCAGAGCAGTGTTTTGCTGCTCCCGAAACTTTGGTAGCTTGAAATATTTATAGTATTGCATACTTTGGAATGATGATCGATAAACATTAAATTATGAAGTAAATTGAAAAATTCCCGAAAATGTAATTAATATTCATTATCAGGCTACTCAAAACAGGACGGGATCGATAGAGCTTGGCTTAAAGTATCAGATATCCCATTTAATCCTATTACTCTTAGTGCACTATTTCGTCTATATATGCATTAAAATGTCGTTTTTACTCGACGTCGAGATCAAGGCTCCGACGGGATTAAAAAAAATAGAATATGGATGCAGACACTCCTCCGGTGTACAGTCCAAGTCTGAATCATGAAAGAAGCAACTTATCGTTGATTTGCATGGCTTGATACACGCTTCACACAAATGGACACGATTGATCACATCGTTGAAAGGCAATTGTAATGTTTGTTGTGAAATGGCATCGCACCGTTTCTGAATATTACCTTGAGGATGAGTAACATAGAACACTCCTTTATGTACTGCCACAAAAAAATGTCGGGGTGTTCGATCCAGAGATAGCGCTGACCGTAACCCATGTGAGTTCATAGTGTTCCTGATGAGCAGTAGTGGTAGTAGTAGTATTTATATACAAAATATATTTGTTACAAATCTAACTCGCATGGATCTGGGAACGTACATGCTTTTCCACTACACTAAAAATATGTGAAATCGCATTTAGCTTTTTAAAAACAAATAAAATAAACAGTAAACCGTACAATAATAACTTAAACTTCCCCATATATATGTGCAATTAATTCCACAAAATAGCTGACTAATGCTTTCCTATCCCCTTCCCGGTTGTCTGCCTCTGCTGATCTGAGCTGTCTCACTTTGTTTATAAGTTTACCTACTCCCTCCTCCTCCTTTCTATCTGATAGTAAAGTTCAACACTGCTATTACCCTCTCTCTGCGTTAACAAATGGGGATGGTAGATATCTCTTTTTCTATTCGTGTGTTCCTAATTAAATGGGCTGTGGCATTAGCCTATTGAAACCATTTGTGGGAATTGTGTATCCGTTTAAATGGAATCACACCTCATCAAACCAGTACCTCCTCATCCGGTGTTTCAGCGTCAGAATCCTGTGCAGCTTCCAGGTGTCAAGGCTGCACTGATATTGTAGACCTATAGTCTCAAAGATTTGTATCTTAGCTATCTGAGAACCCGGACTGTCTTGCAGTGTCACATGCTTTCCTGGAACTAACAGCAAATGTTCAAAATGTTTTCATTAACCTCTTTGATCGACCTCTTCTCGATGCGTCGGCCATATTCCCTACCCCTTAAACTTACGTAGGCGTTTAATGGAGGATTTTTTGGAATAAATATTCGATACTTTTCTATAAATTCCCAATGCCTTCGGAGTGGATGTACTGCGTGACAATGAATTTACCCTGTTGTAAAGAATACTCCATGACTGCTCAATTCAACATCTGGGAACGAACTTTTTTTCATATGATGTTCAATAAGGTTCCGTGACTTCTGAAACATTCTGTATTATTATGTCATTACAAACTTCTAAGTTTTAAAATTTAAAGGATCTGAATTATCTTTATATTTCTATAAAATCACACCACCTTTACACCTTTTCACAACAACATTCGTTTTAAAACATTCTGAATAAACTTTTAAGATAGAATATGAAACTTTGAAATCAATTCCTTCATAATGAAATAATTTGCCGCGCACTGAGGGAGGCAAGTCTGACCTGGTGGCTTACTTGCCTCTTAAACCCAAGATCGCGGGTTCAATCCTGGCCAAGGTCAATGAATTTTTTTCGTGTTTAAAAATGCTAAGCTTTCTTTGGAAGGGAAATAATGTCCTGGGTCCCAGTCCGTAGATTTATGGCACGATAAGAACTCAAGCCTGAAAAAAGAGGCATCTGAGCAAAATTTGTCTGCCGTTTCAGGTCCCCAATTGACGTGGACGTAAATGACCTGAAATGTTAAAGAGCGTCCATAAATAAAACAAATCAATGAATCAGGCTATGACATCGCCACTTCTCTGGCGCCGGCTCGTGTAGAGATCATCAATTCACGGCTATCTCCTAGAGCATGTCATCACCAAGCATGGCTGCGACTGTGTAATTGTGTTTTTATTTATCACGCTAACACCAGGTGCATCAATGGTTCTGTTGTGATTTTTGCCCTGGAAAAAGCATAAATATTTCTAACTTGACAGGCATGCGTTCGCAATTGCAGGTTTTCTACAGCTGTTGTACTAGTCTAGTCATAAATTTTGTTCCTTATTAAAAGAAAGGATATGTTTTGAAACAAAGACCCAGAAAAGTGTAAACTATTCTATTTTATTTATTACGAGTAAGTAATCTATAGGTCAGCGGGTTCAGGTGTCAATCTTGCAATTCTGGATCATATTCCTGATACATGTTTGAGTGGTCTTTGTCTTTTGAGCCATAGCTGAGGCTTTCACCGAAGGCCTCACAATACCTTCCAAGATGTCTTCTGTGCAGACTTAGGTTTCTTGAAACTCCGCGCATGTAATTATTATTATTATTATTATTATTATTATTATTATTATTATTATTATTATTATTATTATTATTATTATTATTTTCGCCTCGTCTTTAAACAGAATGTTTCATGGCTATACCATTTTACTGTTCCAGAGTTGATCCTTTTCATTTTATAAATTAACAGATGTCCCTCGATCACCCAAAAATTTCAGTATGAAGGTTTTCTTTAATGATGACTTGATAGAAATATTTAGCTTCTGGGCCATCATCTTTTGCTTGCGGAATGGATTTCGGTGAACCCGTCCAAGTGTTGCTTTAATCCCTCCGAAATCCTTATGATATGCAGTGGAATAAATTTCCCTGAATTTTTTTTATAGTACGGCAAACCCATTTCTTTGATATTCACTTATTTCAAAAAATTGAAAATATCTTTCGAATTCGTGCCACATTTTTCAACTGTTTTCTTTTAATCTCGTCACATGATTTTATTTGGTGTAGAAGACCAGGTTGAACGAATTTGAACAGAAAAATGCCAGTTTGTCATATTCATTCATATCAACGTGGACAGTAACAATGGCAACACTTTCGGGAGTAAACGGAAAGGATCAATACTGAGGTGTGCAGTTCTGAAAGCAGTCGAAAAACGAGTGATTGTAATCCTGTATGTTGTTGAATTTACCAGTGTTGTGTGAAATGCTCTAAATCATGCTTACGAAACTGGAACAATCTTCTCGGATAGAACTCCAAGTGGCTCTTGGTACAAAAAAAAAAAAAAAAAAAAAAAAAAAAAACACGTCAGTGGCAGGATGGATGTTTGCATTATGGAGTGGAGGTGTTTTGTGCAGGGCGGAAGAAGTCAACAAATTGGGCCTAGCATCATCACCTGCGTCACAAACGTCCGTACTTCCTGTCGTATACACCAACTTGCATCTTGCATGACCACGCGCGTTATCACTTACCTGACATTGTTTGCCAGATGCAATTGGGAGTTATAGAACACACTAGTCAGGCATGAGTTTGTGTGATTTTGACCTCCTCCCTCGGTTGAAAGAACTTCTCCAACTCACCAGTTTTACAGAAATTCCTTTCTTGCTACGCGCTATACGGCGGTCTTTTGCCATTATCAGCAAGAACAAACTCACCACTCCGTATTTGGGAAGCAGTGCAGGACGACGCAAGAGATTATATCGAAAACTTGAATTATGGTTGTCACTGTAAATTTAACAGCATGTCTCTAATTATGTTGCCCTTACGTTATTTGCAACCCACATATTTTATTTCACTAATAGGGTTACCAACATAAAGGGAATGACATTTACTTTAAAATAAAATAAAGTAAATACATCATCCCGTATAACTACAATAAATCCAAAACTAACGAATTATCCACTTTTGAAATTATATTTTCATTCAGGCCATAGATAATCGTTTATCTCGGATTCTGTTGTGCTTCAGATTCCAAATCCCAGAACAGGCAGACATGATCAACTAAGCTGAGTCAGGTTAGCCTACACAGTAACGAAAAATGAATGATAAAAACCGTTAACCTCTCATTAATATTGACGTAAAAATCAATACTACTCTTTGGCATGTCATAGCCTTCGACCGTATTATTGGTTTGCTGTTACACTAGTTAATAAATAAATTCTTCATTAAAATGATATGTGAACAAATGCATTAATTTTAGGTAGGCTCAATTTTTCAGCTTTAATCATATCTTTACAATTACCAACCTTTACGACTATGGAAATTTGCATAATAGATTAATGGTGTTCATTGAAAACAAATAGATACGAATATATATAGTCGAGAAAATGTCTCAGTATCTCTGAAAGGTAAAAAATGGAGTTTGGTAGTAAAGAACAACTGTACCAACTACTTAATAAGATAACCTGCAATTTTTTTGCTCTACATTTGCAATTATTTAATTCAGTTGAATTAGACATTTAACGTGACTGGAGCATGCACTTTGTATTACTTTTGACTTTAACGTTCTTAATTGCAAGAATGACTGACATATTTACTTCATCTTATCTTCTTAGGAAGAGGAGCTGGAAGAACGTAATAAAATTACAAAGCGCCCACTTCAGGTTTTTCAGTACCTACGAGTCGATGTTTCCTTTATCGCTTTTAAAACAAGATGCCAGCGTGCAATAAGTTATAACACTATCTTGACTATAGTTGTCAATATTCATACTGTTTTCTTACAGATTTAAGTTGCCCTGAGACAGAGAAAATAGAGGTATGCTTCTTAGCAGTGATCCACTAAGAGGCTTTAGTACTCTGAGCTGGAATAACACTTGAATTGGCGGTTTTTAGAATCTAAGATAAAGACGCAATTCAAAGGAACCCACAATTTTAATTAAACTTAATTGAGAAGTCAAATATGTTTTAATGAAAACAGAACCACTTTGTTATTAAGGATAAAGGTTATTACGTCATTTTAAAGACAACATGAAGAAAATATCTTTTAAGGAAATTAATATTTTTTCTAAATTTGTTTTAAATTATGAAAAAGAAAAGAACGTTTGGTACAAATAAAATTATATCGCCTCAAAATATGGTGTAGAAGAAGTATAGATATCAATTAGATATTATTCTGTATAGAGAGACAAATATATATATTAGAATAAAATGCATTTCAATAAAAATAAATACTCTCTTTTTATGGTCTTATAATTCAAACATGGAAAATGATTACTACAAGGCGTATTGAAAAACATGTAACACTGCGTTCAGAATTTTTTGATCTTTTCTTTTTCTTCTTTAAATTTTTTTTTTGTTTGTATAAATCGTAATTTATACCCACGTTCCGTGTTGTGATAGTATCTGAAAGTGCAGGGTTGAGGAATTTTGAAGACAAATGCTCCCTAATCTTGTACATTCGACCCACAGTAGTTAATCGGTCAGTTACTTGTGCATGTTGTGCCGACTACAAAAATGTAATGTTTTTTTATTATTACTGTATCTCTGTAAAGTATTAAATAATTATTTTTCAGGTTTATTTCATTTTAATGAATGATTACGTAGAACTGATAGATCAACTATATTTCTATATATTTGGCGTTTATTTAACTTTATATAAGTAAATATTTTAAATGTAAAACTTTTTCTTTATACTTTCATTCAAAGTTAAAAGAAATCATTGTTTCTTTTTTAGGTACTTTCAGTAAATGTTGAAAATTTCGCTGCAAATATTCAAAAGAACTTTCTTAAGAAATATTACTAATATTCCCGCAATACAATTGGGCCAACATAACATTCGTAGCTTTTCCACATTATGTGCAACAAAATGGTGCTATGGAGCAGCGGTCACATATCCACATGACCGTGAACCTTCCATCCTTGACACTTATCTGAACGGCACTTCATTACAAAAGAGAGGCGCTTGCTGTTGCCAAACGTCTCTTTTCAAAAATATTTTTTCTGTAGATCTACGAAAGATAAGTGTTCATAATCTTTTTCATTGTCTCATTATGGTTCAAAGGACGACATTTATATCCATTCCATGCAGTATTACGTTTTTAGATACAGCACAAAAATGTTTGTATACACACACATTCATCCAACCTTTCATGGAATAAACGAATGTCCTTAATTTTAACGTAATATTTGTATTTAACTACATCTCCGAAAATGTTCTTTTATAATTGGGCAATGGTAAGGTGCAGCGCAATTGCTTTTGCAATTTTTTTGTTTACTATTGGTGGTATTTGTGTACTTTTTCTGTTCACATACCCGACGTTCATTACCCTCTCACATTTCCCATTTTATCTTTTTTAATAGTGTTTAACGCCCGTTTTTACTACTGAGGCAACACAAGCGGTGGACTGATGATACACGAGATGAAATGATAAATTGGGAAAGGATTTTTTTTAAGGAAGGAAACGTTTCAGGCCTAAGTTTAGGGTACTACTCCGGCATTTGCCATTTATGAGGACTGAGAAAAATTTGGAAAAAACCTCAGTCAGGGAGAACGGTCCTGGGAATCGAACCCCAGACCTCCCGATCACTAGTACGCGCCTTAACGACCTCGGCCACCTTTGGAGGTCATCTTATCTTAAAACATTGTTATGTTTATTTTAACAATAAAAGTACCTTCATAGTACAAAGATTATTTAAACACCTTAACCAATATGTTCTTGCCATAGTTTCTTTAAAACAAATTAAGAATTCCACAGTGATATAAATGTGTTTTCTTTCAGAACATAAAGGAAAAATAATTGAATGGTTTTAAAATGTTCTATATGGCATAACTTGTGTAACAGTAGTAAAATGTTGCGTTTTCATAAAAAAATCTCAAATGGAGCTATGGAAGTTATGTTCCCATACAATTCCTCCTTAGCATGGATGTCGCACGGCTATATCCAGCGAAAGAATGTGACACAGGTATTCTTAAAATCTCTTATTATTACTTTTGAACATTACACCTTTTATTCCAGTAAATATAAATCTAATGAAATGTTTTAATTATATTTTATTGCTTCATTTTAAAATCGTATTAAATAAATTTATATAAATAATATAAAATGTTTATCTCTGCTTGCTGCTTTGTGAACAATTTTATTGTATGGTTAAATATGATGTAATCAAGATTTAACAAAGAATTTTTTTCTTTTTTGTGATATTTTATTTTAATCTGACATTTTGTCATCTATGTCACGAGCTATAAAACACAAAAGTGAAAATTCGTTGAACGTTGACACAAACGTTCCAAAATCAAACATTTTTATTACATTTTGTGATAAATTTAGATGATTACAAAGTGAACAATACGGAGGAGTTACCCTACGGTTTGGCAACTTCAATTCAAATCTGGAGTTGTTGGTACAGTCGTATGCAAGAACTGGTGAAAAAATAGAATGAAATTGCTAATTTGTGACAAGGGTATGTTGTTGAACTTCCCAAAGCTACTTACAGTCTATCGATGTTGCAAAACGATGCAAAGGGAAGAACTTCCCTATTAGTAAGTCGAATATGGGTTGTATTATGACACTATATCGGGGCCGCCTAAACATTGCAATTGACAGCGTCAGTTCATATATTGTTGAACATACTGCAATAGCTACCACTGTTTAACGGCTGGTATTGTATTTTCAGTGTATATAATAATAAATTCTTTTATTTTAAAATATTTATAGTGACAATGTAATATTAAATAAAAATAACACATCAACGAAAATATTGCACGAATCACCTATGAATGACCTCTTCTAACTACTTTTTTCTAACTACTAAAATTAACCAGTTCAATTGATCATAGTATCTCAATTGCAAACATACAATGCCTAATAGCTTTCATGTCATGACCAACTGACAAATAATGCTATTTTGTGATTGGTTCAGAAAGTACAATGGTGAGTATTTCTTGTTAGTCTGTAACAACGCTAACTGAAAAGGTTGCTGTCAAGTGAAGAGCTTCAAAGGCGCGGATATACAAGAATGGGTTCCCAATTGGCACAGCTAAAAGAACTGCAGCAGTAATGGTTCATGTCAAGACGTAGTAACTCAAGAAACCCCTTACCAATTGCACAGAACATTCCAACGCACAATATGTCGCACGATTTATGGAAATTTGTTTCTAAAACGACTCATAAAGCACGTGAGCATGCCTTGAGAGGGCAGCATATCAAAGAACGCCTCACCAATGCCAGAAAATTGTATGAAAGGCATCTGGACGCTGACAAATAGCAATGAGTGGTTTATCTGCTTGAGGCTTAGATGTATTTGGATGATACAAACCGTCCATTTCGTCAAAATAGACACTGCAATCTCAGCCGGGAAAATAAAGAAGTGTTCTCTAAGGGACTCATGGTGGGTGCAGGTTATGGAGCCCGGGGACAACTTAGAATTCACAAATATGAAGAGAAATGCAGCTTTCTTCCTGAAAAACTTCATGACTTCTTTTTTCCACGAATACTGTCATGATTAAAGTTGTGACTTAAGGGGTTAGCTGTTCAGGAGGGTGATGGTAGAGACAGATCTCAGTATGCCATGCCTACTAGTTTATTGTAGGGGTGACAAGTCCCCAATCTGAAGTATAATTACAAATAACAGCCCTGACGGGCCCTTACCTTTTAGGAATCTGTCGTAATAGTGCTGAGGGTGTACGTCGGCAAGTCGTCCTCCAAAGACGATACAAGAAGAAGAAGACCAAAGGCAAAAGACAAAGAATCCGAACCGTAGCTCTCTATTTCCGCTTATATCGTTTTACAATTGCCTAGAGGGTCTCTGCATTGTGATGATGCCTCAAAAGTTTGGATCCACATATCAATCAACTCGAGAAGTAGCAGCCAATCAACCACCGTGTAACATTTGCATTCCATTGGCTATGTGCTAGTCATCGGTTACACGGTGAACAACATAAACAATTTCTGTCCAAAATCGTTACTGGTGACGAAAAATGTTGCCACCTTTATGTCATCATTTAAAATAAGAAAGGAATGGTACAGACATAACAAAAAAGCACCAAAAATCAAGTGTCCATCTATGCATTTGATGGTACTAAGAGGCTATCATGTTCCAGGAAAATAATCTCTACTGACATTATTATCGGCAATTCAAGAAAAGCGACCGGGAAGAACGCACCAAGTGCTACTACAGCAGGATAATACACGAACGCTCTCAGCTAACATGACAAAAGCCAGTAGATTGGTTGGAAGATTACTCCACATTCCCCCTATCTATGCCCTCAGATTTCCAGGTTTTTCGCTCTCTATCCAACTCTCTTCTAGGAAACTCTTTTGATAACTAAGAAAAACCTCTTCAAACTTGACTTGACGGCTTCTTTAACTCCAAACCAGTAGATTTCTTCAGGCGTGGGTTTGAAAAATTGTTCCAGCAGTTGGCAGACAGACACGATATGCAAAATATTATATCACTGTTTAGTTTCTGCCTAAAATGAGTAGAAAATAAAAGTTTTGCTAAGAACTTATGATTTAAAACAGACCCTTTCACATCGCCTCTCATGTGCCTATTCATACATACAGGCACCGAGCAAAAGGACAATGCATGCTACTAGTTTGGGATAAGGGTAAGTAAATACAGTGAGTAAAATGTTATTCCAATACATACAATGAAGAATTTTACGAGAGTCGATGAATAAATAGTTTTATTAGGCATTTCTCGCGCTAAAATGTAACCTTTTTATTTTGTTAACTTAATGCGTAATGTGCACGTAATATTACTTTTAACTGTTGTCACTTCCAGTTCCTGCCTTTGAAAGTAGTGCAAGTTGAAACATGTCCAGTTCCGTGTATAGCAAAATGGAGGTGGCACGCGACGAACAATATGCTGCTCTGAAATTATGCTTTATTCTCAAAAATATTCAGCTCAGGCTTATGCAATGTTACAAAAGGCTTATGGAGAATTTGTTATCCTTTGTATAACTGTGTTATAGCAGAGTTTGGAGATGATTTAAAATGTTTAAGGTGGTAAGCAATCAATTTCAAAGCAAGGTGGACCCGACGATTCAGTTTGTGCCCTAATGGAAGAAAAGCATTACACCGTTTATGTCATTATGAAAGAGAATTGTCGAATAACAAGCAGACAACTTTCAGAAATTCTGGCCATTTCATTGGGTGCCACTCACACGTTAGTAAATGAAAAGATGCACGTGAGACGTGTTTGTGCCCGGTGGGTTGCAAGACTGCTGATTCCCTAACAAAAGGACTTCGCTTACAGGTGTTACATGTAGTTGAAGATGCGGAGTTTCTTTCAAAGGCAATTAGTACATACAAAATTTGATTATATCATATTAATACTGAGAGGAAAAACCAAAAGAGGTGGCTTCAGCTAGGAAAGTTATGGCCACCAATGCCATTGCTGGTCAGCCGCTTGCTCGTGTAGCACTTGTTTAGAACACAGTGCCTTATGCTGAAGAGATCTAATGCAAACAACGCCATTTCATCATGCTTATACGCTCTACGAATTTATACCGTTTTGCATTAAAGCAAAGATAAACATGGACGCACGAAGCTTGTAAGCTTTATGCTTCATTGATTTGATTTCCAATATGAACAGGCTTTGTCTTGCAAAATGTATTGAAAATTGAAGGGCACTGCTTGTAAACAATATCGGATATTATTACGTTTTGTACTTTTATACTTCACCTTGACAGGTGTCTTTTAATAAAAGTTGATTTTAAAACACCAACTAAATACTTTTGCTCGTTGACGAAACCAGGAAGCATGCTTTTGATGAATATAAAAATATAGATTTCAACCCACTGATAAGCGCAATTTTTGTTTTATGTGTATTTTCTACTGTTTATTTTGGCATACATCTCAATTTGAATACACGTCAATCCCTCACAAAGAACAAAAGATGAGTGACAAACATTGGAATATGAGTTAAAATGAGAATGTAGGATTCGTTTTTATTCGTTGAACGTGAAATGCCAGTTGATTCGGTTACTAACATAATTTATGGTTCATTCTCATTAATAATTTTTCTAAGAAAGAAAAAAATTATATTACTTAATTTTTAGAATATATGCATCTCGGATGAAAAACAAGTTCATCAATTCCCCTACCACCACGGGTGGCCGAGGTCGTTAGGGTGCGGATTCGTGAGCGAGAAGTCTGAGGTTTCATTCTTACAAGGACCTGACTGAGGCTTTCTCCAGGTTTTCCCCAGTTCTCATAAATTGCAAATTCCGGGGAGGTAACCTAAATCTTCCTTTCTTTAAAAAAATCTCCCTTACTATTTTATCATTTATGCATCATTTTCCACCACCTGTGATATCTCAGTAGTAAAAACGGGCGTTAAATACTATTAAAAATCAGTTCACCTGGAAAAGCATTATTAGTCCCATTGTAATCATTGACGGGTGCTACATTTGCACTATTCATGAATTAAATTAAGCAAATAGGGAACTACCCAATAAAAGTTAAAGACAAAGATAGCCAATTGTGTCCCTTACCTCCTAACAGAGAAATCTCTCTTTTTCTTAACTTGTTTTTCCTATGCTGCTTAAGACACTCTGACTGATTTGTTCTTTGGTTTCTCCATTTCTCACTGCACTAGTTGCTTTTGGAGAGATATTCTTTTACGCTTCCTGTTGCTACTCTTGACCATTCTGGACCTGCATGTTCCTTGAAGAGGTCTGTCCATCTTCTTCTCAGTCTACCTTGTGTCCTTTTTCCTATCCGGGGATCCCACCACATAGAGAGATCATGTAGGTCCATCTATTGTCCTGCATTCTTGCGACGTGACCGCTCGATTGCCATTTGTTTCTGGTAGCTATTTGTGCGATATCTGTTGTATGAGTTAGCTGATATATTAATACTATAGGTATTTTGTCCTTCAAAATTATTCCCAGGATCTTGCGTTGCATTTTTCTTTGGCATTTTTTAATGTTGTTGTTTTGTGTTTCTGTTATTGACCATGTCTGGCACGTATATAGTAATACGGGATATACACAGATTTCGAGCGTCTGGAATCTGAATTTCTTAGTTAGTGTTTGGTCTAACAATATAAACTTAAGGACCCAAAATGCTCTCCGGGTTAATGAGATTCTTCGTTGTATTTCTTTTTACATTTTATCATGGAAAGAAATCTGTTGTCCTAGGCATGTGTATTCAATCACATACCTATATGAGAACTGTTTCGTCTATTTTTATCGAGGTTTCAAGTCCGTTTGAAATTAACTGTCTTCAGTTTGTTTAGTGACAGCCCTGCGTTTTTGCTATGCTCACATAATTGTTCCAGCATAGTTTGTAGTGTTTTCGGTGTTTTGGCGATTATGATCACTTCGTTCCAATAAGGAACGTTAATGTTTGAAATGTAATTACAGGAATTACAAGATTGTGCTAGAAATTGTATTAAAATTTTCATAATATTCGACAAAAACAACAGAGTTGCTCTTTCATAAGACCAATAAAAGTTTGAAGGAAAAACCTAGCAAGCTGCTCGAAGCTTCCCTATTTGCTTTTCTGATAAATAAATTAATTAGCTAATTGTAGCTTTGTACTCCGCCTTCATTATAGATTTCGTATAATTATTTATTTTCTATGCAAAACTATCTCTTATGCACAATTTATGATTTGTACCGGAAGAAGAAAGTGGTATAAGAACTCCATATTTTCATCTCAAATGATTTTTCAGTTAACGGAGTAATATTAATCATCTATAGAAATTAAAGCTGGCACATTTCTTGTTATCTTGAGATTATATTCATAGGACCTACTCTAGTAGCTTAAATCAGCATTTTACCTTGATTTTAATCCCCGAAATTTTGTAAGCAATGTTACCCTGCCGTAGGACGTAAGTTGGCAATGAAAAAGCAGTATGAAAAATTAGTCATTGCCGGGATTCGAAGCATAGATCTTCAGTCTTCCATGCTGACATTCTAACCATATGAGTTGCCATGTGCTCGTCCAAGCATGAAACCACATAATGCTATGAGTGTTTACGACCCAGGCTTCTAGTTGAACCACTAGCTACATAGAGGTTAATTTATATATGGAAATTGTTTCTCACACTAGCCATAAGAGTAAGTTGGAAATTTTTCAAATCCCGGCCGTGACCCGAATTTTTGAATTTACTACTTCATTTTCAACTTATTATATTCTGTTGTATATAAGGTTTTCATTTCAAAATCCCCCATTCTGAATATACTATCTTTTTAAGACAAATTGAATGTTAAAGGGAAAAAAAACCCAATTTAGTTATTGAAGAGAAGTTCAACAATTAATTTTGATTAAATTTTACGTTTAACTGCACCGCAAGTCACCCCCCCCCCCTTTTGAATTTTAAATCTGTTTATGCGTATATTTTAAAGAGGAAGCATCTATTATTACATCTTTTGTTGTTCTTTTATCATTGCCTGGTAACATAAACTGTTTATTTTAATTTGGACATAATAAAACTACATAGACCGTCTCCGTGGTAGCATTTGCGATTACTAATCCGCAGTTCCTGGGTTCAAAGCTCTGTAGGCATTTTTTCTGAGTTTTTCCTTAACCTGAAAATATGAATGACAAATGGATTTAAGTAGCCAAGGAGCCAGAATTAATTTGTACTATCATTCATTTCATTTCATTCGTACATCTATAGTATTCAGCCCACAACCTATAGACGTCGCGAGAAGACCAATGCAATCAAAGTGACAATAAATAAAGGATAGAAATTACAGAACAAGAGCATTTAAAATAGTAGTAAATTATTTCGAAATAGTGTGTACGTTTAAAGTATATCAATTAATAAAGAGTTCGGAAACCAACTGATTACTGTAATATTAATAATTTCAATTTTATGTAAAAGAGATTTTCCGTTCTACAACTAACTTACTTTCTATTTTTTATAAATTAAAAAATACTCCAATTTCCTGGGTAACGATATGATAGTAGTTAAATCCTCTTTAAAATTTAGTATCAACAGGTAGCGTGCACTTGAAGTTTTAAAATGGGGATGGCTGGGGATGAGAAGGTGAAACTTAAAGTTAAATCAGTATTTATTGTAAATTTCAGTTGTTATTTATTTGTTGAACAAAATAAAAATAAAAAAACGAGCCTGTTGTAGGATGAACAAAAGATTTTATTTTTAATATTACAGTAACAGCCTATTCGTTTACATTCTGTTTTTTGTTGTAGAGTATATAAAATTTGAATCTATTATTGCTATACATATATGCTCAGTAATTTTATAGTATTATTCTGTCGCAAATTCAAACAAAATACAAAACAAAATAAAATTCTTGTATTTCCAATTTGTATCATTTATTACATTTTTTTTCTCACAATACATAATACTTTATAATTATATGAGAAAATTAAAAATATAGCTTAAATATTTCACTACTGAAAAAACCAAGTTAAATTAAATTACAAATCTACTGGAAGCCGATAAACATAACTGGTAGCCAAGTTATCTACCTAAACTAAAAATGTTCTTCCGGAAACCGAACGATTAAGGTACTGGTAAATTATACTTGCTTACATCTTCAACTTAAACTACTTCTGTAATCTTCCTTCTATGTTCTTCCCGATCCCATAACATACATCATCAATACCCTTTAATCTTCCTTCTTCAATCTCCTTCTGGGTTTCATAACACATCTTCAACACCCGTTTAATCTTTCTCCTCTTTTCTTCAGGTAACTTAACTTACATCTTCCAGCTCACTATTCTTCTTCTGTATTCTTCCTTCTTCTATCTTCTTCCCTGTCCCATAACTTACATCTTCCAGCTAACTATTCTTCTTCTGTATTCTTCCTTCTTCTATCTTCTTCCCTGTCCCATAACTTACATCTTCCAGCTCACTGAATCTTCTTCACCAAATTTAGACAACCATAATAGCCCAGATTGCAAGGAAAGATTAGGCAAATGTGAGATAATAATAGCATCATCTTTAAAGCATCAAAAGTAGGGCTGCTATTATAAATTACGAAGTAGAGATGAAAGGATGAAAACTACAATTTAGTCAACATAATGGATATATTCTTGTTAATTAAGTTTGTTAAATAGCTATTTATTTAAATTGGTAAGATTTGAAATAAAACTGTATACTAATTTAAATTTGCCTTATTTTTTTATTTTTCTATGAACTCAATCTCTGAACCTGCATTGCTCTTGGAATAAGACACAGAGCAGTAGAAGAAAAGTGACCAAGATTATCGGACACTTAAGTGGTGACAGACAATATCGTGAAGGGACAAACATACTTTGAGGCAGTTATTTTAAGTTTGTTAAGTACATAAGCGACATTTTCTTAGCTGGTAGTTGATAATAAGATCATGAACATTTCAGAACTTGTTTATGCTAATAGTTCATTTACCCTGAAGTTATTTTTTCTAAATTGGTAAAGTTTTTAATCCTTTTAGAAGGAAAATGATGTGTAAAAATTTAAAATTACTATTATGTGTTAAAAAGTTATATATTGCAATAAGACTAGTGCTGTAGTTGGACCCACGGGCGTATACGCTGTGTCGACCTAAATAAAATCATGCCCTTAGCATACTGGCTAAAAATAATAGTTATAAAAATTGAAGTTAGATCTTTGAAATGTTTATAATTGGGCCAGAGCTATTATAACTACTATTTTAATTTTTAAAAATTGAATTTTATTCCCTTTTTTTAAACGCTTGTTCGTTGTTTGATTTTATTGAAACTTATGACCAGCCGCCACCTCTAGAATTGCTGTGATTTCGCGACTTGCTCTTGAATTGACAAGTTCACATTGCAGTGAAGTGTGCAGTATGGCGTCTGAGGAATTATATATCTGTGATTTGTTCATTTAAATTTCTCGGTGATTGTACTCTAATGGGCAAGATAGTGCTACACATAAAAGAGCACATTCAGACCTTTAGGAAATATATTAACACCAGCCCTTTGTAATTTGGTTCAAATTATAGATTTTGCTCCAGTTTGTACTTCAGAATGTGAATTATTTAGTTTAAAGATCTCTTTCCGCACTAAAAAAATAAATAGTCTTTTGATAGAGCGAATTGCTAGGCTCTAATCCCAAAAATGTTGGACTACCAATGTCAACATTAATTCCTTGCCTTACGGTGATCTGGAAGGAGGTCTGTTTCTGCTGCTATGTGGCCGCGCCAGCACGCTGTTGTCGCATCCCGTCATTTCAGACACTTGAAAAGGCTTGCTATGTGTAATTCCCCCTAACCGCTTAACTGTTGCAACGCCGATGTTGTCATGCCTCTGAGGATAATGTTTTTTTGTTACCTGATAGATCAGCGATATGACGAGCCTCTCGCCAGCTGAATCGCCGGCATAAACACGTCCCAATTTCTCGCAGGCTTTTAGCAGTCCATCTCCTTATAATTAATAGTAAATAATTTTAACGGTACAGTTTAAATTGTTTTTCCAACTACAGCATTGAATAAGACTATTAAAAAAATACAGTTTAAAATAAATACTTTATAATTTTAGGCTTATTTCTTATAATAAAAAGTTTAAACCAATTCGTTATACTATTACCTATATATTTTACAATCATTTAAGCAAACTTAAAAAATTTTTTTTGCAGGGCAAACCGTTTTCTAAACTTCATCTTAGCATATATAGCTTTTCTTAATTATATAACAAGGCATTAATATTAGGATACATTTTGAGTGAAGATAAATATTCGCAGATGCGTCTAGAATACCTCCCAATGTGCTCTTAATGGGGAAAAGGCCATGTTCAGTGTTATTTGTGCCAGCTCTCTGCGAGACTAATGAAGGCATTTTTCCTCTCTAGAGAGATTTTAATACAGGATACCCTCCCCCTCGTTCTGGGTCGATATAAATCGCTCAAAGGAATGTTCTTGTTTTCTTTAGCTACAGAGAAAAATAATGAGAGACGTGTACTGCTTAAGGTAACAATAATAGGCCACTTGCAGCCTTTAATCTGTATAATCAAGAGAAGTTAAGCAAGTGGAAGGTTTCTTGTTAAAGCCTAGGGTTCACAGGGCTTTCAAACTATTCATGTCTGTTTGCTGAACAGTTCACAAGATCAGACTGTTTTTAATATGACTGGAGCAGTGCTGCCTATCTGCAAGTATGCTTGGAAACTGCTTATTGACCAGTAATGGCATTGAATTATTGATAAACGTGCATTCCTCGGTTTCATTTAGAGGTAACCTGCCTTGCCGCTTGTGATGATCGTATGTTGAAGTTGGTGGTCTGGCAAGCGACTGGAGTGTTTGTAGCGTAACATTTTCAAGAGGGTTACGAGGGTTCTCAACTGACCATCAAGGTGGCTTTAAGTACCCCATATCTCTGTCCAGGTATCCCTGCACTGGAATGAAATCTGAATGCAGAAAAAAGCTCAGTATTTAGTAAGCGTGTAACTATAATTTCTTTTCTAATTTCAAACTCCGGATTTTAGAAGCTGTTAAAAATAAATTACTATATCTGAAAATCCTGTTCTTAAGACTCATTGACTTTCTTTTAAATTCGCTTAAGTTTGTTTTTAACAACATTTTTTATTCAAGTATCAAAGAGCAAAACGTTTCTATCAGCCGATTCCGAAGAAATACATCTATTGAGGGGTGTACCCAAGAAATGATTTTTGAAAATTTTCTTCAAACCTCCATTGATTCTACGCATTAGGCACCGAAAATAACAATAAATTTTTTTTACATAGATACATGTGTCCGTTAACACACTAGCGGACGTAATTTCTTGTTTTATTCTCAGCGAAACTTGTTATATAACCATAAATTAACAAAGGATTTATCAAGTTAGTTAATCAGCAAAATTGGGTAGGGCGGGGTTTAAGCTAAATCGAGAAATTTTTAAAAATTGAAAAATCACTCTATCGGTCTCAATGTTTGTTTTTCCTCAACGAAACTAGGCTAATTTCTTTAAAATCAATTGTTAAAAGTAGTTTCCAAATATCAAAGCAATCGGGCCATTAGAAGCATGGTTTACCTGAAAACCAACATTTTAAAATTGCTCTAGAGGTACCAATATTTGTTTTTTTTACTACAAACTTTGGTATATATCATTTAAGTAAAATAAGAAAAACAGTTTCTTAAAATTAGGGAAATCGGACTATTAGGACTAAAGCTGAAAACCGAAATTAAAGACTTTGGGTTAAAAATAGATTTTAAATGTAGTTTAAATAGTTTAAATAGTTTAACTATTTTAAATATAATTTAAAAATAGTTCTAGCGTCTACAATGTTTATTTTTTCTGAACAAAACTCCGTATAGGTAATTGAAATGAGATAGGAATAATAATTTCTGAAAATCAGTGAAATCAAATTAATAGGGGGGCTTTAACTGAAACCCAAAATTTAAAAATCGCTCTAGTGCCACCAACATTTGTTTTTTTCTAAACGAAACTCTGTATATCACGATCAATTAACAAACGACTCAATTCATTGACCAGCAAAAATGGACCATTGGGGATGGGGTTAACCTAAAGCAAAATTTAAAAATCGCTCTAGCGATTTATTTTTTTGTTTTTTTTTTCTACAAAATTCTGCATGTATCTTTGAAATAAAATAAGAAAATATTTTCTCAAAATCAGCGAAATAAAATTAATATGGGTAGGGATTTACCTGAAAGCCAAAATTTAAAAAAAGAGATTTTTGCAATGGAATTACAGTATTTACTTTAAATAAAGTAAAAATTAAACACGGAAATCGGATCATTATAGTGGGAGTATACCTGAATATAGACTTTTTGTAATCGCTGAGAAAGTCGATTAAGCTGGCCCGGTGGAATATAAGGGAGGAATAACCTGCGCATGCGCATGAGTGAATAATCGGACTTCACCCTTACAGATAGCGGCCGTCCTGATGCTTCGGTACTGAACGGCAGCGGAAAAGCCAAATTTCAGTAAATGCCGTAGTGATATGGAGTGATGTACAAATCTTAAGCGGGAATGTATATGCTCTATCAATGTTTGTAGTGCAAAGTGTACAATAAATATAGGCGGAGAGAACATGATGGCTTGGCATGCCTAAAATTAACTATGTAGGCTTAACGTTAATTATATTGCGGTTTAGCTGTTAGTGTGCAATTGGAAACGTTAAGGTAACAATGTACCACGTAAATAAAGTAATATTGATACGGGAGAAGCTTGAAAGTTGTGTTTTTTATTAAATATATGTGTTAGTGTTACTTGTTTTTTACTACATTCTCTGCTCTAGTACTTAATAACATTCAGAAATTCAATTTGCTGCGCAATTCGCTTAGTTACGCAGCTCCTACATAACGGACTTTTCCCCTTAAGTAGGTTCTAACTAGAACCAGAACCAGCAAATGGACAACTGTGTAGGGCTATTGAGTGCAAGGACTTAACCTCAGAGAGGGATGATTATTGCAGAATGAGTGAAGTTGAGGGAGTGGGTTTGATAGAAGTATTGCTAGACTCCTCGATTGTAATGATTTTTACCTAGAAGGCTCCAGGCTCAGCTTGGGCCGACCAGACTTGCGCTGGTTGCGCGAGGGTGCGACAGTGCGTGGCCGCATCGCAGCTTTACCTGCCAGGATTGTTGTATGGGTGATGTACAGATAGGTTTGAAGGAAGCTCTCATCCGTGCACGACCGCTGCACCCGTTTATGGGGGGGGGGGGGGTCCGTTGGATGAGGGTCCTGCACATCACTGCTCTGCATTTATAGCGAGATCTGATCATTAGTTCGGCCAGCTTTTTTTTAATTAGAAGAGCCAGAGCCAGACAAATTGGCAGACTGGATTAGAAACCAGCCTTTGTATAGTTGGTGCGTACCTTCCCATGCTAGAGGTTAACCGCAGTGAAGGAGAGATGTGTGGTCGGAGGTAGCGCTAAACACTTCTGTTGCATTTTTTTTTTTTTTTTAACTAGAAGGTAGGAAGAGTTCATTGTTATTGACAGTGCCTAGTCACACTGTGACTTTATCGCCTTCTTTGTCTTGGGTTCAATTCTTAGTTTGTGTCTGGCTGCACGTTTTAATATGGTTTTTTTTCCCTCAAGTTTTTCTCAAATATATTCAGGTGTGAGGGAAAATGTGACGTCACGGGACGTGTGCTTAATGGACCGGTTTGAGTGAGAAATTTAGTATCAAGCCTGCTACCGCTTGGGGGTTGGACTTTGTTCATTATCTCCCGTGGCAGTGAATGAGCCAAATATTTGCGCCATCGTTGGAAATCATGGCGTTTGAGACGAAATGGGTAGAATGTCCAAAATTGAAAGAAAATTGCTCTTTCGGGATCAGATGCAGTATGAAAGCCTCAAACCGGCTCAAAAGCAGTCTTTCTTGTACTTATGAGCCAGTTAAAAAGGCCTTCGCTTTAATAAATCTTAAGACCCTTTAGAACTGTAACGGAGCGAAACAACCGAAATCGTTACGTCTGCTTCCAAAGAGAGATATTAAAATCAGACAACCCATCAGGGAAAGTAATCCAGCGAGACAATCAGAAGCTATCGAACTTCCTTTATCGTGTAGTTATTAAGATATTGTTTGTTAGCTTGGTTTTAAGAAATTGTTAATGTGGACAAAGCATGAAAACCTTTATTAAGCCATTGTTAAATCCATGTATTGTTTCTTAAGAAAGAATTGAGGAATTCTTAGTTCGGGCGAAGCCATGATATTCCTTTGCTATTCTTTTAGTTTAGGGGCCGGTTTCATTAGCAGGTGTTTAACATTTTGTTTGATAACACTGTGTTAATATTTTAACAAAACGACTCCTGCATTCCACCAAGCTTTTCCAGTATAATGTGTTAAGGTTCCCGACCTAGAAGAGGGTTTCATAACCTTAAGACTTCGGTGTACTCTTGTTTACATAGAATAATTAAAATATATGTCTCGTACATGGAATATTAAAAGGAGCAAAGGCGCAAAGATGTTCTAACCTCTCTCGTATTTTATCATGAATCCTATGATGACTGTTACTCACATTCTGTACCTTTGTAAAAATTGCTCTATTTGTAAAAAACTTGAAAGTAACTATATCTTACAGCCCTTCTCTGTTATGAACGACTTAGAATCGACATCTATAGCTGCGTTTAGACTGCCATTTTCAAACTGTTATTAGTTGTTAAGCTTTTTACACAAGGGAAAGGTGATGTTAACTTCACACAAAGTTTAACACGTTGTTAAAGTTAACATTGGTTGATGAAACAGAAGTTTTGTTAGTTTGAATGTATAACAGCATGTTAACTTTTAACATCTATTGATGAAACCGGACCTAAATGTTATAATTTTTCAGTATCAAATGTTCTGGGGTTAATTTGTTGTTCAGCTTTTATCTTGTCTTCGTATTTATTTATGTAATTTAAATATCTTAATATCTCCTTTGCTCAGTGGAATTATGTCGTCAATATGCATTGCCTCCCTGTTATTATTAGTTAAACTGATAAATATCTCTGCAGTTCACTCCGCCATTGCTCCATCGACACCCTCATCCCAATTTTCACCATTATCTACCGTAAGTAGTCCGATGGGTCCTGTTACAAGTATAGTAAAAGTGCTACATTTCTGCCCTCTGCAGCACCAGTGCGGAACTCCGATGTCTAGTCGGCAAGTGAGTTGGTCTAAAACTCACTCTGTCACTCAGTTTCCTTTATGAAAAATCTTGATTTGCAGCATCAACGGTATAGTATTACAGATAAATTACAAGGTATAAATTTATATAAAACTATTGATCTTCCTATTTATTTACATGGAGCAGAGATATGCACTCCTAAATCATGAGATAAAAAAATAACGCAAACATAAATGAAGGCAACCTTAACAAGATTTCCAAGATTACCAATTTCCAGTGGCTAAATGAAAATGAACTATTGTTGTGGTAGCTGTTTTTGCCTAGGAAGATCCATTTACTAGGGTTGTTGTGTGTTTGATAAAAGAAAATAAGGATTTAGTAAATAATTACTAATCAACATGAACGTAAATGTCACATATTACGACAAACTGAACAAATTGAGATGCATTGCACATAAAACAAATTAAATGTTACAATATTAAACAAAGAATACTGAATTTTGGCCTGAAATTTTCACATTTTTCAACTTAATATTTTCTGGACTATAAAAAAACATGTGTGCCAAGGTTTACTTAGTTATTCCACTTTTAAGTGCTCTAATTTAAATGTTTGCAATGCCTTTAAATTTTCAGTGCGCTTAGAGGGCGGATGTCTGCTACATATTTCCATTTATGATGGGTTATCTTTCAGTGCACATAAACACTTGAAATCTGTTAAGGTAGCCAAAGCCAGAAAAGGAATTGCTAAAATTGTGGAGGATTTCAGTTTTGGAGCAGGAGAATTTTAAAGACCTAGTTGGGTTCATTAAAGGTGCGTATCGGTGCTAATTTTCTAAGATATGGATTGCGTGTCAGGAAAAATGGCCAGCATTTCCAGCACACATTGCTGCAGCGTGTGACTTACCTAAACTTCAATCTAAAACCAGGAATACCTGCACTGACTTTTTCACAGCTCTTTGTTGTTCATTCCCGAGTGATTCTCGTATAAGATCTGGAAACTTCTGATGCTGAGTGTGTATCGCTTTCATTTCTATAAATAAGTTCAAGTCTTCAATGTGTTATTAGAGTTACGCTGAGCACTGAAGGAAAGTTTATGTGGCACACTTCACAGCACTTGTTAACTACTTTTACACTGAAATAATCTCGCCCAAAATTTTTAAGAAGTATAGACAATTTACGTGTGTTTATTTTTGGCATAGTTTGTAGCTTTGTTTGCATTTGTGCACTCCTTTGAGGTAGGTGAATGATACATTAGGCAACTGACTGGTCTATGGCCGTAAGACGATATATCACGTTGTACTGCCTGACAGCTAACCGCGCCCTAGTAAAGTCGCAGCAACATGTTTTGAATAACTGCAATGAACAGGCAATGGCGTTCGAATTTAATTATGTCTTAAATACTTTATATTAATTTTAGTAATAAAACTGTCTTTTTAAACTCATTAATGCTATCAACAAATTATGTTGTTATAGTAACATCCGGTTCTGTAAAATAGAAGTACTGTACAACGCTACTAAGATATGCTCATTTAGTTTGCTACGGACAAGATTTACACATTCTTTTGTGTAAGTATGAGACATAGCTGCATTCTTTACAAGAAGTTTATCTTCCAACTTTTAGCACTACGCGTACGTTTGTGGAAGACTCCAGAATTAATGCGGTGCCTTATCTGGAATACCAAGAGTAAAAGACAAATGAAACTCGACGCTGTTTCATTTCGGGGGCTCTGAAAGAAGAGAGAAGCTTGTTCTGATTTACTTCTCATACAGCTGTTTATATTATATGGTTAACGGTGATTTTATTAAACCTATAGCAGATTCTAATATGACCACTCCATTGGGATGTAGCTATAGATTGTATTGTAGCAGCTCGCCACAAATACCGCACAAATCCAGCTTCCACCATAAAATTGCTTCGTGTTTTAGGTGTTAGTGGTAAACGTTCCAGTTTTTTAAAGCCAAATTTTAATTCACTCCGCTGGGGAACAAGTGGTGGGGACGGTAAAGGGGTGAGGAAGGTCGAAGTCCATAACTCAACCCGCGCAGACCACAATTAAGGGGCTGGCCGGAGCCTGATTTCCTTTATATCTTGCTTAATACATGGTTAACTGCGTTATAGCAGATTGGGGTAGTAGGGTTCCTTGCCAGATGTAATAGTCTTGTTAGAGTCCTTTAAATCCCATTATAGGGGGCATATCAGCAACATAGCGTAATATATTGCATTCAAATTTCCTCTTTATGATCTTGGATTTACATACCTGTAGTTTATTTAATAGTTGAAGGCGAAGTTTACTGGGATGGCATAATTAAATGCAAACCGACATTTATTACTACCCTAATTGTAGTTATGGCAGAATGTAAGCATTGCGAAATGTTTAATATTGGTACTTAAGTTTAAGTAACCGGGTTGGTGGTGGTTGGCTTCTCTGAGAAAAGCCAGAGCATACTTATTCTAGCTAACGATAAATTGGGAAAGGGTTTTTTATTAAGGAAGGGAACGTTCCAGGTCTAAGTTTAGGGTACTTCCTCGGCATTTGTCATTTATGAGGACTTAGGAAAACGTGGAAAAAAAAAAAAAAAATCTCAGTCAGGAAGGATGGTTCTTGCGGAATCGAACCCCAGACCTCCCGTTCACTAGTCCGTGCCTTAACGACCTCTCCCACCCGTGGCAGCAGTTTTCTAGCTGAATAGATTTATGCTGTAATGGACAATTTTATTGCTGACTGAAACTTCGCTGAATAATTGTGACCAAATCAAATTGATGATTTTTCACTAGTGGAACATCTTAAAAAGAATGAAAAGTGTTCCACACACTAATAATTAATATTGATACTAAATCTCTTGCTCTTCGACAAGAGTATAATTTTGCAGAAGAGCACTCTCATCTCTTTAGGATATTCCTTCCTTATTTCCCCGCTGCATTATTGGGTAATGGATATCATATGGTAAAGCTGCTGTAAAGCGTGGAAAACATCCGTTTACAGAGATCAGCTGTTTACGGTAATTATGAAACTAAGCTACGCTGCCAGCTCCTTATTCTAACCTTTCTGTTTACGGTAAAAGTAAGACAAGTTACACTTTCTCCGTTTATCATAAACCGGGGATTTATAAATAAAAGTAATAATAATAATAATAATAATAATAATAATCTCAATAATAATAATAATAATAATCTCAATAATAATAATAATAATAATAATAATAATAATAATCTCAATAATAATAATAATAATAATAATAATAATAATAATAATGCATAAAATGTTTGCCCTTCACTCAGAATCAAGCACAACCGAAAAAAGTCAAATAACACGATTAACCCACCTTAATTTATGTGGTGTTTATATAATTACCTTTATCTCAGTGACATATATTGAAATGTCGTGTCTAGTTTCAAAAGCAAGAGTACATTTTCATCACAGTTAACGTTTTAATTAATGAAAATATCTTTTACGTTTAACAGCTATTCGTTAAACACATGTTAACTGCGACATCAGATGCATGCATTTAGAAGTAAAACCAACTCTAAGCGGATTTAGGAGCAACATCATACGTGCCGAACAAGCCTGTTCCTACTGTATATACTGTGAATAGAGTTAAAGGCTATTTAGTTTTAACATGCTGCGTTTATAATGTTAATTTAAGTCTAAATTTCTAACACTGTCGTCATTTGTAAAAAGACCTACTTTTAACATTATCAGTCTAGAAACCTATTTTTGCGACGGAATGAAAAAAAGTATACATTCGTTTGGTCAAGTGTGTGACCCTGTTGAAAAATAAAATTTGTACTTTTAAAAAATGTGTTGAACTTGCTTTTTTTTTACCAAATATTTATACGAATCTCTCATTATCTCTAAAAAGTTATAGACACTAATAAGAAGTAATATCACTTGTCTGAGATTACCGATAAAGTAGTGAGTGAATTTATCTGGAAAGCGCAGAGCCTCGAGTGATATTTTTAGGACTATTTCACAAATAAAAATAGAGTTTAAATATAATTCCCCTAAATTTGACTTACAAAATTGTAATAATTGTATATTTGCATTATGAATACTTAACCTTTTCAAGTCGTCTAGCAACGGACGAATATCGATCGTCAGTAATACCAATAGAGAAGAGCCAAATGAGGGTTTGGGGCTGTTTCATGAATAGAATAAGAATAAAAATAATGTATATTTGAAGTTCACGCAAAGAATATTAACAATTTATAAAATGTTATACTTATTTATGAATACGTACATATTCAGAAACCATGAAACCGAAACAGACGAAAGTCGATTATTATTATCCCTTCCGTTTGATTTACTAACACCGTTAAATACAAAACAGAATACCAAAAACAATTATTTGAAGGATTATCTATTGAATAGTGTTTAACGCCCCTTTTAACTACTGAGGCACCACAGGCGGTGGACACTGATGAAACATGAAATGATAAACTGAAAAAGGTTTTTTTTTTTATGGAAGGAAGCGCTCCAGGCCTAAGGTTAGGGTATCTCTCGGGCATTTGCATTTATGAGGAATGAGAAAAACCTGATAAAATACCTTAGTCGGGGAGGACGGTCCTGATGGGAATCGAACCCCAGACCTCCCGCTCACGAGTTCGTGCCTCAACGACCTCGGACACCTATCATTTCGTTGGTCCGTTTTGTGATGTCACATAAGCGAAATTGTATTTCTAATTTTATCTTGGTCATCCATAACAGCTAGACATACATTGAAACCTCTCCAAACCGGACATATCATTTATAAAAAATGTCCAATTTAAGGTGTCCATGATAGAGGGAAGTGTTTTTTCATATTATATGCGTGCATAATTGAAAGGAAATGACATATGCATTATACATTAATACTCAATAAAAGTAAAATAAAAATACTAACTTACGCTAATACTAAAACTACTCACAGAACAAAAGTAAACTTTAGCAATTCACAGTTTGTTTTAAATTCCTCCAGTGTGAGAGGGCCAGATCTGCAAAAATAAAAATTACAAACCGTAAGAATTTGAAAACGAGTAGGACTTTAATGTTAGCTTTTATTTCATAAAGTTCCTCTTCTGTGAGCTCATAATGTTTCCCATTTTTTTCAAGTCAGTCACAGAACCTGCTGCATTAAATTCCTGCACTACTAACTTTTGTTTTTCGAATTGGAACCGGGCTGCAAGGAAATTTAAATGTCTACCTTGATCTGCCATAACACTTTCTATGCCTGTTGTATACATTGAAGATGAATATGCAAGATGCAGTGAATATCTCACTATTGCACAAAACTTCCATACAATTTAATGAAAGTTCTCATTTTCGGCTGCACAATACAACTGCCCGACTAGCGAAATCACGCTCGCAATTTATTAGTAAATTATTATCATGAAATAAAGAATATTTATAAGAAATTTAAATGTCTACCTTGTTCTGCCATAACACTTTCTATGCCTGTTGTATACATTGAAGATGAATATGCAAGATGCAGTGAATATCTCACTATTGCACAAAACTTCCATACAATTTAATGAAAGTTCTCATTTTCGGCTGCACAATACAACTGCCCGACTAGCGAAATCACGCTCGCAATTTATTAGTAAATTATTATCATGAAATAAAGAATATTTACTTGAATAACCAATAGAAACTGCAATAATGTGTCGATTAATCGCTAAACATGATTGTTTTAGAATAGGAATACTCAAGTTCTTCCCACTATATTTTATCTGAATCACACAAAGTTATTCATTATGTGTAACAATACTGAAAAAAATTCATATATGAAAATGTTTCAAATGTAAGAGAAAATTTGCTTTATTGTTGAGTGTCTAGAATCACCTTAATGAAAATAGAAATGAAAGAAATATAGCGCGCGGAAACAGGGGTAAAGTAACTTTAGAAAATTTGCGCATCGAAAGAAGATTTCGTAAAATCCCTTATGGAATCAAAACATATATCAGTTTCCTTTTTTGGGTGTAATATGAGTACGAGTGTGTTTGCTGCAAACCTTAAAAAAATGTATCTGAACAGTATAAAGTCGCGCAGAAGCTGCATAAACTAGCGAATTCCTCACCTAGGTGAGTAACTTTAAAAAAGAATATAAAATCCAAATTGTGCCTTATAAATTAATAAAATGAAATAAGTTACTATATGGTACTATGTGAACAAAATTAGAATTCTCGCAATCTATAAGTATCAGAAAAAATACACCACATATTTATAAACGCTATTATTAAGATTAAAGAAAGTTAATGGTACAGTATTGATAAATGAAATATATGACCACTGATAGATAATGCTACATTGTGTGGGTATTAACATTTTTAAATGTAACTATATTTATAAACTGAGACGTTGATATCATTTTTACATTTAATAACATAGAGAAAAATAACAAAGTTTCGAGTTACATTGGGTATTTAAGAATATATTACAATATACTAAGCAAATATGCACAATCAACAATAAATAGTCGAAAGTTGCATTATTTTTATTGGCTTTGAAATTGAATTTAAATGTTATTGTAGTGCAAACATTTCCTGAAGGTTATTACAGTACATTCTAACATACAAATATCATTCTCAAGCACATATTAGATTAATATTTTACATTTGCTATCTTCACGTCGATGATTTTGCTAAATATCTGCGTTGTTATAATTACAATTTATATATTGAATTAATTTGTCCTTTTGTTTTAAAATAATACAGAGAACATTAAACGCAAGAGTGCTTATTAAATTTAGTTTTTCAAATATACCTCTACTTCTATTGATCCAATTTCCCCCATTTTCAGAAACTATTGTTTTTATTTTATTTAAATTTTGTCTTTTTACCTTTGAAGAACACGAGTTGTTGGAAGTATAGCGAGTGATATTCTGTGAATATGTTTTATTTTTTTCTGCTTCTTTAGCTACTTTGTGTGCGTGTGAGAGAGAGAGAGAGAGAGAGAGAGAGAGTGAGAGAGAGAGAGAGAGAGAGAGAGAGATTTTCTCAGTCATTTTCGGTTCTAATAGGTTGGATCGATAGAAATTTGAAGAATTTTTTTGCAAAAATCGCTTCATTCCTTTGGAATTCGCTAAAAGATAGAGAAATGTGAATCAATGCTATAAAATGAACAATATTCGATCCTATTCGCGAGTCCAGCTACATTTGTAGCTCAGTTCCCATATACAACAGATATTGGAGTGTTGAGAAAGTTGGCCTCCGTCACAAAATGCCCCATCTTGTCTCTCATTTCTTTCTGTATTGTATTAAATTTAAGACTTTGCGCTCTTCAAGCAACAGTAACTTTCCTCAGCATCATAACTCATTGTGGTATTTTTTTGCAGCAATGCCAACATTCTCTAAGCTTTTGGCAATAAATTCACTGTCCATTTCACAGTTCATACAGCTTGACAGAATTCATTTCAGTATAAAATAAGAGCTGATCTTCAAGAGTAAATGATACCCAATTCTTTCTCAGTTATTTCTTCATAATGTGATAAAAGTTCCATTTTATGAAAGTTTTTAGTTTTGCATAGAAGTGCAAGATCTCAATCCACTGGCCAGCGTAACATCAATGAGTTTAGAAAAATGTGTTTGTGAAGTAGAGCATATATTTAGGGAGATTTAAATAACTTCAGAATCAACATAAACTGCAGTCGACTAACAAAACTAAGATTTGTCGATGATGTGGGTCTTATTCGCCAACAAACTATGCTGGAACAATTGTGCGAGCATAGCAAAAATACAGGTCTTCATTAAACAAACTGGAGATACAGTTATTATCAAATGGAACTGAAACACAATAAAAATAGACGGAACAGTCCTCACATATGTGAGTGAATACTTGCACATACTTAGGACAACAAATTTTCTTTCATGATAAAATGGAAAAAAATACAAAGAAGGGTCTCATCTGGGGCCCTTAAGTTTATATTGTTAGAACAAACCCTAAGAAAATCCTGTGTATACCCTGTATTACTATATGGGGGCCAGACATGGTCAATAACAGAAAAACAAAAGAACAAAATTCAAATAAGAAAAATACAATACAAGATCCTGTAAATAATATTCAGAATATCCACAGTAGTAATAAACCAGTTATCTCACACAACAAACATCGCACAACTAGCCACCAGAATCAAATGGCAATGGAGCGGCCACGTCGCAAGAATACAGGACAATAGCTGGACCTACAAGATCTCCATGTGGGATCCCCCGAATAGGAAAAAGGATGTAACGCAGAGCCAGAACAAGATGTACAGACCTCTTCAAGGAACGTGCAGTTCCAGATTGGTCAAGAGTAGCAAGAGGAAGAGAAATTGCCTCGCCTTATCCAATATTAAGTGATTTTATTTTGTTGAGTTTAATTTTTGCATATTTGATAACTTTTAGGTCTTATTTTGTTAATTTATAAGCGAAATATATGTTTTAAGCAATGCAAAAGTAAAGGTTATTCATATGTATCTAATTGAAAAAGTACGTCAAATATTATTCTATGTTTAATAATTATATAACGACAACATTCTTTCGTGTGTATTTTTCATTTACTTGGATGTAATAACTAATATTTTGCCTATTACTTCCACTTTTAGTGCCTACATATCATTGGTAGAAATGTTAAAACATTAATGCTTTTTCTTTTAATGCTCTAACGCTTTTTATTTCAACACAATACATATCCCAGCATATTCTATTTTTTGGGTGTATTATGGCTTGCATAAGAGCCATTATCCATTTTATGATTATTAATCTGTAAGTTAACAAAAGGGTTGGATTCCCCACAGAGAACACGAAGGTTGTTTGAAAGCAGAGCTGCAGAACCATTGCCAGCTAGTACACATTAAGTGACTGATGTATAATGCCGGTAACTAGTCTGACCTCTTATCAGACTGAGCCATTTATCAGATGGGGATGGCGAATTTGAGACTACTAGCACGCACCATGAGGTCTCAGTATAAGTGTATCAAATCATAACTTGAACAATGCGAAAAGTGCACATAACATCATTTAGTGCACTCTAGGATGATTGCGGCATTCTTGAGATGGGCGAGCACGCTGTTTGTTGCCGCTTCCAGATAGCGTTCCGAAGACTGTAATGCACACATAATCTCTGCGGCGGTTTTGAAAATGACATCCGTGATGGAAGATGGATCTACATCAGCTATAATCAGTACAAAAGTATGAAGAGCTTTTCACAAAGACCAAAAAAACGTCCAGTTTTTGGACTGCAGTTATTCTGGTTGAGGAAAATGAAATTTAGTACAAATTGTTGTAGCTTCGTTCGTTTACTAGTGTCATTTCACATGCAATGCATAGTTGGCAGGACTACGGTTATGATGACGCAACGCTTTAATTGCGGTAAAATACTTCGGAAAGAAGCGCATGTAAGCATGATGAGAGGAATGGAGCTTGCAGGTATGTCGGATCGTGTGGCTGTTGAAGATCAATAGTCGTGCATTAAGATCGAAACTTCATGTTGTAAAACTCTCACACTGCTTTGAGCGAAGTTTGTGAGTTTATCGTTGGGCTAATATTTTTCGTAATGGTCTTGTCAGCACAGGCGATGACCGAAGACGATGTCAAAGGATGAACGAAGTTGAAGCAGTTTTAATAGGGGGAGGAAGGGGAAACAATGGATGATGGTTTTAATTAATTATTCTTTAACAGCATCTGTAAAATCAAATGAAGTTCTTCTTCTCTCCCGCCGCTGTCTCGATGCGTCGCTCTGCCCCGGCTAGCTTCTTATGTATATAGCTGGATATTTTGATATCTTTTCAGGTCAACGGGTGGAAATTGTCAGGAACTAGGGAATATGTAAGCAAAGTTCAAGACTGAAGATGACGCTATTTATTTCCTCTTGTCACTAGTTCAATGTAAAGACCGCCTTTCTAAGTTCTGTTGAACGATATTTATTATTGTTTCCCCCTAATCGAACTAATTGTCTATCGCAACATTTTTCTTCTCTTAATTTTGGTTAGTTCAAAAGGTCTTTATTCTTTATATTAAAATTCACTCTCCCGGATCACAATTGTCTACGCGTCAATATCACTCGACTGTTTCCTCTACTCAGGGACTGACCATTAATGCCCGATTCCTTCTCTCCACCTTGACAGCTCTACACTTACTGCCCTGTAGCTTCGGACCTGCCCTTGGCCTTCATATTAACCTGATTTCCTTTTCTCCCTTATGGTTCACACAAGTGTAGAAATCTGGCTTTTTTCACTTTCAATTCTGCAAAAGTCTCCTACTGTTCCCTTTTTTAGGCTAACTAAAAATGAAAGTTAACAGAAACTCTAGAGAGGCGACCCTTTCTTATACAAAGGACCAAATACAAAGACGATTCCTGATCATCAGTTCTTTGTTTATTACACAAAGCTTATTCATCCTCTCTATATTGTCTGGCATCTATTCTAAAAGGTCTGTAGCCAGACTTTCACTTCTGTTACCCCAAAAATACACAATGCATGAATAACTTAACAACTAACATATATATATATTGTACACGCTGGCCTTAATACTTATAATATCTTTTATTATGTTAATACTTTATAATATGTTACTTAGGGACGTCATCTCATTGTTACGGATTCAAAGTGTAAAACTTGTTACGTATACTCTTCAAGAAGATCATTGTAAAACATGAGACACTTTCAGGAATTCCACCAACGTTAGTATTCCATATATCGACAAATTATTTACAGAAAAAAATGTTGCGTGATGAGCCTCTCGTTTCTTAACTGCTGAACAAATGCAGAAACGCAAGGTAATTTGAAAATCGAGCATTTTTGTATCGAATTGTCGCTAATGATGAAACCTCGCGTCACAGTTGATATCACAGTCCAACTAGTGGAGAGGTTCTCTTCCCAATACAAAAATGATTTCGAGTGCAATCAAGGTCCAGCAAATAACAATCTTTGTTTTGGATCACCAAGGAACCACTACGATAGATAAAGTGCCCAATGTGAAACAAGTGTTAAGTAGCAGGCGCGGATCTAGACATTTTTGACAGGAGGGGGTCCAATCGACTACCACATATGGATGTAACAGAATTAAGGTCATATAAAACAGTTGCTAACTAAACATTTAAGCAAATAAAATAATATTTAAATTACCAGCTGTGATGTACATCCTATTTTCAAACACTGAGTCATAGGCCCACAGAAAATGCTCATTCTTTTAAAAGACCCACGTCCAGTTTACATTCCTAAAAATTTGACTCTGTTGTATTAGTTCCATGAATAAAATATGTAAATAAAAATAAATTAATGCACCCAGAAAAAAACTGCACGGTAATAATAATTACCTTATATGTCATTGAAACTGAATCTGCTGCGTTGTTTTCTTGCGAAAAGATTAACTACTTCCTCTGGAATCACCTTTTTGTTGCGCTTTTCTGTTATTGAAAACACAGCCATTTTTCCAATATTTAAAACAGAACTCTGCAATATGCAAATCGTTTCCTCCATATTTCATTGTCGATTATTAAAATCATCTGCGCGAACTAAATGAACATATTTATAATGTAATTTTGTTCATTTATTTTTCATTATATTTCCTTGTATATAAAACGTAGCATATTAAGATATAATAATAATAATAATAATAATAATAATAATAATAATAATAATAATAATAATAATAATAATAAATAACATTATTGCCTTTCAAGGAATAAACCTGGTTTTTATTCCTGGTCAGATCAATTTAATGGCGAAAACTTTTTATTCCATAACTTCAACTTAGAGAAAAAGTATTTTCTTGCAACTGGTTATATTACAAAAAACGGATAATGGAAAAAAGTAAAATAAATATATAAAAGCAACACAATTGCTTACTCGGCAACGGAAAATAAGGAGTACAGGAAGTGCATAAGCAGGGGACCAATAAACTTTATAATTGTTGTATGATCTGACAAGGAAGCCAATACCTCCTGGCCCCCCTCTGAATCCGCGCCTGTAGCTGTGTATTATAGTAACTTCATACAAAAAATTCGCAAAAAAAAAAAAATTACAAAAACCAACCCCAGTTACTTGTAGCTGAGACAGTCATTCTCCATAACAACGGTTATCCGCACACCGGGAATATGATAGCAAGTGTTAATTCATCTGCACTACAGTTCACACATGAGTCCCCCAGACAACAACTTATTTCAAAATTTGAGACAAAACTTGCATGCGTAGTGTTTTCCTTCTGCCCCCTTTGCCAGGAGTCATTTAATAGTTGAACAGAAGTGATACTTTGAATAGCAAACTTCGCAAAGTTAGGACTTGTCATTGAGAAGCAGGAATACCATATTAATATACTGTCAAAATTAAAATGTGTATGCAATATTTATGAAATAGCCTTAGTATTTTAATAATGAAATTACCAGCATAACAGGAAATATACCCACAACTTTAGAGCGCTAATATTGTGTTCTATTTGCAATATTAGTAGCAACACTACTCATAAGGAAAAGTTCCTGAAATATGTTTCTAAATAATAATTGAAGTACCTGTAATAAAATCTGTGCTTTTTCACTAAAAATTGTAACCACTAAAATCCTAATAAACGAGGAAACACGTAATTTTAAGTTTCTCTCAGCTCTCTTTGTTTCACTTATTACATCATTAGACTCCATTGATAGAAAGAGTGTGTTGTAAATTGTCAAATATCTTACAACGTAATTTGCGACACACTTAAAACATAAATTTCACTGTGCGTTAATTAAATTTTACTTTATCATCAGAAGTGAATCAATGATTACTTATGAATGTTTCGCCACACTAATGCTTATCAAGCTGTACAGAAACCAAATGGGAAATTTACAACGGCAGAATAACATATGCACTTTAAACTCTCGAACGAGGGAGCTGTACTTGACATATAGAAACTTATGTTTAATAGACACGCTGTCACATGTATAACAAAAATCTGTGTGCAGAACAGTGTAACGGGTTTTCTCTTGTCGACCTCACTCCCGCTTTTAGTATATCAAAAATATTTAAAATACGAAACACTCTGGAATTATGAATTTTAACAACCGCTACGGAGACTGCATTTGAACTTACACTCAGCTGAAATGTCATTTCAAGTGTTTTTATGACATAAATATGAAACTCCCATTCCCATGTTTAAATAATCAAGACTACACATTCAAAACTTACTGTGAATGATTAAGAATTTGTTTGTTATATTTAAATACTATATAATTTTTCTAAAGATGTTTTATACTGCTCTTATGAAAATCTTCATTAGGAAAATGTTTTATCGTAATCACCTACTGCACATATTGGGCTAAAAAGGCCCGTTATGTCCCCAATGTAGACTGATCCAAACTATTTATTCTAAATTTGTTTTCGGATCCTGATATTATTCATTCGCTCTAAATGAGCCCGCCATTCATTTCTTTGTTTCATTATTTTATATATAACAAGTCATCGACAAGTTCCTCCGCACTGGAATGATTTTGGTATTCCTACATTTGACATTAATTCCTTTTTCCTTCGAAACCAGTTTTAGAAGGTAATCTTCCAACCTTTGCTAAGGTTTTGAACTTTAAAGTGTGTGCTTACCTTAGTGGTTAAGTGAACACAGTAACTATACAGTATACAGTTAATGCTGTCACCCGGCTACAGAACCTCTGCTACGTACATTACACTTTATCTCTTTCTTTTGAGCTCGCGCAGCGGCAGGCCGTAGGTAAGAAGTTCTCATGGGAGAATGGAATTGTTTTGGACAACCTTGAATTGAAAGTCGAGCTTCTTGCCTACCATGCTGACCTAGGTTTTATTTTGTATTTTTTTTTTTTGTTATATTTGAAGCGAAAATTGCATTTATGGATTTTTTAGGGAAATGTTTTATTATGCTGTTAGAGTATTCACTGGTCTGTTAATAAAAAGTTCTGGTTATTTGTTTAATGATATTGCAATAGGAGAAAGCATATTTACAAGCCTGTAGGATATTGTTCTTTGTTTTTTATTGTGGAAAAGTTTCGCATCATATGCTCATTATATAAAGAAAATGTTTAATGAATCGGTTGCGATGATGAATTTGAAAACCCAAATTTCTTTTATATATTGTGATGAAAAATTTACCACCTATTCCCTATAGTAATGTAAGACTTTGACCATCCTTTCAACTTTTAAATACGAAAATTGAAAAGAAAAAAATTTAAAAAATATTCACTCTATTAAGAAATCGCGTTTTGAAGCCATTAATGTGCATTTTTAGTTCCTCTTTACATAGAAATGTAGCAGAACGTTTGTACCGCAGAATGTGTACTAATTTTGGCACACCTTTTCTTATTTAAGCTTTTTTTGTTCATAATATTTTACTTTTTCTTTTGTAATGTTACAATTAAATATTTTTCTACCAATATGTTTGTTACAGCTAAATTAATAAACAGCTCCATGCATTACATTATTCTGAATATGTGGCAAATTTTTCATGTCAATATCATTCATAGTTTTCTAGAAAAATTATTTCTAATGCCTAAATATGCTAAAAACACGATTTCGAAAAATTCGAAGACATATTTTTTTTAGAAACTGAAGAGCCACATGCATCTCTCAACTACAAAATGAGTTATAGAAACACAAAAAACGAATTCCAGCATGTCTTTGAAGTCTGGCAGAAATGCTGGGGCGGGTGCACTGCAAAAAAATCGTAAACTTTAGAATGTGAGTAAAAAAGGTATGTTGTCAAAAAAGTATGAACTTTCTTTACTGATCAGCTTTCGTGTATATTTTAGAAGTCTAAGATAGTGCGCCACATTTTAATACTTTCTTTTAGCAAGACTATTTAATTTCAGTGGCATTATATTTTATATTTATTATATTTCATAATAAATTAAAATGTTTTAAATCATTTAAAACTTTGTCGATGCAAGTGTTTACTATTAATCGAATTTATAGCAACGAGGGCAGAGTTCATTATTTCCTATTTTGTTTATATATTCCTTGCAAAGGAAGTCTATATGGAAATACTCATGATGCGGAAATACGATGCACTCAGTTGCAAGCACAGCAACCTCTCATTAACAACGCCAGGAGGAATTAACGTTTCCCTGTAGCAACGCTAATTCCTATAGCTATCAACGACGTGGCTTATGAACCAGTATTTGCTTACCACATACATTTTGATTGGATACGTTCTCCCGGTAAGACTTTCTTCTGCAGTTTTCTGTTAGTCTGTGAGGGGGAACATCATCCCCGAGCAACTTTGACTTTTACGTCATCGATTTAATTTCTCTGAAACAAAATGCAGTACACATAAATTCTAAACGACTAACTCGTTGACCCTCTTTCCGTTTTCTTTTAGTCGAACGAGAACTGTATTTAGCTTATTAATTTAATTTTCAAATCGTTTCCATCTAGAAAGTTCCAGAGTGAATCAAGTATAAAGGTGGTAAACATTTTTTTTTTTTTGTAATTCATTAAAACCACATTATACAAAATAGAGAACTTTTCTATCTAAAGATATTTTCCCGATTTGTAAACACAATTTTCCAGCTGATGAAAAGCTTATTTCCACTGTAAGAAAAAAAAAAAAAAAGACAATGATGTGTTTCCAACCACTGGCTCATCAATGCTTCCACACTTCGGTGCTGTTGCATTACCGATCTCCCGATGCTTCTTTTAATGGCTCAAATATATGATAGAGACTATGTTTCAAAGCTGTCCAGTAGATTTCCTCGAGCTTTTCTCTAGTCGAAGCAGCTGTATGTGGATGGACATTATCTTAGAAGGCAAAAAACTTGTTGAATCTGCTAATGACACCCACATTAATATTATGTTGTTGATGAAAGAAGAAGTTGAAAGTAAATTAGTTATTATCATACTTAATCTTTTTTTAAATACTATTTTTTTTTTCCTTATTTTATCCTCACACTTCAAAAACGTAAGTAGTAGCTTACGTCGCTGTTCCAGGAATTCGGTTTTACCTTTCCTATTGTTCTGATATTAGAAGCGCTTTGATTAAAATATTCTATACATTTTAAAATTATTTTCACATATTAAAATAAAACATTTTATATTTATGGAGCCAAAAGACGCTTTTAGAGAAGGATGAGAGGGGATTGACTTCATTTTAAGTACATCGAATTTTTAGCTAAGTGCCTTAGAAACGACAACATTCCTGAGAAGTCGATAGAAGACACAGCCTTCAGGTACTGCAAAGGAATTCCTCTGGTTTCTCTTAAGATCAGAATAGAACTTGGAACCACGTCAAAATGCACAGGTTGGACAAGAGATAATGAATTTTAAAGAGAACCTTCATGATGGAAATATTTGCGAACAATATATGTATATATTGTTTTGACATATAAAATGATAAGAGCAAAATAAAAAGAATTGGGGCAGCGGAAGGAAGGGCTCAGGCCCATTTCGAATGCAAGAGCCATGAAACTGTAATGACCCCCTCCTTTCCCATTACATCTGGTAGCAGTTTTGGATCCACGCCAGCTTCCTGTTTAAAACGCCTGCTAAAATGCAGGATTTTTTGTGGGTGCAAAGCATCACAATAAAGTAAAGAAGGGAAGTAATGATGGTGAAGAAAGAGATGTAAAGGAAGTGAATAAAAATGTAGAGAAAACTAAAACAGAGCACTGGTAAATAGAAAGTTTCTCGTCCTCTCTGTTAGTGTTAAATAATGTATTTAATTTACTCAGTAAATTAAGCAAAGAGCTCCTGAAATTGCTTTCCTGCGCTGTCCAAACACTTTTGGCATTCACTTAAGACAGCTCTGTTCCTTGTAAACATCACATGACAGCCTCAATACGTCTGTAAAGGAGAGACACTTAAAAAGTACCATCTTCAGCATCTCCTAAGCCAAAGCTGCTATTGATAGCTGTTTTCGCAAGATGGCGTGGTGTATACACAATAGGAATGCATATTTTACCACACTTACACACATATATACAGTAAAATCTCAGTATTTTGACACCTAACAAGACAAATTTGTATGCTTTAACATGTCCTGTGTACCTTCTATGTTGCATACCCCTAAATCTTCGAAGCTGGATACCCCTTGAACAATTTTGGTGTGTTATGTATTTATATTTACTTATTTAAGCTTCATTAGCATTTGTCTCGAAAGCTTTAAATGGTTCATTAACAAGTACACAGAACTGTAACATCAAAAGTATGCATTTTTTCCCCCAAATTTGCTCCTGCTACCAGTTTGAACTTAACTGACGTCTATATCTAGCTGTGCAATGGGTCATTAAGCACAGTAGTACGAACGAGTGTGGTTTTCTCTGTTGTACTTCCTCAATTCTTTACAAAATGTAAAATTGTTACTTATTTCCCAGAATATATATTGTACACAACTGTATACTTACTGAAGCAAACAATTGCATTAATTCTCGGTTACTGGAAGAAATATTTGTGTTATTAAAGGCATATATGCTTAGGCTTTCACGGCCGGCGTTGATCCAGTAAAACATACATTGCAGACTTATAGGCCGTGGTCCAATCGACGAGTTAACACCTGACGTTTCGTCCGTTACTCCGTCGGGTGTCTTCAGAGGGCTATGTTGATCTGAAGAGGCCGATGGAGTCAGGTGTTAACTCATCGAATAGACCACGATCTATCAATCCAGAATATATATTCTACAGAGTTATTCTACAAGCAATTGCCGCCATACTTGCCTCCTAAACCCAAGATCGTGCCCAGGAACGATGTATTTTTTCGGGTGTAAAATCCTAAGTATGGCTTCCTTCGGAAGGGAAGTAAAGTCTTGGGTTCCTTGTCGTATATTTACGGCATGTAAAAGTAAAGTCTGAAAGAAGAGGCCTCTGAGGAAAATTTGTCTGCTGGTTCACGTCCTGAATTGAATGGAACGCTGATGATCTGAGATGTTAAAGAGCGTCTGTAAATAAACTTACAAAAAAAAAAAAAAAAAAAAAAAAAAAAGCAATTGTGTTTGGTGTTATTACCACAGCGTGTTGGTGAAGTACAATTTAATTTATTGTATTATATTGAAATCTTTCAAGTATAATATAGAAAAAAGCAATAAAGTCTCAGCAATACCCACTCGCCAATGATGAAATTTTAGACATAATTTGGCTTACGACGAAACATGGTTTTATCCGAGTGGATCTTAAATAATATACGTATTTATAAACAATAAACAATAAATCAGGGCCTCTAGCAAGAGAATTGCTTTAAACAGTTCCACATACAATGAAATGTAAGGTAATATATAAACATCAGTTTGTTATTTTCTTCACAAAAGCAATGTTAAACTCAAAATGGAGTATCCTCTACTATCCAAATGTGGTTTAATACAAGAATTACAATAACCGATCAACATTGTATTTTCAATTGACAGAAGTGTATGGAGTATCCTCTACTATCCAAATGTGGTTTAATACAAGAATTACAATAACCGATCAACATTGTATTTTCAATTGACAGAAGTGTATTTCTATTAGTTCCGAGTCAGACCTGCCGATACTTGCATAGCAGACTTTGGAAACGTTGCTGTTTTCACTCTTTCATTTCTCTGAATCCAGTTGAAAATTAAATTTGGCCTCAAACGTATTTGTAACTCCCTTCAAATAAAACTGATTAATCAAATTACTTGCTCTGATATCTTAAAAGGAAAACGGTAATCAAAGAAAGCTCTAATGTAATGAGGAATTTCTTTTGAACTCCTATTTTTCCCAGGTTGTTAAATGCTTTTCTCTGATAGATATTTTGAAAAAATAATTCTTCTACGATACAGACAGACGTCATTACTCTTTTATATAGATGCCTTGTGGAATTAGAAAAGAAGGTGCTGATTTTGGACTACTAGGATGTCTTTGTTATATATTTTCCGAAAATGGGTTCTATATACTTAGTTTCTGTACTTTGATTTAAAACATTTCGTTCAAAACAACAGGCAGAGAGTCTAGGTTGCTCTTTGGGGTTATATAATTATTCATAAAGCTGTCCATATGAAGATATAAGCTGTCTTGAAAGAAATTAATGGGCGTAGTTCGGTTTCACGCACCTCATAAGACATACTGCATGAAAAATAAATATATCCCCTTGTACAGGGGTTTCACGTTGTTGCATTATCTTATAACGGACAGCTGTCAATTTGAAACGACCCGGCTTTGTGTAAATGCTCCCGTTTATAATTTAGATTATGGGTTATTTATTGTGTATCATCAAATTGACATTTATACTAGCTTACGAAATACTGGCGTTAAGTAAAATGTGAAGCTAGGTTAATATTTGTCTGTGTGTACGGATTATATTTTAAACTATCTAGAGTTTATCTTGAGAGTGGCGGCAACGTTCTGATGTAATTAGGCAGTTGAATATTCTTGCTTGATGATCTAGTTTTACATGATATCACATTCTGACTGACCGCAGAGCCCACTCTTCGCTAAGTATCACATCACACTGTTGTATCAGCTGTTCTAAGATTTGGCTCTTTGCGACACCTTTGCTTTTCGTTGTTGCAAGGGACGAGATTAACAAGATCACAAAGAGATGGCTGTTGGTCTTGAGAGAGTGTTTTGCCAACCTGTTTGAATAAGGAAGAGACACTGCGACAAGGAATACAATACCGCAATGGGTGGCCGAGGTTTGATTCCCTCCAGGTTCGTCCTCCTGACTGAGGTTTTTCCTCAGTCCTGATCAATGGCAAATGACTGGGAGGTGACTTAAACTTAGACCTGTGACGTTCCCTTCTTTAAAAACAGCATTTTCCAATTTATTATTTCATTTCATGTATCATCATTGTCCACCGACTATGATGCCTCAGCAGTAACACGGGCGTTAGACACTATTAAAAAATGTCAATACTTTAAGGAAAATTTGCATTGCTAGGCAAGTGACTTCATCATTTCCGGACAGACTTATATTTTACTGCAGTGAGATGGTTGTTACAAATGATGTCTCAAATAAGAATTTTCACAATAATATTGGATTTGATTGGTAGGGACTAAGGAGAAAATTTCGGTGCATCAGCCTTGCTTCCTCCTACATCTCTGGTAGGGACACCTCCGAGAGAAAGGAATGTAATTAGAGAGACACTGGGCGACCAGGATTCAGGGACGGTGAGGCAGGGACGAAGATGAGGATTCTAAAGTTTGAAATAGAACACCCTGGTGCCTGCAGAGCCCCTCCAAGGACGACGCCGCGATATTAACATTTCCAAAGCGCAGGCCACCGTCACACCGCACGTTGCACCAAACCATTTCGCATTACCCTTCCCAGCGTTCACATCAGCGACCAAGGGAAACTACGAAGAAACTAGAGGCCAGGATGATCGGAGCCTGTTTGTGGCGGATAAGCTTTCTAACTCTCTTCAGATCATTACGAAAGTGATGCATGTCTCTGACATTTTTATAGAAATGAGAAAATTATAAAATAAATTAATAAATAAAGAGTTTCCAGAGTTAGGCCGTTCGCTACGTTTCGAGCTATACACACATTAGTTCTCATTAAAGCTTATCTAGCACACTACATTCAAACTATTAACTAAACGGTTTACGAGGAGAGTTTATTGTTCGTGAACCTATGGCCTATGTACTGCTGGTCCACACGGTATAGCTGACTCATTCATCAAGCAAAACACTTTTTGATGAAAGCATATGACGCATCTCTAACTAATGTGCCGAAGTAAACTTTAGACACATTCAGAATATAAAAAATGGACTATTGTTTTAAGGTAGACATGTATTTAAAATGTTGGCTGGTCTCATAAGTTTGCTCTATGGATTTGAACTGCACTAACCATCCGAAGATACTGTATGTGCTTTGTCAGCTGTTGGGGATCATTAAATACATGTTTGTGATTACCTAAAATTTATCTGCTTGGAATTACAGCAAAATATAATGTTACAGCACCTCCAGGATGATGAGAACAAACCAATCTTCTCTGTATAAAATAATTCGAGATGAAATTAATAATACAAAACTTAAAAACAATATTGATATTCAATCCAATAATGAAGTTTTTATAACTCTTAAAGAATTTAATCTTAATAATTCCCATTCAACACAAATCTTAAAACAATTGTCAATAAAGATATTAATAGCAAACAAAAACATCTAATAAAACAAATAAATATAAAAATCACAAATTAAATAAATCTATATCTATGATCCCACAAATCATAATTTTACATTAAACTATTTAAGTGAATTTTATATTCAAATAGAAACAAAATCTCTTTTTAAAATTAAAAAAATTCAAAGGAAATCAATGTAAAAATAATAGCAAATATTTGCGACTATAACCTCTTACTGCACAATAAATACCTGAATATATTAATCGATGTTGAATGTAAGAATATAAAAATAAAGATTAAGCAGCACTAAAAAGGGAAAAAGATAATAAACCCACCCTATTATTCATTAATTAAACCAATTTCACCTAACAAATTTAAAGGAGGAGGAGCAGCTATATTACAAGACAATATCAATAATCATCACAAAGTTATTCCAAGTATTAACCTCATCAACCCTTTCATTATTAATCTACGACTTCCTAATCGCTCATAAACAATATTGGTAAGACAAATCAAGTTCTTATTATATTATGTGATGTCACAGAATATTACTTATCTTTATACTAGATTCTATTAGGATTTAAAAAAAATATATTCTAGTATAAAGATACGTAATATTCCAGAATTCTTGTCCGTGGGGCTTATTGTTTCTTTAGAACTGAAAGTTGGGCAAAATTCTTGTGGGCACGGTTTAATCCAGAGTTTACTCATTTTTGCCAATCATTTAGAATTGACAGACATTTGAATTATGGTCAAGTTTTTTATTTATTTTTATTTTTTTAAATTGTTTATAATAAATAGGATTTGATCAGTAGTAGTTAAATTATTATTCTCTAAAGTTTTATTCTTGATTATTTATTTGTTTTATCTTTAATTTGAATGTGAATTTTTGTCATTTAAAATGACCTTTATGATTATTTATTTGCAATGGATAATATTACTGATATGAACTAAATTTAGATTTGATATATATTAATGAGATTGGATAATATTGTGCCAGCATCCGCACTTATACAATAATTCTAAATTAATATAGCTCTCTTAATATAATTAATATATAAATATATACAATGACAGTTGAGTTTATTTTAATATTATGTGATGAAATTTTATTATGATATTAATGGTAAATTTGTAATTAGTGTGAAGTGAAATAAAGTATTATGAAATTAAAGTTTTAAATTAGGATTAGATACCCTATTATTTTTAGTGTAAATTAATTAAACTTGAGTATTAGGAGCTAAGGTCTTGAAACTCAAAGAATTTGGCGGTATTGAAGTCTGTTTAGAGGAATCTGTTATGTGATCGATACTTCTCGTTGAATCTTACTTGGTTTTATTTTTGTATACCGCTGTTTAGAAAATAGTATTAAGATTATTTTTTTGGTATATACTTTTATAAGAATTCAAGTCAAGGTACAGTAGTAGCTAAGTTGAATCATGGATTACAATAAATTTAATTTATTATGGAATATTAATGTAATATTAGTTTTGAAGGTGGATTTAATTGTAGTATTTTGAACATTGTTACAATAATTAGAAGCTCTATAATATGTATACATCGCCGGCCATTCTCGTTAGTAAGATGAGAGAAGTCGCAGCAAAGTAGATGCATCGAAAGATGTGTCTAGAAATTATTATTATTATTATTATTATTATTATTATTATTATTATTATCATCATCATCATCATCATTGTCATTGTTGTTGTTGTTGTTATTATTATTATTATTATTATTATTATTATTATTATTATAATAAAGTCTTTCTTAGTGGTTCTTTTTGTCTTACTTATAGATTACACGATTTATACTTTTGTTCTCCTAATACCAAACAATGAAGCTGTAACTTTTTCATTTCATAATTTAACGAAGCTCCTGCGTGACGTACTTTTTATAGTGCATACGTTACTTATTTCATGGAAATGACAACTTTTCTTTAGAGATAGGACTACCCACCTTCTTAGGACAGTTATTGTGATGTGTCCATGACTTGTTTATTTACTGTAGACTGCGAGAAACGTGTGATGGACAGGCGGTAGGTCCCACTACTAAGGGGAAGTGACAGCTTTCCCGCCTCTGTCTCCTGTTGCTGACACATTAGCCACTCAAGATCCTTTGTTGTTTCTGACGCTTATCTCTCGCTTTTCCTCTGCCACCTGACGCAGCATTTAAACTTGCTTAGAGGTATAACCATTTCTAAAGGCAACAGCTTCTAGTCGTGCTGTTTTCAGTTTTCCTCACTTTGTTTTTTGTGGCGAGTTTTATTTTTCTCACCTAGTAAATTAAAATAAACATTTACTGTGTTATTATTTTTATGTGTTATTTATTGTCGCTTTGACTGCATTTATCTTCTCGCGACGTTTTGTAGATTTGACTGAGTTCTATATGTGTAAGTCTGGGTTATGAATGGAGTGAAATTAAATGAATTAATTGTGGCATCTTAAAGGTATCTGCCGTTCACCTTCTCAGGGTAAAGAAAAACTCCGTAAAAAATCTTATGCTTCACCTAACCGCTAATCGTACCCAAAGCTTCCGAATTAGTAAAGGCAAAGACTGCCACAAGACTACGAAGGTCGTCTGTTTATAAATTATGTAAATTGCTATAAACAATTAAGTCCCTTGCTGGCGTTTCAGAAATAATGCTGCAGGAGGAGTGCCCCATCTTCCCACGATATTCACAGATCTTCTTTCCTTGACTAAATATTTCCACTTTTTGCAAAGTTTGGTATGGTAGAACTTCTCTCCCACAAGCCAACTGTATAATGCCCTAAAGCATCGATTTGCATTTTTTTCCCTCTTGCAAATTAATTTTTATGAAATACTTCGTTCATCGTTCTAAACGTTTTAGGGAGGTATTACTACAAATCAAAAACCGTCGTGATAAAGAACCCTATTCCTTCATTGCCACAAACGAGGGCTTTTTCGTCACACTACATCACAAAGACGCTCAAGAACTGTAATATACGTCTTCTTTTATTAGAATGAATTTAAAACGTACCTGGCTGTGTTCTATGTCAGTCACAGTCGATCAATTACTACTCCTGCACAGCCGCATTTTGCCATACGCCTGGGAACATATAATGTATCCCACAATGCAGAAAAATTGCATAAGCAGCCAGGCAAATTTCGAGTTCATTAATACTCTTACTATTGTAATGTACCGTCCTATTATTGAAAATCAGAAATTAAAAGAAATGTTCAGCACGCACCTCATTCCTGAAGTTATGTCGTGTATTTTACAAAAACTCCATATTTTGTTTCTACGAACAAGTTGAACTACTGGACTGTCGCATCAACAGATTCAGAAGAACTAAATTGCAGCCTGTTACCCCTTCCGTTTCGTGACAAAGTTTAAAACCAAAAAATAAAAAAATCAAAGCAAAAAGAAAAAGGGTTTCGTGAATATTGTGGGAAGGTTTTATTTCCCACAACTGTCACTACAGAAATCAAATCAGACTCTGCTGTGTCCGAGATCTTGCGCGTCTATAGGAGCGAAGAAGAAATATCAAGCGAAAGAGAACAATAAGAAGGAACAATTGAGACAAGCGGTGTGATGAAACTGCAGGGCAAGAAAAAGTGTGGTAGAAGAGATGACATTTTCCCGAGAAAGGAAAATAGGTTTTCCTGATGTGAAGCTTTGAACATACTCCGAGGTTGCGGATGTTAGTGGCAAAAAGTTAAACGAAAATGACAGAGTAATGGAAATGTACTGTAGATAACGAAATCGGCACTTTTTTCTTACTCAACGGCAAATATTTAGCTACATTTGCTACCGGTCTTGAGGGAAAAAGAATTGAAGATTTTATTAAATTTTTATTCTTAATTTTTAATATTGCGACACGTAGAATTTTATAACTAAATTTCTGGACGTTTCTTATACTTGTGCCCATATTAGTTTTCAGTTTGAATGTACAAGTGGAAATCGGTTGAACTTTAATGGAGCAGAATTCCTAGTAAGATTTGAAATCAGGTTTCGCTGACGCAGACATATCCTCAGCCATGTTTATCGTGCCAACAGTTTCATTTCTGTAGGAAGGGCGTGTTATGCTTCCTATTGTATATTTGGGTTTTGTGTAGCTTGCCGAGAGTACATCCCAAAGGTGTTCTAAACGTTCTCGGCCTGACTCAGATGTCGTGTGAAGATGACCATATTACCATGATATTGTTAAGTTATCATCTTCAGATGGCACGCTGTAAAAATTTAGATGCGTAAGTGTAGTTACTTGTTTGTGACAATCTTGTAAACAAATTAGTGTCAACTTTTTCTACAAAATGGGTAAAACTCAAATACGAAATGTGATGTACTTCGTGTTGAAGGGTTGAACTACAACAGAAATACAAAAGGAGTTAGATTTCACATTAAAGGAACCTTCCTCTTCGTTGTCGACGTTAAAAAGTGGGCTCTGAATTTGAGAGGTCATGCATCCATTCAAGATGATGAGCGCTCAGGACGTCCCCAAACTGCTACAACCAACGAAATTGTGACAGAAGTGCACAATGTCGTACTCCATGATCGCCGATTGAAGATACGCCAGTTAACTGACATTGTAAAGAACTCGATAGGCCGTATGATTAAATTTTACACGAAGCTTTGGGTATAAGAAAGCTTTTCGCTCGATAGGTGGCGCGTTTATTAACAACGGATCAAAAATGCATTCGAATGAACATTTTGCAACAGTGTATAGACTGGTTTAAGCGCAATTAAAACGAGTTTCATAACAGTATATGATACATTGATTCATCACTACACGCTAGAGACGAAGAAGCAGTTCAAACAATGGGTGACAACAGGTGAAAGTGCAAGCAAAAACGGTTCTATTTGCAGGAAAGCTATAGTTATGGTTTTCTGGGATTCTCATGCTGCCGGTGCTCGCAGACTACCTTCAGAAGGACAGAGTGATAACGGAGAGTATTATGCTTCATACTGGATCAACTATTCAAGCTTGTGAAAAACAAAGTTGTCTTTCATCACGATAATGCGCCTTCACAGACGTCAGGAATTGTTGCTGCAAAACTGCATGTCATTTGCTTCCAAATTCTTCCACATCCGCCATATTCATCAGATTTGGTTTCCAGAAATTACTTTTTGTTCCAAACATGAAGAAATGGTTGAGTGGACGAAGATTCACGTAAATTCTGTAAACCTTTTCATTCATCATAGAGTTTGAATAACTTATCAACGCAGTGGTTAATTATTCTAGTTGGAATTCGTGTTTTTTGCCAAATAATGGAAACTTCTTGAATAACTAATGCTACAATTTTCCTTTGTTGTAAGGTTTGCAACTCTTACATTGTAGAAAAAAAAAACACTTAAAACTTGCCGGTTCGAAGGTAGTTTAGCTCCGACCTTTTCATCGGAGATGTAGCTAAGAGAGACATAAAAATCTTTTCTAAACTTGCGTGATAAACTACCTGAAGAAGTTGATTCCATTTTACAAGTATAAGAAAAACACGCCATGAAAGTAATTTGAAACAGCACGGGCACCGGCTTAAACACAGACTTGAAATAATAATTGAATAATTACAAAACAAGTCCAGAAAAAGATATAATAATAATAATAATAATAATAATAATAATAGTTATACATATTATTATATGTTTATCTAATAATATTACAAAAAATTAGTTTCTGGGCTAAAATGTCAAACCTTCATTGTCATGAGGTTCACCTTGCAGTTGTCCGATTGAGCTGAAAATTTGCACCATATCTTTTTTTTAACAATATAAGAAGGTGGAAGCAGCACAATTTTAATTTTCGGAAAATCACCTATAACTACGGCCTATCCGCACGCACGCGCGCGCACACACACATTTATTACATATTGCTCCTCTATAGTGCAAAATTGTACATTTAAATGTTTTATTTATCTAGGTGCAAAGAGTAATTACAATTAAAAAATTGAAAATGTTTTATTTTCATCATTTGAAGTACTTTTATTTAATCTGCCGCACTAACTCGGCATGTTTGCGTTACCCTATACAGTGTTGCTGATGGCTTGTTCTATCTTTCGCTCCTCCCCTTTCTTGTCACACTAACAGACATGAAATTTTGATGTAGACTCTATTGCTTACTAAGTTAGCTATGGCTAATGATGCAGAATCCATGTACAGGATACACAAAATATATGAATTCAAGGGATATATATTGCACGTCTCGCAATTTTAAAATATATTTACACACACACTTATATACACGAGAGATAAATCATAAGTAATAGTAACTATTTCTTCTTTTTTTTTCTCGCAAACAATGAACAACACGAAAAATCAACATATATGATTGAAAGTATTTCTGTTACTATGATAAGTTTTTAAATACTTTGTCATGCATCTTTTCCATATTTGTTAACTTAACATTTAACTTCATTTTGGTTTTAGTGCTTACCTACTTATAATGCAAATCCTCAAAGGTGCCGTATCATTTAAGACGGTGGATAGTCACGTTATATACACATCGTTTGTTTACATTATGCTATAGCTCTCTTCATATGACGTCTTTCGTTTTCTTTACGAACTTAAAGGTACATCAGTAAAGTAAACAACTGACGGCTTCCTACAGCTAGCGTTATTTAAACCTGTAGTCGCAACTAGGCAAAGTGTTGGTGCCCAGACTTCATTCCCTAGTTAATAATATGTAAAATGCTTGGCATATTCATCATAAACGTTTTTCTTCTTGTGACTGCAATTATAAAAATAAATCTGAACTTCTCAATATGGAATTCCTTCTAATTTTTGACATATATTTTTAAATGTAATATAGTGAATAAATGAGCGATAAATTTAGATAGATCGTATAGATTTGAGTCCGAAAAACAATCGGTACAATTTTCATTAATTTTTTTACAAGGAAAAAAGCATCTAAATTTTCAAATAATGTTATTTTTGGAAAAATGTTATCAAAGATAAATGAGCAATGTTTTTACATATTTAGTACATATCTGGTCCATAATTCAAACCTTTTAACCAATCCTTCCTCATTTTCTTTTAGTAAAGCAATGTAATAACTATTGCGGTTGTACCAATGAAAATATTTTGAAAACTTTTTTCAAATCTCCATCGATTCCAAAATGACAATGAAAAAAATGAATTTAAACGCTCTAGCGTTCGCAATTTTTTTTCTAAACAAAAGGAAGCATATAATCATCAATTAACAAATGACTTGTCGAGTTTGGACCATTGATGGTGGGGGTTAACCAAAAGCGAAATTTTAAAAATTGCTCTAGCTGCACTAATATCTATTTTTTCGCAACGAAACTCGCTATATACCATTTAAATAAAATAAGAAAATCAGGGAAATCGAGCCATTAGGAGTAGGGATATATCTGAAAACCGAATTTTAAAAAGAAATCTAGTGTTTACTTTTCTAATTTTTTTGAAAATAAAGCACATTTAATTCAAGGTATTAATTGTACTTATAGCGACGCATATGTTGTACATTGAACAAATCATTGTCCTGAAGATATCACTGGGAAATATCAATGTAATATGTGTGTGAGAATTATATTTGTATATAAGAGCGCCATGTAACAGCAGTCAGAAAAGGTTTGCATTTTATGCTTTTACTACAATTAAAATTAAAATTAATTTCAAAGCCGCTGAAAATCGATGAAACTTTCGTTTGTTTACTGTTGATTGTGTATATTTGGTTAGTACATTGTATTTATTATTAAATAGTAACATGTTTTTGTTTTATTGAAACTTATTGAGCATCTTCTTAAATATATAATGTAACTTTCTGTTATTTCTCTTTTTTTCTTTCTTTCTTTTTAATATAAAGGTGATATATATATGACTCAGTTTATAAACACGATTACATTTAAAAATACCCAAATATTATTGCTTTATCTGTCAGGGATCATATATTTAATTTAATTAATAGCATACCATTGTTTATGGTTTAATTTCAATAATAATAATAATAATAATAATAATAATAACTGTAAACTGTTTTTCTTTTGTGATACTTATAGATTGCAAGAATTCTAATTTTGTTCTGGTAATACCGCACAGTAATTGCATAACTTATCTCATTTCATTAATTAATAAGGTAAATTTGGATTTTATATATTGTTTTTAAAGTTACTCTTATAAGTGAGAAATTCACCAATTTAGGCAGCTCCTGCAGGACAGACTTTTCTTGTTTTTTCCTCACTCTGGCCTTATTAGGCATATTTTTGCATATCGATTATCCTTCTATCCAATTTGGCCTTCAGTGCAGTTTTTATTGTACCCCTATTGATATTCCAAGCAGATCACTTACTTTAATTCTGCTGCTGCAGGAACTATTAAAACGTACAAGCTCACCCATTTTTAATGCAATGGCTCCAACATACACATTTTAAGGGATGCGCAAATTAATAACATTCATTGGAATTTTACAAATGGACATTTTTCTGAAAGGTAATCTTTAGTTCGATCTCTGAAGACTGTCCTGAAATCCCCCAATGAAACTGACTACAGGGTTGCGCTTTACAAAACAAAATGTGCCACCCTACTTTACTAATATTTGGAAAGAAACAAGTGCATACATATGATCACATTAATAGTATTCTGTCTGGGGCATAACAACACTGCCGTATATAAATTTTCAATTTAAAATCCCCAAGGAACAAGGAATCCCAAAGTGTCATGATGTGGCGATTATAAAAATTGTATTATAGAGTAATTGTCAATATCAGCGTATGGGCCAGTTTGTTTTAAAAGGCTAATCAAGTCCGTTAAAGCAAGAGTAGAAGGGGGGAGTAAAGGAAATAGCGATTGGTCTACGCATTATACGTGGCTAACAGTTGCCTTTATTTTGCAAAAATAGTTGAGGAAAAGCAATGTTAGTGTTAGGACGCACTACAAGCCGTTCCTCTGCCCAAGTGACGCCTAGGAAGTCACCCCGGGCTCATCAAATATGTAAGGTAAACCAGCAGGATTATATTGTGTAGTCTTAAAGTGTTGATCTAACTTATCACCCAATATGTGTTTTCAGTTGCATTTACGTCCCCGTCTCTTCCCGGTAAATTTCTACATTTTTATAGAATTTAAATAAATGACCACGTGATAGTTAAATTGGGGAATAAAGAAGAATAAGTTTGGTTTTGGGTGGTTATTTAATAGCCCTAAAGCGGTTGTGACAATATCCTACCCAAACAACTACCATGTCCTTAAATTAAACCTATCTCAAAATGGAGCAATATGCATAAAGTTATGCCGCTTTTATCGTCATATGCTCCTACTTCTTTGGCAGGTAGTATCCCAAAGTCTGAGAGCTCTTATGGGGCAGCTGTAGCCTAGGAGGGCATAGTTTTTTTGTACGCTTTAGCGCTAAAGCGCGGTGGAATTAAACGGATGTTTTTGCATTAATGAAACAAGCGAGAGACATGGGCCGGGAGCCGACTGGTATAACTAACGATGCCGATTACCAAACACATGTACGTCCCATGGGCTGAAACGTTGCTGCGTTACTGAAATACCTGGCTAATTCAAAATGAGGTGATGTAGGTACGTATGGGGTTCGATTTCAGTCGGGGGTTAAGTTAATTAGGACAGAGAGGGTTGTAAATGGCCGCTTGCATCTGCAAACTTGGTCGGTCATGTATAATGGAGAGATCCGCTTTAATTGAGGTACGTCAACTGACGTGGAGGAGGAGCTGTGCACTCGGGCAGGAGGGAGGGACAAGTGATGGACTAGTGCAGGCGTTGGATTCATTGGTATCCAGTACAAACTTATCGTGTGTTACGAAAACAGAGCTTTAAATTTGCAACACTATAGAAATGTCCGTCTTTTCCCTCAAAATTGCACATTCTACCAATTTTAACAAGGAAAAAAATTAAATATTCCTACACCAAACTTTAATCACATTTGTTATTAAATTAATAAGAAAAATCAGAGTGCCAAACAAGTATTGATCACTTGCGCGGTTTTTTCTTGTGCAGTGATTACCGTTAAGATGTAGATTACAAGTACTATTTTACGTCGACTATTTTACTTATGTATCGTTATCATAAAATCGATAAATAAAATAAAACAAAATTTTGAATTTTGACCAACCACAGCCGGATATCGCAGTGAAATTATCGTAAAGTCATCGAATCTATTTATCACACGAAGTGCATTTGTCTTGTGGTCAGAGTAGCTAACTCTGTACCTCCATTATATAATTCCTGAGCATGTATCATTGACCACTTTTCTGTGTTTTCAATAATTGTACATTTATCTAAATGTTTGTTCACTTAAGAAGATGTTTTTGCATATTCAGCCAAACAGTCTGAAATTATTTTAAATTATGTAACAACAACAGCCGCGGCAACCATAAATTCTAATAAACACGTTATAAAGAATGGTGAACTGCTATCTCTGTTTTTGTTTTTCTCAATTGGTGTTGATAAATCGAACGGTAGAGATTGAAATAGTCGACTTTCGTCTATTTCATTTCCATGGTTTCTGAATAGGTAAGCATACGTTGAATATATAAGGTTGTTACAAAAAAAAAATTCCGTTACGTTTTAAGCACTAATATTACCCGAGAATGCTGCCCAACACCAGCACAACTACAACAGGATGTTGCCGAACAATTAGATATAGGATAGAATGTAATTAAAAGTATAGAACTGTAATGTCCACCTGATGTATCCAAAGTCAGTCACAAAATATATGTATATATATTGAACTATCTAACAGCTGGTCTGATTTTAGGAGTGGTGTTTCGACAAGCAGGGTAACGTAGATATATAGAGTATAGGATTTTCAGGCAGTTGGTGTACTTCAAATCGATGAAATTTAACGATTAAAACGAAAGAATACATACGAAAGGATGCATACATAAATTCAGGTATATATAAATACACACGTTTACACATATAGTTTAATTTTGAAGGCTGCACAAAACATGCTTTGTACTGTTATTCTTATGTCATTAGAGTATATTTTTCAAAAATCAGCTGCCATATTCTCTTTAAGGTTTTGAGCCTTGATTTGAGAATGTGAAACAGTGATTTAGAAGATGTTATGGCTTTTGCTCAGTACTCTCTGAACTTCTACAGAGCGGTGATGTTATCTCTTCCATTAATTGAAGAGAAGAGTTGAAGCAGCCGTCAAGATACTGCGGTAGGTTAAAATTAGCTGCATTGAATCTGATAGAAACAGCTAAAGAAAGGTCGGAGAAAATATAGACGTGTTTGTGACAAGTAACTGACAATACTGAGGATCGGATTTCATATCCGAGACGATACAGTGGTTCTTGTGATGTATAAAGTCTATATTTTGGATTTTTTCGGTTCACTCAAAAATGATAGTTTTAGAAATCAAGCGAGATAGATTTTTATTTATTGGCCACCAGAGGATAATAACTAAATGTAAAGTTGGGAAAAATATAGTGAGCGATAAGATTGTGAGACAGATCTCCTACCCGACAAGGAAACATATTTGCGTATTGAATAAATTATAGATAATTAATATTGCTTAATGCTTCCTATGTTGTAAATAGAATGAAGTATACTCCAGTATTAATATCTAGCAGCCATGGTATATAAATTCCTAAGGGTAAGCAGATGAATAAGTTCTATAAATTAAATCATGAACGTGTAAGAAAATTCCCTGTAAAAACAAGTGAATGCAGAATATCATGTAACTTGGTGCGGTTGCCTTTTGAGCCTCCAGCGAAAGACACGATGGAACACAATAGAATAGTGCACCTGGCAAGAACGGGCTATAACAATACCCTTTTGTGTTTTAGAGACGCTACTAATCTTTTAGGGACAGTTGAACATTTCTAAGGAAACGGTAACGCAGGTATTGGCGAGAATGGGTTCCTTTCACTTAGACATCGGTTAACCACGCCCTCACCAAAGAGTTGAAAAGTTTAAAGTTAGCGCGTATGAGAGGATATTTGAATGTGTTGAAGGCTCAGTAACCCGTGGGCGCTATTCTATGGACCCCGTGAGCTCTGAGGACCAAGTGGTGACATTTTTGAAGTATAAAAGGGGAAAGTATATATTCTAAAATCCTCGTGAATGCAGGCAGTTCCCGATTTCAATTCACGCATTCTCCAGTTAAGCATTCTTCAGTAGTCATTTCGGGCACTTAGCAAACATTACAGTTCAGGCAGTCGTGTAGTTCACTCAGATGCACTTCATGTGGTATCACACAGTTTAGGCAGTCTTTATAAGCAGACAATAAATCACGCATCGAGAGGCGTTCTGATAGCAATTTATTCCTGACATCAGGTGCACATCAATGTAATGTCCGTATATCTTGAACTTCAAGAATCTCACACGAACTGCCACGTATTTCGCATAAACAATTAAAGCCGGCGGCCACAGCAGCGCACCAACAGACATCGAGATGACATAGTGAAAATAAACTCAAATACCAATCCAGGCAGCAAAGAGTTCTTATTACCTATAATACTTCCTGTCCTTATCCTCCGTCCCGCGACCCCGAGAGCGCGAAACAGCAAAATTATGGCGTCACAGGTCATTGTCATCTGTGACGTTTGATTACTCGTGACCGCGACGAAAAGAAACGGTTGCAATAATAATATACATAAATTATAGGTTTAAAATGTAGCAAATAAGGTTAAAATATTTCAGGAACAGTAAAATGATATCGAATCACTATGCATAAACTGAAACACGCCCAATAGTTACTTTCTGTTATTTATTGCAGCCAGTTGTTATTGCATATTCGTTGTTAGTTTAGTGCGCTGGAAGTAAAGTATTCGCGCATCGTCAGAAATTCCGACGAGTACAGAAGACCAGAGAGGTGCGTTTAGTAATTTTGACTGTTAAATGTGTTAAAGAGCGAAAAATTCATCGTCGCTTTCTGTTGTGTCCATGAACATAGTTTTATTTATTGTATCAGAAATTGTTTTTTTTTATTTCATTTTTTTTAACTTTCTTCCATAGAAGAAAGAAGGGACTGCATGTCACTTAACTTGTGTTACAATGGAAGAGAGATTCCAGATACGCATGTCACTGAAAAGCAATCCACGCCAGGACAGGCCCACCGCGTTATTATCCTGATGTTATTGATGGTCTTATGCGAGAAAGATATTCGTGTTTTGATAACAGCGAAAGATATTCGTGTTTTGATGTGTTTAGTGTTAGTTACATATAGCAGCAATAAGTGTTCGCTGTAGGTTCCAGGAACGAAGCCTCAAAGAATGGTCCCCCTCTAGGTCGTCTACGGTATTTTTTCATTTGCCATATATATTTAAAACCAATTTAATTAAATTTTCCATTGACATTTTGTTTAGATCTGGAGTAACTCGCAATATGTTGCTTTCAGAGTCCTGGTGCTGGTCGCGAACCATAGACTAAGAAATGCAGACATCGTCGGGGAAGGTACGATCATCCACGCAGTGCTGGGCAGTGCAGTCGCTAAGGAAATCCTTGCAGATTTATCTAATACGCATGCTCACTCCTCTGCCTCCTGGAGTTACTCGCAACTAATTGCTGGCTTGTGCAGCTAATCCTGTAGGATTTGGGAACCCGACATGTTTAGCGCTGTTGAAACCGCCATTTAGATAACTGGTCGTTATTCCGGACGATAAAAAACGCTTAACCTAATTTTCTTCTCCGCAAACTTTCTAAGATAGGGGATCTTAGAGATATCTTCTATTATACCCTTCTTTTTAATATAATGGAACACATAGAAGTTTATTAGTTTACTGGTATAAAATTCTGAAATTAATAACGTTTTTATGTATTTACAATGTTAATAACACAGAGCATATAACTAAATACGGTAGATGCTGTTATAAAATGTGTAAGAGAAAATTTATGAACAGTCGTTTCGGTATGTTACAGATATAGTGCTATTTTTGGTAGGCGTCCGCAATTGGACGCAAGCCGCGTTGCCAGGGGTCACGCGAGTCGCCGGCTCCGTCGATGGACAATTTCACAACAGTAGTTTTATTTCGTGAGGAGCTATAGATAATGTTGGAAATGATGTCATCTACGTCTGACATATCTGATATCTTTCAATGATATTTTCATTCACTCAACATGACTCAGCTTCTGTAATCCTTCCCATTTCTGACCCGATAAAAGCATAAGTGAGACTAGTTGATTTTTTCTGAATTGATTAGAATGTATAGATATTACAGGAAGTAAAGTGATATATCGATTACATATCAGATAGGCATAGTTAACTTGGGTACTCAAGAAAATTGTCCAGAATGACACTAGATTATGAATATCTGAACAAAGAGAAGTATGTTGGCTGTGATCTTCAAGGGCGTCACGTCTTCAAGGGCGGCGAACGTGTCGGTTCTGGTGGAGTAGTGGTTATCATACTTGCCTCCTACACCCAAGATCGCGGGTTCGAACCCGGCCAGGATCGATGGATTTTTTTGGGCATAAAAATCGTAAGTATGGCTTCTTTCGGAAGGGGAGTAAAGCCGTCGGTCCCGTGTCGTACATTTACGGCACGAAAAAGAACCTTAAGCCTGAAAGAGAGGCCTCTGAACAAAATTTGTCAGCCGTTTCACGCCCTGAGTTGAATGAGACGCTGATGACCTGAGTTATTAAAGAGCGTCCGTAAATAAATAAAACAAAACAAAACAAAACAAAACAAAAAAACGGCGAACGCTGGCGTTGCGTAGCAGACACTTATTTCCATATACATTCTTTGTTCGACAGCAAATTTCGGCTCCATTAACATATTGTGCCTTAAAAATGAAGTGCTCCATGAACATGTTTGGACAAATACATATTGGAAGCCGCACAAACTTTTCAATCTATCTTATTGCAAACAGACATTTATATTTTCAGACAATAAACTTCTTCCTAACGGATTAGACACAAAACTCTGTGTATTACAGCATCGACAATACTACAAAAGCTCTAGTTTCATACAGGAGACTATTATATGTTGTTTTTTTTTTTAATACATAAAACTCGTATACCAAATGGTTTAAATCTTACGTATTAATTTTTTTCCCCCACATTCTCATTTCTAGTTTCACCTGTTTCCAGCATAACGTTACATTCGATACTCAATATTTACTTTTATCACCTTCACTTGTCTTCGTAGACCATAGAAGAGGTCGACGAGTTCGAAATATAGCGATTTCAAGTGTGACTTTTTTCTTAAGTGTGTTATCCTTTTAAATCTTTTATTACTGTTTATATATACAGTAATTATAAAAGCAGAAAAGGATAAAACACTAAGAGAAAATCACACTTGAGATCACTATATTTCGAACTACTAGAGTTATTCTATGGCAAGAAGACAAGTTAACACAATGGGAAAAAAACTTGCATAGAACTACTTTTTCTAATACATGTAGGAGCACATCTGTCACTCAGGAGCTGAGTAAACTAAGCAACTTATAACATTGCAATTATGGTTTCATTAATTAATAAAATGAAATAACTTATGCATTATTATGTGGTAATAGGGGAATAAAATTACAGACCGCCATGGGTGGCCAAGGTCGTTAAGGCGCGGATTCGGGAGTGAGAGGTCTGGGGTTCGATTCCCACCAGCAGTATCTACCAGAGTTTTTTTTTTTAAACTTTTCCTTAGTCCCCATAAATGGCAAATGCCCATGAGGTTACCTAAACTTAGGTCTGGAACGCTTTCTTCCTTTAAAAAAAAAAGAATTTCCCAATTTATCATTTCATCTCATGTAGTATCAGTGATGTCACCAAGGGCATTAAACACTATTAAAATAATCAGAATTCTTGCAATCCATAAGCATAAATAAAGAGAAACCACATTTTTAGAATTATTGTTGAGATTAAATCACAAAAATTAATAGTGTCCTATTAATTAAATGAAATATATGACCGCTGGTAGAAAGCTACCTACATGTACTGTGTGGGCATTTTAAACATGTTTAAATGCAATCATGTTTATGAACTGAGCTCTTTATATCATCTTTACATTCACTAAAATTGTGATAAAATAACAGTGTTTCCAGTTGCATTGTGTATTTAAGAAGAGGTTCATATGAAACACAAAACAATACGATGAACTAGCCATATATATACACACAATAAACAATCAAAAGTTTCATTGATTTTCATTGCCTTTGAAATTTAATTTAAATGTTATTGTAATGATAACATGTAACGCAAACGTTTTCTGAAAGTTATTACAGAGCGCTCTTACATACAAATATAATTTTCAAACACATATTGCATTAAAATTTCACATTTGCTATCTTCACGACGATGTTTTAGTTAAATATGAAACGTATGCCTCTTTTTAAATAGGTTTACATGTTGAATTAATTTGTCCGATTATTTTAAAAATTATGGAAAAAAATTAAACGTAAGAGCGCTTTTTATATTTCGGTTTTCAAGTACACCCCTGTTCCTAATGGTCCAATTTCCCTAATTTTCATAAACTATTTTTCTTATTTAATTTAAATGTTATATACATATATGTATATATATATATATATATATATATAATGGTATTGTACAATTAAAATCGCTAGAGTAATTTTTAATTGTTGGGTTTCAGGTAAACCCCCATTTCTAATAACCTGATTTCACTGATTTTTCAGAAATTATTTTTCTTACTTGATTAAAGTGGTATATGACGAGTTTTGTGGTGAAAAAAAAACTTTGGTGCTTCTAGAGCGATTTTTAATTTTGGGGTTTCCGGTAAACTCCAATTCCTATTGCCCAATTTCCATAATTTTCAGAAGATATTTTTCTTATTCTATTTCATATCCCTACACCTAATGGTCCGATTGTTCTGATTTTCGGAAATTACTTTTATCAATTTATTTTTTAGATATCTACTGTATTTCGTTGAACAAAATAAAAATTTTCGGCGCTAGAGCGATTTTTAAATGTTTTTAAAATATTTCACTTTAGGTTAACTACCCAATCCAATGGTTCCATTAACAAACTCCACGAATCATTTGTTAATTGGTGGTTATATGTAGGGTTTCGTTAATAAATGACAAAAATTGCGACCGCTAGAGCGTTAACTGGCACGTACATTAGATATATATATATATATATATATATATATATATATATATAATATAAAATAAGTAACTCTATTAACAATGTAACAAATTAACAGTAATTATAAAAGCAGAAAAGGATAAAACACTATGAGAAAGTCATACTTGTAATCGCTATTTCGAACTACTAGAGTTCTTCTATGGCAAGAAGACAAGACTGATATTGTGTCTATATAAGTGAAATTGGCTATGAGTGCTAGGAGCTATAGCGGACAAAGGCAAGTGAACTAATATTCCGTTAGGACAAACACCAGTAATAGCACAATAAGAAAGAAAGCCAACGTGCCTTGTACATGTAACTAATTGCTTAGAATGGTACTTACATTTGTTGAACCAAAATTTCATAACATTATCTTAGATAGATATCTTAGTATAAGATGTATTAAACAATAACGTGTATTAGAAAGCACAGAGATGGTAAGTAATACAATTAAAAGAATAATAGATAAATAGTAAAGAAATGGAAAGCAAAACACGCAAAAGCAAATTTAAATTAATAGGCAAAGTTAAAAGCAACACCATAGGTGCAAACAATATAAAAGAAAAAAAAAATAAAGTAACACTATTAACAATGTAACAAATTAACAGTAATTATAGAAGCTTTAAAAGGATAAAACACCTGCCCTAGCGCCCTTTACTACTTTTTATTTAGCACACTATGTTGTTTTTCTTGGTTTGCTTAGGGCTGCCTACTAATTGTCACGGATAATTTTTCTCATAAATTTTCTATCCCCGAGGCACTCCAAGAGCTAAATTTGGAAAACTCATCTGAGAATGTTTGTAATATGCCAGGTTTATGCCTCGTAATCTGTGCATTACTTCCTAATTGCTTCTGGAAAATTTTTGACAGGCATATAAAACTAATTAATATACACTTCATTTTTAAGCGTCATTATTCTGTTTTTAAAACATTATATTTTTAATCTGGTAACTTATATGAGACAATATTTTATTTCAAACCCAATATTCTTTTCAACATGGTGTTTTTATGTAGTTTTGCATGTTTAATTCAATGTAGACATATGTTTAATAATAATAATAATTGTAATAATAATAATAAAAGTAATAATAATAGTAATAATAAAAGTAATAATAACAGTAATAATAATAAAAATATAATAATAGTAATACTAATATTAATAATAATAAAATATAATAATAAAAGTAATAATAATATTAAAAGTAATAATAATAGTAATACAAATAGTAATAATAATAATAATAATAATAATAATGAAAGTAATAATAATAATGAAAGTAATAATAATAATAATAATAATAATAATAATAATAATAATAATAATAATAATAATAATAATAATAATAATAAAAGTAATAATAAAAACTCAACGCGATAAAACCATTGGTGTTTCCTGGCACACGGAAAGGCTAGCAATGCATATTTGCATTGACCTCGCAACGCAGTGGACATTTTCCCAGGATTCCGAAACTGTTTCCCGTTTGGATGGAGGAATTCCAGCAATAACACATTGCTTATTAGATATATGGTCGTAACAGGTTTCATTGTTCTGGGTGATAAAGAGTGGGTCCCTGGCGAGAAGATCGTAAACAAAGAAGATGGCGCGCTGGGAGGATATTTCATAAAACTGCATATGGCTCTAAAGCGCTTATCATCGCTTATCAGCGCATTGTTAAAACTGATGATGAATTTATGACACGATCGTATTTCCAGGCTGTAGTTCAGAGCCTTTCAATCAGTATTACTGTTTCATATGTGTGTGTCGTGCTGAGCTAATTGCGGCCCGCGGGACGCATTCGGTCCGTTCCATTAATCAAGCCATTCTGCCAATTGTAACATTACCCGAGTAAACACATTTGAGCTCTTTGGAGAATGGAGAGAGAAGGTTTCACGTAACACTAGGTATTTATTTTAGGTAGCAAACGATTCAAACTGCCATTGATGTTACTATAGCCTCAATTGTCAGTACATCTATACGTTTGCTTCAGTTATTAATGTTATTATAAAATAATATCAGAGTACTTTATTTCTACCAACACCAATGTCTGATTTCTCAAGGTCATCCAGTTATCTGATGACCCTGGAGCGGAGATTGCATCAGCCTATCATCGCTCACTGCCAGCAGGACTATACTAGAATCTAAATGTTTGTCAGCACCAATTAAATATGCATATTCTTTTCACATGGAAAGGCTCTTTGAATGGGCTACTTTGAACAATACTCCTATTACGGGGCCCTTATCCTGAATTAATTTATTTATTTATCCCTCAGTGTGATGGGTTAGTGGATTCCGCTCTCTTGAAAGTCATCATTCATTCCTACGATGTTAATGCTTATTTCAGGAGTGTAAACACTGCATTTTCTTTCCTTTGCTTGAAGCAGTTCATTTAAGTCGAATGTGTTGCAGAGTACAATTTCATGTTCGACATTGAAAACAGAGCAGTGATTACTTTTTAACTAAAGAAAAACATTCACTCAGTGATATTAAATAAAGTCTTCATTGTGTAAATGGGCGAGTTTCCTCTTCGTATTCTACTGTGAAGAAGTGGTCAAAATTGCACACGCATAAGGTCGGTGTATAACAAGTGCCTCGGATTCTTTCATCAGTTCAAATGCAAGTGTGCGTGGAATGTTGTCAGAAGTTTCTGAACCTTTTCTACGGCAACGAAAGAGCAATGTTGGAATCCATCGTCACAGAAGACGATAATCTTCTATTATGATTCTCTTTCAATATGAGAATCAATGAGTAGTGGAAAAAGGTTGATCATCTATAAAGACTAAGATCATACGATCCACAAAGAAAATCATGGTGACAAGTTTTTAAGAGTGTAGAGGCTTTTGATGATGGCCTTCAGAGAAAGAACACAATCCAGAGTTATGAGAAATGCATTAAAGAAGTAGAAAATTCGTTGAAAATCGACACCCTGTATTTTTATTCTATCATTTAACATGGACAACACCTCATACCTCTCATTTGCATGACAGCGGGCATTGTTAAGCAGTAAAGCACAGTTTCCAGGTTGTCTGTCTGGGTTCATAAGACGCCCCAGCAACCCGTAGTAGTACAAATACACACTCTGAGCACGTATGTGCTAATAAATGTATTTGTTTTGGTGACGTTGTTCTTACCAAACCTGTCATCACTACACAGACATCCTTACATACCTGATGGCCATCCTACTTTTGTTGGCCTCAGGTAATCGGTGCTGTTAACCAATAACACTGTGGACATTAGTCTAAAAACGATGTTTATTTTATTCGTATTAACAATGAATTGTGTTGCGTTTACATATTTTTCAATACTGGAAGATGAAAACACTGCACTAGCCAGTTTATGAGCAAACGGCCCGAGCTAGTTGAGCCTATAACAGCAAAGAGATGAAAAGAGGGGATCAAGTGGTGCCTCCCTAGTAACAAGGCAACTTATGCAGTCCTATCATCTTCCGTCTCGTTAATAATCTGGGTCTAAAGAGATTCAATTAATTTTGGATCAGAAAGAAAATCCCTTCATAAGTTTAATGACACCGATATTGGATATATCAAAGGAAAGAGATAGCACAACACATTATATTCTTTATGGAGCAGCTTTAAAACGCTTGGCCTGTCCAACACCAGACACAATAACTCGTGCTTCTTAGTCGTTTAGGGTATGCGAAACAGTTACTGTCAATCGTTTAACAATAAGTTAAGACCATTGCACTGAAAATTTTAATTGATGAACTTTTGAGCTTAGTTTTTTCGTGGCTTACCCCTGTCACTTAGGCCAGTGTGGTCCAACGGGTTTTTTTTTTATTCAGGGACCAGGGACCAAGAATGTACCGAGGACCGTCAGTAGATTTTTTATTTAAATTTTATTGCTTTGAATTTGATTCTACGATTTTTAAGATATATATGTGTGTGTATGTGTGTGTGTGTGTGTGCGCGCGCGCTTAGAGGAGTCAGGAGCTATATTATATTATAGCTCCTGACTGATACTTGCTAATAAACCTAAGACAGGAGGAAACAAGTTGGAAATAGTTGTAATCTCTAGTTCCTTTATGGATTTTCAAACTATCGCCTTCTGCGGATATTCACCTTGGTGCTTAAGTAGCCTTGCATTAGAATTGGTTTGTTGTTGACAGAATGCAAAGCTCCAAAGTTTCCTCGAAGAACGTGAACTATACGCAGCAAGAAGTGACAATGAAAGGGATTTGATTCGAGTCCAGGCTTACTTCAACTTAGTACGTAGGTACTCCAGTTGATTATTATATATGAGCTAATTTTAAAGATTTTAAAGATTGTAAAGAAATCCTCCCTTCGAGAGTCAGAGAAAACAGCCTTGGGGTCCGCATCTGGCCTGCGGATCGCATATTAGCCACACTGGCTTACAGGAATCCTGGGATGAATATCTACCTCCAACGAGTTTTCCACTCTCCCATTTGCTGTAATTTCATCCCACAATGAAAGCCGGGAGATTTAGACAAGGCGCTTGATGCAGTGCGGTGTGGCAGTGGCTTGCGTTCAGGAGAAATTTAATGTCTCGGTGCAGCCTTATTGGAAGTGAGGTTCAGGATACCTTGGTGGTTCCGGGGTGATTCTTGCTGGCCTGTCCAGGTGCTGAAGGATTCTTTGCCATCCGAACTGTTCCTATGTCTAATTTTGGGATGGAATATCTCAATTACTTCAAACGAAATCTTTATTTCAAAAATAGATTTAATTCTATGAGTAAGCATTCATGTAAGAAAATATTTTGCTATAAGAATTCTTTTAGCTCTTGCAACCGTTTTATGTGGCATCGCCAAGGCGCCTTTAATCGTTTTCTTTGGAACTGGCAATATACTATAATAAATTGAAGAACTCACATGTGAGAGATAAGCAATAGTCAAGAGTGGACAGGTGGCAGGAGCTTTCGCACTGTAAGCCGAATATCTGTGGTTGAGTTCTTTGGATTCTTCCTATCTGACTCTGGTCCAGAATAGCAACACCTTTACTTGCACAAAGCGAACATTTTCCTGAGTGCACTCAGTCTCTAGTGACACTTTTAGGTGGTCATTTATGAGCAAAATCTAAAACCGCCTTAAATATCTCCAGGTATTTGTGAGACTTTTTGTGTTTTACTATCATTTTACAGACCAAAATATAAGTATTCAATGAAATTTGTTTTCTTTTTTTTTTTTTTTAAAAAAAATTATAATTTTCTTCAAATCGTAAGGTCAAATATTACAAATCAAAAAAATAACTTTTTTGCCTTGTGTATATAACAAAAACTTTTGCACACTATTAGATAGCGATTTTCGAAAATCGACAGAGTCCTCAAGGCAACTGAATGACACTTCAAATCTTTTTATAACATTTGAGTCATGTTAACATGCATTATCAAACCAATACTTTAAGGAGATTTCATTACATTTTGAATACCCTTAGAACACTTTCTGTTTAAAATCTATAGGGTTTTATCTTATTTGAATTTAAAGTCTTTGTTTAAATGCCTCACAGATTTGCTTTCAAAATACTTTTTTGAGAAGTTGTTAAGATTGCTCTAGAGCAGTGTGATCCAACAGACTGCCCTTGGACGCTTCTCTCAAACTGTCGAAGGGAGTAGATTGTTACGTTCCTTAATTTTTTTAAAATAATTTTCTAATCAAATTTAGTTCCTACGTACTAAGTTGAAGTAAACTAGGAGTAAAAAGTTTGGACTCAGATAATATCCTTTCCTTAGTCCTTTTTACTGCTTTATTCACGATTTCAAGGAAACTGCGGAGCTTTGTATTTTGTAATCAACAAAGTAATCACAGTGCAAGGTCGCTTCAGCACCAAGGTGAATATCTCCAAAAGGGAAACTTGACAGTTCTAATGGGATTTCTGAATACACTATTTGCAACTTCTTTCTTTGCATCACCGGTTCTTAGGACTGTCAATCGGGAGTTATCAGAACGTGGATCAACATAGTGTTACACATGTATTTTGTTCTAAGTTAATCATGAGTTGAAGAATTTCGACAATAACCTAGAGATTGCATTTTGAAGATCATTAGTAGTCGTTTTCGTAATAATAATATTCATAAAACTTGAGTAGTCCTAAATACATTCTTGGGAAAAAGCCTGGCCCGTGACGAATTGGACCAAACTATTCTAGAGATACACTTACTGGGACGATCACCCTATAAGAAGATATGCAAGCTGTGTGACTCAGCGGTACCCTATGCAAGGGGCAGTTGGGGTTCCTGCCAAATGCCCTTACTACCCATCCCCACGCTATGAAGAAGAAAAAGAACCGCACGGGCGAGTTGCCATACCAACTAAACTGACTTTTGTCTGGTTTGTGTGGGAGACCATGTTAGCCCACAATAGCCGGAAAAAAGCCTAAGTGTTATACGCTTTTGAAGCTCTTACCATTTCTGTTGAATAGGCAAATAGGGAAGGGGGAATTTGAAGCAGACAAAAGAGCTTAGTGAAGATATGCAGAGTATAAACTCCCTCTCTGGTATGCTACATGAGGAATGCAGTTTATCTGCACACTGCTGTACGAGGTACTACTACAGAGCAACGTTCGCCTTCTTTAGACAGCCAGTTTTTTTTTTTCAGAAATATTTAATACATTTCAGCGTACTAGAATGTTAGTATTCAATTGCTGTTATAGAGATAAATTTCATACTCTTGCAACTACACTTGCCCTATTTCTTCACTGGAATGTATTTCAGTTAAATTTATAAGCACTGAATACTTTTCTGGGAGAAATATAAGCATGTGGGTATAGATTTCGCATTTATATTCTTTTATGTACAAAATTATCTTTTCCACATCGAAAGCAAAGACTTCATGTGCCTGTGGAAAATAAAACTAACGCAATTCTGCTATACTAAGATAATCTTCAAATTTAAAAGTATTAATAAGATACAATTGCGAAATATTAACTTTTAATATATGCACAGATAATGTTGTGTTTATATTCAAACTGTGTAGTAAATACTCAGCGTTATTTTCAAATTGAACTTATTATGTGGAGATAGAACTGCACCAACTTTTTATGCCATTGTTTCAGTCGTCATCAAAATGGTGAAAGAAAGCGCAAAGGGTTGATAATGTTTCAAACGCTACACAACTGATGAGAAAGTCAAGATATTGCAAATAACATATTAAGTATATGGGTAAATGTATTTATGTGTTATGTACCTCAATGAAGTATATGCTATTGGAAAATAGAATATGAAATGTGCCGTAGTCTCACGAACTATATACTTTTTGAAATTTCTAAAAAAAAAAAAAAAAAAAAATGTATTTTATAAATCGTAAATAATGAACATTATTTTGCTGGAAAATTTTATATTCTTGATCAAATGTTTCAACAAACACGACAGGTACTGTTTCCTTCTTGAGATCGCTACATATGCAGTTGACCACAGTTGTTCGAGCTCTGCACTCCTCTCGTTTCCACACTTGAAAATCGGCAGGGAGCCGGAGAGGAGGTCAGTACAAGTTTAACTCGACGTGTTCTTGTATATTGTGTCATAGCGTATTAATTATTCGGTAGACGGCGTAATACAGTATATGAATTACGTTAAAATGCCTCATCAATTTTTGTATTTTACTTTCTTAACATCCTTTCAGTTTAGATGCGTTAATATTTATAATATATATATATATAAGTGATGTAGACATCATATTTCGTTAATTTATACGCTCTCTATTTATCATTCCGCTCTCAACCCAGGGTACGTTTTGTTTTCAATAATAAAAATTGGTATTCTAGACATTTTTATTTTGTGGGAAGTAACAATTCATGGGATCATTTCAAACAGAAAAGGAAGCCTAACTGGTAAAGTTAACATAAATATGGAGTTAACTAGGTGACTAAAGCATCTCTAAATAACAGAAACGAAAATGCGTTTATATTAACTATTATATTATTTTTCACGTTCGTAATGTAAAAGCTACAGAGGATATTACATTTTAAAACTTAAGTACTAGATTTTCATTTCATAGCGAATCTGTCTTTTTTCATATTTTAATTGTTAAACAGTATTTGTATGAAGAAAATCGAAAGGTATTGTGGTGTTTCTAAATTATACAGAGCTTTCTTTTATTTAAGAGAGAAAAATGTGCCGCGGAGCTATAGGTACTTGTTCTGCAAAGTTTTAAAATGCAAATACCTTTTAATACTATCATAGAGTGTTCATTTTCTCCTGTGAGTGCAGTTTGGACAAAAGAGCAAAAGCGTGTACTCAAAGTTGTAATTACAATAAAAACAAAAGTCGTTTTAAATGTGCCGGTTTCTTTGACTTTCTTCCGATAAATCGTAAGACTTAAACTCGTATTTAGGTGTCTCCAAAGTACAACCCGCAGTTTCCCGATTATGAAACAACCTGAAGGTTCTTTAGAGTATATAGATCTAATTACATTGCAGTTTTTACAAATTATAAAGTACTGTGCCTTTTGACTTATTAAATCTAGGAACACCACGTCTAAAACTATACAAAATTTTATTATGACTTTTTAAAGACATCATTTTAACTCCCTGAAGGCATTTAGTAACGCCATCTATCTCTCGTGCAAAATTTCTTTCACGAACCATGTAGTTCGTCTCTAAAATGTATAATATAAATAACCAGATGTTTACGCGATGCTCAAATTTCAAGGGATCGTAACAATAAATGCTCAAAACATAAAGTTAAAGTTGGAAGGAACTGTTGCTCATATTCTGATAGATTAAATTTTCCCTAACCATTTGGTAATAGTCAATATTCTGAGAAGCAGACAAACATAAATTGAAAATGGGAAATAAAACAACTACAAAGGCAGTGCCAAGACCCCGATGCTGAAGCTGCGAATGAACGGACGCAGCAAAGATGGTTCGCATATTTCCAGGATGGCAAATGAAACCCTGGAGAACGAGCAACAAACGAGACTCTCTTAGCAACTGTTAGGCAAAACAACAACCAGACTTGTGAGGACGTCACAAACCAATTCAACGTCAGTGCAGAAACTGCAAGGCTTCATCTACACAGATAGAAAAACGACATAAACTTGACCGCTGAGTTGCACACGAGTTGACAATAGCTCAGTAAGCTGCACCAGCTGACGCATGTTTTGCATTGTCTCGTCAGCAGTTGGATCTCTTTCTTGATAGGTTTCTGACGTTCACTTTTTGGCAGCCCACGAATCTATCCCCAAACAACCGAAACACTACTGCACTGACATATTGTGTGTTTGATGAACTGTATGGGGTGAACTGCTGCACACCAGCCCAACAATCAACACAATGAAACATATTCACGAAAAACTGAAAGTCACAAAGGTGTTTTTCTTTTGCGTTTTAATACAAGGTGACTCATGAAATCATTACCTCTCTTGACTGGGAGATCTTAGTGCATCCACCATTTTCTCCAAATTAGTACACTATCAGATTATTTTTTTGTCTCTTTCGATAATTACCTCCAAGAAGAGCAAGTCCGAAATTTTTCCCAGCTGGAAAATGTACAGAATGAATTTTTAGCTTCCCACATTAAAAAGTTCTATCACAATGGAATTTACAGTCTTCCACCATAGTGACAAAAGGATCTCTATATCGATGGTGACCATTTAAAGCTAAATGTATTATTTTGTTGAGATGCTTTGAAATATCTGAAATGACAGAACATTTTTGTCCCGTTATAAGCACAAGATACTATATCCATGGGTAAAGAAAAATTTGCAATAATTTGACGGAAATCTGGAAGAAAATACACCCTTCCTTGATACAAGATACCTCTTGAGGTACTATAAAAAAAAAAAAACGTTCGCAGATGTTGGGGGCTTGGCGGACGCCAATTAATTGCCCTACATAAGTAAGGAACTTTTTCATTTCGGAGCCGAGCGTAAAACATCAAGTTGTGCTTGTTAGAAATAATTAAGGTCTTGTAGTAGAGGCATGCCATTAGTGTCACTGATTTAGTAGTTTTAAATATGGAATTTTAATATTTTTCACTCTTTTATGTGTAGTTCCTTGGTAGTTAAAGTTTTTTATTATACTTAATTTTTTTTATTTTATAGACATGTTTTTAAAATGTTTACCGAGGACATTCGGTTAATTGATGTTTAAATCAATTGAAAACGTATCAGTAAAACATTAAATATTCAAAGAAACCATTTTAACTGGTGCTAACATTATTTTCTAAAACAAATTTTTGCACTCATGGTAAAAGAAAGCAAATTTCTTATTCAAATGCTTGAATGGGTGCCGTAACTTGAATTTATTTATTGATAACTTCTGCATCATTGCACCTGCAGCCTACTTTAACATACCACAATGCAGAAAGTGGAATTGCCAACATAACATGTAAAACATCCCTAAATGTCTTAAGAGATGTCCTTTTGCCCTATCTTTATCCTGTATTGATTCCAATTACAGCAAAGAATAGGACCGATGAAACGGCTATTAACGAATTTAATAATAATCCATTCACTCATAGGCAATTAAAATAAATGGAAATTATAGAGGCTAAAGAGAAAGCAATTTCATTATTTGCATATTTCCTATATTTAAATACGTTTTATGATTGCGGTAAAATTATTTCTTGTTAATTACTACCAAAGTCCCATAACATCAGAAGTGAAAATATTACACACGCAGGCTTCATGTACTGCTCGTCGCATATATTGGTGTTTCTTTCTTTCATTAGCTATTTAGAATAGCTGTATCGAATATGTATTTATGACAATGTCGTCTACACTCAATATGCAGTGTTTATGTATACACCATTTATGCCCCTATAAACTTCATTGATTATGGTAATAACTTATTGGAGCGGTAAGGGACAAACATTCGTTCCGCTATTGGATCAAAGGCATACTAATACTAAACTGATAAAACAAGTAACTAGGGTGCATAGCATTGTCTTAAACTTTATCATTTTTAAAAAATAATAATAATTCGCGGTTTAAGAAAGCAAATTAATGTAGAATTAACGGTATTTTATTGGCAAAAGAATTTTAAGTGAATGTGTAATATTTTGAAATATACAAGTTTACGAATTTTGTACACCTTTGTCTTTTTTATAGTCCCACTTTGTACGAGTTATCTGTACGCGTAACGGGTTTGCAATTACAAGTTTAGACATTTGGGAAGGTATTTCGTGAATCCGGACAATTATCATGGAGTACCAATAAAGGATCTGGTACGCTTCATTAAGAGCACAGAATTCATAAACCTAGAGATAGCGTAACGGTTCAATTAACGTTCAACGCAACGCTTGGGGCTTTAAAGCCTTCTCATTCCACTTGACTTCAGTCATTCATTTCATTACCATGCTTCGTCATGGTCTGAATTTCAGTTATCTGATTGCAAGCACATTTTACTTCTTTTTTATGCTCAACAATTACGCATTTCAAGATCTGATTCCTGAAATAACTGAGCAATATGCTCTCAAGCGTTTGAGATGGACAACTCATTTGCTTTTCTAAAAAAGAAACTTTTGCCAAGACGTAATAACAACGGAATAGAGACTCTAATCCAGTCAAAGTTACACATTATGATAAGGAAAAATCATTGAGTTCTTTTTATTTCAATAAGTCAGCCTCGGTGATCTAGGGTTAATGTGTTCTTCTCTAGACCCAAAGTTCGTGGATTCAAACCTTGCCAAGGTCGATAGATTTTTCAAGGCGTAACATTTTTGAGCAAGTCCTCCGGGGGGACTTAAAGCACTGGGCTGTACGGCACGTTAAAGAACTCCATATCTTGAAAAAGAGATCCCTGGGCAAAAATTCCGAGCATATCTTCTAAGTAATTCCTTAGCGACATATTTAAAGCATCTTCTGCAGGTTCGAATGGTTCATGTGATCCATTAACACCCTAAAAAGGCTCTAGATATGAGTATAATGTTTATAAGTCGATAATTATTTAAGTGTTGACGTTTATCCCATTAAAATAAGAAAACTCTTAACAAATTGGTAAGAAATTTACATTGCATTAAATGCTGTAGGTAAAATTAAAGTGTATACTATTGAATTAAAAACAAATATACCCAAAATCATAAGTATAGTTAATGCAGATGAAGAAAATACATTTGGAGTTTTGAGTGTTTATAAAAAAACTTTCTTTTCTAATCGGAAAGTCATAGGAAAGAAGGAAGAAAATGAACGAAGAAAGTAAGGAAGAGAGCCAAAACCGTCAGGGATAGAAGGACTAAGGAAGTAAGAAAGGAGGAGGAAAAAAACAAGTAATTAAGGAGGGCTGAAAACAAGACAAAAACTAAAAAGATTCGAAAAGAGATAAAGATACGAAAGGAAAAAAAGAAATGGAGCAAAGAAAATGGAGAAAACTAAAAGTAGAATGTTAGAAGCAGAAAATAGGAAAGACAGTAATAAAAACAAAGAAGGGAAATTAAAAAGAACAAATAAAGATGGAAGTAAAGGAAAAAAGGAGAGTTAAAGAGAGAATCAGAGAGAGAGAGGGAAGAAACACAACGGAGAAAAGTAAAGCTGGATTGAACAAATGAAGGAAAATGAAGAGAACGAAAGTGAGAAGGATTAAGGTAAAGAGGAAAAAGAAAAGAAAGAAGAAAATGGCAAATAAAGAAAGAAAGATTGGAGTTTCAATGCGTTTGCGTTTTCAATGTTTCGCAACTTAGTACTGTTAAACAGCTGATTATGCATAGCATTCTTTGTCAATACACAGCAAAGTATTTCAGCAGAGTTGCACCTTTCTAATTTTATAAAATGAATAAGGAATTACGGATCCTTGCGACACCTCCATGGTATAAGTGACACAAGGTGTTAACCCAACACTGTACCAAGTGGAAAGTTGTGCCCTCAGCAGGTACTTTCATTTAACTGTGTCATGTATTTGTTAACCGAAAGAATTATCAATGTTCCAGAAGGAATCTTCAGTTTAATAGAATTACGTGCTCTACAGCAGAAAAAATAATAACAAATTTTAACTGAAATTACACTAAAATAAAGGAATAAAAGTGTTAGTTACTAAAGTTATTTACAAAGTAGTGTTTGGTCTTGATGTAGTTTTAACTTTGCGAAGACGACGCCGCACATAAATCGGCACAAGGGGTAAGGCTAATGGACAAAGCTCGTCTCTGGTGCCAGAACGGACATGACTGAGCCGGAAAACGGAAGAGAGGTAGGTGGGGGTGCGAGATCCTGAGCGTGATGCTTGCATTGTGTGTGTGATCCTTTTCTCTTGTACTTCTTGCCTTACCGCCACATCGTATTTTCTCTTTCTTTCTCCCATCCCGGATGTCTCTTTCTTTTCCACATTTGGCCCGGGGCGGGTGCCTTTGGGTGTCAATAAAGTGGCTGCTTCATAAACAATAAAATTCCGATAACACAGTTCCCGGAATGTGTAACAGAAACTGTACCAAATCAACTATTTCATAAGATATTACCTCTCGGCTCACTTAACTAGACCGGTATTGGGGCAGTTAACTTCGTAAGCTGGACGGAGGGTGATCTTATAGTTAAAAAGAGTACTTACCTTATGTTCAGACTTGCAGAGGTTCGAAACCAAAAATGATATAATATTACGAATTTACATAAAGCAACTCTTTCACTTTTATGTAGAACTAACTGCTAAATTTATGAGCAGAAGTGTAAAATTATGGTACAATATCCATAAAATAACTTTCTCTGTGGTCCTGGGTTGAAAAACCGGTCAGGTCAAGCTATCTGAGTAAGGTTTTTTTTCCGAGTTTTTTCCTTGCCCTGAGAAGGTGAATGCCAGATAGTTTTAAGGCTCCAAGAACTGCGAGTTCTTTGCGCCGTCATTAATTAATTAATTCATTCATTCATTCATCACTACAGACTTAAACCTACAGTATTCAGTCCACAATCTACAGATGTTGCGATGCAGTCAAAGTGACAATAAATGAATTGTTAAAATATTTGTCATCTTATCCTTTGTGAAACCGCCACGGGTGACCGAGGTCGTTAAGTCTCAGACTCGTGAGCGGGAGGTCTGGGTTCGAATACCACCAGGACAGTCCTTCCTGACTGAGGCTTTTTCCAGGTTTTCCTCAGTCCTCATAAATGGCAAATGCCGGGGAGGTACCCTAAACTTAGGCCTGGAACGATTCCTTCCATAAAAATAAATCCTTTCTCAATATATCATTTCATCTCATGTATCATCAGTGTCCATTGCCTGTGGTGCCTCTGTAGCAAAAACGGGCATTAAACATTATTCATTCATTCATTCATTCATTATCCTTTGTGATTTATTAGAATTGTTAGCCTCACCCGCATGCCGTGGCAAAGGTTAAGTGTTGTGCCAAACCTGTCAAGTTAAAAAAACAAATCGTTCTGAAATTTGCTTTACAAGGCACATTTCTCAATGTTATCTTAACACACTGTACGCTGTGTGATTCACTTATTTTTCCCCACACAGTCTCCATGGCGATTAAGGCGTTTGTCTGGACGTAGGGCTAGTATTTCGATGCCACTCTCGTAAAATGTTACGTCCTGACCGTTAAGGCAGCGTTTTACCGTTATTTTGGTATCTCATCACTTTGAAAGCTTGTGCCTTTCAAAATATTCTTTCAGAGCTGGAAAGAGGTGGAAATCACTTGCTCAACTGTGTGGATCTGCGCAGCTAATTGTCCTCTCCCGGTTCCACTATTTACCACACACTCAAGACTCATTATCCCTCTTGCTTCATAGAATTTCACCAACCAACACTACAGACATCCTTCGCGTTCAGGAATAAAATAACATGACCACTGCGCCAGTCGTTATTTCATCTTTACTGTTGCTTATCACCAAGTTGGCAGGGCAACGTGCAACCGACTGAAGCAAAATAAATACTCCCTCAAGTTAAATAAGTTAGGACTGGAGTTTACCAATGATGAACTTTTGTAATCTCACTTTGGGATGGCGCTCATATTAAGAAAAAGAAATCTATATATTATGTGGTTTTCAAAATTTATTTTCAGTAAATAGTTAGCAAATAATATCGAGATTACGTAACCCAAGAGGAAATATCCGCCTACTTCCTAGTTTCAGAGTAAGAATGGATTTGATTTTTGGTACGATGGTTTTTGATTGCAACACAATATTTCCCTTGTTCCTGAGGTAATAATATCCTTCTAACGTATTCTTATAGGAATACAAAACTTTATTATAAAGTAAAATACAAGGGTGGAATGTAAAGTGATTCGTTAAAATTCACAGGTCAAGTATGCACTCTGTTTCATTCCCGATACAGGCAGCCTCTTCTTACTCTTAAAACAGACTCGTTTTAGGTAACTGCTCCCTCTCGCCTTCGTAGCTGCTGTAATAATCCCTGAAACAATCTTACACAACTTCAAAGCTGTTTGTATAGCTCAATTCTCTGATCTTTTTCTGTGCATGCACATCAATCTTGAAATTTATTCTTGGCATTTCACTTAACATTTTATTGTTCCTTTGTGTACACTTCTAGTAAGATTCAGCTATTCTGCTGTCATTGACAATTATGTATAAATGGCATATTACTAATCTATCATACAATTCGCACTCTAACGTAAACTAACTGATTAAAAGGACTCAAGAACGAAATTTAAAAATAATAAGTTATAACTAATTGTATTTACTGTTAAATTAAAATTATTATACCGTTCTATACATCCACAATACAACTAAAATAACAAAATTTTCTAATTTAAAATACCTTACTTATCGAATCTAATGCGCACATTTTTTGTCCATATGTAGTATTCAAAGTTGTGGTGTGCAATTAGATTCGAGTGCAAATCCGTTCCGCAGTTCGCCGGTAACTTAATTCATATTTATCGTTAATTAAGTCATAATGTTTGCTGCAATTCTGGACTTCATTACATTAATTGTTCACCGGTTATTGCATACAGCAAATGAACTGTAGATAGTCACAAAATGGAGAGCAAACAGAGAACATCTTATGATGTTACTTTCAAGCATAAAGTAATTCTTCAAGCTGAAAAAGGTTAACAGAAAGTCAGGAATAGAGTTCAATGCAGCTGGGAGCAACGTGGCGGCAACAGAAATTGGCAATATTTGGAAATAAAGCTAGTAGTAAGAAATTCACTGGTATTTGAAAAGGAAGACATTCTGACATTGAGGAAAAAAGTTTTGGAGTTTGTGCATGAAAGCAGGAAGAACGGGCAACCTGTGACCAGTGACACCATAAGAAATAACTTTTTCTTCTTTGAACTACGGCAAAGTGCTGGCAATAACACGCGTAATAAGTGCTCCATAATGTAACACTAGTCCACTTATATATTATATGTTCTGATCGTTTTAAAAAGCGAACCGGCTCATTTCTAAGACGCCGCACAATATCATGCACTGCCATGGGTGACCGAGGTCGTTAAGGCGCGGACTCGTGAGCGGGAGATCTGGGCTTTCGAATCCCGCCAGGACCGTCCTCCTTGACTGATATTTTTTGCAGGTTTTCCTCAGTCCTCATAAATGGCAAATGTCGGGAAGGTACCCTAACTTAGGCCTGGAACGTTTCCTTCCTTAAAAGTCCTTTCCCAAAATATTATTTCATTTCATGTATCATCAGTGTCACCGCCTGTGTTGCCCCAGTAGTAAAAAACGAGCGTTATACACCATTCAAATAATAATAATAATAATAATAATAATAATAACAATATGTAAATATCTTTCTTTGTTATTTTTAGTTTCAAATTTGGAATGTGCATTACATTCGATGCTGCATTAGATTTGTGTAAATACGGTAATATTGTTAGTAAGTTGGACTTCAGGTTCTGCAATACCCAAGAAGGTGTCGGTCATTATCAACTAAGTTAAGACCAACACAAACATACACAGAAACGAAACCTTCATGAAAGAAGCTCTTGCTGATAGTACCTTTGAACGTCACTAAGATGCTTGTGCAAGGTAGGCTATTATTCGTGATCGGCTATTTATTTCACAAACAACTCACTAGTACAAATATGGAAATATCTCGTAATTTTTCTCAAAAAAATGAAGGCCTCACCTCTAGTTAGATATGCAATATATACATAAAAAATGTGCCATATATGTATCATACAATTTTATTTACCTACAGGAATATTATAAATACAGTAAAATTGTCAAAGAGATAAATAGAATTATTATAAACATCAAGTATAATATACAGTGCTTTATTTATATCCCTTCTGAACTGTATTTTGTCTTCAGAGAAGTTCTCTGTTTTAATCTATGATATAGACGTCGTAATTAATCCCTTATAAGATATTTCCATTACACCATCACAGGTGATCGTGTTAACGTGATCCGTGTATTGAGTCTGGTTTAACGTTGTATTGCGTTGTTGCGTGATGTTGAAAGACGAAGGGTTTAGCCCACCTTAAAGCCAAAAGGATTCTGCGCTGATATATTTACATGAGGCGCTGTTATGGATGTTGGATGTCCGACGGAGCATTGTGAGCGGACAATGAAGACGGAGTGATGAATGGGTTCTGATCCAGATTGCTGGAGCCGCTCCAGCTCCAGACGGACGTGTTTACATCCCTTGCTTTACATTCTGCTCTCTCTTTACTTATCGGGCACATGCCACTCACTTTTTCTTCCATTATTCTGACCTGATTCCAAAGAAGAGAGCACAAAGTACGTTTTGCACCTATTTATCATCTTCCTGTTCTTGGATTTATTCTTCTCGTCTCATACCATGAACGGTGCACCGTAGAGAAGGGATCTTCATTTCCCTATACAAGAGAAGCAATCTGTGAATTAGCTTATTTACACAAATCTGGTTTGAAAGTGATAAATAAAGCAAAAATCTAATTGTTTTAGTTTTTTTAATGACAATGCTTTATTTGTAAGGAAAATAAACTTTTCATTTAAGTTTTCACACACATATTTGGCAGAATTAAACAGTTTTCCTCGCACCAATCTTCAACTTCCGAATTGCAGATAAAATGCATATGGTGAATGCCTAACAAGATGAGTAATCACTTTTTTTCTTCAAAGCTAAATGCCCAATGACAGAAACGCAATGCAGTAAGAACGCTATATATAAAAACAAAGATATTTTATATTATTATTATTATTATTATTATTATTATTATTATTATATGAATTACACCTCATAGAGTCGGTCCTGGCGGTGAGCGGTTACCATACTTGCCTCCTAAACCCATAATCGCGGGTTCGATTCCGGCCAGGACCGATGGATTTTTTAGGGACGTAAAAATCCTAAGTATGGCTTCCTTCGGAAGGGAAGTAAAGCCGTGGGTCCCGTTTCGTACATTTACGGCACGAAAAATAGCCTCAAGCCTGAAAGAGAGGCCTCTGAGCAAAATTTGTCGGCCGTTTCACGCCCTGAGTTGAATGGAAGCTGATGACCTGAGTTGTTAAAGAGCATCCATAAATAAATCATTAAAAAAATTCATTCACCTCATAGAAAGCTCACGCCTCACTATTTAGCTTTCTCTTCTCAGCATTAGAAACAACACACGAACGATGCCCGGATATTGAATGGCTCGACATCCAAATTCCATCTATCGGTGAACAGGAGCAGGAGTACAGAGTAAATTTTTTCAATCGTCTATCATTCTAGTAATGGAAATACTAGATTTTATGGGAAATACAAAAGATTTTCAATGTCTTGCACCAACTACTATGGACAATAAAATCACACCTTTCTGCAGCCATCTTGTCTGCAATTCAGGTAGTAACCAATTTCTCTGGGAAAGTTGGAATATCTTAAAAAATGATCAAGGAGCGCAAAAACTTACTAAAACAGCTTCACAGCCTACAGCAGATAATTTCACTGCAATAGATCTCAACTCATTGTGGGACCAAAAGGCAGATGAACTTGTCAAGAGAGGCGTTAGGATATACAAAGTGTAACGAGAGAAACGGCAAGAAACATTATACACCAAAACTCGCCTAAGAACACAATTGCAAGGTTAAAGAGAAAAGTCGGAAGAGAACGTTTTGAACCGAGCTCAAAGATTTTCCTAAAAGGCCAAGAAGTAAGATAGTTGCAGAGTTCAGAATGACACCTTCACCGAAGAGGCATATACAGCACTCACTCTGCAGTCTCTGCGATCAGAATTTCATTTTGAATGTAGAACATCTGAAAGCTTTTATTTCCCTCACAAGAACGACCCAATGGGAAAGATGTTGGAAAGCCAAAGATCGCCTTCGATCCAACCATCAACACTGCTATTTAACTGATGTTTAATTAGTTGATGTTTAAGTTGCGTTCTTAGGTCATGATGCAAATCGAGTGCCTGCTGCACTGAAGCATATTCTGGCAGAATGCAGAAAAACAATGGTTTTAAAATTTCAACAAAAGCTTCAACACCTGCCTGGACGTGGTGGTGCACGAGAGTTAAATGCACAAACCTGGAATATTGAACATCTGTCAAAAAAAGGTTAATGGCTATAGCTAAGAGAGGGGAGTTGGGGAGGTGGGACAGTCACGGGTAAGGATATATGTATAATTTATAGCAAATTTGTAATGTAAATATTTTTGTGTGTTTGTATGTATAGATACGAAAGTAATAATGGAATTAATGATATCGTTCTTGGCTATTATATATTTTGATTGTTAAAGGACGGTATTAGCATGTATGGACCTAAGGCCCTTGCGACAGTTCTAATTAAATTTATAAACCTACCACAATAATAATACATTACTACTAAAATAAATAAAAGCATCATTACTATTATAAATAATTCATATAATAAAAAGAAAGTAAAGCATTCCGTTTATGTCAGCTCTTCTCTGAAAAGATTGAAAGATGAAGATCAACAGATTATAAGTCCCAATAACTCTGTTAAACTTTTCCGGCATGATTCATGTTATTAGCAATGCAGAGTTGACGTCATCGAAGAATTGTGTACGCATTCAGTTGAGACTCTTAGAGTATCAGCTACTTCACCCACCTTCGCTCATAAGTCTTTCAAGATTCCATAGATTATTTCAATGACATTCTTTGTAATTATCGTTTGAAGTGCGCTTCATCTTCGGTTCATGTACCGCCATGTTTAAACTCAAATAGAGTTATGGTGAACCTTATCCAAATGCATGGACCTAATTTTTTTTCCTCTCATTTTAATGGCAGATACTTCAGTAATGAATTTAAATGCCTAACTGGCTGGTACTTCGCCATAGACTATTACAACAATTATGCTTGCCAAATATGGTTCCACTTAATGAGTGTTCGCGTCATTTCTGAACTTTTTAAATGAATACAGAGTTATAAAAATGAAGAATGGGATACAATAATGGAACTAAGGTTATTGATATATAGGTCGAACACGATATTCTATTTCTATAATGCGTTTTTTTTTATATTATATCCAACAGTTTTTGCATTTCTGTAGTAATATGTTGTTAACCAGGTCTCGCAATGACTCCTTAAGGAATGAATAAGGTTTGTTGCTGATTTCATTTATTTACGAACGCTCTTTAATATCTCAGGTCGTCAGCGTCCAAATGACCGATACATTTTGCTCAGAGTCAGGTTTAAGATTCTTTTAAGATCAAGATTCTCAAACATGGCTTTATCTCCCTTTCAAAGGAAGCCATATTTTGAATTTTCCACTGACCCTGGCTCGGAAAGTAAGGTTTGGATTATCTACCTTGGTGCATTTCATTTCCTCTGAATCTTTTGGATTTCTGGACATTGTAGATAGCGATCCAGCAGATGCCACAGCGAAAGTATATATTTCAGCTCCTACGTCAGTCCTATGTGTTTTCTTAAAGAATTTTAACGTCTTTTTATGCAGAGCCCGTTTCTCATGCTGACACGAGGAATGGTTTGTGCTTTGATGCGACAAGCTCTAGGAGAAGTTGTTTAACAGCTTTTAAGGATTACGAATTGCAATTTTTTTTATCGGCGAAACTCTTCTGTATATAACTGCTTATAACCAGCTTCTAACTTTCCTGCGTCCACGTTACGCTTATGTGTGTGTGTGTGTGTGTGTGTGTGATGCTCAGTTTTTTCAACTATAACATGTAGAAGCAGAATTCATTTAGTTTTAGTGGTATGTCATACGATTTTATTTATATTAGAATTTTTAAGGCCATTCAACTTTTAGATCTTATACTTTTAGGCGTCTAGTATTTTATTACACCTTTTTAATCGTGTTTCATCTTATTAGTCAATTTAATACACAGTTAGTTTACTACCATTTTTATATTTGGGTGTTTGGGGGATGAATTTGATTGGATTATATGGGGCGGATTAAATACTTTTAGAAATTAAGCCTTGCTCATGGCTGGCCCTTTGTACCTACACCCCCAGTGGGACTCCTTCAAGAGGAAGGGATGCGGTTAGGTAACTACACGGACGTAGACAGGATCCCTAACATATCTCCAGATTAGAACACCTCAACGTCGATGGAGTCCCTTCCCAATGAGCTCGAGCCCCTCAGAAGTTCCGTTTCTATACCAGACGCCCAGACAGAACCTTTACGAAGTGCAAACCACCATCAAATTGCACCAGCCCACTTTGTCCTGACACTTTCGACCCCTAACAGAAGCAACAGAATGAAATGAGAGTCCGTCACATAAACTAAGCGAATTCTTCAGCAAGCAATTGTGAAGGCATTATAGAGCGCTAGAGCAGAGACATTGGTGTCGCTAGAGCGCTTTATAAATTTCCGTTTTCAGATATACCTCCACTTCTAATGGCCCAACTTCCCTGCTTTTCAGAAACTGTTTATTTTATTTATGGTATGTACTGAATTTAGTTGCGAAAAAATACATATTGGTGCGCCAGAGCGATTTTTAAATTTTGGGTTTCATATAAACTCCCACTCCTAACAGTCTGAGTTCCCTGATTTTCAGTAACTACTTTTTTTATTTGATTTAAATGCACATACACAGTTTCGTTGAGAACAAGAAAAATTGCAGCCTCTAGAGCGTGTTTTAAATTTTCCCTTTGGGTTAACACTCTAAATTTCGGTATTCAGATATATCCTTCTCCCCCCAATGGTCCGATATCCCTCAATTTCAGAAACTACTTTTTATTTTATTTACATGATATATATGAAGTTTTATTGCGAAAAAGCAAATATTGGTGCTGCTAGACCTATTTTTAAATTTTGTATTTCAGGTATACCCTCTCTTCTAATGGCCTGATTACGCTGATTTTTCTGCACCTATTTTTATTATTTTATTTCAGTGGCAAATTCCGAATTTCGTTGAGAAGAAACACATTTTGGTGCTTAAGCTGTTTTTAAATGTTTGCTTTAGGCTAAACCCCCCCCCCCCCATTTTGCTGGTTAACGAGCTGGACGAATTATTTGTTAAATGATAGTTATGTGTCGAGTTTCGTCGAGAAAAAATAAAAATTGCGGCCACTAAAAAATTAACAAGACATATGCCTTATACAACTTTTTTTTTTTCATCCTCATTTTTGTGCCTAGTAAGTAGAATTGATGGAACTTTTTAGAATTTTTCAAAATTCTTTTCAACTGCATCCTCAATACTACATTCTTTTGGAATTCGCTAAAATCAAATCGGAAAACGGAACATTTGCGAAATGTAAATATCCATCCTAGAATTCGCCCAAATGGCTAGGGGAAACCACGAGAAAATCCAAAGTCAAGGTGGTCGACTCAATGGGAATTAAATTCGGGAGTCCTAAGCATTGCTGAAAAAGCCGCACCGCTCTATGGTTTGGTTAATCTTTCCATTTAATCACCGGGTAGAACTTTAGCAGTTTTTCTGTATATGGTACCTTTTTTGTCCGGTTAGGTCCTTGTAGTTGAGCACCCTTAAACTTAATTTCTTTTATTCTAATGAGAATGTACAGAGAGGCCCGTTCATATTCCAGCATTTTCTTGTAGATAAATCTGATTCTATTCACAAATAATATTTAACCAATACGCATCAACAAACAAATTAATGTTCTTATTCAAAGACATCAGAGGTCACGGCAGAGAGTGTGAACATGAATTTTCGGCCCACCGTGCTGATGCTCTAACCATTGAGCTGCCGTACTTGTCTAGTTATAACTGCATATTAATGAGTCTTTGAGACTTTTAAGATTAATTCTTTACAAAACTTTCCTAATTCCGATCTGAAATGTAAGGCAACACAAGTGTTTTGTACGAAAGCCACATGTAAATTTAGCTTTGTTCTTATTAATTACGTAAAAATCTGATTAGTAAACCTTAAAAATATTCAACAATATGAATTTATACATGTAATGCTATTTACCGAATTTAAATTTAGTTCTAAAACTGTTGTTATAATTTGTAAAACGGTAGGAGCGTAAATGCAAATTTCAATTTCTCATCTTAATGACATGTTGAGAGTTTACACTATTCTCCACACTTACCAAAAGCTAGAGCATTGACCATGCTCGATATCAAAGAATAAAGGTCCAGAAGAAAACATAAGAAATGAACGTGGTGACGTATCATAATTTTCCCCTTCGTATCGGGGCAGATGCCATTCATCTTCCTCAAAGGCTCACTTTAACGTCTCTCTTCTCTTGACAACTACACAGGAAAGTTTTCTCTTTAGTTCATATTTTATTGGAATTTTTATTACTTGCCCTGGGCGACCGGGCTAAGGATGGGTGAATGATATGCTTCAAAATAAATTCCCTTTTTGCTGGCGCCGCACCACCCCTGCTGCAAAATAATGAAGTTAAAAGCGCAGCCTCATTGACTGTCCGACTTAAGTATGTTATGTTGTTCCAGGTTTTACTCCATTATAATGGAAAATAAATTATTTGAAGGAAACTAATTAGGAAAAAGCAAGAGGGACAGAGATAATAGAAGTAAAATTACATCTAAGATTGGAGCGTTCGGACACCTCCGTGGAAATTGATGTAGGCAAATTCACTGATGCTGGTATGTCATTGCATAACTCGCGTGAGGAGGGGTGTAATTTCTCTAATGCACAATTAAAGTCAAAATCCTATAAAGGATTATTATATTTATTTGTATATTTATTTCTTTACTTATTCTGGCAGAGTTAAGACTATTAGACTTTTTCTTCCACTCTACCAATATAATAATAATAATAATAATAATAACAATAAGTTATAGCTATAATATTTAAATCATAAAATTGACAATGACGTGGACAATATTCGTACTCATATAAACCAATGTAAAACGTAAAGATAAAAATTGTATGCTAATGGATAATGAAAATGAATAACAAAAAATATTAACTTGAAAATAAGGAAAATAAAAACAACAATTATATAAGAAGTACTAACAATGACAAGTAATACGTATATCAACCTATATAAATTATGAATGTAGAAATAAATATAAGCAAAACATAAAATTAAAAACTCTTAACAATATCATGAAGGAAATAGGAATATTTATGATAGTAATAACAATAATAGAATGAATAATTATACAGCAGGGTAAATACATAAATACCTGTATGGGATGTAAATCTAGAGTGATTCATTATTTCTAGTAATATTAAACAATTTCTTATGAAATGCTCTAAAAGTTTGGCAGTCTTTGACATCCCGTGACAATTCATTCCAGAGACGGGCATGATGAGTAAAATGCTGTTCGGTGCAATGTTATAACAGTACGTACTGGGTTTCAGAAAGTGTGTCAAGATAATGAGAGGAAGACAGATTTTGAAAACGAGAAGATACATAAGATGGAGAAGATGTATGGATATTTTTGAAAAGTAGTGTGAGACAATGAATATTTCTTCGGTCTTTCAAGCGGAACCATGATAGAATATCGAGGGAGGGTGTTATATGAATGAAATAAACGCATATCGTACATGTAACGTATGCACATATTATGAACACGCTGTAGTTTTTGTGTTAGGTTAGAGTTTAAGTCTGTGAGCAGAAAATCGATGATTAGTCTGCTGATCAGCCGATAAAGTTTCCACACTTTTAAGCTGATTTCCTGTATTCATGTATTAAACATCACTTTCAAAATGTCCTTTTTATAATTCTCATCTTCTCTCGCAACTTTTCTAGGTCATTCTTCTGGGTCACAACTTTAAAGTGTGCTTCCCCAGCTAGACGTTTTTGCAACGTTCATTGGAACCGAGCAATACCATGGGGTGCCCCAAATAAAAATATTAATCAATGTGACAAAAGTAATCTTAATCTCAGATTCACAGATTTCTTCTTCTTCTTCTTCTTCTTCTTCTTCTTCTTCTTCTTTTTTCTATTTAAGGACACTCTTTAAAATTTCAGGGTATCAGCGTCTCGTTTAATTTAGAGCACGAAACGGCTAATTAATTTTGCTCAGAGGTATTTTCTTTTATGTTTGTGGTAAATGGAACCACGTCTTTACTTACCCTCCTAAAGAAGCCTTATAAATCCATTGACCCTGATCGAATTTGAACACGCGAACTTAAGTGTACGAGGCAGATATAGTTACCACCAGACCACCAGATTCGAGCATACAGTTTGTAGTGGTGGTGGTAATAGGTGTAATGGTAATGGTAACTCTAATAAATTTGCCAATTTAATTTTTTCACAATCTATATATTAGACCATGGTATTTTAAATTTCTTGCATATGCCTGTTTTTTGCAGATTAAAAAAATATGTAAATTTGAACTTATTTCATTGCAAATATTGAATCCGAGTATGCAATTGTAGGTAGGAATTAAAAAGTGGGCAGTCCTATATATTACGTAAATCACAACAGTGCCATTTTCTTTTGCATAAACATGTCGCGGGAATTGAGAAATATAATGAAATACAAACAGTTGAGGTATTGAAAAGGCTCCAATAGGTTCACATCCACGGACATTGTTTTCTGCAACCCTGCAATTTGTATAACTAAGTGCAATCAGGCGTGCGTGTTTGCTTGCGCATGCCCTTAAAGAGAGAGTCAGTCTGCCCAGTTCCCCTCGAGGCCACAGCCAGTCTAATAGCATGACCAATCAACTGGATGGTAGCTAGAGGCTGGAACGAGTAGGGTTTGCTGCAGCCCAAACCCCAAGTTCAAATAGCCTCTGGCCCCTCATACATAGAGAGTAACGCGCTGACCATTGGGACCGTTTTTTGTTTTTTGTTTGTTTCGTTTTATTTGGGACGCAGTTTGTTAGAGAAGGTCGGGCTTGCTTGATTTTCCTCTACCCTTGTCGTTAGCTTCCGCTCTCACCCCTACCACTCTTTTATTACGTGAATCTCTTTGTCTTTCTAGGTGTCAAACGTGACTATAGAAACAAAGACCATGTATCAGGCTTGGTGATTCAAAATACCCGGTCGGGAGCTCCTTGATTTCTATTTACTACAACAGATACACACATAAAATAAACTTCTGTAACATTTCTATAGCAGCAATGGGTACTACGGTTGTACACTATTTGCCTCTTCGTAATTATTGTGATCCATTTTCATATTATATAATTTTTAATGAATTAACGATTTTTCTACTTAGGTATCTTCCCTTAGCTTTTTACGATGCTTATTAAGATATACGAAAAGTTCCTAATAATAGCTTTCAAGCGTTCTCAGAAGTTAATATTAAAATATTTTGTAAGAATAAATACATTAAAATGAGCATACCTGACTCTAGCTAATATTGACACATTTCAATCCATATTTTTCATTTTGATGTTTTCCATAGGTTAGTCAAATATGAATTAATTTCTTTACGCCTCTTTGGAATTTTATATTAAATATGACATACATGTCTAGAATATGAGTTATCAGCTGCGATATCAAATTTCTTTGAAATGTTTAGCGTCATTATTTTCGTGTTTATTTCTTTCAAAATGATTATTTTTCACAAACTGATTCATTGACTTAATGACCGTCACGAGTGGCCCATGTCGTTAAGGAGCGGATTAGTGAGTGGAAGATCTGGAGTTCGATTCCTACCAGGACTGTACTCCCTGACTAAGGTTTTCCCAGTCCTCATAAATGGCAAATGCCAGGGAGGTGACCTAAACTTAGGCCTAGAAAAAATAATCCTTTCTCAGCTTATCATTTCATCTCATGTACCATCTGTGCCCACCGCCTGTGATGCCCCAATAGTTAAAACGGAGTTAAACACTATTAAAATTTGTCTTAATAAGAAGAAAAATAGTGGACTTATAAACGACCTTCACATAATAAAACGACCTTTAGACCTCTTTATATAACTTAGGTTTTTAGTGTCCAATATTATATGAGCTGACTTAGACAAGTTGATAAGCGTTTTATGTTTGCCACTTTTCTATTACTTGTTGTACTCTTATATTTGCGTGTATTTTCTTTTCGATTCCTTTGTACAAATGTTTATTTAACTAAAAAACTTCACTTTAGCTGTTTCGAAGTGCCTTAAGTCTTTCTCGTTAGGAATCCAGCATTGTGCCCCATTTGAAATAAAGACCACTGTTATTTTATGAAACACTATATTTGCTTTTATTATTATTATTGATTTTCCTTTTAGCATTCTTGTTTCTGTCTACTACATATTATTTTATAGAATACATGCTCTTGTTACAAAGTGGAAAAATTCTTGAAATTGAAAAATGAGAAATTAATAATTAAAATTGTAGCTAAATATTATGTAAAAATTACTTTATTTTCTTATAAATTAAAAGAGATAAAATAGGAGGCATCGATTTTTGATTGGCCTTCGTATTATAGTATCATTAATTAAAATTTTGTTTTTACTGTTTTTATTTTGATTTTTATTTTCAGAAATTATACATTAAGACCAAAAAATGGAAATATGTGTAGCACATTTTAACAGGACAATTGATATGGTGTGGTAATTTAATGAGAATGGGAGAAAAAAGATTGCTAAGGATAATACATGAATGGATTCTACTAAGAAGACTGAAATAAGGAAGACCACAGGAAGCATTGAAAAAGGACATCCAAGAATAAATGGGGAATGGACACCTAAAAGAAGAAAAATGGCTGGACAGAGAGGAATGGTTTTCAGCAGTTCTTGCCATTTATAATTAGATAATTATAAGTGAAAAATATAATATTTTGTAATTTTGTAATTAGCTGTGAGATGTTGATATATTGTAAAAGCGATTTAATAATAATAATAATAATAATAATAATAATAATAATAATAATAATAATAATAATTTACTTGTCATGAGCAAGTAACATAGTAATTAAAAATTACATATCCAATTTTTTATTCCTTAGCGCTTTTTTATTAATCTACCGTTCCCTAATTAATGTAAATGTTAAACATGTTGATATTTGTCTGACTGCTTGGTAAACATTTATATATAACATTGTAGTTTAAAGTATATAACGTGAAGTTATACGTACTTTCTACAAATGGCTGTGGTAGATTATGCTTCGATAAATCCATTTTTTGCCAATGAATGTTACATCTGCAGGTTTCACCTTTCATAGCCAGGGGCAATTGTTTTAATGTTAGTACAAAAGCGAATGCAAGTGACTATAAACAACATTGACAGCCACAAAAGATGCACAAAATTATGACCATAAACAAAATTGATTTGCATGCAAGACGTTGGAGGATTCTGCATTACATTTAATTTACAATGAATAAATTTTTCTATTAGTGTTTAAAGCACATTTTTACTACTGAAGCACCAGGGGGTGTATACTGATGATATATGAGATGAAATGATATATTGTGAAACACTTTTTAAGGAAAGAAACATTCCAGGCCTAAGTTTACGACACCTCTCCGGCATTTGCCATTTATGAAGGCTGAGGAAAGCCTAGAAAAAAACTCCGTCAGGAAAGACGGTGCTAATGAGATTCGGACCCCAGACATTCCGCTCACGAGTCTGACCTTAACGACCTCGGCCATCTGTGGCGATCCTTTTGATCGTGACGAAGTACCGGGACACTTTGCAAGATCGAAGATGTAGCTGAGGAAGATAATTGCTAATGTATGGTGGTGTTAGGCTGATTTAATCCCCACCATTTTCTAAATCCTGACTAAATTATTACGTCGAAGATATATTGTTAAATAGTATTAGAAAATTCGCCAAAAGTTGTAAGAAAAACAGTAAGCATTAGTTAACAAAAACAATAAATTCTGCATCTTGACATTACGTAACACTTTGATAGATAACATTTATTTTGATTGTTTACTAAATTCTTAATTCTTATTGTTTTACATTAAGCCATTATGTGAAGCTCTTAACAATTCTAAATAAAAATCCAAATCTTCTCTGCATAAAACTGCATTTTTAAACCCTTTTTAAATCTATTTGAATCTTAAGCACGTGTGACCATACCTTTATTAAAGGAAATTTTATGAACCAAACGTGGAAAAAGTTTCGCTCCCCCATTTTGCTGCAACTTTAATTTTCTATGTGTACATTTTTTTGTTTCATTTTTACTCAATATTAAAATACCTTCAATATGCCATGTTAAAATGTGCAATTCAACATCATGCCAATTAACGCGAACTTGCTCTCTGGACTGTTTAATGTTGATGTTAATGTGTATGTTTTGCCAAGGGGAGGATCTACTCTAATTCCATAAGATTCTACTTATGACAACAGATCATGTCAGACACTATCAAAAGCTTTTGATAAATCAAAATATAAGGTATCCCACCTTTTTATTCTGTTCTAATAACTCGAAAACATGATAAAGATAATCACTAACAGCAGTTATGGGTCAGAAGCCTTTCCTAAAACAATGTTGAAAGTTACAGAGAATCTTTCTGCTATTAAAAAATCTAGAACCTTCTAGAAAGATTCTTGCATAAAGTTTCCCAATCTCAGATGTAATTACAGGTAATTAGCGTGTAATTAATATTAAATTTATCTCCCTTTCTAGAAGTTTCTAGATTTTTTAATAACAGAAATGTTATATAATATTAAACCGTCCGTGAATATTCTTTTTTAATTCAGAAATTTATGAGATGTTATAGGGTCTTGGCTAATTCACTACAATCATAAATAAATAAATTTTGTTCTAGCATATATCTGAATCGACATACACCAACCTATAAAGTAGAAAGTGTAACAAATTCTATAGAAATGCAACTGAAAAACATTTGGTACGATAAACAGACTGAGCAATGTCAATTGCCCCTTTCAGCGGAGCTTCAACTCCAGTCTTATCGAAAATCAAGCGTCTACCAGTCTACCTAGTGTATACAAAACCCGATTGCGTAGCGGAATGAGGTACTTTTATATTTCCAATTAATATTTATGTGTAACTTTGAGATGAGGTTTCGAGATGGGCTACCTACAGTCTCTTTGTAAGTACTGTATCGTGTGTATTGTATCTCTAGATGCCACACATTTTATTACAAAAATATAAACAAAAATTGAACAGAAACTTGTATGCAATCTTCTGCTTTTTTGGCCATCGTTGTTAGCAGGAGAACCTACGGCGAGGGTTCACGGAATTCCTGTCTATTATTTGCAGGGTCACGTATATTGCAATACATGAAGCTCATTAAACGCGATCTCTGATGATGTTACACGCACTTGAGAATGTCATTAAATTCTGCATTCGCTTCCGATACTCAAATGGTACCCTGATCAATGGCGTCACTCAGCTATGACATTCTAACCAATATCAGAAATAAAACGTACGTTTTCCAATGCAAAAACCGGTGAAACAAAAAACAAATGGATATAATTACTGGAGGTGCTAAAATAAAGAGGGCAGTACTTCCCTTTCAAACCTAGAAAGCGAAGTTTTTGTGTATTTATTAAACAAGCTTCGCTGAATATAATTCACCCTTAAACTCTAATTAATACTTAAATTTGTGGAGGATGCAAGACCTCACGATACACCAAAGATACTTTGGATGCGGTTTTTAAATTTGTACCTTTTTAAAATATCAGTTTTATCTTTAAATTGCTCATCTGCATGTAAAAGACAAAGTTACGTGATGGACACTGTAGATACTGTAGTATGCAGGTAAACATTTACATGCTGACTTGGTTTAGTAATGGATTCAGTACAGTTGGAAATATCAGCAAGGGTTCAAACCTCTGATGACTGCGACGTGAATTTCATATTTCCATGCCTTACTCTTTCCATTTTTGTTTCAGAATCTTAGCGAGAAGAGATCCATAGTCACAAATCTCGAGACATTTCCGTTTATTTGTCCGAAAAAATTCTAAAATGTTTATTGAAAATGTTGATTTACAGTCATTTTTCGTAGATATCAACATTTGAGATGCTCATCTCGCATCACTCTTTGATGTTGCAACAGTAAATCACTATATTTACTTCTGTTGTGACAATACAGTTAACCATACTTACCTCCTAAACCCAAGATAGCGGTTAGATGGATTCACGCTAGGTTAGATGGATTTTTTCTGGCGGAAAAAAATTTAATATGACTTCTTTCAGAAGGGAAGTAAAGCCGTGGGTCCCGTGTCGTAGATTTACGGCACATAAAAGAACCTCAAGTCTGAAAAAAAAGAGACCTTTGAGCGAAATTTACTGGCCTTTTCAGGCCCTGAATTGAATGGGACGGCTGATGACCTGAGATGTTGAAGAGCTTCCATAAATAAAACAAATCATCGCTGCTTCCGTCACTGTCACGGCTGATGGGTTTGTCTTACAGCCCTTTTTCTGGAAGTCACTTGGCGCTTGACATTGACTTTACTCCAATTATGATGCAGATGACTTTGTTTTTGGGACGGTTGGTTTAACTGCGTGCTCAGTGGAAGCTTCTCTCTACTTTGCATGGACGATTGGTAATCTGTTTGACTGTTCAAACGTCTAACTGTCGTTTCGGATTTTTCCTCACTTTAGCTTAAGATTATTAATTATTTAATTTAGAGAAGCCTGCCTTATAATCTTTGTCTAATATATTATGTATGTGTTCTTTTATCTTTTTAGGTATTCTTTATTTATTAGTTCCGAATGTTTTTGTAAGTTCTTGAGAGTCCCCGCGGAGTGACTAAGATATTTAACTATTGTTCGGGTCATATGGTTTATCACTTTCAGCATAATACATCTGATTACTTGCCCTTACTTGTTTGGTCTCATTTTTAGAAGCTAAGAAAGACGAGCAGCTATGAAAATGCTTTGAAATAAACCTTTGTTTTAACAGCTACAAGAATTAAATTATTTAATCAAGTCATTGAAGAAGTCCTACTAGAAATCTAGTATACACACTAGAAAAACTGAATGAATAGTGATTAAGAAATAAATAAAAACAAACTTTTTCTCCTTATAGCAACAATCAGAATAAGGTTTCCTTTGCATCACTTTCTACTGAACCCAATGGCCAGTCTGATTCACGCGGTGGGTTTATATGTGGAGTCTTAAACGTCTTTTCTTAACTCTCCACTAGGTGTAACTATGTACTTGTAAACAGCTGTTTCTTGAAAGTTGAGCGTGTGCTCAATGAGCAAAGTTGTGCGGTATTAAGTTATGGAGTGTTTATTTGAAAAGTTCCACCGACATTGGAAGCACTGAGAGCTCTAGAGGAGCTATTTTTACTGAATTATGTCTTACGTTTTCCGGAATCACCATCTCATCACCAAACTATTTTTTCCAAGCTACTTTAGAATACGCCGTTAATTTCAAAATAATTCTTAGGCTATTTTTCCAATCATTTTTTCCCTTCCTTCCTTCCTTCCTTCCTGTAACTCATCTGTAAAATTATCCTTGGACCATTTCCGTCGTGGTAGCATTTGCCACCACTTATTCCGGAGCTTCTGGGTTCGAATCCCGGTCAGATCAAGTTGTATGGTAAGGTTCCCCCTTCCAGAGAAGGATTCCGAGCTCATTTACATCAGGATTAATTCATTTCATTCATTCATGTCTACAGACTTACACCTACAGTATTTATGTCCATCTACAGACGTCGCGAGAAGACCAATTTTGTCAAAGTGACAATAAATAAAACATTTAAAAATTCCTTCATTGCATAACATATCATGTAGGGTACAAACAGAAAACATGCTATAAAATTTACAGCTTAAATATTCGGTGGAATACATTATTATCAACCGCTGCAAAATAGACAAATTCAACCGTCACAGCGCAAATCCAGTTACATAGTATATATAGATGCTCATCAGCTGTGTGTGAAAATTTTCCTTTCCCTAGATATATACATATAACAAAATGACTTGTACCCTGTTTTATATTGTTATATTTTCTATACCTATTATTATTATTATTATTATTATTATTATTATTATTATTATTATTATTATTATTATTATAATATGAACAGCTCCCTGGTCTAGTGTTTAGTGTTGCTGACTGCTGGCTGGAAGGTCTAGGCTCGATTCTTGGTATCTGCTTAGTAATTTTTCTAAAGATCTGTGAGGATAATTGGGGAGCAACCTGATGGAGAGGTGACGTTCTTCGAAGCCGGTATGGTGTTCACGTGCCGTCTACGAATGAAGTCTCAAAACGGAGGTAGAGGATTGAACCTTGCGGCAGGCCAAGTTCACTCCGGGCTCCAGCGCCTATAAGAACGCAAATGCGAGCACATTTCCTCTAAAGTTCCTAATTTATCTGGATAATTTGCAGGACTTTGTAATATGTAATAGGATATCATACTATATTTAAAAGCTAAAGGTTTAAAACCGGGAATATTTTTATAAATAAAAAAGTTATGCGAAGTCCGAAATGGGTTCCCCCCCCTTCTTTTCCCAAATGCTTTGAGCATACTGATCGAAACATATGAATGGCCAAAGAGAGCAAATCTCTCAGGTATTATTTGGTATCAGAGAAGAGTTTTCAATCTGGCCTAAAAATAATATCGTACAACTCTTTTCTACTTGTACTTCTGGAGAAGTTGTGTCTCAGGAGATAGGAAATTGTTGGGGTTGGATGAGATATGCGATGCGGTGGAAGGGGATAGAGAATCCTGAAGAGCTGGACGTCACGATGTAGTTTATGGTTCCTTGCCCCGCACAAACATTTCTTCTCCTTTCCTTCCCCTCCTACTTCAGTTCTGGCGGCTGGCATCTGGCTTGTTTTTCTTTCATTTCGAATATATCAGGAGGAATCGACATCAACTTCTTTCCCCTGACTACACGGAGGTCAATCGATACGGCATGTTGTGACCTGTCTTATCAAGAGATGGAGGACCATAATTATTTCTAAATGGACAGTTTGCGACTATTATTATATGTAGGCATTCATCAGTGACCATTAAATGTAATCAAAACAGATAAAATAATGTATGTTTATTTGAGAGATCTTCATTTGTTTATTCTAGGAAGAACATAAACTGTTATCGACGTTCTATTTATCTAATTACCTTAAAATTACATTTCACATTACATAATTGGTTCAGGTGTTACACGACCGCCACGGGTGGCCGAGGTCGTTAAGTCTCGGACTCGTGAGCGGGAGGTCTGGGTTCGAATACCGCCAGGACCGTCCTTCCTGACTGAGGTTTTTTCCAGGTTTTCCTCAGTCCTCATAAATGGCAAATGCCGGGGAGGTACCCTAAACTTAGGCCTGGAACGATTCCTTCCTTAAAAATAAATCCTTTCCCAATATATCATTTCATCTCATGTATCACCAGTGTCCATCGCCTGTGGTGCCTCTGTAGCAAAAACGGGCGTTAAACACTATTCATTCATTCAGGTGTTACACTAAGCTCATATATTTGTAATAATGCTTCTCTTCGTTGTGCATTATTACTTCAAATGAAGCGTACAAGGGAAAAACATTCAAAGTCCATTTAGAATTTTGAGGAACACAATTTGAAGTTTTAAAATTATAGAAGTTTTTTCTACAATTTTTTAGTAGTGTTTAACGCCCGTTTTTACTACTGAGGCACCACAGGCGATGATACATAGGATGAAATGATGATAAGTTGGGAACGATATTCTTTTAAGGAAGGAAACATTCCAGGCATAAGTTTAGGTACCTGCCCGGCATTAACCATTTATGAGGACTGAGGAAAACCTGAAAAAAACCAGTCAGGGAGGACAGTCCTGGTGGGACTCGAACCCCAGACCTCCCGCTTACAAGTCGGCGCCTTAATGACATCGGCCACCCGGCGATTTTCTGTAGTTTGAAAATAGAAAACAGCAGTTTCTCTAAAAACGGTTTGTTGACAAGTGTAAAGTAAAGTTGGGCATTATGAATACATTACCTTCAGAGCGATCCCAAATTCCTGGAATATTGTGTTTTTTTTGTTTTTTGTTTTTTGTTTTTTTTGACATTTCAACCAGAGATAGTTTTTACATTATCCTTGGAAGACGAACAAATGAATCTTTTTAATGTGAGATCAGAGGCTCTTTATTACTAATGCGAATTTATTCATTTTTATGAACCATTTTATCAGAAAGTACCTCAGAGAAATGTTTATTGCCTATTTTTTATTACATTGTAAATTCTGAGCTCTAGCTTAGGGAATTTATCTTATAAAACAATAAATTATTATTTTGTAACAGACTCCTTCTTTATACAAATAAAATTATATTAATATTTACACACAAAAGATTTTTATGCAAATGGCCCGAAACTAGAGCTCAAAAATAAATATAATAAAGTAAATCAGTTGTAAAAGTCATGCTTCTATCTTATGACGTTTATGAGAAAAGGTACGCCTGTTGTGAATTTTTCACCTATGACTAATATAGCGTTAAGATTAATACATCTAATTGTCAATTTACATACTAATCCGTTTCTTGCACCTGATTCTTCACGCAAAGTAATATTACCACCACAGGAGACAGTTTCATTCAACACAGTAATTAAAATACACAAATCAATAATATTAATGTTTACTTTGTTGACTTCATTATTTTACATATGACTGCCAGACTTTAAGCAGTACGGGGGATGGGTGTAAGTAATTGGTTTATCATTCACTGAATTACTCTCTTCAGAAATAGACCTATTATTTTCATTATCACTAATATGATGCTTTACAGGATAGCTATTTCCTTATTTCCTTATTCTTATTATTTTATGAAAACTGGTGAACCTAGACATGATATTAGTGTATTTAGGAAAGAAAACTGGGGTGTACAGCTTGTAAAATTCAAATTAAACACAATTTTCCAATTGCTTCAAAAAATTAAATGCACAAGCAGCCATTACTGTTATTGACATTAGAAACAGTAATTTACTTACAAAATACAGCAAACCACAGACTTGTATAACAAATGGTTTCCGAGATATTTTAATTTTTATGCAATAGTACCGGGTATTAAAAAAAAGAAATTTGACACATAAAACACTTTACGTAATTAAGGACTTTTCCAGTAAATGATATACCGAATTAAGCAGAAAAATCAAAATAATTATTTGAAACACTTTTATCGTATCTCAAATGTTTTCATTAATCTTCTTATTCTTTATCTGTTTAACCTCTGGTATTAGCACTAACAACCCCTGGGATTTAAAAGTTAATGTCCAAACCAGTCTCCTATAGGGGAGTTAAGTATCTCTGAACACACAAACACACTGAGTGATTCGCCAATATCAGAGCTTTGTTATTGATTTGATTTATTTATGGACGCTCTTTAACAACTCAGGTCATCAGCGTCCCATTCAATTCAGGGCGTGAAACGGCCGACAAATTTTGCTCAAAGGCCTCTTCTTTCAGGCTTGAAGTTCTTTTTCGTGCCATAAATGTACGACACGGGACCCACGGCTTTACTTCCCTTCCGAAGGAAGCCATACTTAGGATTTTTACGCACGAAAAAATCGATCCTGGCCGGGTGTGAACCACCATCTTGGGTTTAGAAGGCAAATATGGTTACCTCTACACCACCAGGACCGCTAATATTAGAACAGCCTTGTAAACATCACATATTCAGAAATGCGCAGATACACATAGATTGAATGATGAATTAGAAGATGAATCCGTGATAAAGAAATCTAATCCAGCATTTGCCCTTTGAAAATACACTAAGGAAAACCACGGAAAACCCTTAGGTTAGTCGGGCGCAGGTTTTGAACCTAGGATCTCTCAAATATGAGCCAAGGTGTATATACTTCTAGAGCTAAACATTCTAAGTATGGCTTCCTTCGGAAGGGAAGGGAAAGAACTCAAGCCTGAAAGAACATACCTCTGCAACTTTTATCGGTCATTTCACGTCCTAAATTAAACGGGACGCAAATGATCAGAGACGTTAAAAACCGTCCATAAATAAACCGCTTGATCTTCAATAGTATTCAGTAGACTTGAGTCAGAAATACATGGAGGCCAAGCAATTGGTCCATCTCTACCTATCCTCCGACCGAAATGTGCTGGAGCTCCATCATGCTTAAGTGCATTTTTCGAGCAATGATCAGTGACACGCTAGCTAAGAAACCAGGCACATTGTTTATTAAGAATTTCTCTTTAGGAGTTGCCTGCGGAACAGTGAAAAGTAGAACTGATATCGGTATTCAGACACAATATTGTGACCTAATTACTGGATCTGACAGTTATTTTTCACCTGCGTGCACACGTGAACGAAGTTGAACGGCTCCAAGTTTCCCTTGCATTTCTGTTCGCACATTGATCAATAATACCATGCAAACAATATTATTTTTAGTTTTATTTAATAATAACTACTAATTGTGTTACAGGAGTTGTTAGAAGTTGATAGCTTTTATTTACACTTGCATTAACTCGCAACAGTCTTGATTCAGTCCCGCTATGGTGGTTATTCCTGTAGATATTTATACGTAGATATTTTTCAATACTAATGTTACTTATTAGACATTTTCTTTCTAGAGTTGCTTGTTTACATTCTGATCCCGATGCACGCAACTCCAATTTATTGGTGTATTGGTGACTATCATATTTATTGCTGTATTATCCTATCCTTGTTTATACTTATCTGACCTATTGTACTTCTAACGAGTGACAGATCCTCACGCCTTTAGATAATGTAAATAGTAATATTTATATAGCTTATAGTGGCAAACTGGGGCATATCATGTTACGAAAATGTATTCACGGCTACCTGGACGTTTGACTCTATGACATTAGGGAAAATGTTGCCTTTTGTCCTCTTTTGTGTTTCTTTTGCTGGTAATGGTTAGAGCAATGGGTCTCTCCACTATACCAAAGTTAAGTGCATAGAGATGGCCGAACAATAGATCCTTCGTATCTTAGTTGCTAAAGATGCTTCAAAATTCGTTGAAGGTAGAAGGGGGAACAGGTGTAGGAGATAACGTCATCACGTCGTATGATGAGGAACTCTCCAATAAAGTGCCTGAAAGACGACATATTTAAAATAGGCGCGTTTGGGAACTAAAAGCTTACAAATTATATTTAAGTATTTCAAAGGCTCAGGAAAGTCGTGGGCGCTGTGCTGTAAACCCCAGAAGCAGTACAGAGCTTCTCAGTATTGCATTCAGTTCATTCACATATACGTTTTCCAGTCTTACGTTCGGCTCACTCACATATATATTCTTCAGTCATACTTTCGCTCAGTTATACATACGTTTCGCTTGTTCTCCGATGATCAACATCGCTTTACCTGGGCAGTAGACGAGAGGCACACAGATGCAGCATATTTAGCACGTGTCATCCAAATTATAGAGATAACGAACCTGTTGGCCAATAACTAGTGTAGTGTGATTAAATATTTCATTGCGTTTATTGAAGCAAAGTCCTGAATTTAAACCTCCCCTCTCCTTCTCCCTCCTCCGTGACCAATAAAACATGAAAGGCGACTTCGGGCCCCTGAACGACCCGGAGTATGAAGTGGGACCCTCGGTCCAACGACTACATCAACATCTGCATATAGAAACGGCTTCAAATCGGGCATTCAACGTGTGGCGACATCGTCGACAAACCCCAGTAAAAACCCGCTTCAAAGGTTACATTTCTCTCTGTCTTCCTCTTGATCATTCTTAGCCATTTCTCTTTAAATATGCTATTTCCTATCATTTTTATAGTCTTCTCTCCTTTTACAGTTAAAATATTCCTAATTAGTGTTTTCCCATCTAAGTTCTTCCATATTTGTTGCCAAGCCTGTTCTCCCCACAACTTTGTTTGCCTACAGCATGATAAACAATGAAAATCCGTAACTGTTTCTCCACACATTCGATATTTTTCTACCTCTTTATTATATTCTAATCCTTTTAAATTCATAACTCCAGTTCTAGTCCATACAAACCCTTCCCAACCTGCTTTATCACATTTTCTATGTATTTTTCCTACCCCATACTGTTTTTATTTTCCTATAAAGTCTCAATGAACTCTTTTCCCCCTCACTACAAAGTATTTGTAACACAATTTAATTAATAACTTGACGACTAACAGCAATACAGAAGCAACACTACTGGAATAGTCTGTTATTATGACAGGCTACTGACCGGATCATGTTTTTTTTTTTAATATTCTCTTCTTCTCTATGACCCTGACGCAGTTTTTATGAGCTGCCACCCCCGCATTTAATTAGATTGATTGTAACCAATAATTTTATGTAACTTCGTTATAGCCATGTGTAATGTCATTTTCTGCACAAGTGTTGAGTATTATGTCTAAAATGTTATTTTCTTGCCAAGGCACAGAAAGCTACCCTAGTCATAAAACCTGACCTGGAAATGTCCATAGCCCTTCTGTAGCAGTATTTGTAAAGAATTCTGGAGACAGGTGTTAACTGATATTTTGTTAGAACCTTTCTTAAGCGGGGTAGATACCATAAAAATATTTGCCGACTATAGAGATGAATAGAAAGGGAAGAAGCCATCCACTACCTGGAAAAGTCACGCAGACCACATTTTACTTAGTCTTGCAATTTTGTGGCTCGCAGTCTGGCAAGAGAATACAGCAAGGCAAGGTCAGTGGACACACTTCCTCAGTTTCGATAAATTAGTGGAAATCGATAGTTAGTTTTGCAAGAATTAAGTGGACATTCTTCATTAGTTAAGTCCAAAAGTTTATGTACAATGATTCAAGAACAATAAATTGAGTTCCATCTTCCATAACCAAAAAAAAAAAAAAAAAACATTATTAATCTGCATATATTCCTTCCCCTATGGTCACAGTGCCATAAAAGTATCCAGCACGAGTATCAACAGCCGGGGCATAACTGTAAGACAGCGGTAGACATCGTCGGAGAGGAAGAAAGTATTATTTACCCCTGAGATTATACACCCAAAAACCTAACAATTCGAATTCCTTTTTTCCCAATTCTTCCCTCTATCTATTACACAATTTAATTAACCATCAATGTCCTCATATATTTTTAAAATCGCTGCAACCCCTGGGATGGGGTATAAAACTGAAGTACTACTGTTAGAACGTACTTCCGATCTCATTGTTTACTTTTAAGAAACATACTTTCTGCTGATTGTTATCTCTTTTCAGCATATCCCAAGAGGTACAAATACTTTGCCAGAAGCAATTATAGCTTGTAGCATCTTGTAAAATTCTAAAATATTTAATCCTTATGACGTTACTTTATATGACAATTTCTTCAAAGCAATGCTTTGATCTCTGAGCAAAATTTATGGTCATTTCATCTCCGAATTGAATGAAACACCGATGACCTGAGATGTTAAAGAGCGTCATAAATAAACCAAACAAAAAAAGTTGAACATCGTCTGCATTTCACCTAGTTTAAGTTGGCTGCTGTATAATGACAAAATTCAATTTTTCCGGGGAAAGATTGGGAAAGGAAATTTTAATTTTCAAGTGTATTATATTTTTAATAAAATCTGTACAAGTGTTTTAATTGTACAATGTCCAACATGGTTTTAGAAAAGAGAGTTTCTGTTACGATTTTGTTTGTCATACAACAGTTAATTGAAAAAAGACGAGAGTTCAATTTGCCAACATTTTTGGCCTTTATGCATTACAATAAAGCTTTGACAGAGTGGATATGCATTTTATAACAAATATTAGAGGAAAAGAGAATACCAGAATTAATAACAGAAACAGACATTTTATAAAAATAATACAAATCAAATAAATAATTAAATTTAGTTTGGTTAGGGTGTACTTTATCATCGAAACTTTTTAATTTGTATATTGATCAAGTTGTATGAACGTGGGTAAAAGAAATATTAATATATTTAAAATGCATTATTTTCCACTGTACTACTGTTCTGTTTGATGATGCCCAGATGGTCGCAAGCGAAAATGGACATTTTCCACAAGAAGCACTTTTCAATTAAATAAAATAATACATTTAAAATACAAGTAAAACAAAAACAAAAACAAACAAACAAACAAACAGGCTTTCTTGGACCTCGGCTAATTAGAATGAAAATATTTATAGCTAGTAAATTAGTTCAACAAGTTAATATGATTCAATATTTGGGCTGCTTTATGACACATGAAAAAACTAGAAATTAAATAAAAATTAAATACCTTTAATAATTTCTGTGGTACAATTTGATGAATTTTTGAGAATTCAGTGAGGTAAAAATTCCCTTTGAAGTTTTATAAAGCTATGACAGTGCCTGCTTTTATTTATGGTTTGTGAATTTCGAGACTTAACAAAAAACCAAGAAAGGAATATTGAAACAGGAGAAATAAAGTTCTTTAGATAATATGTAATAGGATATAATCGTACGTTATTGAATAAAAAGAGAAATGAACACATTAGGAATGAATTAAAGTATAATAAAGTAAATGCAAACACACAAAAATATCTATAATACTCATGTAAATTTTTTCAACTTCACGTGTTACTAGAATATCCATGGGCTATAATGCAAAATGAAGGAGCACTGAGAAGACCAGGAAAAAATTGGCGAGGCCTGTTTTGATAGACGCAGAACGGATCGAAAGGTCCAAGACGAATCCCACATACACGATATTATTTTGAAAAAATTACTTGCTCAGCATAAAACTACCCAAATTTACAGGCCGTAGAGCGTAGACACGTGGGCATGTAGTTTTTGACAATGCTATTTAAAACATTCAAAACCAACCCGAAATATCACAGAAACTGAAATGGCCGTCATTGCAACGAGGACCTTATCTTCACTCAGGCATACTCTTATTTTTTTTTCCCTCGGAAACCGGTGGAGAGAGCCTTAGTATCCATCAAGAATACAGCAGCATTTTCCGGTAATCCCCAGCTTATAAACTCTGCGTGTGTTTTGTTTTAAGCTACCTACGCCATCGTATAGAACAGAAAAAAATAATAATGCACGCATTAAGGCTTTTAAAAGCTTCCAGTTAAAGCAGAGCTCAATTAGTGCATTTAGATATAATGGTCCCTCCAGGGGAGGCACACCCCTTTCCACAATGCATCACACGTTCGATACATTTTACCGTATTCACTGGAATAATCCACCAAATCTATCATAAGTAGATTTGGAAACATTTATCAATGTCGACCGAGGAATTAGCGAGCTCGCCCCCGCTATGGTGGGGGAGGTGCCCTAATATGTAAATAAACGGTGTAGCGCAGCGACATGGTACCATCATCCTTTCGTTGTGACGTCAGCACTAGCTGCCGGATTTTCTTTCAGTTTCTTAACTCGAATCATATAAACAAGGAAATATATTAATCACAAAAGCATAGAATTGTGAAAGTCATGCTTGTATCACTGCCTTACTTCATTATTATTTAAAGCTCCTATAAAACGTGGAACGGTTATTATTTTGTGGGTTCCACTATAGGGGGGATTGATGGGTTCTCAGGGTAAATTTGGACTGTTTTTAACGACTTGAAAGTCGTTAGGGGGGGAAGGAGATTGTTCGCTGTATTAATAAGTCCGGCACTGTTTGAACATTTGATTTATTTAATAATTTAGTAGGTTACTTCCTGACGGCTCGTAGCTGACCTCACTACACACTTAGACTGACTTTAGAAAAATGATTTACACTGCCCTCAACTGAACTTTAGAAATGATCTAGACTGATTACTTTCGGATGACTCAGACTGCCTGATTCCGTATATTTCTTTCGCGTCTCTCGTATGATGTCCCTGTTTCTCTTGAATGTCTGAATCTCAATCTGCGAAGGTCTGAATGTGCGAGAGAATGTCTCCGTGAATGTCTGAATGTATGACTATGTGCCTACTGAGTGCCCGAATGTGTCTCTCCTGAATGTCTGAATCTGAATCTATGAATATGTGTCTACGGAGTGCCCCTCTGACTTCTGTACTCTAGTTTTTCTACTACATCGCCACGCCTTTCGCTAAATTAAATTCCCTCATATTTTATCTATTTCTGTGTTATATGTTCATCAATGGCTATCTTAAAAATATTTATTTGTATCTAAGTCCTCCTGATTCGTTAACTTTAACCGAACACCATTGGCTAGAATTATTCTTTCTCCCCTGATCTAAGGTCTTCCCACGAACTTGAATTTTCCCAGAACAGCCTGTCATAAATTTCGGCCCGTTCCTTACATTCTCATTTCTATTGATAATCTTTTGCCTTCCTTAGTCTGTAGATTTCTAAATGTTCTCGGAGATAACGCACGCGTTGATGGCTGTTTTTCGGCTTTCCTGTAATAAAACATTTTCGTCTCCGTTCTGACATTTTCATTTTCTCTTAAATTATTGCTACCTCTGACTTTGTTAAATACTGTCCCGTTACGGCCACATGTTTCCCTTATTGTCAACTCCTAAGTATTTCCTGGGTAGAAGGTTCGTGACCTAACAAAAGATAGTTTACCCTTTCCTCAGCCTTGTCTAAGGAGTGGTCAGTGGAGAGTCGTCAGGTATACATCTGTCTCTTTCTAACATATTTTACACAAAATGTATACAAAACCCTTTTGTAAGTTACAAGTTACAAATTATTTCTATTTCTGTTATACCTATCTCAAAATGATTTTCTTATACATATACATAACAGTTATCCTTATAAAATATAATGCCTTTATAAATGTAACTCTGCAGCCTTTAGTTACTAAATTAATAAAGGCAGCATTATTTCCTGCTTCAAACGCTATCATCAATTTTATTTGTAAAATTTCTTGAAATTTCTCTGATCACCTATTCTTCTGACATCTATTGATGTTAAGTGTACCCAAATTTAAGTGGTTCATATGATTCTTCAGACCCGGAAGGGGCAACCACTGACAAGTGGAGATATGTAAGAAAAACAGGTTGAATATAAAGAATAATTTGCTATCAATGGTGCCATTTTAAGTCTTTTAACTTGCAATGCCGAAAGCTTTTGTATACAGGATGTTTACAGAAACACTGTGTGATTATACACATGTATAGTGTCACTCTCAATATTCTTACTAAACATTTTTATTGTCTATTTCACACATACTTAATATGTACCTCACGTGTCACGCTGCAAACATCAAGACGATATTCCCACTCACGCCACGCACGCTTCATGTCTACTTTTTTTTTGATTGATTTATTTATGGACGCTCTTTAACATCTCAGATCATCAGCGTCCCATTCAACTCAGGGCGTGAAACGGCCGACAAATTTTGCTCAGAGGCCTCTCTTTCAGGCTTGAGGTTCTTTTTCGTGCCGTAAATATACGACACGGGACCCACGGCTTTATTTTCCTTCCGAAGGAAGCCATACTTAGGATTTTTACGCCCGAAAAAATCCATCGGTCCTGGCCGGGTTCGAACCCGCGATTTTGGGTTTAGGAGGCAAGTATGGTAACCACTACACCACCAGGACCGACTAACATGTCTACTGTAAGGTCCTAATCGTTGCATCTCATTTTGAGCTGACTCCTGCCAGCCCCCCCACCTGAATATCTTTTGGGAATGAATGCAAGATAAATGAATTACGTTTTCAATTGGGGGGGGGGATATATTCAGAGGTATGTCCAGAGGAATCGACAACGTTAATTGTATGTTCAATATTTAAAAAATGGAAGCCCAAAAGTACCGGATAATTATAGGGGGAGGGGTGGCACTACTTCCAATAAGGGGAAAATATATTGCAAAATCTTATACGAGAGCATTAGGCAATGAAACGAACACTTTCAAAATTCCAATCGGGGTTTAGGGAAAGATACAGCACGGTAGAAAATATTTTTGTTTTAGACATATTGAGATTGCAACAAACAGAGAAAAAGGGAGGCAAACTGCATTGTGCCTTCGTAGATTTTCGAAAAGGGTTTGATTCCGTGAAAAGGCAAGCATTATCGAGCAAATTGTGGAAGAAAAGAGACTCAGGTAAAATGATCCAGGAATTAGAATTAATATATAGTAAGATACAGTTGTGTGTGAAATATGATTGCGATAAAGTTTAAAACAGTGTAATAACACGGCTGTCTTCTGTCACCCTTCCTTTTCATTTTGTTTGTAGACGACGTACAGGAGAAAATGTGTAGGGCAGAATCTGATGCCCCGAGTATAAGAGGCATATTCATACCAGCTCTCCATTATGCGGATGATCTAATATTGATATCTACAACAATTGACGGTCTGCAAAGGGAACTAGACTGCTTAGAGGTGCATTGTCAGGTTGGAGAATGGCAGTTAATGAGGAGAAAACTAAAACAATGACGTTCAAGAATGGTGAGGTGTGCAGGAGGAAGGAGAGGTGGGAGTAAACAGGTCAGACATTAGAAAATGTGAAGAAATTCACATACTTGGGGGTCACTTTGGGAGCTGGGCAAAACACGTGGACATCATAAAGTGCAAGTGTATAATTAAAAACATAGCATTAAGATTTTTGTAAAAATACAGGACACACCACTTATAACAATGGAGATGTTGTACAGGGTGGTTGTTAGGTCAACTATGGTGTGAAATTTTGAAATTTTGGGGTGAGAAAACATCTAGGAACTTAATCAGGTACAAATACAGCTTCTAAATTAGATGCTACAACTAAGGAGGGGTACAGCAAATTGGGGATTTCTTTCATAATTTGATATCTTTAATGAAGGTATAAATTTAAAAATAAGAATAATTAAGTACTGGTTAAGAATTATATGGGAAATCAAGTACACGTTTAACAATTTTCGCATCCCTGAAAGGACTTTCCTTCGTTAATAGATGCCTCCCTTCTTCACAACATTTCAATACCGCTTAACGGTCGTCTTATTAATAGGTACCTGGTGTTGCAACTGTCCACTGAACTATTCCTACATACTGTTAGCTATGGTATCTCAAAAAAATTCAACTACATTCCTTTGGGGCTGTCTTTAACGCATTAAATAACTACAGAATTCAAACTAAGTTGAAATGTAAAAGTTCAGACATTTTCACAGAATTTGATTCAATCCATCAATGCAACAAATGACAAGCAAAAGAGCAGCAAACGATACGAAGTGTTTTTGTTTTAGGCTTCTGGTGCTGTCACTTGTTTCACCCGCCAATTACCATTCCTAAGCAATAACTAAGACAAGAAGAAATTCTGTGAGTGTTCAATCTGATGACATCGGGATAAATTTTGTTGTGCACATGTTTATGAAATTATAATAGGAGTGTTCATTGGACAGACTGTACTTCTCAATACCTCATGAGTAGATGCAAGGACATGATTTGTATTGAAAGATTGACTAGTGGTGCAGAGTTCTGCAGACACTACGGTGTACGTAATGCTTAACTAAAGGATTAGAGATGAAAATAAACCGGCAGATAGGATTTTGAAGAAGAAATCCAGTGTTGCTCTTATTTAATACAGTTGACATTTATGTAGACATAAGAACCTTCATTGACTGTATTTTTAAGCCCTCTTTTGTCATGCTTACATTTATGTTCTATAATATTACTACCAGCAATATTATCACTACTACCTGATTATCTTTAATCAAAAACAACTGTGGCACATAAAATTTACACTTTATTAATATTTAGTTTGCTTAAATAGATTTTTAGATAAACGTCCATTCCAATGTTTACACCTAATCAAATGTATTTGAGAGTCAACATTTCCAAGCAATATCTAAGATCTTGCAGATGCACTTAGAAGGCGTAGCTCTCCATCCTCTTACGCTCTTCTTTTTTGTCGGTCCTGGTGGTGTAGTGGTAACCATACTTGCCTCGTAAATCCAAGATCACGAATTCAAACCTGCCCAAGATCGACATATTTTTTCCAATAAAATCAACAATAAAAAAAATAGAAAGCGGCATGAAACAAACTCTGTTAAAGACAAAAAGAAAAACCGAGAGAACACAGTTTTGGCAGAGCAGAAAATTGCAGATGTTCAGGCAAAGATCCAGAAAAGACCTAGGAAACTTTCACGCCGATTAGCACAAGAACGCGGCATCTCAAAAACATCAGATTAAGAGTACTGAAAATGCTGCACTTTTATCTGTATAGAGTGACAATATCCACATTGTACGCATCTCCCCAGTAGAACGCCGGCAGGTTTGAACTGGACCGCACTGTATTTACGGGAATGTTTGCCTCGTCTTGAAGGAAGAACTGCGTAAGAACCCACAGTCTCTCAAGAAGGTAGTGCCTTGGAACGTGTCTAATGCTATGCTTATGCAGAATTTTAACCATCATCAAGTCAAGGAAATATTCAAATTCACTGAGATCTACGAAATTACCTAAACTTCGGTCAAACATCGATGCAATGTTTATTCGTTTTGTTTTATCTTCAGAAGATTGCGATAGAAATGGCCGGAGTAGTGGAAATATGGAGTATTTGGCCCACACGACTTTCGTTTATCAGACACTGGCGAAGAGCAAAATGATTCTTATGTTCCAACCCCCTTATTCATTCGATCTTGCTCGGTGTCAATAGCGTTTTAAAACCTGTTACAGTTTTCTGCATAGATTTTATGTTGACTGTTTCATTTATTTGACGTCATCATAAAATGGATCAATGAAACGAAACAAATTTTTGAATTTTGACCAATCACAGCCTAATGTCGCAGTGAAATTATCGAAAAGTTTTATCTAATCCGTTTTATCACGCAACGTGCATTGTCTTGTGGTGAGTGTAGCCAACTCTATACCTACACTATATAATTCCTGAGCATGCATCACTGACCCCTTTTCTTTTTTCAGCAATTGTAAATTTAACTAATTTAATCACTCGTGCAATTGCTTTTGTGTATTCAGCCAAACTGTCTGAAATCATTTTGTAAATTATGTAACAATATCTTCCTAAGAAACCATAAATCTTAATAAACACGTTTTTCAGAATGGTAAAGTGTAATCTCTGTTTTGTTTTTCTCAGTTGGTATTAGTAAATCGAAAGATAGCGACTGCAATATTCAACTTTCGTCAATTTCATTCTCACGGTTTCTGAATGGCAAGTATAATATTTTATATTCTGTGCTGGAATTTCAAATATATATATTACTTTTATTATTTTATTCACCAATAGAAATATTCCTAAGCCTATATTTGGCTCATCTTTTTTTAACATTATTGACAATCGACATTCGTCTGTTGCTAGATGGCTTGAAAAGGTTAAATATGCATAATACAAATGTACAATTATTACAATTTTGTAAGCCAAGATTAGGGAAATTGTATTTAAATTCTTATTTTATACGTGAAATAGTACTAATAAATATCACTTGAGGGTCTGGGCTTTCTAGGTATCTGTTTAAGTAGCAAAATAATTATTTATTCTAGATGTAAATTTTGGAAAGTAAAGCACACATAAAAGGTTAAATGGTAAAAAACAATTTATCCAGTTCTACTGCAGAAATTTCGTGCAAACTTCATGGGGTCAGGCACTATTGGTGCCACAGTGAGCATTGGTAAGCAGTTTTAATAATTTGAGCAATTCGAGTATCTGCATTAGCTTGAAAAACATTAAAAACTTTTCCTTTTATATATAACACTAATTATTCATTTGCTAAGAATAAAGATAAGGAAGTGCCAAACCTCATGTAAGAGTTATTACTTTTATCTAATAAAAAGCGTCAGCCTAAATTAAAAACATACTTTTGTGTATAGTTTTTACTAGAAACGTCATAAAAAGAAAAAAAATAATGAATATAACTTAAAATTAAAATGAAAGTGAAGAAAGTTTGGAACATTTTCTTATTAACAGCAAGAAAATTTTCTCCTGTCAGTTCTTTTGCTCATTTGTCTTACTGTGATAAAGTTATATCTACTTGTCTGTTTTGGAGGCAGAGAATTAAAGAGTGGGTGAGGTTTGTTGAGAGAAAAGTTTTCGTAATATAAGTAAGAAATATAACTATTTCCGTAACAAAGTAAAGTAAAAAACATCAAATCTTTGTCTATCAGAATATTGCACAAAAAATTAGGTTAATTTCGGTAGAAAATGATCGTATGGTATTTTTCTACAAGTTATATCACATATTCCGTTGCAGCTCGCAACTAAAAGTAAATACATTTTTTAAGAACTTATAATATAAAAATTTGGTAAGGTGCGTTATAATGACAATTTTTATGTGAGGCGACATTTATAAGTTCCCAATTGCTGTCAGGTTTTGAATATGTAAATGGTATTAGTGATTTTTAAAATTATTTCCTCTTCTAATTAAACATTTTTATAAAGTTAGTTTGAAATATTTAATGATAATTTAGAGATAATGCTGTATTTTTTCTCCGATTCTGGCCATTAATGTACAAAACCTCCAGTTGAAAAAACAGTGTCTATGTAAATATAAACTAAATTTAACTCTGGTGAGCTGAACAGCATACAACACCAGCGTTTTCTTGATCAGCTAGTTTTGTTAATTAAATGTATACAATAATTATTAGCCAGGCTTAATGCAACCGCTAAAACTCGTTAAAACACCTTTTTATTTTATTTATGGAAGCATTACTAATTCTGTAACAATGTGGACTGTATCAAAGTCCTTGTATTTATAGAGTAACGCAACGCCAAGCTGTCGTCATTGTTATTCCATTTCAGCACACCATGAATAGGAGAATTATAAACAGAGTCCTGCCTTTAACCACTTTGAATACACATTATGTGTTCGTCAATCACAGAACCTTCGCTTTGAACAGAGACATGGTGAGTAAAAAAGTTAATTCCAACTACAGTGAAGGCGCGTCCCGTCCACTACTTGCGGAGAGTAGTGTAAGTGGAGTGGGTGGCCGCCAAGTAATACTCCATGCACAGTTTCAGGTTGTGCAGTTCTTGAAGCTTCTCGGTGTCGAAACGCAGGGCTTTAATTATAAAAAAACTCATAACTTTTAAAATGTATGCAAAATATCAGTTTTAAGCGGCTCTGGAATGCCGTATTCCTCCTATATTAAATTAATGCAAGTTTTATATTAAATTAAGATGCAAGTTTTCTCAGAATATATTTAAAGTTGGAGGCTGATAAATTTTAGGGTTATTTATTAATTCTTTGACAATAACTTAACACGGAATTTTATCTACGCTCTCATTAGAGATTTTTTTTTGTTTTTTGGTGTTTTTTTTTATACGCAATGAGTTTCGACTACACTTCTGCGTAATTTTCTGTAAGTAAAATAAAATAAAAAGAAAAGTTAAATTAGACACGAGTGTTTATTAAACATATCTTGAAAATATGAAGCAAATTCGTATATTAGATTTAGAGAAAACCTGTATTTGCATGATAAAAACAACATTTTCGGAAACCAAGCGATAAAGTTTAGAATACTTTTCAGTGCATTTCAGCCCCATAAGTTGAAGCAAAATTTTATTCTGAAAACTCCTAACTAGAACAATTTAGACATTTAAATGTTTGTAAAGGTACTGCATGTATTTAAAGATTCGCTACATCATTTAGTCTCATAAAATTGTTAAAATGTACCTTTTGAGCATGAAGTTTAAAAAAAGACATTTGTCACTAGTTGAACATTTCCTAATCTAGCCACGAAGGCATTTCTTCAATTGTGAGAAAAACAAAAATCACACGAGTTAAATCTGAAATGTAGGAAGTGTGAAGTACTCATTTTCCCATGCTTTTTGTGAGATATTCAGCAACAATTGATGTGCATTATCGTAATTAAGGAAATGTGACATTTTCTCTGCAGTATTGTCCAGTTACATTGTGTATACTGGTACTATATGCTGGTTAATCTTTCCTTGAATATCTAAAAATGAAATACCACTTTTATTTTTAAGGTGTTGGTGACTCCCAGCACAGCTTTGCTATTTGCTCTCAACTTCGAAATGATGTAGCCAAGTTTCATCAACAGTAATTTCTTTTTAAATCAACTCCGCATCTTTCCTCAACATCTTCAACTGCGTCCAATCCTGTACGCGAACGTTCTTTTGTTTGGGAATCAGCAGTCGTGAAATTCACCGTTCACAAACACGTCTCATATGCAACTTTTCAGTTACCAACGTGAGGGTGACACCCAATGAAATGTTCAGAATTTCTGAAAATGTCCTTAATGTTATTCGACGATCATCTCTCAAAATGACAGCAGCAGTGTTAGTGTTCTCTTCCATTAGAGTGCAAACAGGAGCGTCGGGTCCACTTTCCTTTGAATTTTATTGCCTTCCCTGCTTAAACTTAAACGTCTTTGAGCTCTGCTAAGGGGATGGACATAACTCTCATCTGTGTCCAGTAATGGCATAGGTCTCAGCTGAGACGAGAGCACAATTTCAAAGCAGCATATTGTTCGTTGCACGTCACTTCCATTTTGCTGTAGGTGGAACTTGTGTCTCAACTTATACACCTCTTACAGAAGGGAACAGGCAGTGACAACAGTGACACTAATACTGCGTGTACATTGCGCATTAAGCTAACAAAATATTGTAAAGGTAAATGTTATCGGAAGAAATGATGCCTATCTCGCGCTGAAATAACAATGGCGAATTTAACGGTATTTGACGAATCAAATGATTGCAATACTCTGGATAACTGACAATGGATTATGAGCTCTTTTGTCTTTTTACGACATCTACTGGTGGTTATCACAAAATGAAGTAATATTCAGTCATACAGATGAACCTTGGTGAAACAAGTGCCTTGTAATATCATCTTTTATTGATAGATAGCTCTAGTCGTGTTTGTTTTGATGCAGTAGTGTACTTCTTGGAGGTTCATGATAAGAACGAACTCAATGTGGCTTTTCTAGAGGATTGCTGGTTTATACTTTCCCCCCAAAATTTCATCGTTTAATTTCCGTTAATAATTGCTTAATCCTTTTTATGGGTGAGAGCAAAAAAAAACAGCAATGTCTGTAGGAACTTCAATCCAGCGCCTGATATTAGTATTTCCGGTTATTATTTGTAGAGAATTTGGTTTGCAAATCCATGTCTCGGCGAGTTGGCTGAAGATTTTGATACAGTTAGGTGAGAGGAAGGGGTAGGAACTACTTTTTGCCCATACCGTTCATGACATTCATGCACCATTTGTTATGTCATCTGCATTACCAGGAATACATCCAGTTTTATATTTGTGTTACAAATTTGAATGAGATGTTTTAAAAGACTATTTAATATAGTTATGATGAAAAGTCATATGTTAAATATGGAAAAACTTACGGGTATTTTATTTGTAGGGAATTTGGTTTGCAAATCCATGTCTCGGCGAGTTGGCTGAAGATTTTGATACAGTTAGGTGAGAGGAAGGGGTAGGAACTACTTTTTGCCCATACCGTTCATGACATTCATGCACCATTTGTTACGTCATCTGCATTACCAGGAATACATCCAGTTTTATATTTGTGTTACAAATTTGAATGAGATGTTTTAAAAGACTATTTAATATAGTTATGATGAAAAGTCATATGTTAAATATGGAAAAACTTACGGGTATTTCAGCATCAAACAATATTACAACAATATTCTCATGCAGCGATAATGGGTCGTTTCGTTAGTAGTCAGCTGTTTCTGTTGTTGAATTGGTTTATTTATGGACGCTCTTTAACATCTCAGGTCATCAGCGTCCCATTCAATTCAGGGCGTGAAACGGCCGACAAATTTTGCTCAGAGATCTCTTCTTTCAGGCTTGAGGTTCTTTTACATGCCGTAAATCTACGACATGGACCCACGGCTTTGCTTCCCTTACGAAGGAAGCGATACTTAGGATTTTATGTCCGAAAAAAAGCTATCGATCCTGGCCGGTTTAAGGTTATATATTTGACTTATTTTGGGAAGATTTTTGTAATGCGTTTTCAATCCTGTATTATCACTAAGTCATATGAAAAAATTAGTCTCGATTAAATAATATCATAATTTTCTACTAGATGGTGATTGAGGCGATTATTCTGCCCTTTGAACGTAAATAAGTGTAAATAAACTCCTCTTGGTATAGGCTAAAAAAAAAAAAAAAAGACCAAGAAATGGGCCTTAAGTGACTCTGTTCCCCAATCTGAAATATTTGAATTATACACCTCTTGAGCTCAACATTAAACTCCCACATTCCACTGCTCAAGCGCCTACTGTGCATCTAATTCTTTTGCAAGCACATCATTCCGTTTGATGCATTATTTCAGCACTGCAAGCATCGCAAAAACAAATAAGTAGCCCATGTTTGCGTTCATCGTTATTTTGTTCAACGACAGAGGAAGAAAATAAAGAAAGGGAAAACAGAACTTCGTCTATTGTCCCATTTCTGTACAGCTGTGTCTATGCATTCGTTGAGGCAAACCAACTTATACCAAATAATGATGCCCTCTGGTTGAGGTTTTGCTTTCTCTCTTCTCCATATTCTTTCCAGACTGTCATTTCAGAAGAAGAGAAAAACTTCCGTAACAGAGCACAGTTCCATCAGAGGAAAATACTTTCCTATCAGATCCTTTTGTGTTTTTTTGTTCTTTGAAGTTTTCCTGCCTCATACATTCGCATGAAACCTAAACTTAATTTAAAAAGATGATTCGGAGAACGGAAACAAAATGTAGGTATATTCAAGAACTTTTCTAATATTGTTCTTCATGTGACTGGCTGGTTTCTGAAGTCGGACAGCGCCGGGAACCTGTGGGATATCTGAATGGAATAAAGACAATTTCAGGCTAATTCCTGTATTCTCAGAGTGGGTAGTTTATCTATGAACTGTCGGTGCTTACGGAGTTCTACCGGTAGATAAGATTAATCTTTAACCACCACTCTGGATAGAGGCAATTCGTGTTGTAATGACATATGGCTACAATGCGGAGAGGAAGGAGAGCCGCTATTTAATTTTCGGAATTCTACTATGTAGAAGGCAATAACTCACTAGCCCTGCCTATTTCTTTATGAAATACCTTCCTCCCCATCATGCAAGGATCCTTTGAAACCAATCGTGAAAACAGCCACGTCATTTTTCTTTAAGAGATGACACCAATTTCTTCTTCGCCGAATGAAATAGGTCTCATTCATAATGAAAATTAAAAGTAAAAACTCGATGCTATGTAGCCGTTCGCAATGAATCACGTAAACATAAAAATAAACGACAATTAGAAGTAAACTGAAAAACTTGCTAGGTCCGATGTTTTGCGCCCACGCCTAACTTAAACTTAAGAAATCAGCCAATCAGAACGCAGCTGCTCTGTTTGTGGAGCTGTGTGGTGGAAAGTGCTGAAGATCAGTGACTCTGTAGACAGAATGACGCCAATGGATAAATTGCATTGTAAGAAAGCTATCCTTGTTCATATTATTCCAAGCAAATTATTACTGCTCGTTGTATATGCATAAACGCTATTGCGGTGTGCTCTGAAGCAGATATTTTCAGTCAGCTGATAGTTGATCTTCGCTTGTGCTTTTCTCTGATTGACTAATGTAGTTTGCGTCTTTCGTTGTGAATGCCTACATACTACTACGTTTACATTTATTTTATTATGTGTACATATAATTTTCATTGTGAATGGGGCCATAGTCTTTTCCGGACTCACAAAATTGGTAGCTCCTTCATTTTTCCTAGACAATTCCAAACAGTAATAAGTCACAGGTAGCTAGATTTGGACTGTACAGTACGTGGTTTAGCGTTGTCATTCTGGATTCCAATAAATATAAAGTCTTAACTTTGTCATAATTAATTAAAATTTATAAGCATCTTCATGTTTAATAAAATAAATAATTGCAATTCAAAAGTTATTATATATAATTTATGTTTATAAGTATGTAACTATAAAGAGCTGAACTTGAGCCAAATGATTTGGCCTTATGTTATTCTTATTTTTGCAATTTACCCACTTAACACCGAGTAACACAGTTTATAATCTTCAACTCATGTTAAACCTTCAAAAATACCTTTCATTGAAGTTCGAAAACCATTAGCTGTGTCTTTCGACGATGCTCTTTTGTCCTATGTGCTTTGAAATGCATTTAAAAACTTGTTCGGATAAACATTCTAGTGTATTTTTATAATAAGCGGATTCACAGATGGTAGCTCGTGTAGATACATGTATTTTTTTTAATGGTGTTTAACGCCCGTTTTACTACTGAGGTATCACAGACGGTGACACTGATGATAAATGAAATGATACATTGGGATAGGATTTTATTTAAAGGAAGCGTTCCAGGTCAAAGTTTAGGGTACATGCTCGGTATTTGTCATTTATGAGGACTGAGGAAAATCCGGAAAGAAAGAAAGAAAGAAAGAAAGAAAGAAAGAAAGAAAGAAAGAAAGAAAGAAAGAAAGAAAGAAAGAAAGAAAGAAAGAAAGACCTCAGGAGGACGATTCTGGCGAGATTGGAACTCCAGTCCTCCCGCTCAAGTCCGCACCTTTACGACCTCGGCCATCCGTGGCGGTATAGATTTATGACACACTTCATTTGGACTCAGCAATGAGGGCGCACTTAAATTATCTAATTTTCCACCAATTGCATTTGCATCTTTGAAGTCACTACACCATTGCCGTATCTAAATCTCCAAATCTCTGATTTTAATGGCATACACCTTATGGTGAAAATGTGCCTTATTGGTGAACCAAGCAAGCCAATTATCGTCTTCTTCCATCATGCAAAGGAAACTGCTTCAGGGCATGTTTGCAGTTTCTCCTTAAAGCTGTTGGCCGCATCCTCATCTCTGCTACAGTTTTGCCGTATCCTATGCGAGGACCCAAATCCAATTACTGTCTTACTCTGTGAGCATTTTAATGGTGGTTTCGGAGCATTTAGAATTTCCTTTGATTAGGTTTAGCATACATTACCAAATATATTTAGCTGTAAAAAATGTTTTTTTTTTCATTAAAATATTTCGAAATTATACTCTTGAGAATAGCTTTGGTTGCCCAAAGATGTCGCAAACAAATGTGATAGTTCCAGTTTAACTTCATACCACTCTGTATGGTTCAGTTTTTAAGAAGTCTTAAATTTTTCGTAATAAATATGTTCAATAAACGCATTCTATAAATTTAAATATATATACTAAAAGAAAATACGTTTAAAGTGCTTAATATTTTTAAACTTTCTTTGTCCCATAATTGTCTTCTATCTTCTGTTTCTGCTTGGAAGTCTATACTTCAAAATAACATTTTTTCCTTAACTGATAGCTAACATGTTTCTGAAGGAAAGTTGAAAGATGTGAAAGTATTGGTAAATATTGGTTTTGTTTCCTCATTTTTGAAAGTATTATTAATAAATCTTATTCCTTTTATAAATATCGATGCCTTTTCTATTATGTCATTTTTATCTTAATTTCTTCAGTCCCTTTACCGTCATTTGAGTGAAGGCAGAATATTGGCGTTTTATAAACTAGGGAACGTACTTTACATTGCATTTAATATTTTTATTTATTTATATATTACATTACATTAAATTAAGTATTATAAACATTTACTTAATGTAAACATATTACCACATAAGTGCATGTATATATAAAATTATTTATAATACACAGGGTGTTTAAAAATAGGAGGTATAAGTTACTGATATGTGGACAACAAAAATATAATGCATTATGCTGGGCCCGGAAATCGCTAATTCCCGAGATTTACTCTCAAGACATTCATTTTATCTTAAAGTAAATTTTAAAATAGCCATTTTCTTCCTAAATGCAGGCCTCACTTTAGCGTCTCGCTGACCCTCAAAGTCGGATTCAGATTCCTGGCTTGTATTTAAATAAGAAATGAGCGTTGAGCGGAAACACAGTCATATTTACAAAGATTGGACTGCCGTCAGCAGGAAAGTTTCTCTTTCTTCGTTCCGCTTGGCTCCTCTGGTTTTTTCCCCCTGTACACCAAAATTTTTGATTATAAATAACTGTCGAGCGATCTAATTATTTTCCACGTTCTATACATTGTAGACCAGTTTCTTTCAATCCTGAATTTAATGGTAGCCTAACGCACATATCTCTACACAACCGGAGAAGACTTCTCTACTATCTCTTAAGGCGACATTTATCTTTTGGACAACTGCCGGAACTTCATGTAAGCTAAACTGCACATTGCACTCTAGTAAACTGCAGGCCCTCTTTACAACTCGTATGGTGTTTACGTTTCGATCCATAGTTGACTGCGTCTGTACTCGGACATCGCTTCCTAAAACTGTGAAATATCTTACCTTAGAGCAACTTCTGGAAATATCGTCCTCCCTCGTCCATTGCACCGGGTAAACACATTCTGATTGACACGATTTGCAACTACCATAATATTTGTGATTTAATTTCGATATTTTCCTTGAGCTATTCCAATGTGTGAGGGGTTAGTTTGTACACTTTATGCTTTAGGCTATCCCACAAATTAAAACAAAAAACAACTATTTGTTGACTATTAGTTCTGACGAACTTTATCTTCAAATATGTCTCTTATGTTACATATGGACCCCTCTGCACCAATGGTTTCCCTTCTTCCATCAGATGATTAAAAGAGGAGATCAAAGCGTTACTTCGGTTCCTCTCTCTATTTACTCTCTGCTCGTAAAAAATTAGATTGCTTATGCATGTTGCCCTAATCGCACACCAAACTCCAATTTTCCTATCATAAACCGGGGAGGGTTTCTTGTATAAAACATGGATTTTCAGAAGAGCAATAGCCAGTGTTCACAGCTCGTCTGAAAAGAATACAAGCTATGGGTATATTAATCCTTCAGTCCCTGATTAAAGAAACCACTCACAATAATGCACACATACTACGGGATCACCTTGTCGCAGACCATTGATTATGTGTTCACTTTAAAGTTTGAGTTTTAACAATTTTGTTGCTGAATGTGCAGAAGATACTGAAACCCCAACTCGTGCCAAATTCGGTAGTGATTTTTTTAGAACGTTCAAGATTTGCGCCATTGTCATTTAATTTGTCTTCTGTTAAAACTGGACGTCTTCATGTGTATTTAATTTGCACTGAACCAGTAATATCAAATTAATTAAAAAATCGTGAATTGCAGTTCTGGGAGGATGTTATGCTCAGAAAACTTCAACGGAAGCTCAAGTACAGGTAGTCAGGCGGCCGTGGGTGGGGAGGGGAGTCGGCCTCTTAGAAGCCCAGTATTTGGATGCCTATTATCTTAAAATATCTAATTATTTAAACTAAAGATAATATAAAGATAGTTTCACTTTCATTTGTTGTTACACGTGGACTTTTCTCTCAAGTGCAGAGCTAATGTTTTCATAGAAATAATAGCTGCTGCAGAAGTATGTTGTGCGCAGGCGAAGTAGTTCTGTCTCTTTCATTGAAGAGCTGTCTCTTTCCCATCGTAACGACTCGCAAGCGCAAACTTGCAAACTTATAGTGCACGAGGTTTACCAATAACAGATTGCCATAGAAAACTAAATTACCTGTTCTCCCCTCTTTCTTGTCCCTTAATTTCATATATTTTGTTTGCCCAATTTATACACTCACTGTGTAGACCACATAGTAATATTTTTGCACAACGTAAAATATTAACAACATTTTCATATGATGTAAACATTTTATAATACATTAGCATAATTGTTCCTATAAGCTATACCTTCTGTACATAATGAATATGTACTCTGTTATGCACTACGTTGCCAAATGTCTCCTTCATGCTATTACTTCGATTCACCACAGCAGCTATACACATTACTCTGCGTATAAACACGTATTTAGATTATATAACAGCTCTTTATATTAATTTTAAGAATTTTAAAAAATTTGTAAAAGTTAAGAATTTTTGGAACATTGACAAATTTTAAATTTTAAAATTTTGTACAATTTTAACGAGTTTTGCTATAGTCGGTAGATGTTATGTACAGGCTTCTGACTGCCGGTTCACTCTGCTGTATAAAGCGAGGCCCAAACAAATGAAAAGAAGACATTAGAAATGCAGGGGAGAAGCTTTTTCCCAATAATGAGTTTTAACTCGTTCCAGTAATCACCAATTATTTAAATTTTGGAAAACGCATTGTAAACATGTTGCGCATCTAAAACCAAAATGTACGAGAGTTAATGTTATTCCTTCAACTTTTTGTGTGCAAGTCTAAATATTTTACTTTATACATACAGCGTGTATCTACAATTATATAAAGTGTTTACCTTAGTAGAAAAATCCCTGATCCAAAGGGATAGGTTCTGGGTATGAACTGAACTTTTCAACGCATTAGGAACGGGCATTCCCAAGGACTAAATGGACACTGAAACCCTTATCTTTGTGCTCCATGCCTCTTAAGGAGCTTTCCGCCATAATGTAGAATGAAGGCGCCCTGCATTTGCATTGCAAAAGAATTCCTGTGCCGCAAAGTGTTGGGAAGAATTAAAGACATAGACTAGAACCTTCGCCAGCCCACCTCTTGCGCGGGGTAATTATGCGACATGGGCCCTCAAAGGGACACTCTTCTTTAACTTTTTCATTTTCTTTCTTTCAATTTAATCGCTTTCTCTTAAAGCTAGGCACTTTCTTTTCGGTTTCGTTTACTCTTCATGCTTTTGTCTAGTTCCATTTCTCTTAAGCTATATATATCTAATTCTATTCATATTCTTTTCATATTTCAAAAGAGTAATATTCAATGTGTTTCAAAAAGCTCGGCGTAACTGCATGAATTGGCTCCTCAATTGTACACTAGCAGTACGAAACTAAATATTATTATTTGTGTAATTTATTGAAATTAAATGAAATAAAAATGTAATGTGTATAATATTTTTATTTAATCTTTAAACATTTCGGCAAACTTTATGCCCTCTGGCGCCAAAAACTGCATTATACTTTATTGCGCGATCAAAGAGCACCAGTTGTCCCCCCTCCCCACTCCTGAAACCCTATGAGTAATATCTCAAATGCGTGTCTCGAGCTGTGCTGCTCATTATAAAAACTCCGGTTTATATTTTACTGGCACTCTTAGTTTATATTAGCTTGAATCTGGAAATACTTGGTTTGCAAGTTATTAATCTGTTCAGATCTTTGCACAATACCATTTCGCTGATAATTTGACAAGAAGTTTATTACATGCATGATTGTGCTACCGCACATTTCAGCCCTCGCTATACAAAAGGCGTGTTTCGCCACTGCAACAAAATATAGTACCTACTCTATTTTTAATACACTTTTCTATACTCATTTACCTTCCAGCACAGCTGTGGAAATTATCTTTATCTGCCTTAATCATTTGATAATATTTTTCATATTTTTAATTTCATTGCCTTTGAGGTAATGATTCAAACATGCATAAATTAACTTCCTTTTATAATTTAATGACTATGTTTTAGAAAGAATTATGTTTGGGAATGTATGAGTTTTATAATGTGTTTGTTATTGTCAGATTTGTTTCAAAGGGTTCGAGAGCTAAGTATCTATAAAAGGACAAATTTAATAAAACACAGTGTCTTAGGTAACATTTTGCATTAAATTATTAGACCTAGAGATGCTGTGTTGCACAAAATCATTCGTCTTTATATGTTATAGCACCATAAAATATATTCGGTTTAAAAAATGTGAGGTGGCAATTCCGTCGAGACACTTGGAGTGCACGAAAACTGCAGAAAATCTCTAGAAAGCTTTTAAAGTGATAGGTAAGCAAGCACATTTATTCAGGTCTCAGTATAACTCTTAGTCCGACGAAGTGCAGGAAACTTTACTGGACTCAACTTAAAATGCGCCTGTTTCCATCCGGACGTTTGTTTTTTAAACTCCTAAAGAAAAAAGTGAGTTAGGTCATTTGGGAGACATTTATCTCTCTTCTGCTTGAGAGGGAAGGAATGGAGGTATGTGGGCATGCGCTCATTTTCTTTACTGCTTTAGCCACTACTGTGCTTTTTCCCTTTCCATTCAGCCACATTTTAAAACCCCTCCCTTATTCTTCTACTGCTGTATCCGAAATTGAATGACACTACTATCCCTTGACTATAGATTCTATGCAGACTTTTTAAATATTAATTTAAAGCTCTCTTGAACATTGCAGAGTTGTATCTCAAGATGGTTCTTTGTCTGGATTTCGCTATGGGATGTTTTATACGAGAAGGAAAGAGGATGTACCCCTTCCTTCTTTAAAGGGCTGTGCTTTAGAGACTTGGGGATGAATATTCAGGAGACGAGGAAATGGCTTTGAAGGAAATGGGGGAGGGAGACTAAGTGAAATTCTTCCAGTCGTAAACAAAACGGAGGTCACTTTTCTGCTAAACTACTGGGCGTGAACGAACAAAGATGTTTGCGTTATGTTTTACACCACTTGGATAAGGAATAACCCTATGCCAATATAGCACAGAATTATGCAATTGATTACATCACATCACCTGCTTCTAAATAGTTGAGGCAATGTATTGCACATTTGCCATATCCCATACTTAAAATTAAGGCTAAAATAGGCATTTATTCGTAAATCCATAGAGTCTCAATTTATTTAAATGTGTTATTTGCCTTACATTTACAAGCATTTTATGAAAACACGCGTAATGTAAAAATTACATAATTAATGACAAAACAACAGCAGTCTTTGGAGGCTTTCTATAAGTTCCTTTCGGCGCATTAACAGAAAAGTACAGCACATAACGCAATTTTCATTATTATTGGAATTTGCGATTTATGTTACAAATGCTAATTTAAGTAAATATTTTGGGAAAATTTCTTTAAGCGGTTACTGAAATTTTACTTATATATTTTTCTGTATATATTGTTTTTTATATTAACGAACAATCGTCATTACTGAAATCAACAAAATCATGTATTTGTTATTTCAAATATTATGAAAAAATATAAGCCTTATTTCTGATAGTGACCACATTATAATATACAAATTTGCACGCATAACACATATACATATCGAATTTTTTGGGAGTTATCAATATTTTTGATGATGATCCTCATACTTGTTTTACGAGAATTAATTAATTAATGATACAAAAACTTGTATTCGAAAATTACCAGTACAACACTTTCATCTTTAATGCAAATCTTACATATGATGAAACATTGTAAAAGTTAGTTCCTCTGCGTGAACATTATATTTTTCTTAACCGAAACATTTTCGCGATATTTAACTCTTTAATGAAATGTATAGTCCGATAAATACAAGTTGCTTAAAATAATCACCAATGAAAAATAGTGAGCTTCCAAGTGTAGCATCATAGGAAGATTATGACATTCAAAAACAGGTCGGTCTTCGTGGTGTAGTGATAATCATACTACTAGCCTTTTGAACCCAAGATTGCGGGTTCCAACCCGGCCAGGACCGAATGATATTTTCGGGAGTAAAATCCCAAGTATGGCTTCCTCCGGAAGGGAAGTAAAGCCGTAGGTCCCGTGTCGTACATTTACGGCACGATAAAGAACCTCAAGCCTGAAAGAAGAGGCCTCTGAGCAAAATTTACCGGTCGTTTTATCCCCTGATTTGAATAAGACGCTGATGACCTGAGATGTTAAAGAGCGTCCGTAAATAAACCAAATCAAAATTTAAGAACGAAACTATTTATAGCAAAGCAGAGACATGGTCATATGCAGAGCAGTCAGTAGATAACTAGAGAATTTCATATACCTTGGGCTAACTTTCTCGATGAATGGAGGACAGGCGAAACACATTGATGGAGTAAAACTTGAAGCCACAGAAACTCTCTGTATAAGAAGCAGAATTCTAGATGTGCCGGTAGGGCTGTTAGGGACAGTGTATGGGGCAATAGTAGGTCTACAATGACTTATGGGGCCGAAATTTGCCGTTGGGAACGAACAGAGAAATTGGATCGGGTGAGGACCGGTTTTCCGAAGGTATTTTAAGAGATGGGAGTACAGCAAATTGCCGAATCCTTAGGGAATTTGGTGCCTATAGCGAGAGTATAGAATGCTGGATTAGAGAAATGAAGTACTAGCTACAAAATGTTTACGGAGATCAGACACTAATTAGAGCGTTCTGCCACCAGGAGCAGCTGAGAATGGGGGAAACATAACCTGAGTTTGAAAATTAAGAAGGGGTGTGGAATATGTAGGAATGAGGAACATGAATCACAGAGCAAGGATAAAGGGAAAAGGTAAGGAGGTAAATTAAGAAACGCTTCAGCGACATTAATAGGTAGCTGACTCTTTCGGAAAAACTTTCGCTGGAGACACAATCGGAGCTGAAAATCGAATGGAGAAGTAAGCGTTACATCCAACCAGGGGCCAAACTCTGCAATCAGGGGCTCGTTTAGTTTAAATTGGGTGCGTGGCGCATTACTAAAATAACAGACAGAGAGGGTACGAGAATCTGTCCTATATGTGTGCGGAGAAAGACTCTTGGGGACATATTCTGGCATACTGTAAGGGAACAGAAGAATGGAGAAAGAGATACCTACCAGCCCCGTTTGTTGGAGAGGGCAGTGACAGTGCTGGACTTTGCTGGCAGATAGGAAGGAGGAGAAGGGACTAGGTAAATTTTTAAACAAAGTGAGACAGCTCAGATCGGAAGAGGCAGACAACCGGAAAGAGGAGTAGGAGAACATGAATCACAATATTTTATTTGGGAATGGCAACATTTGTACACATACGTGTTGGAGCGTAAGTTATTTATTTTTGTACATTTTTTCTGTTTATTGTATTTATGTGTTTACATTTTTTCTGTTATTATATATATTTTATTTTTCCCTTTATTTGTTTCATCCTTAAAAATATTGACTTTTAAGTTAAATATTAGTTTGTGCTCATGTATATCCTAATGTATGGGGAAAGCACGTATGGTCCCAGGAACCGTGCGACAAGGATGAGTTAGATTTGCAACAAGTATATTACTACTACTACTACTACTACTACTACTACTACTACTACTACTATTACTACTACTACTATTACTACTATTACTACTATTACTACTACTACTACTACTACTACTACTACTACTACTACTACTACTACTTCTACTACTACTTTCTGTCATATTTCAGGTGTCTGTCGCATCTTCTGACATCATAGTTCATACGCTAGCGATGAATACCCCCTTTTTCAATAGGTCTGGAGAACCAACGGCGTCTTTTTAATATGCATAAATACAACTTTAATGGATTTAGAACTTCAGGAGAAAGAGCGGGCCAGGATTTCGGTTCCACGCGACCTATCCTTTATTGGTAAATGCTCAATACATGAAAAATGAAACTGTGTTCTATCATGCATGAATAATATGTTACTGTATTAATTTCTTACAATAAAACATTTAAATGATTGGTTGAAATATCTCGCCTTGATGCTTCTGTCAATGTTCAATTTAAAATGAAAGTCCTAATAAATGTGTCGTCAATTCCGTATCTCAGAACCATACTGTCACATGTTCACTTGAGCACTTTTGCTGTATGAAGGGAAATCATTTTATTTATCAACTGTTCATTTCTCTTATGATTATGGGATAGGGTCTGGACTTTGCTATTTTATTTTATAATTATTTTAGCTAGATACAATACTATAGCATTAAAGAAGGGTTGGAAAACATAATATCAATTAATCTAATTGAAAATTAATGAAGATGATACTGCGGTTCTGAGGTAAAAATTAATCCATTCGATACGGGGATCTAAAGTGTTGTGCGTTTTATTTCCAAAACTAATTGCTCTAATGGAACTAGGAAGATTGGGTTATAAAAGCAAGGTCATAGAAAGAGTACTGAAATATTGGTATAGAATAGGAAGACCAGAAGAAGAGAATATCATGAATCAATGTTTGGTAGCACAAGTAAAAATTAATGGGAGAGAAACTTGGATATCTAAAATCCAAAATATCCTACAAGAAGCGGGCATGGGATCCAATATAGGATGAGGGGAGAAGAATGGGAAAATAATTTTGGAAAGGGATAAAAAACATAATTGAGGATATTGAAAAACAGAAAATATAAGCTAATCTTAATGTAAAAAATCTCTGAAATTATATAGCACACCAAAAAAATGTGTGGAGAAGAGAAAAATACACTGAAATCTGCGATATAGCAGGAAGAGAAGGACTGGCATGATTTAGTACAGGAGTAATATTATTTAAGTGGGATAAGATATGTATATAAAGGAATATGTCCTATGTATGAACAACCATATAGTACTTGGCATTGCATATTAGAATGTAAACAAACTAAGCTTTGGAGGGAACAGTTTCTATTATGAAAGTGGGAAAATTACCGAATGAAATAAGAGGCAGAAGAATTTTAAATCTAAAATCAGACAAAAATGTTAAGAAACTTGAAAATACATATGCAAAGTGGTCAAGACAAATGAGAACCATCACACAATCTAGGAGTGAATATATATCCCCATTATACACTCAACCTGGTGTTAATTGTAATGAAGTACGGAAAGAACTTAAATCCATAAATTGAGAGTGATTAAGTGGGAAATTTAAATGTTTTATTAGTAGTAAGTTTACATGTATTGAGAATATGGAAATGTAAATCGTTTACTTTGATTTTAAATGTTTACATATTTGAAAAGTTACAAGAAATTGGTTCTAAGAAATAAATTGATTTAAATTCCCGAAACTGACGGGGAATTTTCGTCAAACAATTAATTTTTAAAAGGGGAAAAAAAACTTTGGCTATTTTAGCAGTACTCAAAACAAAGGAATGTAATTAAATCTCTATGTGAACTTTGGAGGGAGATGTTTATTAGTTCCTTTATCGTTTCCAAAGGGTTTCGCGTATTTTAATAAAACACTATATATAAAGGCAGATGTTGTATGGAATACACAATTCTTCATTTTTAAAAAAGGAGTTTTTTTCTCCTGTAGCAAGATGAAGCTATAAATTTGCACGCGTCTAGCACCTGCAGTTTCATAAAATCAATACAGCTCATGAATTACATATAAGTAATTACAATATCAAACATGTGAAGTCATGAAATTTCAGCACCCTTTGCTTTCATGTTTGATTATAAAAACATTAATGGATCCCTTGAATGTGTTAGTCTGAAAACTTGTAAAAGTGAAGAGAGGTAGAAAATCATGTATATTGCTATAAAAAGTTGTGGAAGCTCAGTATCTTCCTCTGAAGATGCTTAATCTTAATATGGCTTAACTTACTTTACACTTAAGCACACCCCATTCTTTTGTAAACAAGATTATCGTATTACTTTTCCACAAACTTAATTTTTAACAAAATTATAGAGTTTGAACTGGTTCCTGAGTCACACTACACTTTTCCCACAAGGATGTGCTAGGTAGAGAGCAGAGTCTTTAGGCTTCAATCTCATTCAAGTTATTCTACAATGGAATTAAAACAAAGTTTATATTTAAGAACGAGAGAATATTTTGCTGGCTTTAAACCAAGTGCTATCCATTGGTGTTACCAGTATTTTATGGCATAAATTATGACCCCAGTATAACATCTCATTTTTCTGTTCGAAATTTTTCATTTTTATGCCGTTACTAATTCTTTTTAGATACTGATTTTTTATAATAGATAATCATTGGAGAAAATTTGTTAAAACACGAAAAACTTAAAGCGAACAGAAAAATTGGATATTAAACTCGAGTTCAATCGTAGACACTGTTGTTGCTGTTTTGGGTGATTATTTGCTCTCTGGCCTTTAGATGTGCATTTATGAGTGGTAGTTATCTTCACCTTACAACCTTGAGACCCTGGTCTTTGAAAGAGGTGTTGGCACCTAGTGTCTTCGACACTCAAGTGCCGAAGGGAATGAGAGCTAGATACTGTCTCATGGGACTTGTGGAGCCGTAGGAATCATTCATTCTCACATGTAAGGGCAGAAATCCTTGTAGAAGCCAACATATTTTAAAAATCACATCCAGTTTACATTTTTAAATTTTATCCCCGTGTAATCTTATTAATATTTCATTTATTATTACATATTTCCTAGCCTTCATTGATTCAGCTCTTTTTATAACCCTCTTTCTCCTAACCTGATGGTAAAACGTAAGGGGTTTCTAAAATTTTGTTTGCCTTTATATACGTCCTTATGTTTATACCTGTATCCATCAGTCATATATTGTCCTATAATAGCGTTTACACAGACAAAAATATATCAGGAGTAGAATAGAGAGACCAACTTTCGAAATGTTGAGTATTAATAGGTATAGGTGTGCAGTAATGTACAATAGTCCCCCATACTCATATATTGGGAATTTAGTATTAGTCATAGCCTTAATTTATACAGAATCCTCATTAACCTATGGACTCTGATATTGATTTTACCGACGGGAAGCTACTGCGTCAAGGCAAGACCGACTATATTTTCTAGACCTCAATGTAGGTATCGATAGTAGACAAAATGGTGGAAAACGAGGTCCGTAATGTTAATTACATGATTTTGTTAATTTGGTTCGTGCAGTTACCTGGTTTATTACAGTAGTATATAATTCGAATTAAATCTATAGTACCAAGTTTTATTTTTATATTTTTTTAAGTTAATATTGATTTATAACACCATGGGCTTTTCTAAAACGTGTTAGTATAATGTGGGTTGCTCTTGCATGTCTTAATTATAGCAGTGCATAGCATGTACCACCTTTATATTTCCTAAATAGCAGTGAAGGAGAAGTAAATAAAGGGTATACATCGTGCAAATTTTGCAGTTACTGATTAAACTATAGTGTGCATTAAATGTTTCGTACAAAAATTATAGGTTAAGGAAGACATTTTCTTTGTGCTTTTTTCCCTAATCTACCATCCTATGTGACAGGCTTAGCAAAGGAAGAAATCATCTGGAAGAACCTATGAAGCGGGTTTCGGTGCGAGATAAAGATAGTTTTAAAGAATAGGATGTTAAGTTTTGATTTCTTTGTGAGGTTAAGACAAGACAGGTACACTTGTTTATAGCTATTGTCAAGGAAGACTACATTCTTTTCATTAAAATGGCCGGTGATAAATATGGTGCTGTTCCATCTATGTTGGTTAGTTTTATGGTGTCCAATCATTTGGAAGTTAGTGCATTTTATAAAGATTTGTGCCTACCTGGGGAGAAATTTATAATATGCTATTTTATATTCATTTACATATGAGAAATGTTGTTTGTAAACAATTTTAGTTTCGTATAAAGCATCGAAATATTTGCTAATGATACATAACGCCACCCTTTAATTTAACACTGCATAAAAGTCTCCTATTTGCTATTGGCAGTAGTAGGGTGACTTAGGCCACCATATTGAGTTTTATAAATGTAGTCGGTCTTGCTACCTGCCGAGGGAAATAATGTCGCGCGTCGGAGCTCATAGCTGGCATTTATTCCTTCTTTCATTAGTAATAAATAGTATTTAAGATTATTACTAACCATCATAATGAATAATCGAAGAGGCTGACCTTCAATAAGAGACATGCTTGGATCCTTTTGAAAAGATTTTGGGACACTCGCCGCTAATCATCCTCCCGATATATTGTTTCAGCGCCTCCACTGATTTTATTTCAGAAACATCAGTAATTTTACCGCCACGAGTGGCCGAGATCGGTAAGGCGCGGACTCGTGAGCGGGAGGTCTGGGGTTCGAATCCCACCAGGACCGTCCTCCCTGACTGAGGTTTTTTCCAGGTTTTCCTCAGTCCTTATAAATGGCAAATGTCTGGGAGGTACCTTAAACTTAGGTCTTGAACGTTTCCTACCTTAAAAAAAACCTTTTCTCAATATATCATTTCATTTCATGTATCACCAGTGTTCACCGCCTGTGGTGCCTCAGTAGTAAAAACGGGCGTTAAACGCCAATAAAAAACCAGTAATTGTGAAGTATTTTAATATGAATGATACAGTTGCTGAATGGTTTTATACGCGCTGTCAACAAATATACCAAGTTGCTGGCCAAATCCAGCTAAACGTTTTCGAGTAGAAGTTCCTAATAAATAGTCTATTTCATCAAACTTCTGTACTGCACCCCAGGCTTCTTGACGACTTCTAATCAGTGAAAACGCCTTGGGTTTGAACTTTGTACGCCAATATGAAAATTACATTTCTCGCTAGATAGTACGAACTTTTCTCCTACAAGACTTCTTCTTTTACTGCTGAGGCACCACTGATGGTGGACACTGCTGTTACATGAGCTGAAATGATAGATTGAGAAAGAATTGTTTTTAAGACTTAAATTTAGGGTACCTCTCCAGCATTTGACGTTTTTAAGGATTGAGGAAAACCTGGATGAAGGAGAACGGTTCTAGGGAAGATGAACCCCCAGACCTCCAGCTTACGAGCCGTGCTTAATCATCTCTTCGCTAATTATATGATTTCTTTTGCACATAACAACCGTAAATAAATATTCTTTGTTGTAGGGTATATCTCACTCTCGGCACACAAATGCACAGTAGGAAGTGTTAACAGCTCTTCTACAGAAATGTAATTGGAACATTTGGCGTCAGCGAAATTTTAACTTCAGTCTTTCCGGGAATCGCTCGCCCGCTGAAGGTCAACGGTTCCGCTAGTGTACAAACTCAAGTTGGCACAGTCGAAGAGGGAATGATAGCTGACTTAAAAATTATACTTAGAATTTACTGAAGATATTTTAATAGTGTTTAATCCCGTTTTTATTAATGAGGCATCACAAGCGATGGCATTATAATGATGATGATGATGATAATAATAATAATAATAATTATTATTATTATTATTATTATTATTATTATTATTATTATTCATACGGGCAAAGAGATATTAATTCGATGTTTTTCTTCTTCAAGTAATACATTGTTTGATGTACTGTGCGAGTGCTGGCATATTCATGATGAATGATGCGACGTTTTCGGTTGTTTTTCTGATTTCGTCGATGACTTCTGGCAAACAGTTCATCCTCTAAAGGAATGGTTGCGACATGCCCAGTATAACCGAAGAAGTAAATATTTATTTTCTTGGAAGTGCCTCGTGGTGGAATTTGGTTCATTTTGGAATATCCAAGCAATGGATTGATTGTTGCTTAGTTTCCGGTTCATACGAGTCAGTCCTAGTGGTAACCATACTTGCCTCGCAAACCCAAGATCCCAGTTCAGTCCCGGCCAGAGTCGATTGATTTTTTCAGGGGTTAAAATACTAAGTATGGCTTTTTTCGGAAAGAAAGGAAAGCCGTGGGTCCCATGTCGTACATTTACGTCACGAAAAAGAACCTCAAGTCAGAAAGAAGAGGCCTCTGAGCAAAATTTGTCGGCCGTTTCACGCCCTGAATTGAATAGAGCGCTGATGACCTGAGATGTTAAAGAGCGTCCATAAATAAAATAAATCAACAAACTCAACGATTCATACGAATATATCCAAGTTTCGTCACCTGTTACAATGTGTGTATGGATTTTGTAGTTCCTCGGTGAACTTTTTGAGCTTCAGTCAAATTATGCGGAATGTATTGGGAACAGATCTTTTTCATAGTTAAATGTTTATGAAAAATCGAATATATTGTAGTATTCGATATGCTTTGGGATGCCTCTATCTCACTGTAAGTCACATGCCGATCTTCTTCAATCGTGTTGCACACATCATCGATGTTTTTGGAATGACAACCGATTATGGTCGACCTTCACGAATTTCATCAATGACGGACGCACTACCATAACGAAATTCTGCAAAGCAACCGTAAACAGTCCATTCTGGTTGTGCTTCATTGTCAAAAGTTGAACGAAGTGATACTATGCATTGTTGTTGAGTTGGGCTTTGCTAAAACCATAAAAAAATCATCAAATGAAAACCTTCATGTGAATTTTCGATTATTTGCAAAATTACTTTGTTTAAACGTTCACTGTAAACAAACTACGAGATAAATTCTAAGCTGCAACTGTTTTCACAAAAGCAAATGTCAATTGTTCCGAAAATAATAATGACATATCTCAATAGCGCCACCCAGTGATCGTTTGTAACAACTTAAAAGGTAAACCTCGTAACGTTCTAGTTTTAAATCTATATTTATCCATTGAGTTCAGGAAAAACACAAATAAGACACTCATTTTGCAATGCCAAAGACATCTCTCTGCCATACTTGGGCCAACCCATTAAAGCATTAAGAGTACCATGCACATATAGAACGAGCTGTTGTTTTGTAAGGAAGTTTCCTTCGCACCAGCGATATAACTACATTTCAGAATCTCCTGTGTGAAACCACACAACAGTTTTCTCCTCCACTTCCTCTCTTTTTCTTCACCTTCTCCACCTCTTCTCTCACATACAAATACAAAAGCACACCTCTGCACACACAAAATCCATTACAAGCTTCTAGTCACTGCCTCTCCACTGAAGATATAATAACAACTCCATTTTCCCCTGCCCAGATTTTTAATTGGTTTTATAATTGGTGTCTGCAGACTTGTTTACGTGGATGATATTTTTTGTAAGCTGCACTAGGATGCTGCGAAAATATGAAAAGGGCGAACGCGAGCTCTCTAACAATCTTCTGCGAGAAATTGTTTCCGGGAAGAAATCAGCTTAGAGTTTGCTGCTTTTTCTCTTATGCCCGTAGGAAGAACGAATAAAATAATTACTTAATATTAAAAAGATTCGCTTTAGCGACTTTTAACTTCCAACTGTCGTATAGCAATTTTAAACGAAACGGAGATATGCTGATTCGGAAATAACTGCGTTTATTGACCTGTGAACATTCTAAAGGGAACATTATCTGTACCTCGAAAATTTATTTAGTAAGTATTATTTCTACCTAAAACCTGTACCAATAATGTATGTACTCATGCATTATAAAATAATATGTTAAAAGGCTGATCTATTACATTGCTTCACAAAGGTTCAAAGTACAGGAGGATTGATATAAACGTTTATCAATTGATTTATAATTTATGAAAAACAGATCTACTATATATATTCATTCGTTTTCAAAGTGCTGTTGTGGCAATGATAAAATGGTACTAATAATAAGGAATTGTCAATGCAGTGGCATTGTATTACAGAGTCATTATTAGCAACAGAGTGTAGGAAAGTTTTTTTTAAAAAGCTAAACAAGTCCGTTAAAGAAGGGGAGGATAGTGATTGGTCATGTAACGGTTGCCTTTGTTTTTGCAACACGTCGAGTAGAAGCAATACTGTTAGGACGCACCGCTAGGGCTCGTCTGCTCCAAGAGACGCAAGGAAGTTGCCCCGAGTTCATCGTAATATGTAGGGTAACTCAACAGAATTATAATAACGTAATAAAATATGTTAATATAACTTGCTAACACCAATGTTGTTTATTGTGCAATATATCCCGAAGAATCCCCTTTCTTAACAAAATGATTAATTTATATTTAGTTGGGTCTGGGATTAATGTCGCATTACGCATCCCCCGGGCCAGTGTAAGCTTTGAGTAGGTTTTGTTTTTGGGGAGGCCTGGGTCGCGACGCTATTTTCAAAGTATTGCCGTTTTGGCTGCAGAGATGGAAAGAGGACTCGGAGCAATTTACCAGGAGATAATGAAAGCAATAAAAATATATGGAAGAAGGTTGAAACAAGGCTAGAGGATATCAGCAGGCAGGAAATCGAGGCAGAATATAACACGAAAATCTGCTTGATTCTATTGAATGAAATAAAATTAACCTGGGGTAAACAGGTATATACACTCGTTCTAGGGAGAAAGGCAAGATCAGTAATGGGCTAGGAAGTTGGAAGGCTCAAAAATAACGGATAGTTCTGGTTGTAGAGGGAATGAGGAATGGTTACATATTCTGGCAGAATGTATCCATTGAGAACATCTGAGAAAAACGCGGTTTTCTGAAAACTTTTTAAGGTAATTAGAGGTCTATTGGTATATAATGTATGTACAGGTAGCGACTTGTACTTAGTTTGAGGGGGGTGGCTTTCTATTGAGTTCATGTGTTACTCGAAGCTTCATTGTGTGTAAACTGTGTAAACTGTATGCCTATACGTATTGAATGTAGAATATATTCAATTGAAAACCTGATGCTTGCAGTGAGGCAATTCACAAGAAAATGTCCTGCAATCATGTTCCAGGTAGAGAAACTATTCGCTTAGTTATGAGAAACAGTATCTCTTAATAACAAAAAACGTGTTTTGAACCGCCGTGTGGAGGAGAAAAGTTTGATGAATGTAAGAATTTCCTTTGCACATGCCGGCAATGTATTGCCACTAAGGGGTGTGGTTTTCAACACAGTTTAGTGTTTATTATCATCATTTTTAAATAAATATCATTTGGTGCTATCAGTATAAATATGATACTGTACACGCGGCGACTCTTATCTCCCTGTTGCTGCGGCTATAATAAGCTGTGAGCAACCTCACTCAGATTGTCGTAATTCATTCCTTGCAAAATAAAAAAATCACATTTTCCCTTGCGAAATGTCAGAATAAATAATATTTTCACATGAACCCATGTTGTTGCATAAAACTATAAAATCGACATAGTTTGAATTTATATTAAGTTGATGCATGACTTATTAGCGTTTTTGTTCGTCATCGCAACACTGTTTACCGTTTGTCATCTGTCATTCGCTATTTGGAGCGTTGTTATTGAAGTTCGCGCTACTTATTAGTTAAAGAAGATGGGGTGTCAAGTGGGGAAAAAAATAAAACCTCGTGTTATTCTTCTTTTTGAGTTTAATAGAGGAACAAAGATAGCAGAGACTTTTTGAAGTGATTATGTCGTCTACCGGGAGAATGCCATTGCAGAAAACATGACAAGAAAATAGTTCTGTTGATTCAAAGTTGGGCTACTTCGACATAAGTGATTCGCGACGTTCAGGAAGATTTTTGGGTTTGATGAAGACTATTTGAACTATTTAACCCATGAATATCCACGACAGCAAGACGGATGAATTGTGACCAGTCAACCATCTTATGACAGTTGCATTCCGTGCACAAAGTGAAAAAAATTCCCAGTGTATGGACACCGCACGCATTCAGTGAAAACAACAAAAATCATCGGGTGGCCCATGTATGCATCTCTGTCGGTTAGTTCGTGAACAAATCAACTATTCCTATCCAAGGTTATTACTGTTACAAAAAATGGTGCCTTCACAAAAGAGATATGATGCGTTTGGTGAGATGAAGAAGATATCGTGTACTAAGAATTGTTTTTTAGGAATATAACTGCTGAAATTTGTCAACAATCTATATCAAAAGTATATACTGACTTTCGCAAAGAAATTATAAATTAATAAAATCGTAAAGGTTTACATGCATTATCCCTTAATTTACCTATACATACAAATCTGTAAGTTGATACAATATAGCTATGGAAGATACCAGTATAAAATATAAACTCGTTTGTCGATCGAAGCTAATTAAGCCAATTAAAATGTTCTTCCCATTTGGAAATTAATAATTAACGTCACCCGCACTCTTCAAACCGATTTCGCACACCATTTATAGCGCCATTGTGCAGTTCCTGCAGGGTTATTATTTAATTCTTCAATTTGCAATAATTCGAAAGATTAAAATACATATCTATGTTTCATTTGAATCACAGAGGAACATATCAGATTTATTGTAATTTATTTTTTAAATTATCTCGTTTTTAGTTAATTCCCGCTGTTTGAAATTTGTTAATATTAACCTTCTTAAACTTAGCAAAAATGTTGAAATTGAAAATAATTTAAATGCCAGCACGTATAGCTTCCATCTGCAAATAATGAACACAATAGTCATAGGTAGTCTAAATCTATTGACATCGTTTATATAAGCATTTTTCATAATTTTTTATGATTAGATATTGCGGAAGGCAATTTTTTTGACAAAACATAACTATCATTTTAAAACTTAACAACGAAATAACTACTTGTTTAACATAAGTTTGATTTAAAGAGAAAGTATGAGGCTTTAGATATTAAAGAAATATGAGGAACTTAATGTAATAGTTATCTCTTAGTAGTAAATTGTTTAAAAAAGTATATGTATATATATATCGCAAGGAAAAATAAAATATAAGGGAATTAGTCGGGAGTTTCAAAATAGGTTATATTCTGTAGTGTGTTGTGGTATAAAGATATTCCCCGCTCTACTAAGTTGGCGTTTGAGTGCTCCGCTAGAAACCTTGCTTTCCTCTCGAATCAAGAATTCGCTAAGGGACACTGGGAGTGAATTTTCACAGTTTTGTATAGGTTTTTCTAAATAATTTACTGTGATTGCATTGCTGCTAAGTTAATATGTACATATATAAAATTTAGTACAAATTGGATGAATACTATACTAGCTATAAATTGTTTCTCAAGTGCTGTTACCTAAATATGTCGCATATTCAAAATGTCCCTCGCGCCTCATGAGTTGAGAAAATATGTTGGCATTAGTGGTTTGAACCATATAGAAAAAGTTAATAGAAAGTTGTTTTAAGTAAATTTAATGAATGAACTGTGGTAATTTTTTAAATCTGCAATAAATTTCAATATTTAAAATTAATATTTTTTCATAGAGCAATTTTTTTAAATTATTATCGGTGTTAACATGTATTTTATCCTATGTATACTTCTGCACATTCTGGTAAAGTTTAATTGAATTTAAGCACAAACTTTTATGCGTGGGGCATTTTAAATGAGTAAAATTGAAGTTTTGAGAAAATCATTGTTTTTAAACAATTATACCGGGGAACAGTGTATTTAAAAGAACACGAGGAAATTTTTAAATGACTGTAGAATCCCAAGAGAGGAGGAAAATGCAAATGTTGAAATGTTTACTTTCTGTGAAAGTTCAACGGTTCAAGAAATGATTTGCAGCAGAAAAAAAAAAAAGACTCCCAGTGTCCCTTAAAAACTTAAATTATTCATCTTAGTTTGGTTATGTAGATAATATTTTAAGAGTATTTTCTATGTTAAACATTCGTCTTTAAGAAAGGGGTTATTTTTAGTTGTTTATAGCAGCTGTATTGCACTTAACAATAAATTAATACCTTATTTGCAATTTAAATTTACAGTATAATATTTAGATATATGTTGAGGAAATGAATATTCAATTTATACGTAAATTATTTATCTTGAATTTTAAGAATATTAATACCTCATTAAAATATTATATATTGTCCAATATCTTAAATTCTAGTGAGCAATGCTTGACGCAACCGCCGGACCGGCCGGCCGCGATATATCGGCGGTGGTGGGGAGTGTATTTACCCTCCGATGCCTGAGAGTTGAAATCTTACACAAGTCGTACACCGCCGGCACAGTAGCCAGCCTCACCGGCGAACGCCCCTAAGACGGTTGCATGAAGGATTGTCCACCCTGTATTAAAGTATAAATATATTACTTTAATTTCTCTGCTAAATTTTGTATTTTAAAATCAACATATAAGAACCATCCACAGCTTATATGTTTGGGTTTCTTAAGCAGTCCCTTCCTCATTAAAGCGCTTGTCTGCATGGCAAATGATAGTAATTGTAATACGACTCAAAACTAAATTGTTTCAACGTACATCTCTCCAGATGCAAATGATAATCGAGGTTATTAGCAAGTATAGAACATAAAACATGTGACAACTGTTAAATTTTTTTTCAAGTGCATTTATTATAAAGCAGATGTAGAATTTAAAAATTTAAAAGTGGAATGACTGGGATTGTGGGGTGTTTATATTCTCCTTCAGTATCTAAACTGATGATTTTTTTAATATAGACTTATTCTGACATTTGCATTAAATTAAAAACACACACATTTACACACATCAGCAACACCAGATAGCAATTTTATGTACATCAGAAAAGCCAAATAAAACAAAAATTTAAGCTACCAGCTAATAAATACCAAAGTTTTGCACCTTTATGCATCAAACGGTTCTTGAAGAGAAGTAATAGCAAATGTACTTATTGTATTTTTAAATATCACTTCTAAACAATATACATCATATTAATTTATTCATATAAACCTATATTCAATTTACTTTATTAAAATATTAAATTTCTCTTATTCATTGCCTTTAGTCTTCTAGCTTATCCCAAATGACAATGTGATTTACACAAAAATAAAAACTTCCAAATACAGAATTGCTTATAAAATTATTTACATAATATGACCATCTTTAAACGTCTATTAAAACATTGAAGTTTAGTGATTGAAGGTAGGAATCGTCGACCCATATTTGAAACTAGAAGTTTAAGAAAACTATAAATCATGTCTTTGCTCAGCAATTCTTACTATCCAAGCTGCGCCTTTTTGGAAATGACAGAAAGAAAATGTAAGAACAAACAAGAAATGCAATTTCCGAGAAGGAAATAAATAGCTTAGGGTATAATGCTCTTTTCTTAGGTCTGAAGCAAGCACAAATAAAGTTTCTTTTAAGTCTTAAAGCTCAGTGGTGGTTGGTTGGTAGGGCGGTACGTGGACAGGTTTGCTGAAAGGGCTAATTTCGAGAGAATGGGGCTTGTGGAGTCCGAAGCTTTTATTACTTCATCTGTTTTTCGGCCCGCCGTTTCTTTTACGTTCCTCGTTTTCTTTAGATAACATAAAGGTACGCTTATTCTCACTCCGGAAGAGATTCCCTCTTTGTGAACACCAGTTACTGAGAAATCGAAGTGCGAACTCTGCTTACCAGTTTATGAGCTCATTTTATAAATAACCCTCCTCTCTTTCTTTCTCCTTCAGCAGAAACTTACTGGGAACTTCAAAATGAAATCTGGTCCAGATATGGAAAGATCTACTGTTTTACATTCTGCATACTTTTTTTTCAAAACTAGTCAGCACAAATCGTTTCGAGAACAGTTATTCTATTTGGGTCCAGATCCTATTGTTAAACAAGATTATAGATATAATTAGCATCATAAATAACTGGGATTCGAACCACGGATAGCTACCGTGCCCTGTCCGATCACAACGGCAAATCTCCCACATTAAGTCTACATTGGAAGCCTCTAAAGCAGAGTTTCTCAAACTGTTTTCAAGTGGATACGTTTAAAAACAACATTATTATATGCTTTTTCTTGTTTTAAGTTATATTATACTAGGCGATCCAACATAACTTTCACAACGCTTAGTGTGTTGTGCGAGACGTCAAATAGATCATTTTTCAAGAGCAGACCTATTTCCGGAAATGCATGATTTGGGCGTTATGGGACATCATAGTATAACAGTGCTTCAAATATGGTGATGTCGAAACCCTCCAACCCAACAAAAGAATGACATAGTGCATTTATTTTGCAAAAGGAGTTCGGGTTGTCTACCTCCAACAGAACATAATCACGGCGGTCCAAGACTTATTTCAAATGCTGCATGGATCCATGCGACAAGATCCTCCTATTCAAGCAGTCCATATGCTAACATAGAACCTATGTTGATTACTGTGTCTCATTTACGCTTTGGGGCTTTATTCTTCCCAGACTTGCATGTTGTGCAAGTTCACGATGCCGTCAGGAGAGCAACAATTGGATATATTAAATGGTTAACTCATTGGCATAATTTATAATTGAAGTATATATACATATATATACATACAATATATATACATTTTTTTAAGAAACGTTTGTTCACTGTTCATAACATTTTAACAGAAATTAAACTTAAATTACATTTTTTAAAATGCATTAAAAGTATAACTTTTATTATTATTTATTTTTATTCTGCAATACTTACATCCTGATATCTTGTTACTACATCAGGACGTAATACTCCAGATTTCATTTGTTTATTCCACTTATATTTTCAATACAATTTAAATTACAATTTAAATTCTACATATTTTAAGATCTACACTAAAAAAGAAAAAAACTAAAACTATAACTAAACAAAATTAAAACTTCAATGAACTATACCGGTACTGGAATTCAGCACTACGGCTTTTTACTATAATTTATGATTGCATCTACAATTGCAACTGGTATCCAGTGGCAATGATTACATTTTACATTTAAACTTTATTAATTTACAATTATTATCCTATTTAACATATATGTCTTCATTTCTACTAGCGCTCGATATCCAGGCTGCTCCCCACTGAACGTTCTGGCATCAGAACCTGGGCATCAATGGAGTAGCTGCAGGTCTCAAGCAGCAACTTTACTGCTTTATTAAAAGTATAACTATTTGTTAAAAATTTAGATAATCAATTCAGCAATAAGTTTTTTCCGAATCATTTGAAAATTTAACAGTAGTTGAAAATGTGTTTGGCCTGTTTTATTAATTAATATTTCTCTATAGTGCATATCATAATATTATTTACAATAATATATACTATAAACATTTATATGAAAATGAAATATTATCACGATCCACTATGTAGAGCATATCGGTTAAATTTTATCACTCATCGTCCATGGGCCGGGCAACACTATGAAGAAGAATTCTACCTTAATAAAACTTAAATGGAAACAAGAGGATGATGGGCCAAGGTATACTATACATTTATAAACATTTCTATAATTCAAATCATATCTTTATTACCATTTGTAAAGTTGCTATAAACTAGACCGATCCGTCGTAATCATGACCATCTGGAACCAAAGGGCCAAGGGGCAACGTCCTCTCTCTTCAGGCTTCCACACTTGTGTATCTCTTAAGACCATAAAAGAAACACGCTTCTTCTTCGTATTACTCATGCGCAGACTCTAATTTTGCTTACGTACGCCTTTCCAACTGTCATTTTCAATTTCCAACGTCTCAGCACTGCAACACTTTTTCCCCATATATTAATTCGCTATATACCACAATATTAGCCTTGAATATTTGTTAGAGGCTGTGGGAGCATAAAATTAGATTTTGAGAAAGTCTTTCACACTGTAGGACAATCAAGATATTAAGACATGTAAATGTACTTCCCTTGTGTTCAATTGCGGGTTCAGTCCCGGCCAGAGTCGAAGGATTTATTTTCGGACGTAAAAATCCTAAACATGGCTTCATTCCGAAGGGAAGTATAGCCGGCCGGTCCCGTGACGTAGATTTACGGTACACACACACACACACACACACACACACACACACACACACACACACACACAAAAACACCACCTAAGCCTGAAAGAAGAGGCCTCTGAGCAAAAATTTATCGCCCGTTTCACGCCTGATGACTTGAGATGTTAAAGAGCGTCCGTAAATAACTCAAATCAACAATTACGAAAAATATGCGAACGTTTCAGGCTGAGAAACGTTCTTTTCTTTAATAATAATAATAATAATAATAATAATAATAATAATAATAATAGTTATTGTTTCATTTTAAAACTTCCAAATCTAAATATGTGATAAATTTAATTTAAACAAAATAAGACGTCAATTTAGGTTTAAACTTTCCCCCTCTTGGAATGTTTTTTTTTTATTTAAATGAAATATATTTTAAATAGGTAGTTATCAGGACTAGGAAGTTTCGAAATGAAAACCGTTTATACATATATTTTATGTGCTATAGTTATTTATCATTATGAGTATGTAGTGTCTAATTCTATTACCTTTGGATAAGCATTAACTTTGTGGAAATTACTAAAGTTAAAGGATCTGCCTGTGTGTGCTGTTCATGAATTAAATTGGTTCACATGCAATAAATAAGTATTCGATTTCTTTCAGGTTTCTGGGTGATGCTGTGAGTCCTAGTGAGGCCACACCATGCTGAAGGAACCATGGATTATTCTTTCGCTCCTCGGATTCGGTGAGTCATTTGGCATTCAGTATCACTCATGACACTACTAATTTGTTGCCGTGCAACGGTGCAGTGATTATAATCAGGTGATTTTTTACTGTTTAATAATTTAAAAGATGCTATGATTCAGAGTATATATCAAGTTATAATACAGAACCTTTACATTTCTACTGTCTTTTGTCTTTATGATGCCAAGGTCAAGTGGCAACGTACGCTGGATACTTCAGTGAATGACCCTGTATTATTCCGAGTAAGGGAAATCCTATTTAATTATCTTGAGTCCCAATATATTCAAAATAATTGTGATACACAACATAGAATAGGATACTGGAAATGCGAGGGTCTGTGTAAAGTTATGGTAATTCGAAATCTTTCAGATGTCGAATGAATGATGTTTAATGCTCGTTTTTACTACTGAAGCACCACAGGCGATGGACATTGAGGATACATGAGATGAAATGATATATTGGGAAAGGATTTTTTTAAGGAAGGAAACTTTCCAGGCCTAAGTTTAGGGTATATTTGCCATTTATGAGGACTGAGGAAAACTTGGGAAAAACCTCAGTTGGGGAGGACGGTCCTGGCGGGATTCGAACCTCAGGCTTCACGCTCACGAGTCCGCGCCTTAACGACCTTGGCCACCCTTGGCGGTTTCAGATGTCAGGACTATCCATCCTGTGTTCAACTTTAAATAGAATCCTCCGTCACTTCACAACGTCATAGTTGTTTGCTTAGCTTAATAAAAACCAACCTTCTTTATTAATGTATGTGTTTTCTTTTGTTTCAAAGTATTAAGTAAGACTTTTGTCTTTAATCACTGGCATAACGTACTAAAAATAGCGGATTAAAGAAAACGACATTTTAACTGTATTTTTGACTTGAAATCAACATATAAAAAAACCTTTTTTTATATAATTTCAGAAAAATGCAAAGACTAAAAATGATTATAAATGGTTAAAATTTTAGTCAGTTGGACAGGAATTCATTCATATGCTGTAGTATCAATCAAAATTCCTTTTCGGAAGTAACTTTCAAAAATATTTTTTTATGCTGTTAAGAAACGTCTTTAAAATATTATAAAATTTTGTTGCAATAAATATGATTGTCATACATTTCTAGTTAAGATTGAAATAACAAAACAAAAGGATAGTATTCAATGTCATAAAAGTGTAATTTAGGTAATTTATTTATGCATTGTAGGTTAAACTCACTAAGTAATACTTTTAAAAAGTTCCATTTAAAATTGATTGCCAAGTAGCATGAAATAGAAGTATTTCTAATTACATATAGTTATTAAAGAACATATGCATTCATAATCTCAGGTATATAATCTAAATTAACGCTCGCTCACTTCCTAAGGCTAACCGTCTTCGCAAAGAAGCTAAGAATTTCCTAAAATTCAATTTGGGAACTGTAAGAAAACGCAATGTACTGTTGAGAGAACAAGCGCCATACTATTAAAACAATTCAACATGCATAGCCTTGCTAAAGCTGGAAATAGCACTAAACCTAAGCCAAGAACAAAAGAAAGCACAAGTAACTGATGACATCACACCACATGCTTGTAACGCCACTATTAAGACATGACCATGTTGGGGTAAATGTGGAAGCAATGAATTACAGTGTTGTCATTTTATGTTCATTAGATGATCTATCACTCCTTAACCCAATCTCATCCTCATTTGTAAATTCAAAAAGTCAGTTATTCTCAAACCTGACCTATGGGGTGAGTACAAAATTGTGTAACTGATGACGTAAATTCTTCGGCGAACCAATATAGCTTCCGTTCGGCGTGTTAACAAAAATGTAGCTACACTGTATGTTTTTTGAGATATTGATTAGCAAAATTCAAATAGTATGGCCAATTATTGTGCAAAATATTTTATCATCTTTTTTGCTCTATTTCTTCTCAGACTTAACTAAACACTTCCGCAATCCATAACTTTTCAAAAACTTGGTTATATTTTTTCAATGCAACAACATTTGAGCTATGTTTTACACAGTTTTCCTATATCCAAAATGTTTTTTTCTACAAATTATACAATTGAAATAATTCCGGAAATATGCCAATATATTCCATTGTATTCATTCAATTTCAAGTAAATTGGTTATGATGTGTCCCTTCATATTAATTGCTACACGTGTTTTATGTTTACTTTTCTTTATGTTTTTGCTTCAAAGTAAATTACCTAATGTTTGTATATGTGTTTATACTACAGTTTATATTACGACCTTCACTTGAATGCTCTCAGTAAGTTTCTGACGACAAATATGTTGCATAACCAAACATTTTCGAGCATGTCAACAATTCATTTACTTATATCAAGAGTTAGCTTCATATTATTGAGTAATTGTTGTCTATGTTGGTAGCTTGTGAACCGCATTTTTGTTACGGCTAATATTTACTTCTGCTCTCAATTGTCTAGATTAGATTCAGTCTAGGCTCTTCTTCTTCTTCTTCTTCTTCTTGTTCTTGTTCTTGTTCTTGTTCTTCTTCTCCTTCTCCTTCTCCTTCTCCTTCTTCTTCTTCTTCTTCTTCTTCTTCTTCTTCTTCTTCTTCTTCTTCTTCTTGATTTGGCTACCAGTTCCGACACCCTACTGCTGAGATCATCCTTTCATCTGGATTATAATGCAAAAATGTTAGGATTCCATTATCTGGCATTCTGTACAAGGGTTCTTTCTAATTTTCTCTGTAGTTTTTAATCATTATATTTGACTCTTTATACTCTGCTATCTGTCTAAGGAATTTCATTTCGGAAACTTGGATTCTATTGTATTGCTTTGTCATTGTACACGTCTCGATGCGTAAGACATTGTCAGAATTTTCATAGCTTTATGTAATTTGATTATAGAGTCCGGTCTTGCCTTGTTTTTTCAATGTTTTTATGTAAATTTAAATCTGTCAATTTTATTATCTACACCAACTTCGTTCATATATGCTATTTTACACTGTTGAATTTTAACACTTTATCTAAGATTTTATTTTACAAAACTATTTTTGGGCGAACTGGGCGTGCACTTTTGAAATTATTCAATTGTAGTGTCTTTACTGACGGTGCATATTAAATTATTTTGCCACTATGTTCAATATGTGTCATTTTCTGCAACTCACCATCAGATTTAGCAAATAAAATTTGATCATCAGCAATTATCATAGTTTTCATTATTATATTTCCTACCGTTAATATTTTTGTCCATAATCTTATTATTTTGTCAAGATATAAGTTAAAATTTGCAACTTTAATAGTAGGAAACTTTGTCTTAACAGCAATTATTATTTCTCTTTGATACATTGTAATATTCTTTGCTTTATACTTGTTTCTAATTATTTCTATCAGATATATTTTTAGCCTTCTTTTATTTAAAGTTTCCCATGATTTTGACCTTAATACCTTGTCCAAAGTATTGAAGTAATTCACAAATAAAATGTTTTTAAATTATTTGCTTATCATTTTTGCGTATATCTTACTATACGGTGCACAGAGTAAATTTATTCCCCTGTAATTTGCAGGGCTTAATCTGTATCTTTTCTTAAATAGTGGCAATATTATACCTATTTTAAGTTATTCAGATGTCTATTTGTTTTTCTAAAATATTTTGGAGAAATTTAGAATCCTTTCATGAACATTTCTGAAACATATTGCATTGGTCCAGTTTAGAATTTAACCAGTCTATCCCAGATACTTTAAAGGTTCTTCTTCCATTTTTAAATAATCTACTTTTGTTGTAAGTATACGTTGACTTGTTTTAATTCTCAATTGTTTTATCAGATCATCAATTCCTAACACGAAGTCTCTGACAATAAGCTGTCCAGACATTCATAAGTTCCCGGACTGGCCTTCTTATGTCGTATACAGCAATTCTAGACTGTATTACATAATGTGGCTCAAAGTTCCTGGAATAAACATGAACTGTGCAGCCCCATGCTTCAACTTTAACTCAAGATCTCCCTTTATATTGCTCAGCAAAATACCATCGGAACTTCTAGCTGAGCTGAGCTAGAAAGTTCTGACCTTAATGCATGTAGGCTCTGGGGCGAGTGTGTATGCAACAGAATGTACTGTATTGAAAGAGACAACTAGAGCTTATAATTGTCCATTCCTTCTGCTTTTAGTGTGCTGCTCTATCTTTTGAGTTTTCAAAGGGAACTCGTATTCCAATGGAAACCAGACAACGATAATAAAGATTTCTGTATTAAATTGAACTTTGAACTAAAGGAATCAGAAATGCTCCTTCAGTAAATTAAACGAGATGTCTTCTACGATAACAGTAGTCAACATTAAATATATTTCCGCCTTTAAAACAAGAAATTATGTAATTTTAATGTGTTAATATGGAACCTAAATTTAAACTTCTTATTTAACTCTCATTTTCACATACATTATATTGAGCAAGTTAAAATATTTAGGTTGGCAGAACTATATAAATCGGGAAGGAGAAATGTTTGATGTTTTCTAAGATTAGAGTAGAGAGATATTAAATGCGACAATACAATGCTAGAAGAGACCTCACGAAGTTTGGAATGGTAACGAATGAAGCATTAATGATAATACCTGAATTATGTTGATAAGAATTTGCTGGTAACATTTATGACAAGGTGAAGAAAATCATATAACTTTTTAGTGACACATTTGAAATATTTTACAGTTAATGTGTTTATCAATAACTGAAAGGAAATTTTCAAAAAATGTTTCTCCATTGTACCTTTCACTTCTCACAACTTGCCATTTTTCCAAAGCATGAGGATGTTATTTTCAGCAGCTATGGTAGTAGTATTTGGTTTATTTACGGAAGCTCTTTGACATCTCAGGTCATCAGCATCTCATTAAATTCTGGGCGTGAAGCGGCCGATAAATTTTACTCAGAGGACTCTTGTTTCAGGCTTGGGGTTTCGTTCATGTGCCGTAAATCTGACACTGGACCCATGGCTTACTCTTCCCAAGTATTTTTACGCCCAAAAAAGAATCTATTGGTCTTGGTCGGGATTGAACCCGTGATATTGGGTCAACAGTACCATGTGAAAGTTTAAATGTAATTATATACAATTATTGAGCGAAGTTACTATTAATTAACTCGTATTTTTAACAATCCTTAATTATAGCATTTCAGCCTTCTCTCAACTGTTACCTGAATAGTCTTCCCTCTGAGGAACAGTTCGTTGACAGTCTTAACAAGATTCTAGCCATGTAAAATCGATTGAAGTTATTAATCGAATATTACTCAATTGAACATGTTATATTATGGTACAGGAACAACAATTAAACTTCTATTAATATAAGCAAGTTAAGTGGAAAATTCTGTTATTTGGCTTTGATTTCAACTTTAAAATTCCATTGTATAAAAAAAAATAGGTTTAAAGAAAAACTTGGCTTAGGCAGTAGTAATTTTGCAATGTGTACGATATCTATTAACCACTTTACGGTTATCTTTGCTGTTTTCTTTGCACTGATATCAATCTCCCCTACTATCGTCAATCAGAGCGAAGCAGTTCAGCAACCAAATGAGTCTTCCGTTAAGATTTACGCTGATGACCGGCAGCCTTTGAAAGTCAAAATTGCCGGGAAGCAAATGGTCATCACACTCTTATCAACAAGAGGTGACTGATGAACGCAGAACTACAAAATCAGAAAATAGACGCAAATGTGTACTGAAATGCGATGGTGTTCGACAAAATCGATGAACGGCCAAAAACTGGTTGCACCATGACGACATTTCTGCCAACACAACATTAGCATGTTTAAAGAGTACAGAAACAAGCATGTTGACGCATCCACCTTAATGCCGACCTTGCATTATGGTATTTCTACCTTTTCCCAACCCACCTTCCTAGAAATCAGTCTGAAAATGCAGTAGCAGTCTATTACAACGAGTGCTTCCTGATATGGTTATACAGTATGAAGCGTTGTACATGACTGTTACTTACAAAGTTCTTGGAATGAAACTAAAATAATGATGTACATTTTAAAAAGGCTTCATGTTTTTCAAAATAGACTCCCTGGACACTTAAGCACTTTGTCTAGGGAATTTCCAAAGCCTTTATTCTATCACTAAAGCCAGATTTCTTCAGGTGTGCAAAATTCTCCTCGACTGATGATTTAAGCTATTCATCAGATGAAACTTTCTGTCCACCGATAAAATTTCTGAGCTTTGGGATTAAATGGAAGTTAGGCGGAAAGCCAAACAAGGGGAATAGGACATACATGGCAGCAAGTCCTATGCTAATTCATTGATATTCTTCTTTGTAGCACCGCCACGAGTGGCCGAGGTCGTTAAAGCATGGATTCGTGAGCGGAAGGTCTAGGGTTCAATTCTCACCAGGACCGTCCTCCCTGACTGAGGTTTTCCTCCAGGTTTTCTCAGCCCTCATAAATGGCAAATGCCTGGGAGGCACCCTAAACTTTGGTCTGGAGTGCTTCCTTTTTTTAAAAAAAACTCCTTTCCCAGTTTATCATATCATCTCATATACCTCAGCAGCTGAAACAGGTGTTAAACACCATTCAAAAAGGTTTTGATGTATGGTGTATGATGACGTTGGCTCAAAAATTTAGCATAATGTGCTCATATGATAAATGTTGCAATTGTAAGATAATCAATTCACTTTTGACTGTTATTCAATAGCGCGGCATCCATTCTTGCACACAATTTTTTCATATAAATTTCTTCCGTCAAAATAACAGATACTCGTTCCTCTGTAACGCCTACAGCTTCAGCAGATTCGGAAGTTAATCGACGATCCGGATTTGGTCGTCCTCTGCGTAGGTACCCTTAAAGGATTTCAGGCAGCTTTTAAACTCGGCGGTTTACTTGGAAACGGTGAAAATAAAAGTGTAGAGCTCTTTTGCGTCTTTGTCATATCTGTAAGAATTCCTGTTGCTGCCATATCCTTGTACTGAAAAACCTTATGATGTTCGAAATGTGTCATCTTCCCAGTATGCAAACCTTTGCACTTCAAAATCAGCCATGCCAGTTGTACGGATGTTCCTTGAATATCAAACGATGAGATCCATAACTTTCTTATCAGAACTAGTCTCTTTTGTTTTCGTTTGGTGTTTGTGATGATGGCACAGCTTGAATATTTTCTCTCAGGATCGATGTAGCCAAGTTTCATCTGCAATGAAGCCCCTTTTAGTTACCAACGTTTGGGTAGCACCCAGTGAAATTTTCAGAATATCTGAGAGAATTCTCTGTCACATTGACAGCAGTGGTGTCAATGTTTTCCTCCGTTTGAGCACATTCTGGAGCGTCGGGTCTACCTAGTATTGAAATTGATTATGTCTTCTCTTTAAACATTTTAAACCACTACTACAGCGAAGAACAAACATTGCATCAGCTGAAGATTTGTGGAGACCAAAGTAGAATTTCAGAAAGCATATTGTTCGTCGCGTGTCGCCTCCATTTTGGTATGGCGGAACTGCACATGCCTCAATTTGCATACTTGTCACAGGGGGATTTGGAAGTGACAAAGAAACTAGTATCATGTGTGCACTATGCACTAAGCTGACAATATGTTCTAAATTTAAATATTAGCGTGAGAAATTATACCTGAAAAAATATTATTCTTTATTGAAGAGCTTTTGTATCATTCCTTCTCATGTATCATCAGTGTCCACCACCATTATTACCTTAGTAATGAAAAAAAAAAATAAATAAAACGTATTAGGGAATGAAAACGCAAACCTTCAATTCACCATTCTGTGCTTTGCAAACTTGCACACCCATGTCAGTTTTTACAATATGAAAATATTCCGTCCTATGGAGCTGAATGAATAGTTTTTAACGCCCGTTTTTGCTACAGAGGCACCACAGGTGATGGACACTGATAATACATGAGATGAAATGATATATTGGGAAAGGATTTTTATTATTTTAAGGAAGGAATCGTTCCAGGCCTAAGTTTAGAGTACCTCCCCGGCATCTGCCATTTATGAGGACTGAGAAAACCTGGAAAAAACCTCAGTCAGAGAGGAAGGTCCTGGCGGGATTCGAACCTCAGACCTTCCGCTCACGAGTCCGCGCCTTAACGATCTCGGCCACCCATCCTATGGAGCTGAAATGCACAAAAACGTACTATATCGTTTGATTTACAAAACTTTTGTTTTATTGTAAAAATGCTCCTTTTTTTAGGATCTAATATATAGATTTGCTTCAGATTTTTAGAATAGGTTTAAGGAAAAAAAATTGCGTTAAACTTTACATAACATTTTTTCGACCAAGTAATATTTATCCAATTTACGCACAGAAAATGACACAAAAGTAATAAAAAGTATCAAAAACAAAATATTGTTAAGCATGTTCGTATTAAAATGTCAATCTTTAACTCCTTTATATTCTAAAAAAATTGTTAATTAATAAACAACTATTTTACATTTGGAGAGAAAGAGAGCATTCCGGAGCTTCTTAAAATCTCCAAAACAATTCATTTTCAGTTCCATGCTGATATGGTTACATATGAGGAACTCAAATGTCAAGTACTTTTGAAGCATCCTGTATATCTTATATTGACGGTACAAAATATATTGCCAGAAAACGATGAGTTTAATTTGTTATAACCAATGACTAAGAAATTTGATAAGGGTAGAGGAGAGGCAGAAAGGGGCCCTGATTTGGATGACTTTCCTTGCAACTCTTCGTAGGAATGTTGCCGATTGCAAAGTTCCATTAGTAATTACCTCTTACTCAAAATTATGGCATTGGAATATACGCTGCGCAGTGTTTGATTAAAATAGCCTCATTAATTATGGTACTGGGTCGGAGTGTTCCTCTCCCTACCCCAGACACACTTATACTCGTTCTGTGTCTGCTTAACTGAACAAGTCTACATTCTCGTTAGCATTTGCAAAGGTATAAAATGTTCGGCTTTGATTCATAGCGCGTAATGAATACGGAATATTAGGATTTCCATTTGTCTACAAGGCAATCAATTACAGATCTTGGTAATAATGAATTTCTCTACCATAGTAGCGATCTTTTACAAAGCGAGAAACGAAATGTAGGGTTTTCCGAACGATAAATCAAACCATGACCAAATTACACATAGAAAATTGGAATATTATTTGTTTATGTAGCAATATAATTGTGTAACAACCCTTCTTTCGTTTCTGAAGTTTTAAGCATCCTATATATTCAACAAAAATATGCGATTACTGCTGCCACTAGAGTTAGTAGAGTACACAAAAAGCTTTAAAGTGAGTCTTACTGCGTGCCAAGTTTGATGCCATATGAAGAACAATGAGAGATGTTTCGCGAAGCATGATAGCATTGCATCGGAAGAAAGAGAGAGAGAGAAAAATCTTAAAAGAATATGAGAGATTGACAACCATAACAGTGCTCTTTAAATAATTTTTGTAAATTGTGAATATATAGGTCTTTTAGAAGTAAATTCAAAATTAATTCAGACTAGAAATTTTTGAAATGAAAGTTCTGATTTTAAGTAAACTCTGATTTAAAAATGAATGCCTAGTTTGCTATTAAGCTTATATATTAAACAACTATTAAATTACATACCTTTAAATGTTATTACCAGGGCGCGGAATTTAGGCAAAATGCCTTTTCTATCTGGGTGGATGCATTTAAGAGTCACATAGAAATGAACATGTTTCCGTACATTTGGAATCGGTAGGGTTAGTTTTTTTTTAATTTTGCCTTTTTGGCCTCTTTTGGCTTCTGTGGCCTATTTTAAGATTTAAAACTTTGTTGCTCGTTTTGGGCCGTTGTGCTTTTTTTTTTTTTTTTTTTTTTTTGCAATTATTTAATCATTTTAAAAATCTCAATATATCGAAGTGAAAAAAGTTATAAAATCAACTATCATTTTCACCTCACAAAAATATATATTGAGAATCTTGTTAAACATTTTTTTTAAGCAGTCAAAATTTTTCTCCTTAACCCACTCGGTTAAACTCTTTCAATAGCAGAACTTTCATTAGTGAAAGGAATGCAAGGTTACCTCGAGCATCGAATACCATGAAATAAAGAGGATGAGAAAAGTACTGTAGTTTTGAATAGTCCTGGCGAATAATCTTGTATCGATCTGCGCGAGACAATTCAAGAAAATTTGTAGTGGAGAAAACTTCTCAGCTGCATAAATATAACAACCAATTGCAAGCGAGAAAGATGAGAGCGGTACAGCTGTGCAATAACCGTCCTAAAATGTGTTCAGTACGGAAGTAGGAAAGATACTAATCTGATTACCCTATAAACGCATAAACAGAAAATTAACTCGATCAGAAACCACTGGCATCTTTTGTTCATTCGCCATAACTGCTTTATTTTGTCTTGATCAGCATTTCCACGGTGTCCTGAAAGATGAATGTTCTGTTGTAACCAGTATGAGTCCTTTATAAATAGCTTGTTTTAAATATGCTCCTATCACTTTAATGGAAGTAGAACGTCCTTTTTACATGATGAAAATATTTTCTCTGACAAGCGGCTGACTATGACAGTTAATACCTTGAAAAAACATCCTATTGTTGCTTGTAACCAAGGAAAGTAAACTTAAGTAGTTAATTATGTGATAAAATTGTTAAGTATCTTAAATATGCATTTTAATTAAAAATGAATGACATTTCTCTCTATTTTCACGTTTAATAATTGCCTATTTTAATTATATTGCTCCCTATTTTCAGTATTTTAAGTGTCATTTTGCCTGTCTATTTTAACAATAATAAATGCTTGAATTTCTGGGCACTGGTTATTACAGAGATTTTTTTATACCATAGTTAAAATGGAGAGCTATAACATATTGTTATTTAAATATAAACATGTTCTAATTTCAATTTTATTTTAATGGCGCACAGTTTCTTTGCAGGTGATCAAAATATTAATCCTTGTTCCGTTACATTAAGTTCATTTAATATCCGTTTGTCTACAGTAATGAACACTGGATTTGCAGTTGCTAATGAAAATGGCTGCATGGGGAATTCCAAGAGAAAGGGGAGGGAGTGAACATAACTGTGGAGATCCTGTGGCAGTAGTACTCGACCTCAGGGGCTAAGGGGCTGATCCGCTACATAGTGACAGGTGTCTTGGGACAGGACGTCGTGCAAAAGTTGTTCAACTTAGTGCGCAATAGAAATGACAATGAACACATAGAATCAGAACATGTACTGAGTTTTGAATCTTTTATCATGTGTTTGAGAAAACCAAACATGGTTTATAAGTACATAGATGTAACTTTTTGAAACAATTTCTTTGATAAACTTATTACAAAAAAGATTTTCATACGTTTGAAAATGTTTCAAGTTTTCTGTTTTAGACAGCTATAAAATTCATAGCGCTCTACATGCTATATCAGAGTATAAAACTTTCCATAGTAAATTTTTATTTTTGATCAGTACTCTTTATAAATAAATATCCTATATTCGTGTTTTCAACAAATTCCTCTCTAAAATGGGAATATTATTTTGGAAGTGCGAGGGGTATCGTAAAGTTCTAGTTGTCACGTTTAAAACAGTTTTAAGAAAGTTTCTTTTGATTTATAGTTGTTAACTGTTCTCTATGTGTCACCATCCAGATTTACACATTTTCCCCCAGCGTTTCTTGACCGTTATTGTAGAAGTCTGCAGATTGCGCCTTAAACCACTCTTACACTTCATTAATGATGTCATTGGCAACGGATTTTTCATTTCTGGGGACAAGAAAAAGTAACTTGTTGCGACCTCCGGAGAATAAGGCGAATGCTGCAAGATCTCAAAGCCACATATCCTTGCTTTTTCTACAGTAACTTGAGATGAGTGCGCGTTGCATTGTCAGCTAGGAGACAAATCCCTCTGGAGAGCATCTCGCAACTTGTCCTGAAGATGGCTGTAGCATGTGCCAGTGATGGTTTATCACTTTGCAAGGTAATCTGTGAGGATGACTCCACGACATTCCCAAAAAACTGGGAGCATGACCTTCCCTGCTGACTTTTGCACCTTTGCCTATTTTGGGAGGAGGGGAATCACATGCTCCCGCTCCAGGCTCATGGTTTTGGTCTCTGGATCATACCGATGGACCCAAGATTCGTCCTTGATTACCAGACAACCAAAAAATGATCAACAGCATTAACATCTTCTTGAAAGGTCACACTGTGTTTGATTCTGGAAAGGAGTTACAAACGTGGAAACCATCATGCAGACACCTTAGCCATGTGCAGTTCAAAATTATTTTCCACACACTGAGACCAGTTTCATTCATGATCATTTGGATGACTGCTCGTCTGTGTTACAGGCTCAAACGCCCCACTTTCTTCACTGTGGCTACACCGTCCAAAAAAAATATAAAATATACAAATACTTTTAAATTTTTTAAAGAAACAACCTCTAAAACCAAATCAGTGGTGGTGATGGTCATTCAAGTCTTGCCTGGTCTGTGAGGGATATATGACCACTTTGAAAATTCCTTTTCCACCTCATGATAGTGTCATATGATGGTCAATCGTTTGTATAAACTGCCACTATCTCATTATAAATTTGCCGGGTACTTTTGTGCCTTCAAATGCAGGGGTGAGCCTCAATTTTTTCCATCTTATACTTTAGTCTCTTCTGGCACAAACTGTAAAAAAAAAGAGGATACAATGAGCTGATTTCAACATCATGTACTTAGGGACTAATGGTGGCATTATAACTTCCGGGTGATAAATACAACTATATGATAATTTTAGCAAAAAAAAAAAAAAAAAAAAAGTAATAGTATATAGCATAGAATTTTGGTACGTCATAACTATTGTAATTCGTACAGGTCCCAGTAAAGCAGAGGAAGGAAAAGACAGAGAATTATAAAATACAACTAAGGAGAAACGCTCTTTCAACAAAGTTTTAATCATTATATAGAAAATAAAACTTAAATTATAATTATTTCTTCTTTTGAAAAACCTGTGTGTACTTTTATGCAAACGAGCTGAAGTTTAGAGTTTGTAAAGCATAAAGAGCATCTGAAGCATAATTGCAGAACTGCTTCAAAGCGTGACATGTTATGAGTTGGCTTTGTGTGGCGGGAAAGACTGCAATAACACGTGACGACACTAATCTGCGTATAAATTGAATTTATGCTAATCCACCAAGCTCCGAACCGTATTAACATTATTATAATTATCACCGTCTGCTCTGGTATCACACAAAGGTGACTCTGATTAAATGTCGTCTTGCATCAGTCAGTTTTCTCAATAACTTTTCTACCACCCATATCATTGTTTTGATGTAGGGTTCGATTCTCATTGGTTAAGCTATTTTAGTAACATATTGAACGTTGTTATTTTATAGATACTACATATGGAGACACTGATAAAGATGTTTATTATTTTACTCTGCTTTCATAATCCAAGCAAACACGAGTTGTCAAGTCTTCATGATGTTGAGCGTAATAGTTTTATAATTGAAGTAAATTTCTCTTACTTTTGCTCATAGAAAAACATTTTTCCAGTTTCCGGGTTAGTAAATGGTTACCACATATATATTTCACAGATAATACACTTCGAGAGTTGGTTTGCTATATTATTACCGGCTCTAAAATATCACATAGAAGCGTTGTTTATTTTGTAGCAAAATATTATGTTTCAAATGTGTAATAGACATATTGGGACAAAGACTTCTTTAGGCTTTCACGGTTGACGTTGTTGTTATTGAGATTGGTCATTATCGGGCTATTTTCCCTGGTGGCTTCATCAGGTAAACTAAAAGTGTCTGAACTCATGAGAGGCAAAAATACAGAACCGTTAGAAATGGCGGGGGGTTATTTGAGAAACTCGGTATTTATTTATTAAATGAGAACATTAGAGACAATAGAAATAGAGCAGCATGCAGATAGTATAAATAAGAACAGACGCTTTCAAATAAGCAAGGCATGGAATTTATTACTGGTATAGAAAAAACGTCTGCTTCAGAGCTGTACCACTTCTAACGATTCTGTATCTCTGCCACTTTCAGTTCACTGATGATGCTTGCCGTAGCGTAGGGGAAAGCTCCGGTTTTTATACTGTACCTGACCACGGCGCAAAAATTAGCCTGGTAATAATTAATTTCAATAATACTGGAAGCGTGTTTCTCATACCAAGCTGTTCACAAATACGTGAATAGTATAGTAATTGTACTTGGTACAGGTTGACATCTTCTTTTGTCCCCTTGCCAAACCGCGCATTTGCCTTACGGAGTCGAGGTTCAGTCTCACGTCTTCTTTCATCTGGTACGCGTAAAGAGAGTGGACTAACTCGCTATATGCATGCTGCGTAGTGATCATCCACAAGTTGGTTCTGGTGGTTTATGGTAACTATACTTGCCTTCTAAACCCAAGATCGACGGTTCAGTCGCGGCCGGGATCGGTGGGCGTAAAAATCCTAAGTATGGCTTCCTTCGAAAGTGAAGTAAAGCGGTGGGTCCCGTCTCGTACATTTACGGCACGAGAAAGAACCTCAGGCCTGAAAAAAGAGAAGCAAAATTTGTCGGCCGCTGATGACCAAAGATGTTAAAGAGCGTCCGTAAATAAACCACAAAAAATCCATTGACATAACCAATTTAAGTACATCAGATTATTAGAGCTTTAAGTAGGTCATATTTATCTTTTGTAGCCTATGAAATGTTACGATCTCTGAAACCGAAAAATTTAGAGAAAACTGTTGCAACCTATAATGGATCGGGCGGTTGTATTTCGGCTCTCATCAACGGTCAACTTCCTGTTCGTTTATTAGTCACATCAAACCATTTGTTTTCTTGTTATGACAGTTCAATGACGACGTACAGTTTTTTTGCTGATAAGCGCTGATTAACAGCATGGCTCGAGGCCGAACCATGTCACACATGATGGAAGGGTGTAGTTATTTAAACTGATGGCCAGAGTTAGAACAGTGATCATGTCGTACATGTATTTATGAAAATTTAGTACATCGCATTATTAAGTGCGTGATAGAGTTGGTGTATTATTTTATAGCTGTAATAAACAGTTTTTAGAGATGTTTTATTTTCTATTGGTTTGAAATGTGATTTTTTTCCCCACACAAGCCTTATGCTAGGCTAAAGTTTGGAATCAGAGTTATATAGAAAAAACTCGAGGTCACGGCCAGGACTTGAACCACGGATATTAGACTGCCGATGTTCTTACCATCTGAGATACTCTGCCGCGAATCTCTTCCATTTGTGTTATTATACCCTGGAGACTTCATAATATGTTTATATGTTTTACATGTTCGTTATGCACATTAATGCAATTGACTGAGCTTAGCCTTGCGGTTTAAAATTCCTGAATGTTTCCTGGACTGGGAAGGTTCCTTTTGGTGACACTGATTCTAATGGTCTTCATTCTAGAGATAATGTAGTTACGTCTTTCAGGCGTTTTAACCTCAGAAGTCGACTACGCTCTCGCCAGGTTGGGACGGTTTTACACCTAATATGAAAATCTAATTATAAAAAGTAATCGTTAATATATTACTTATAAAGGTTTGTTTTATCAACCAGCAAAATCTAATCTCCAATATACATGGTCTAAATTGTCTTTTTATGCATGAAGGTTTCCGAGACTCCTTTTTAGAGTAGTTTAACACTGTTCCGTATATTTTTCTTTTGTAATAGGAATATGTAATTAAGTTGGAACTAGTTCTCCAGAAAAAAAAAAAACTTCCATATTTCCTTACATTGTGGGAAAATATACGGTATATTATAAGCTAATAATCCTTAGAAAAGTTATGCATAACATCAACATGGGGTTATAAAGTCATGCTTCAAAAGGTCCTATAATATAAATAAAAGTTTCAGTTCTATTTTAATTCAGAAAGTATATAGAGAATAATATTTTGTTTGTTTAACAAATTCTGTCGTCTACATGTAGTGAAACAAGAGCCTTACAAATGCCCTTAAAATAATTTCTTGGGGGAAAAAAAAAACACATTTCAGTTCTATAAAATTAGTTAAGGTGAAACCCAGATGAATCTAGGATAAACAAGAATCATGCCCTTTCGCGACAAAGTTAAGTTCAAAATGCTACTTAATAATATATGTATAGTACAAATGCAAAGTTTCATCTACTACTACTAATACTACTAGTACTACTACTTCTACAACTACTACTTATACTACTAGTACTATTATTACTGCTGCTGCTACTATTACTACTACGACTACTACTAAGGCTACTTCTGCCACTACTAGAACTACAACTGCTACTACTAGTACTATTAGTACTTTTGTTTTAATAATAGAACACAATTTATTTGAAAAGTGATAATATTATATAAGTCAATATAAAGCACAAACACTACCATTAAACATGAAACAAAACATCAGGCAAATGTCCTCCAAGTGTTCGTTGGCACACTTTCACTTTGTTGGTAAAATTTTCAACGATTTTAGAGCAAACTTGCGGCTGAATCTCACCCATGATAGGTCTAATTTCTGCCTTGAGTTGACGAATGGCTCGTGGATTGTCCACATAAACACAAGATTAAAATTCGCCGGAATCCGCCTCTTGGAATGATAAATTGTTAAGAACGGCAGCAGATTGACTTCATTGGGCTTCTAGTAACGCTCTGTCTGACAAGGGCAACGTTTTCTACCTATCGACAAGAACGTCCAGGTGATTTGATGTTCTCTGTCGATCCTGCCTCTTCATGTTTCCTTCCCAGTCTCTACACTGTTGACACGTTAGGCGCATTTCGTTTACCAAAAATTACACGAAGTCTTCGAACGGTTTCTGTATAACATTCACTGTACTTAAATTGCACTTTCAGAATCTGGACGAATTGATTCTTCGTGTAATGCTCTATTTTAATTGATAACAATACGCACAAATGACAATCGTTAATCGCAAAGCAGACAAATGACAAGTCTGTTAAATTTCAGGTCCGGAAACCTAACAAACCGACAGAGGCGCTCAATTTAAAAATTGCGCTCATTATGGGACACCCTATACTATTACGACTTTTGAATTAAAACGACATATGTCTTTTTACAAACCTTCTTGCTATATATATTGCTACCAAGGGGTTTTCATTTTATCAAAGGAAAGTGTGTCAATAGATTCTTTGATTTTTCAAAATGAACCAATCCAATTTATACGGGAATGCCAAAAGAAAAATTAAGCAAATGGGTAGTGGTCAAATGCCATTCATTAAATTATTATAAATGGATAATGGCGAAAGGAAGTAGAAAGGAGATCTGGATAATTAGCTCTAAGACTGACATTAACGTAGAAGCTGGAATCAAGATATTAGTGCTGCCCCAGGCATATAAACCATGATATTCCAAGCTAAAATATTTCAGTGCTTGAGAAAATTCAGGAAGTCTACAGCAATAGTCAACGATACTCTCAAAAAGCCGATCTGCTGGAAACGCTTTGTTAATTTACCAGGAATTTCTAAGTTAGCCTGAGATTGTAGAAAACCTAAGGCAAATGGCAAAACACAATAAGGTAACATTTAATCGGAGAATTAAATTTGGTATGGCAGATTCCTTAGCCAGGAAAGGATCTAAAAATCGAAAAGACTGTTTTTCACTATCCCTGACAGTGATTTAGAAAATATTTACTACGCTTGCACAAGACATACTGGGCGTTTGATTGCATTATTGGTCGCGGCCGTCTGAGTCACAAACAGTGCATTAGTTCAAATAAGGAAATACTGCAATTCGTACATAAAAGTTAACGCATACATATCAGGCAACAGACTAACTCTGGGTAGTCTCAGATCTGGGTTATAAGATTCTTAATTGACACTGTTTATAACCCAGATATGGCATCCAAACTAAAGAAAGATCTTGTGGGGAAAAAGTAATAATACTGTGGTAGAACGTTTTGCTGATAATTGCACGCAAGCGCCTTTCAAACAATGTAAGGTCTCATTGATAACTTATTCACTAATCAGAATGGAACTTAATCGATAGTTTTAAAGCATGGTGCTCAAAAACTAAAATGATAGATTTTTCTCCTAAGTTCGTTATTTTATTCCTATAATCCCTGTTTCAATTGGACTAGGGATCTAGGAATCCTAGGTTATAATATTTTTCAGTTCCATTTTATTTAATTTGGATATCCACGTGATTCTACTTGGAGTAAAACCTAATGAAATTAGTGTATGTTTTCAGAAATATCAAACAGATAAGTCAAATCACTTCTGTGATTATAATAAAAGTGCAAAGGAGGGCATCGTTCTCACATTGCAATTATCATACCGAATCCCCCTATTGCTTATAATTTTTCTTATGTAATTTAATTGAGCTTGCCCACTCATGACACAAACATTCGTTAAACTCAATGAAATAGCAAAAAATTATCAGCGTTCATGGTGATATTGAAGATAATCTATTCACTATTTTTAAAAGGGAGTGGTAATTAATTTATGGATGCAAAATGTGCATTCGCCATTGACGATCATATTAAAAAATGAGATGTTTTATTTATCTCTGTCACATCTGAAAATTAATTAGGCCATAATTTCCATTCTGTAATATAATGAAATGTTTATACTTTCCTTTGAGTTATTTACCAAATCTATTAAGTGCTTTTTTATCTGTTAAAGTTTTAGAGTCCGTTTCATTAGTTGTTGTAATTGAGGTTATAAAAGAGAAAACAGGAGCCTTTATGTCCTTTGTAGTTGAAATATATTTTATACAACTACTATTCATAGTTTTCATAAACTGTTTCTAAGATCAAATTAATGATAAAACTTTAGTTTTATTAAATGAAGTATTGCATACAGTTCCTTTATTTTCAGAGATTATTTTAAAATAAAATGGTTTAAATTCATAAATCCATTAAACTAGATTTCCACTGAGTTAACGAATAGGAGGAGTTTGTTGCAATATGAATGATGCAGCATATATAGCTGCATCTACAGGAAGTACTAACGATTATAAGCAAATAGGAAAATCACTTGTTATTATTACGTACTGTTCGTGATACAAATATTCTTTACTGATCGCTTAGCCACGCTATAAATCAAATATTTTATTGAAACATAAAAAAATTTATTCATGCAAAATGTAAAATAAAGGCTTCTTATTTTCATTCTCGTATATTAAAAAAAAAAAAAAAAAAAAAAAAAAACAACTCTTTGAAAGCGCTTCAACCGCTCGCAGCAAGAGTAGCTATCTGGTATGGTTTTAATGGACGAATCACCACCTCATTTAAATGCAAAGTGGTGCTTTCATCCTCTTGCAAATATGCGTTCCCGTCCGGGTTGGATTAGAATCTTTTGAAAACAGTGACGTCATAGTTGCAAACCATATTCAGTGAAAGAGAATCTGGTAGCTCATTTTGCAGTTGGGTTTGCTTCATAGAATAATCAGATCACTTGAAGTAACATCTGATCGACACGTAATACATTAATAAATAGTAGACATATTCGTAAAAGAACACAGGAAAGGCAGTCCTATGGTGATCAGAACCGCAAGAATCCGTTCAGTAGAATATATATATATGTATATATATATAATATAAAAGAAAAATAATATAACCTATTAACAATGTAACTAAATTCACAATAACTAGAAAAGCAGAAAAGCATAAATCACTAAGAAAAAGTCACAAGAGTTGTAACCGATATATTTCGAAATGCTTGAGTTCTTCTATAGCAAAAAAAAAAAAAAAAAAAAAAAAAAAAAAAAAAAACACGCACGCAGGGTGTCTATTCCTACGTAATACAATTTTAGGGTTTTTCAAATAGACACTCATCCGTGACAGCGCTGCCCCTTGGTGGATAGAAGCACTCTGTCTACCGGCTGAGTCAAATGTACATAATCCTTTCATTCAAGCGTGTAGATATCTCGTGCAAACCTTGTGCTACCACACATAACTGTAACTAATAACTAAACCGACAAATTTATCAAATTGTCTCCTCATACTTCTCAGCTGCATAAATGTAACATGCAATTGCAAGCGAGAAAGACGAGAGCGCTACAGCTGTGCAATGAACCGTCCCTACAATTTGTTCAGTACAGAAGTACTGAAAGAGAGATACTGACCTGATTCCCCTATAAACGCATAAACAGAAAATGAACTCGACCAGAAACCACTGTACATCTTTTGCTCGTTCATCAGGACTATTCAAAACTACTTTACTTTGTCTTGATGAACATTTCCTTGAAGTCCTGAAAGGTAAGTGGGTTGTGTGTGTGTGTGTGTGTAACTGGTATGAGTCCTTCCGAATAGCTTGCTCCAATCACTTCAGTGAAAGTAGAAATTTTTTTTTCAGTGATGAAAAATGTTCTATATGACAAGTGACTGTATGGCATTTGATACTTTGAAAAAACATCTTTTTGTTGCTTGTAACTAAAAAAGTAACCTTATATATCTTATTTATGTGATAAGGAAATTATTAAGTATCTTAAGTACGACTTTTTCATTAATAAGTGATATTATTCTCTATTTTCACTTTAAGTAAATACCTGTTTTAATTATATTAGTGCCTACTTTCAGTATTTTAAGTACCTTTTTGCTGCCTATATAAACCAAAACAAAAGCCTCAACTTCCGGCTCTGCTAATGATTAGCGTTACAGTTCTTATTTCTTTGGGTAAACTTAACATACAATTTTTTTTCTAGAGCTGATCAACGCGCAAGAGCTAAATTTTTGGTAAAAAGTATGAAACAGTGGTCAAGAACTAAGCTATACAATTGGACAAAATACGCAAGGTTGTGTACATATTATAAAATACCAGAGAGTTGGTTCCATAAAAAATAGACGTAAGCAAGTGGCCAAGTTACAGTGGTAGCCAACTGCACAAGTTTTATTGTATTTTGGAGCAGGCGGATCTTGCTAGTTGCACTCATACGTGGTAATTAGAAGACTAGTCTAGTTTTCGTGCTTTCACGTACGATGGTCATGCACGGCCGATCGAGAAGTCAGTTGTACTATTTTGACTTGAGAGTGCAGGTATCTGGGTGCAAGACAGATATAAGGATTATATTTCTGCATTTGTTTACCTTGAATCACGAATCTTAAAATTATACATTTTAGTGTTAATAGCTTGCAGTTTAGCCATATGTGTTATTTTGCATTGATTTTGGCAAGACACGAACTTTAAAATGAGCTATTATTCAGATTTGAATTTTGAACAGCCATGCCTCCTCTGTATATAAGAATGTTTTAATAAAACAGGATAAGGAAGAATTTTTAAACAAAATTATTAGATCTAGAATCTAATCACCAACTTTTATCTTCGTAAGCTGGAAAATTGTAAAAATATATTCCTTTTTTTTTAAATGTGAAGTCAATTGTTCTAATTTTCCGCTCAAGTCTACATGGAATCCTCTTCGCATGTTTTCGAGGGTATAATTGATTATTGCTACATAGTGTATTTTGTTAACGCCAAGCCGCGTTTTAAGTTGTGAATAACTATGAGAGGTTGGCAGAACTTTCCCACTAGGAGTAGAATGAGTCAGACAGTGTTGTCATGTCTTCGGCAGTAGGTGACATGTAGTTGTCTCGGAGACTGCAACTAATTGGAATGTAACGCTTGCAAATAATGAATACAAAGCCCTCTGAATATCTGTGATTAAAGGAAGTTAATGATATCCGCCTATTCCGCCTGGAAACTAGTGCTTAAAAAGAATGTGAAGAGCAGGAAATTCCGCATGTGACTGTAGTGTTCCGCGGTGTATACATATTTAATAGCATCCAAAATGTTAAATGAAAATTTCCATATAACGTGTAACAAATATTGTTTCGCGTTGTGAATATTTGCTCAAACGCAAGTTGTGTTCTGAAGATAACTGTGCAATTTATTTGGGTCAAATGGGCATGGTGTATTAAAAGGTGTGACGAAAGAAATTGCGAAAGTATTATATGCAAAGAGGATGGAAAGGTGAGTTTACCGTTTCTTTTATCTTTCTGCAAAGGATTTTAGTGACTCGAAGCTAAAATTTTGGGACTGCTAAGTGGGTGTGTGACTGTAGCGTGAATTAAAGCCCAGCGTTGAAGTGTCAATTTGGGACCAATTCATAGATGGGCTGGTGGCGATGAGTTAAAGTGGGAGACAGTGTTGGGTGTGCGACTTCGTCTGATTTATGTCTAACGCTTACAGTGATTTAGGTGAGGGCCGTCATCATTTGGGCCAGCAGTAATAGTGTTCCCGCAGTATTGATACTACCTCCTGCTGCGTAAGTTCTCGTTGTCGTGATGCCTCGGCTACCGAAATTTATTTACTACATCCGTCCCAATTGGGAGTATTAAATATCTCAGGGTACTCTGCCTATTTTATTGACAGTAGGTTGATTATACAGTAAGAGGGGTTGATTCTTTCAAATCACCAAGTGCCGTGTCGTTTACCGTGTGAACGAAGAAGTGTGTAGATTACATTGATAAACTTGCAATACTTAGTTGCACTGAACCAAATGAATAAGCCGAGTAAAAACCTTAATAGGAATTTAATACGTCCTACCGCTGCCGAAGTTAAACTTGAAGTATTTAACCCGGTCTACCGCTTACGAAGTTAAGCTTGAAGTGAATGTAGCACGTGCTACCACTGGCGAAATCAAGCTTGGGGTGAAGATTGCCTATATATATATATATATATATATATATATATATATATATATGCAGAATTTGAATCAGTTAAGCTGGGACTCATGTCCCTCTAACTTTACGAAAACGTCTCTTTTAAAAATTTAAGCTTTTACCAGCTCCCTGACTGGCTACTCTTAAACTTGAAACGGCTGATTGGATTCGTTCTTTTACAATTCTTAAAGTCTTAAAGAACGCCTTCGCTTATATGAGAGTTTGTAAATGTCCTGGCCGTTTGGGTGCTTCACCCCAAAGCGTGGTTTTTAACTCCTATACATACACATCCTTCTTAAAACTATAGCTTCTAGCTTAGCAACAGGTCTCTTTAAAAGGTAGAACAAGCACAGCGACCTCACTTCTACAAAGAAAACCCTGTTTTCATCTGCTTAATATTGTGAACGATTTTACTACGGAAGAACGGCGTCAGGCACCTCCTAAGTTACAAGAATCTTGTCTATCTAAAATATGTACAGTAATACAAATCATTAAACTGTTCACGATTGTTACACATCATACATTTGTGCGTTACCAATGAAGACAGTACAAAGAATAATAGTGATGATAATATTAAAGTCAATAAAGATTGTTATAGGAATATTAATGTTAATTGCAATAATAATAATAATAATAATAATAATAATAATAATAATAATAATTAGGATGGGATGGTGAAGCCTGCAATACCACCTCAAATTACTCGCATAATAATGTGAATGTTGAGGTTTTTGAATGTTGATTTATAAAGTACCAAATGGAAATTACATGTAGTAGCATTTTAATAATTTTGTAGGTTTTTAGGAATTTTCAAAATACGTGCAAGATTTCCTGTGGTGGCTTACGGGTTCACATTGTGCAGAAGTCAGAAGGAGGGGGAAAACACAATATTAATATTACAAAATACCAATAACTTTCACGACTCTACTATTTTAAACATTTCATATTTCATTTATCAACTCTGAAAGCTCACTTCGAAAGAAAAAATTAATGTCCTGAATGTATTAAAATTCCAGGAAATATTTTTTAATCCCCCTAAAGCATCTACAAACCTAACAATATTGGAAAACTGATATTTTTCTGTTACATCTGTGCGTTGCTCTGTTCTGCATTTATTGAAGCCTTTAGTGTTGTTTCATTATGAATGTTTCGTTCCTGCAGTTTATCTCATATCTCTTGTATGTGGTGATGCTGCTAGTGGTCTGCTTAAAGATATCAATCACAGGTTAGACAAGAAAAAGAGCTGGACTGCTGACAATGAATTGTGCTTTATTAGCAGTTCTTGAAGCAACAACGCTGCAATGTGGAACAAGTTCTTACTGGTCATTGCATTCCTTGAATTTCCGCTTTATATGCCAATACGTTTGTGCCTTTATAGAAACAGTAAATGTTACGAACCTAGTCGAAAGATAACTTAATGTAAGTTCAACGGCAATCAGAGATCCCTGTCTATTAAATTTTGCAAATTCATAAACTATTATCTCAGAAACTATTAAAGACAATTGATTTTAATGTTGTACACATGTACATTTTTACGAGTGATTTATGCAAACTTTTTAAATATAAAGAAGCGTCATTTTAAAGTTTTTGATTTTTTTATACAAAATAACTGTGCATTTATATGGAAAATGCATTTTTTTTCAGAAATTGCATTAATCACGAATATTAAAAGAAAACTCATGTTTGTAGAAGAACTAGAATCTCGAAACCCTCCAGGTAGACATAATTCTTCCTATTCATCTTTCTCCTGATGCCTTTTCTTTCTTTCTTTCTTTCTTTCTTTCTTATTTATTTTTTATGGAACAATTAGAAAGAGGATTTCTATAAAGCAAATATTTACAAAATTGTTTAACTTCTTGAACGATCCAGAATAGTATTAAAAAAAGAATTGACACATGTTTTTAAAATATTTTAAAGGTTTAATAATAGTTAGAATTATTGTACTGTTTTAAAATATAAATCAAAACGGGCTTATCTACACAGGTGTTAATGGAGTTATGATTCCCTATCATCTTTGTACCCTCTCTCTTTTAAGGCCATTGTTTTTGTTTCTTTATTTTTTATTGCACTTTTAAACTGTGACATTTAAACAAGTACATTTCATATATGGATTTAATACCACTATTAAATAATATGTTAAATAAAATAATAGCATTTATATTGTGTAAAAGTATATATAATAATATTTAAAATATCTCTCTTGTTCTACTAAAATACTAAACACTTCAATACTTTGTTTAAAACATAACGGTAATGCTGAATTCTATGCTGCCAATATTCAGCTACCCATTTTATAAACTTTATGTATGCTTTATTCAAACTTCCCTTCTGTGTATGTGAGCCGGTTTTAAACTTACGTAAGTAACAGGAAAGTAGGTGGAGATATTATTACAAAAGTAACTAACCACAGGACCCTATGATCTCTACGATTCACTTGAGGTTATATGTTAGTTATTTTTAATAGTGTTTAACGCCCTTTTTTACAACTGGGGCATCATAGGCGGCGGACATTGTTGATATACTCGTATAAGATGAAATATTGCGATTTTTTAAGGAGGCAAACGTTCCAGGCCTAAGTTAAAGGCCATTTACTTAATGAGGACTGCAGAAAACCTGAAAAAATTAAAATACTCAGGGAGGACGGCTCCGCCGGGATTCGAACACCAGACCTCTCGCTCAAGTGTGCGCGTCTTAAGGACCTCGGCCATCCGTGCCGGTTTTTAGTATCTGTGAATATGTATACACACACAACTTGATTAGGTATTCCATTTTTGCTGACTTGTATTTATTTGGTTTATGCTTAAGAAAAGGCTTGTTTCTAGGTAAGTTTTTTACTTGCGGGATGCACATAGTGAAAATTTTCTTCCTTTTGTTGTTAAAATATCTTTTCATACTTTTCATCCCCTAATTTAAAAAAAATAACAGCCTCAGTGGTATAGTGGTAGCGTTTGCGGCTAACTAATCCGGAGGTCCTGAGTGCGAAGCAAGCTGTCAAACGAAACTGTCTGGAGAACCCCCTTTCCCGGAAGTTTCTCCTTACCCTGAGGAGGTGAATACCAGATTCCTTTAAGACGCCAAGGACTCGGAGCTCATTTTCGCCATTGTTAATTCATTTCATTCCATTCCTGATTACAGACTTACACCTATGTTATTCTTGTCTAATTTATAGATGTCATGATAAGACCAACCAATCAAAGCGACAATAAATAACAAAAGAAAAAAACTTAATCTCTTCTCGAAAAAAATTTGGCTGTACTTGTGTTTCAAAATAAACAGAAAAATAAAACTGTTCAAACGAAATAAAAACGTGAAACATTAAATTCGCCTTTTAACTCTCCTTGTTTGTACTGCAACAACTGATAAAGGAAATACTTTCCATGTACGAGTACATATTTCACTATAACTAATACATTCCGTTAACTACCAAAGCTGCACTGTTTTCAAACGAGATACCGATGTTCTCTAGCCAGCAATGTAAACTTTGGAATGCTACGATCACAAAGGGACGCAACAAGGGTACGAAGAAATCGAGGCCTCTATATTGAGAATAGTGTCTTATGCGTGCCTTTATCCTTTAAATGCCTGACAAAGATATCGAACGAATATTAAATATTAATATTAAAAATGTAGCTTACGCAACACAATAACGGTTCTGCGAGGCGGTATTAAAAAGTTAAGGTTCACGCGTGCGCGGTTGGTCCCCGCTGACTGCCTGCTAAGTTTCATGATGGTTACTTTTTAAATGCCTAAATGATATCCGGACCATTTTCAAGTACCAAACCCAACCCAAAGAGAATTGTATTCACTGTCACGCTTTGCAATAATGTTCAATCTACCGCTCATTAATTTTAGTGTTACTCTAGTGACAACCATACTTGTCTTCTAGACCCAAGATACCGGGTTCAATCCCTACCAGGTTCGGTGTAAAAATATTAAATATGGGCTCCTTCGGAAGAGAGTAAAGCTGCGGGTTCTATCGTAGATTTACGGCACTAAAAGTACCTCAAGCTCGGAAACAAAATTTATCGGCCTTTTCACACCCTGAATTAAATGGGACGCTGATGACTTGAGATGGAACAGCTTCCGAAATAAATAAATTTAACTTAAAAGAATAATTTCAGTTTGCTGGCATCTCGAAGAAGAACATAAACAATTAATTAATTAACACAGAAAATATTTATTATGTCAAAATACAATAATGTAGAAGAACATCATTAAAGATTCTTTTCATAAAATTATCCACCGTGGCTTTAATAACTAACTAGTCAACTCTAGACATTTAGCTTGTAAGTTCTTGGAAGTTCTGATTCTATACCCTTCCCATAAGTGTTAGATAATTTTCCAGAAATGCACTAACCTTTTAAAATGTCCATTCTACATATCTCCAATCCATTTCTTCCCACGATAGTTCTGTTGAATTTCAGTGCGAACTTTACTAGCCATATATTTCAGCGCCTTCTGCTTTTCTTTAGATGCAAATGTATCTCATGTAGTATCCAGATCGATGTTTAGGATTGTTAACTTGGCTGAAGCTGAAACATTTCTCTACTAAACGTAATCCTATTTATATTCTTTCTGGTCTATCTTTGCTTCAATTTTCACTCTTGCTTTCTTCCCAGAAAAACATCCCCAAACTATAATATAACCCAACCCAACCTAACCTAACCTAATCTAAACTAACCTCTCCTCTACGATGTTTAACAGTTACCAAAACACACTGCTTCATATCGATGGACACACACAATTCTGCTGGTACTAAAGCGATCTTTTTTGAATTCATCTGTGAAAGGTAATTCAGATCAGAAGGTGCCTGTTATCGATGTTATCTAGCTCATTGGAGACTCTTGTGTATGTTAATAAGTTTTAGTAGCGGTTTCCGAACTGCCATATGCCCTTTCAGTTCAGATTTTGAAAATCTCTTTTATACTGTTGAACAGATTCAATCTATTTGTTAATTTCTACTAGTTCTGCAGGCATTTGTGGTACAATTTTAGAAATATTCCTTTTGCCGGCAACATCAACAACAACAACAGCAATAATAATAATGATAATGATAATAATGATGATGATAATAATAATAGTAATAATAATAATAATAATAATAATAATAATAATAATAATACTTTATCCCTTTTTGTCGTGTTGCGAGGTGCTGGAAAAGGTGTATTGCACCCCCCTCCCAATTGTCACTATTTGGCACTTGACGAATTGACAATTTACCTTTCTCAACACTACAATTGCAGCATGTTTTCAATTAATGGTTCCACACTTGGAGCCATAGCAACCGTGTAACCACTTAAAGTATCAACAACAAACCGAACTCCATATAACAGGTAATTTAATAAGGCCTTAATACACTGCTTAATCAATAGTACAGGGAACAACATCGATGCCCAAATTATGCAAGGTGATATGTACATTTGAATCAGCTATTATTATAGTTGGTTTATTTACAGACGCTGTTTTAACATCTCAAGTCATCAGCGTCTCATTCAATTCAGGGCGTGAAACGGCTGACAAATTTTGCTCAGAGGGCTCTTCTTTCAGGCTTGTGGTTCTTTTTCGTGCCGTAAATGTACAACACGGGATCAGGCCTTTACTTCCCTTCCGAAGGAAGCTATATTTAGGATTTTTATCCCGAAAAACTCCACTGATCCTGGCCGGGTTTGAACCCCATCAGCCAATCAAACAGACCCTTCCTAATTTCTATATACTTTTTTTCTTTTCTTTTTTATGTGTTTCGATTAATGCTGTTCCATTATGTCATTAATATTAATGTTTTATGCCCTTTTTGAATGTAATATAACAATTACTATTTTGTAAGGGTGCACTGCAATAAAAAGGAAAATTCTGAAAATGTGCATTTATTTGTTTTTATATCTTAAACTTTGAGGACATAGAAATCCGGAAATGTGTGTTTAATTGACTGATTGGATCCTATATTTTAATTCACATCACTTTTTAAATATTTATAAAATGTAGCTTTGATTGCATTGGTCTTCTCGCAATGATTGGTCGTGAATACTGTAGGACTAAGTCGTAGTGTAAAATGGAATAGAATGTAAAGAATTAATAATGGCACAAATAAAGAGTCCTTGGCGCCTTAGAGTTATCTGACATTCACCTTCTCGGGATAAAGGAAAACTCCGAAAAAAAAAGTTACCCAGACATCTTGGTCTGCATTCAAACCCAAGACCTCCGAAAATTAACAAGGCGTGAATTTATATGCTATTTATTTAGTAATTAAACGTGACGTCTATGATTTCAAGTCAATTAACTATATATTGAAATAATGAGCGGTGGTATATAAAACAAACCTTTAACATAAATAATATTATGTTATATAGAATAGTATATAATGGCGAAGCTAGATATGATTTCTCCTTAATTTATAAACTATCTTTCCGGAAACAAAACATATTTGCGATACTAGTATCTATCTATTACGATCTAAAATCCATTAAAATTCATTGTTTTTAATCATAAATACATCATAATTGTTAAATTGAGCGAATTATAAAATTGTTTAAAAAATAAATGATACAATGGAAGAGTGTAACATTAGATTGTTCATTAATTTGTTGCTTTAAAGTTATTTAGTTAATTTTAAAGTATTGGTATATTATAAATATTTAGAGCTCCATTTAGAATGCTAACATAATTCACTGCTCTATCAAGTACAATGAAAACAGAGAATTTGTGCGTGCCTTGCAGACATTTTCCTGGGTTGCATTATGATACGTCTTTGTAATGTGCAGGTCAGCACAGTACAATACGGAGAAATAAACTTGATATTGATATATGCGATGCGTGGAGGGAAGGAGAGCTCTAATAACGAACTCCTTGCAATTCTTTCGCTGAGGCAATCTGGTTACGTGCACAGTAGGTAACCGGATTCTTAGAATTTCTACGAGAAATAGACCGGCGGTTCTCAAACAGTGGTCCGCAAGGTCCTCCCAGGGGAGACCAAAGCATTAGAGTATTGTTAATAGCATTACAAATGAATTATGAGAAAACAAAATATTATATGCGTTTATAATGGTTATTTGTTAAGGTAAAGATTATTAGAATTAAATTGAAGGTGCCTATTTTTTCCGGGGGGAGCTTTTAAATAGGTACACCGAAAACACGAGACGCCTTCCCCGCCAACAACACGCATTTTTCGTAACAAACTGTGCACGCTGGGGCTGTCTGCCTTTAGATTTTCCTGTGTTACCAAAGAAGACCATGAAACTATTGATGCTTTTCGTAACAAATAATTGAAAGAAAAGTTTTTAAAAAGTGCAGAGGTCTATTACACTAAACTTTTCAGTATTAACGAAAAACTGACATATTTTGCGATGTTGTTGCTTATTGCCCACTTCAGAACATTCTATTTCCCTTTCTGATAATAATCATCGGCGTGAAATATCTTATGTTAAATAAACTGAATTCAATTATACTTTGAACCCTAGGGGCCTGTGCCCTTTTAACGAATGTTGAAAAAATACAACTGACATTAATTTTAAAAATTATTTATTTCTTTTTTAATCATTTTTATAATAACTATTTGTTTAAAGTTATAAAATGAAATTAAAAGCTGAAAACATGCATAACAAAAATATGTGTCCAATTTTCCTAATCTTCAGCAGCTGTTTCTTTACTAAATAGCAATGGGACATTGTTGAATGTCCATGTAAAATTCTCGGTGGCTCTCATCTACATAACGAATACTTTTGTGAAGATGTTCTATTTACTTTAATAGTAGGATAGCTTACATTTTTAAGTAGTTTAACATGTAATTTCACCGCCACGGGTGGCCGAGGTCGTTAAGGCGCACTGAGCCAGAGGTCTGGAGTTCGAATCTCCCCAGGATCGTCCTCCCTGACTAAGGCTTTTCTCAGGTTTTCCTCAGTCCTCATAAATGGCAAATACCGGGGAGGTACCCTAAACTTAAGCCTGAAACGTTTTTTTTCCCCCTTAAAAATCCTTTCCCAATTTATCATTTTCTCTCATGTATCATCAGTGTCACCGTCTGTGGTGCCTCAGTAGTAAAAATGGGCATTAAACACCATTAAAAAAATAATTTTAGGTCAAGATTGCTGAATGGAAATGCAACAATATAGTCGGAAGTATCTGAGCCATAAATGAAGTGATACAGTGAATTTGTACCAAAAAGAATCCTCGCATCTCTCCGTTTTGATGAACTTTCCAGAGAAACAGCTGTTCTCTAATAGAAGTTGATCTACTAGTCTTTAAAATTTAAGATTTCAGTTGAACTATCTACTTCTTTCGCTGTGAAATTTGTGTGTGCTACTTTCTATTATTAATTCTGTTAATTGATGTGCTGTAAACATTCGATATATCTTCCTTAACCTTTTCTGCACTAAGCTGAAATCACGATCGCAAGGGAGAAAACTGTGACCCTTTATGGGGAAAAAAGTGCTGAATGTTTTTAATTTTTTTGCTGACAGTTAATGCTGGAAGCTGTGTAGACAGTTGGTGATTTTTATTGTTCGGCACATTTGTCGCTTAACAGCCGCATTTTTACATATGAGTAGGCACTTGTTTTTGTAAATAGTTCCACAGAGATTAATAGAGTTGATAAAACAAAGTTATACAGAGATGATTTATAGAGAAATGACAATTTTATTTCTTTGTTTATTTTCAAATGAATGGTGCTAGTCACAAGTTATTATACCTTAAATGTAGAGTATCTTTAGTGGTTATTAATCTGTATAAAAAGTTTGAAAATGTTCTCCCCCCTGCATAACACAACACGGCATTCATTAAGGAAAACATTGGCATATTGTCATCACATGGTTCACAGATTAAACATGGTTCTATTTATGCGGCTATGCGAACTCTTAGAACTCATTGTTCAAAATCCACATGTCATTCATGAAGCATCTGTGTACCCAATTAAAATTGGGGTTTGGTGTGCAATATCCACACAGAGAACAGGAGATCTTTTTGACCAGACTGTGGACACTGAGAGTATCATCGAATTATCATGATGATAATTCATCATGAAGTTCGTGAGCAACTGGACGACGTAGAGCTGGGTCATACATACAACAAACCTCAAACCAATTCATGGCGCTAATTGAAAGTTTCTATGACAACCGGATAATCTCCAAGAACCTGTGGCCATCGAGATCTGATTTGACAATACCGAACTTTTTCCTTTGTGGTTAAAAGATAGTTTACGCCACATTTCCCCAGACATTGGGCCATCTGCAGCATAACAGTATACAGTAGATTAGTGGTATTGACAACACAGTCCTCCAACGAGCGGCCAGTAACATGGAACTACGTGAGAATTAAGTCTTATGCAGCAGGAAGGATATTTTCAACATTTTCGATAAGGGTTAATATCTCCCAAAGATATTCTGAGGAATAATATGTTGTGAAAGAAATGTTCTATATACGAGCGTAGGTTCATAAATTTCCGGCTTAACCATTTTCTAAGTGTGATAAAGACAAAAACTATATTTCACTTTTCAATATAGTTACCTTTTATTGTAACACACTTCTCACATCTTTGAAATAGCATTTCAACCCCCCTCCAAATAGTCAGAAGTGTTGTCTGTAAAATGGACATAAACAGCATCCATCACTTCTTCGTCACACTTAAATTTCCTTCCTCGACGGTCCTTCCTTGAGTTTTGAGAAGAGGAAATAGTAACTTGGAGCTAGATCTGTGCTGTACGGTGAATGGTCGTTTCCCTTGAAGCGACATTTCTTCACAGCTTCCTTTGTAACAAGAACTGTGTGCGCAGGCGCGTTGTCGTGAGGAAGGTGCACACCTCTCAGCTTTCCTCGCCTTTTCTCTTTGATGGAAGCACGTAGTCTGTGCAGTAGGCCAGCATAGTACTCCCCATTTACTGTGACGTTCCTCTCCTTGAAGTCAATGAAGAATATTCCTTTATAGTCCCTAAAGATTGTTACCATGATCTTCTTGGTTGACTGAATGACCTAGGCCTTTAGAGGCGGTGCTTCGCCAGCTTTACGCCGTTCTATTGATTCTCTTTTGGATAAGATATCAAGTAGAGGACCACAGTTTCATCTCCTGTAACAATGGTTTGCATAATTTCTCTCTCGTTGCCACGGCAGAGCTCCAAAAATGCCTGACAAAGATGACTCGTTGCTGCTTTTGGACTGGGGAAAGAAGTCTAGGCACCATCTTGCACTAACCTTATTCTTGTTTAAATGTTCATGAATAATTCGAAGGACTGTTGTTTTAGAAAGGCCCAACCTTGCTGCTATTTCTGTAATTTTAAGCCCCCGATCTTCCACAAGATGGATGTTTCTAGGAGTGAGCAACTCCAAGGGCCGACCTACACGCTCTTCATCTTCAATGCTTTCTCGACCCATTCTACAAAGTTTGGCCCGTTCTTTTACGGTAGAACATGAGGGGGATGCTTCCGAAAATACACCGTTCAATCGCTGTTTAATTTAATTTAAAGTAAGTCCTTCTTTTGTGAAGAACTTAAAGACAGCTCGATGCTCCATTTTGAACATGTCACAATCTTCTACACCTAGCCTTCTTTATGCAACTATATCTGGATAACTGAACACAGCGGAGCGGAAGTTACAGCTGCAATTATTTACTTAATAGATAAGGTATGACACCAGAAAGAATTTTGTGAAGGCATTAATCTTTATAGGCCAATCCGGAAACTTTGGATCTAGCCTTGTAAATTACTCTGTATAAAATTTACAGTGGTATTTGCGGCAGTTAAATATGTTTTATAGTTACATTCAAACTACTTGTGAATCCATACTACATTGTATATTAAAATACCTGCATCTTTCATCAACTGTTTTGGCGTCTATATTATTTCTAAAATAGTTTTTGTAAGCTTCTCATCTCAGTGTTGCTTTATGACATTTTTCTTGTAGCTATGAGGACTGCCTTTTTCCTGCACGAGAACGTTGGCTTGTATGATTTGAAATTTACAACAACGAAAATCCATTAATGGACAAAGAGCATTATTGAACTTTGACAATTGACATATACCGCAGTGCAACTAATTTGTTAAAACGCAGAAGTCCCTACCTTGGACTTTTTAACACAATAGTAAGGAAATGACAGAATTTTAAACTCATTTACAATCGAGACATTGGTTCCTTAAACATAATTGTGCATCTACCCTTCTAGTTTCATAATTAACGGTAAAGTAAAAACTGCAAAACATTTGGAGTTGCCCTTTTAACACGTGCGAATTTAGTTCTCTGCGCTCACTTATCTAAAGTTAATTTTGTTATCGTTTGAAAAAACAAAGAAGTTTCAGAGTACAAATTTCTCCTTTTAAAGTCGACATGACAGGGCTTGTATGTGAAATGCAGCATACATCTATCATATCATTCAGGAATGAAAATCATCAATGTTGTTCTATTATTAATATTAATGTTTTATATAATTTTGAAAATAATATTATTATAATTATTAATATTATGTAAAATACTCTGCAACAAAATGTAAAAAAAAAATAAATAAATAAAAAAAATGAAAAATGTGTATTTTTTTTATATATCTTAAAATGATGTAAAAATTTAAAAGTTATCTTTTAAACTTTGGTTTTAAACTTTGAGTTAATGCTTAAGGGTTGGCTACAGCGAGATATCTTTAAGGGGGTTCCGAGGTGAGGAAACGTTTGAGTACCGCTAAACTAAATATGTTATAATGTTTCTCCTAAGCTACCAAGATTATATGTTTGGTGAAATTTTGAAAAATGAAATAAGTTGTACGAATAGAAAACAACGGTACTAAAGAAAGTAATTAATTAGAAGGGGAAAGGTCTTATACATAATTATAATTAAATAATATCTTAATGTCTCTCATGGCACTTGATCTCAAAGAATAGATGTGATGTTGTATCGATTCGTTTGTTGGACTTTCTAGAACTGCGACGAAATGATCTGCTTTTTGCGACTGCTTTTGGTTGCTTCCGGTACATATAGAGCACAAATCTGGTTAAATTTTTCCAATTCTCTGCCTCTGCTTCTACCGTACGCTGCAGTGCGAAAATATGACTGATGATTCTGATGTGGAAGACAAATTACAAGCCCACCCTTGCCTCCGTCTCTGGGCAAACTCCAGCTGGAACAAACTTTTCCCTCTTTCCTAACAGTAAGTCCATATCTCTGTAAACACACCCTTCATTTTTCTGTGCACGGGAATTCAACTCTAGGACAGCATGTAGTAACATTACGTAATAATTAAATAGTTGTTTGAAAAGAAACCTTGAGCTTGTATTGATTTAAAATTATATACATTATTTATCTCCTCTGGTATTAGGCCTTTAACCCAGGCACTTCTGAACCGAGCATTGGCTTATAAAGGTGGCCAGTTCGTTGTCAGGGTCATATCGAAGACATAGTAAACACAGAATGACGCAGACACCACTTAGACATGGAATACATATGAATAAAAAAGTAAGGTGAGTCCATGGCAGAGAAATATTAACCCAGCATTTGCTTTTTGAAAATGTGAAAAATCTCAATCGGGTTTACCGGCCATAGGATTTAAACCTTTTGAATACGAGCCCCAAGCAAAATTTCAAGAACCAAAAAGTATAATGTTGAAATAGGCGGGGAAGAAATCATTATGACGGTCTCACAAAGTAATACTTTTTTAAAGAATTGGTAATATTTCCACTTTCCTTTTATTGAATATCATTTTATACATTCTTTTGCAGACATTGTCTCGAAATGTTTCATGCAAAATTGCGTTTTTCAGTTGCTGTAGAATTGGATGTATCACGAAAACTCGTTTTTGAGTTTAAAAAAAAGTGTCTGTTGTAACAAGAAGCCAATAAAAATTCCCAAGTAATTCTTTTACAGGACAGCGGTAATCATGCATGAAGATTACCTTTTCATCTCGTGGTTCGCCAGTCTGGGATTGGCCAATTTCTAGCCCCCTCAAACAATGTTCTCCGTTTACTGCAGCAGACTGTGTTATTAGATACCTACTTTCTTAGAAAAACTATGGACCAATCACGACTGGTAAATTTAAACCGCACATGCAGTAGCTTTCAAATTATGAAAACTCTTTAGAGTTAAAATATGAAGGTCCTTTCCGGACCAAAATATACTAATGATTCTTTTTTCGAATATCTTTTAGCATAATTGATGCAAGAACAGATTTTTGAACCCAAATGATTTATAATTCCCCAACTGTTACTGCATTTTAGTCGTCAAACAAGTACGCAAATAAACAATATAAGTTTGTGTAAAATAAACCGCATTGCTGTCAATAGTGTGATGTTTAACATTACACTGTGCTTTCTGCTTTGAAGCTTGAAATGATTTTTTTTTTCGGTTCTACTATAATAAGTGTTGCTATTAGGAAGTAGCTTTTAGGGAATTAAATAGATTTGAGAAGGAGTTCGCACCGCAGCCGCCAATTAGCCTGTTGTACACACTCCCTCTAGAGAGCCCTCCGGGATGAAGGAATTAGATAGAAGATACACCGGGCGGCCAGGAATTAGGAGAAGGAAAAGGCGATGTATAGAGTTCCCTAACGTTTCCAATAGATGAGAAGTGGCAAATGCTGGTGAACTCGCGAGAACCTCTCTTCGTTTCATTAAGGTCTCCTGGAGGTGTCCCCAGGTCCCGGGAGACCCCCGATACCTTTGGATTCATCATCATATTTATAATTCTATCCATTTTATCTTTAACGAAACCTTATACCCTAAGAGATCCGGATAATTTTACATCAGCTACAGACTCCACAAGATAATAGAATAAGCGCAAGCTACTGCCACACCACAAGGCACCATCCTGCTCGCCTGACGCTTCTGGTCCATGAGTTAGTATTCATAATATGACTTTTTATTGTTTTAATTTGTAACATAAATACACAATTTAACTGTTTTAAACAGTTTCATAGTTTATGTAACATTTTTGTAATCTTTTAGCCATTTCCACAAAATGTTTTCTATGCCATTACATTTAATTGCTTTTTTGTCGTGAATGCTCCAAAATTCAAAATAGCTTTAACAGCTGAGGACGTGTATAAAATAACTCCCAAAAACATTTCAAAGGAGACATGGGCGATTTTAGTGTATAAATTAGTTAGGAGTACAAAATTATCCTGTTAGTTGAAATACAGTAGTTTTGGGAAGGAGGTGAGGTCATGATGATACATTTTATTATAGTTACAAAAAATGTAATTATTTGATCTGTTCATAGCGAAGCTAAAGATGTTTTTTTAAACATACTCAAAAGGACAAAGTTAAAAGGAAGATAAAATAGTAAATTCAAATTGTGGAATAATTGCGTTACCGACAGGCATAGAAAATGTACAAAACAAATGGTTGAAGAATAAAAATTATGATACAGTGCGAGCAGTGATGCTTCCCTCTCGGCGGGGGTTTTTCCTGTGACCAAGCCGAGCCCCACTTGTTTGCCGCGCATTGAAAGGAATAGCAAGCCTGCTGCTTACTTGTTGACCTTTCTGACTGTCGCAGTCATAGAGCAGCTGTTGCTGGGAAGTATTGTGCTGTTTGTTTATTAATTAGGCAGTATATATAAAGCATATAATGCCTCGTGCATTTACAACGACACAGCGTGTCTTTATGTACGATTCAATATGTTAACTCAATGGTGAAAGATGAATAGGACCATATTTTTTCAGTATACAGTTGATTGTGTTACTTATGTGAATACCATACTAGCCCCTTTTTCATAGAATTAACCGTCAGGGAGCGTGATCATTAATTTTTTCAACAGAACTTTGCCCTACTTACACTGCAAGTAATTCCATGAGAGCAATTCACAAAGTGGCGCGCTGGTCCATAGGCAAAGCACTCTGGGGAAAAACAAAACTGATCGCACGGTAGTACTAAAATATAAAATATAGCTATATATGATGGGACATCGCCTATTCAGCATTTTCACCTATAAAAACACAAACATTGTATATTCCATATTTATTGGCACCTTGAAAAGTTCTCGTATTAAACTAGGATGTCAGTAGATAAAGTGCGGGACAAACCTTAATAACCTCGCCCCATCCCATCGAGTTCCGAGTGTCTAGTTTATCGCTTTCGTCTAAATAGTAACATACCACCACCGTTGGTATATTACCGTTGTCACTGTTACTTTCGTAAGTTAAAGATTAAACAGAAATTATGAATATTCACTGTTCCTCATAATATTAAGAATATCTGAGGGGTAACTTTAACTAATAAAAGGATAATATAATTTTTCTCACTTTCGCACCGGTTCCCTGTTAGTATTAAACAAATCAGAAAAATGTTGCAGAGACGTGACAACGTTGTTTTCTTGATGGAACTTTGATACACCTCATTCCTTAGGCATATCATGCCAAAGTAAGATAAATCAACAGCAGGATAACTGTAATGTCACTTTCAGGAGTTTCCATTTCTTACGTTATAATAAAAATGAGTAACTAAATAATTAAGCGAAATTGGTCATATATGAACATATTTTGATATTTTTAGGTGTTCTATGCCCTTCCCAGAAACTCCCCATGTTAGTTAACTCATGTATAAAACTTTCTGTTATTTATTTTCATTTAATACTTTAAGTGAAGTTACTATCCTAGTAAATCAACCATTTTCTGATTTAAGTAAAATTACTATCATAGTCATATTACTTCAGAAACGGAGTGTGTTCCCCTGGGCTACCAACTGTATGTTCCCACGAAGGGCATTTCCAAGCACGTTCACCGCTGGTGTTGTTGGAGGGCAACGGTTAAACAAGCATTGGATCTGCCTGTATTTTGGCGTATGTGTGCAATCGGAAACGCGGGGTAATGTATACACGAGGCGGCATAATAACGATCATTTACATATCTCCCCCTTGCCCATGGCAGGCGCACAATGACTTGGCCCATTGCACCGGAATTTGCACACTGTGTTGAGGAATCTGAGGGATGCCGTCTGTATTAGGGCGGAAGACGTCTGACAATCGATAGCATCGCACTAAAGGGATATCACAATTACATTATAACTGATCTACATTAGCAATAGAGGAATGCCGGTTATTTTGATCCCGGCTGTAGAACCGCTAAAGGAAATCTCCATTATCTCAGAGCTGTGGAAAAAGCGGGTATTAAAAATGTCATATATTCAGGTAGGATTTGAATGTGCCCCCACCGGTTTTACAGTTAACTTCGGATAGATGCTACTTCTCTGTGACATTGCCCCAAAATTAATATCTGTGTCTCATTAAAAATGTAATGCTGGGCGAGGTACAAAATGTAAGTAATTCTGCTCTGAAACATTGTTTATTAACTTACGCAAATAGTGAATATTGAAGTTGCTGCTTTGCTCTAACTCGAAAATATTTCAGCACTGCACTTGCTATACTATCACGTGATGCAAATCGTTCACCTGTAGGGAACTTTGCAGTCACTGTGTATACTTGTGGAGTATTTTGGCCTGGAGAGGTGAGAGGATGTGAAGTAGAGCCTCTTACCAGTTAGAGTCCATTATGTGTATGCACCCTGATATGGAAATTGTTCTTTCATACTATCCGTGTGCTGGACATTAGCTGCAAATATATTTCCGTGTGGACGCTCTAACCAACTGAGCTATGACGACTTTCAAGCATGGAACTACGAAGCTCTCTCATCCAATTCTATGTATCGTATGGTTTCTCTACTAACAGAGGTTTTATTGCACTAACTTTATAGGGGTTAATTTGTATTTTGAATTAACTCTTTTACACAGGCAGCGTGTAGGACATTATTTGATAGAAAGAACCGGACTTGAAAAGTTTGGGATTCGAATCGCACAAGTGTTAAATAACAATTGTATCATATAAATTAATTATATATCTTTGTAGAAGCCTTCTCGGGTGATCAGTAAGATGAATTAAGAATGTATGGAGAAACATACTTCACTATCCTGGCTGATCACCCAGAAGATTTCTACAAAAGTTGCTGCCAGGAAAGCTAAAAGTCTTGAATGGCTCCTATACAGTTGGTGGTTAAACTACAGAGCCGTCCTTTGCACGATGACCAGCTTAACGGGGATTATCTTGGCCCCGGGAAGCACGCTGTTTGCCGGTGGAGTCAGATATTTATAGCCCCTTAAATTCAAGCGCATAGATTTCTACAGTAATTAAACACAAATTTTTTGATCATACAATGGCATTTCGTGTACAAGATCGGGACTTATACACTCCAGTATCTATTGTTTTGTGTCGTTACATGGCCATGTAAATAAAAACCATGCTTCGTTGGTAGAAAAAAATAATAAATGCGGGTCAATAGAGGGATCGTTAACATTAACCACCACCCTATTTCAGAAATTAACTCTACTCACATTATTGCGTGGCTGCAATTCCTAAACTAGTTATCTTATAGGACTTTAATCTGAAAAGTTTAGGGGCATTCTGGGTTGAGGTTTGCGACTTCCTGATTCTTGTGGAAGCTTTCTCAAAGATTTCTTTGGACTACGTTCTAGCTTATCACCGACGTCATCGAATTTTTCCTCTGTAAGAACATGGCGTTTTACTTTCGATTTTTTTAAAAAATAATCAAGAACAGTTCCCGTTTCCCTAAATTTGTTAACAAGATTACGAACCTTTTCTCTGTGAGGCACACGAACAGCAAGGAATCTGTCTCTAAGTCGCCGCCTCACTTCTCTACACGAGTTTTATTTATTTAGAAATCATTCTATGTGCTAAAGGATATGCACTTATTGGAATTATAACAACACTATAATACTGAAACACCTGGTCTCACAATGTTAAACTCCTGAGCAACACAAAGACTTCGCGTCAGCACGTAGGCAGGAAAGAAGAGGGGAAAGTAACCGGTTAGAAACAGGCAAGCAAATCCCTGTTAAACTGAACATACGTCCAAATGAAGGCTTTGTAGAAGTTTGGGTTATAAGTAGTCGCGGCATTAAAAGTCGCCTCTTAAGGAACAAACTATCTCATAGTTGTAGAAGAGACCACTTCGGAAGTCTCCAGGTATGAGAGAGGTTCGTGGCTCGAGGAAGACACGATAGCTCTGTTGGTCAGAATGTCGACTCTTAAGGCCCAAGATCTATGGTTCGAATCCCGGCCTGACTCGAATTTTTCAAATCGTATTAATATGAAATATCAGCTGTCAGAAATTTTCTTCGAGTTGTTATAGACTGATTGCTGTTGCATTATAGATTTTAATTGCCCTCAAGTAATAACGGTCTCGTGCAGACACTTCCCACCAGTGAATGATACTGGTAGTCAACTGTTACTGAATGAGGGGCTAGTGAAGATTCGTGTGAATTTGTGAAACAGTTGTTTTATTTCATTTTGTGTTAATTTAATGTAAAGGCAATTAATACCAAACAATGCAAGCTTTCTAAGCCTTTTTCTTTACGACCATTGGAAATTAACATTGCAATTAAAACTCTAGATGGACCAATCCTAAATATTGGGTCTATGACTTAAAACATAGGAAGTATAATTCTTTCTGTATAGACAGAATCCATCCTCGATATTACAGACTTTGGTCAAAGGGACATACACAATATTAAGTGTTAAGAAAACCAGGAGATGTATTTTTATTTAAATAGGTACATTACTACACTCTTTTCATAACATCTCTTATGTTGTGTGTATATTCAGTCAATATAAGTATTAAATCAAGTTTTTAAGCTTCCAGAATCTTGCAATCTACATCCAGTAGTAACAGTAAAAGTAGTGACGTTGTGTTCTAAGGGTATATCTTTCTATTTCTTCCAACATTTTTTCACGATACCAAATCTTCTACTGTTGGCAATGAATCCACAGACCCGTTCTCAAAGATAGTCTAGATAGGGATAGTCTAAAAGCAAAATTCTTACATGTTATCCTTTGGGTGTTTTTTTTTCAACGGCTAGCTTCTTGAGATATCGCATATATGATATGCTGATATGCTGATCCGACTTCTGTTATTTTTGACTTTTAAAAACTTTCTTCTTGGTCTTCTAAATTTCAAAATGCTAATTGTGTGTAAAATGGGATATAGTGATGAGCTTCGGTTTTGTAGCCGTACTTTTTTTATCAGGTAATGGTGAAATGTATTTCATAGTGTCATCTGGTGACATAGGACTGATAAAAACTTAGAACTTGAAGGGGTGTCGTTGAATTATCTATTGTTAAGTTTTTTTTGCACTACAAATGTCCATTATTTTTGGCTATTGACTGATAAAACTTTCTTTGAATGGTTGAGAAATTTAAGGAGCTTCAGCTAAATGTGTTTGACACTCTTCTTCATGCTTAATAAAGTTCATCGCATATACTTTTTCTTTTTTAACTGTTTGCGAGCTATCTGTAAGGGGGAGAACGCAAAGGAACAATTCGTCGAAAATTTTCCGAGTCATCTGATTAAAAATATAATGTAAGAGAAATATAGACAAAAGAAAATGACTCAGAATTCAAAATTTTTTAAACATATAAAATATTAAGTGGACCGGAATGCTATTTTGTTACAAGCGAGTTCTTCATTTATCTCAAGTTGCTAGGAAACGGATGATTTGTCTATATTTGCCTTAGATCTTCATTTTAGAATAATTTCAGATGAGTTTAAACAAACATTATATTGTTTTAAAATGATCAATCATCCCACACTTATCTATTTTATTGATCACACTTATGGACCGCACTTATTGGTGGTTAACCTAAAGCTATTTTTAAAAAAAAAATGTAAAAATAATTTTAGCGGTCGCAATTTGAAAGCAAACTTGGTATATGTCATTGAAATAAAAAATTAAAAATAATTTCTGAAAATCAATGAGATCAGATTAATAGGCATGGAGGTTTAACAGGACATTTAAAAATTGCTATTGCGGCACCATATTTGTACATAAAATAAAAAAAATCAGGGAAATCGGGCCATTAGGAGTGAAGGATTTACCTGAAAATCAAAATTTAAAAAGTTCTCTAACGGTACCAATATTTGTTTTTTCACAAGAAAATGCCGTTTAAATAAAATAAGAAAATTAGTTTCTGAAAATTAGGAAAATTGGGTCATTAGGAGTAGGGGTATACTTGAAAACTGAAATTTAAAGAGCGCTTTTGCGTTTAATTTTCTCTATATTGTTTTAAAATAAAAGGACAAATCAATTCAGCATATAAACTATGCTGAATTGATGCATATGCACATGCACATATTTCATATTTAATAAAAGTGTCGTCGTGAAGACAGCAACTGTGAAATATTAATCTAATATGTGTTTGAGAATTATATTTATATGTAAGAGCGTTATGTAATAACCTTCAGAAAACTTTGCGTTGTATGTTTTACTACAGTAACATTTATAAAATCTCAAAGACAATGAAAATAGATGAAACTTTCTATTGTATGTTGTTGATTGTGAATATTTGCTTAGTGCATTGTAGTTGTTTTTAAATAGTTTTTGTTTTATTGAAACATATGTACATCTTCTTAAATACACAATGTAACTCAAAACGTTCTGTTATTTTTCTGAGTTTTAGTAAATGTAAAGATGATTTCAATAAGATCATAAACATGGTTACATTTAAAAATGTTTAAAAATACCCACACAGTATAGCTATGTCTATCAGTGGGCATACATTTCATTTAATTAATAATATGCCATTAAATTTGTTCCCCAAATACCACACAGTAATGTCATAACTTATTTCATTTTATTAATTAATAAGACCTAATTTGGATTTTATATTACTTTTAAAGTTATTGAACTTTATTGGTGAGGAATTCGCTCCTGAGTGACGGACTTTTAATAGCAAAGGCTATAAGATAGTATTTAATTTGGTTCTTGAAATTACCAGTAGCAAAGAAAGCCTGTTTTTATGGTAGAGGCAAATACCCCACCGTGCCTCTTTACGATGCACTTGTTAAGCCATTATCATAGAAGAAAACATTATCAGGATACTGTCATAAAACTCACAAAAAAACCTTCTCTTGACATTAAATTCATAGATTTCTGAAGTGTGCATTGCATTAGTTCAACATGTGAAGGTCTGGAATTGTATCCATGCATAGACCTGCAGAGTTTGCTGATGTCGCGCCGAGTTCTCGTCTTGCGTTTACGTGTTGGCTGTTTTTTCCAGGTACAGGCTCTTTGATCTGCTCTAGCTGTTTCTGAGAGTGTCAAATGTTGCTTTATTGTGTTCCAACGTCTTAATGGATATAAAAACGTTATATATAAGAAAATAATATCTAAATTTTCGTCAACAGCACGTTAAAATCATTTCATGTTATTAATTTGGTCATTAATGCTTTGTTCATTAAACACCCCAAAATGATTCAGACATTGTATTTTTTGTTGTAGTAAATGAGGCGCAGAGACTAAGATTTCTTACAGTTACTCGTAAATTTTACCCTCAGAAAAAAGTACTGCGTTAGAAATGATGTTGCAAACTTATAAAATCTCGCGTTAACTGTTATCTAATGATGTATTACCCAGTACCTAGAAACTTATTATTCGCGTCCTTAATAATGCATTTTTTTTTGTAATGAGACGTACTGCATTTCTGAGGTCTGTTATAACTACAGCCCGGATTTCCTTAAATATCAAATTGAGAATTGTGTAGATAAACACGTAGTTAGAATTGCTTAAATATGTAATGAACTTTTTGGTTTTTTATTAGCAAAAGTGACAATCGGGAGATTTGCATTTGCAATAGTCCAGGCTCAGTTTAGCAAAACTAAAAGAGAGGTTACAGAAAATGCTGCATGGATTTGAATTTGAAAAACGATCTTAAATTTTCTATATGAAGTTTTAATGTGCTACAGATGCAGTATAAAATATAATTTGACATACTGAAAGAATATGCTTTTCTATTAGTCCTATTGCAAAATGAAATTAAATGACTACAGAAAGTGCATCACATTTTTCAGGTAAGAACCAAACCATAAAACATGTATAGATATTAAAGAAACTCAAGTATTTTTTTTTGTCTTCCTTAAAGATTGATAATCTTTTTTTAACAATGTACTTTACTCATGCTCACATTTTCAATGTTCTTTCTCAATGTGTCTCCCTTAGAAGTAATGCACCTGTCCCAGCTTTTCTGCCAGTCTTCAAAAACATGCTGGAAATCAATTTTGACAGGTCCTTCAGAATGGGCTCCGCACCCCTCACCACTGCTTCTGATAATGGAAAATGCCCCTACGAAAGCGTTTATTCAATTTAGGGAAAAGAAAAAAGTCACGCGGGGCTAAATCTGGACTGTAGGGAGGTTGAGAGACACACTTCAATTGACGTTTGTGAGATATTCAGCAACAACATTCGCGATGTATGCTGTGCATAACAGAACTTTGTAACAGTTAAAATATATCTCCTAGGATCGCTTACAGATGTTAAAAATATTTAATATTTTGTTTTAGCAAAACGTTAATACTCTTGTGTTCCTCCAAGTTTTCCAAAATAATGTTAGTTAACACGTTGTTAAGGTTCCCACGTATTGCAAATTGTACGGATCGAAAATGCAGGGTCATAACCGAAAGACTTCTGAACGCATTCCGATGTACTTTTGTTTGCATAGAATAATTAAAATGTACGATTCATGCAAAGAATATTAAAAGGAGAAGAGGCGCAAAAATGTTCTAATCTCTCTGGTATTTCATCTACAATCTTATAGGACTTGTTTTTCACATTCTGTACCTTTGTAAAAAATGCTATTTTTGCGTAAAAACGTCAAAGTAACTACATCTTACGGCCTTTTCTTTGTTATGAACGACTTATTATAACCAAATATAGAATTTCGACATTTACAACTGTTTTTATGGCTGCCATTTTCGGGCTGTTACCAGTTATTAAGCTTTTAACACAATGGAAAGGTAATGTTAACTTAACACTAAGTTTAATACATGTTAACGTAAACATTGGTTGATGACTTTTGTTAATTTGAATGTTAAAGCAGTCTAACAGCATGTTAACTTTTAACCGGCCCCTAAATACTGCTTGAAAAGAATGCAGTCTGTCCACGCATTAGAATAATTTGCATCTGTGCTGAAAATATTATTTGTCGCTTTGAAGTGTCTATTTGGTCGCTTCTTCCATCGCAGTAATTATTCATGATGATGAAAGCGGGCATATCAGAGGCAATATGATTTATTACTCCATTTCTTTATTCACTAGTTCCACTTATCTGATGCCTCAAATGCATTCTGCCATATTTACATATTTCTCTCTATTGCGTTATTCGTCTTCTCTCTGTACTCATTTCTAGTGCTAGTACACATTAGAAGTAAATGGAACTAATATTATGTACCTTTATCTTCCATTATTTCATCCATGCAATTGAAAATTTAACAACTATGAGGTTTGCATATGTGTAACATGTAGCTTCTATTATTTAGACCGCCACCGGTGGTCGAGGTCGTTAAGGCGCGGACTCATAAGCGGGAGTTCTGGGGTTCGATTCCTACCAGGACCGTTCTCCCTGACTGAGCTTTTTTCCAGGTTTTCCTAAGTCCTCATAAATAGCAAATGCCGGGGAACTTAGGCCTGGAACGTTTCCTTCCTTAAATCCTTTCCAAATGTATCACTCCATGTATATAAATATCATCAGTGTCCAGCGCCTGGGATATTTTTTTATTTATTTATGGACGCTCTTTAACATCTCAGGTCATTTGCGTCGCACTCTATTCAGGGCGTGAAACGGCCGATAAATTTTGCTCAGAGGCCTCTTCTTTCAGGCTTGAGGTTCTTTTTCGTGCCGTAAATGTACGATACGGGACCCGCGGCTTTACTTCCCTTCTGAAGGCAAGTATGGTTACCACTACACCACCGGGACCAACAGCGCCTGTGGCGCCTCAGTAGTAAAATGGGCATTAAACACCATTAAAAAAATTTAGTTTGGCACTCTTTACTTTTCCTTGGAATCTAAAATCTTACGTTATTTTATGTGGATATAGATTATAAATTTTTAATGTATTATTTAAATAATAATTTTCAAAACCAATGCCATTATTCATTTAGAATTTAAAGCTTTATAATTTTCAGTTTAGATTTGCCCCAAGAAGGAACGCTCGAGCCTCTTTTAGATACATGCTTTACTTTCATAATGTAAATGACCACATTAAATCACATATGTAAATGACGTAACTTTGAAGTCCTGTACCTGGTGATTCAAGCCACATTGCGGATATGGAATTTATATAAGCCCGGCGTTTTATAGGTTATGTCGTAAACACTGTACTGTCATGTCCTATCTAGCTCTATTTTTGAGGACGTGTTTCACTAGAAATATGCTAGTTAGTTACGGAAGTAATTAGTTGTATGTGGACATTTTTATGCACAAACCTCTGTGCATTTCAATTAAACTTCTGAAACTGTACTCACAGCCCATTCCCACTAAAATATAGATACCATAGAATATGTCTGCTACAAACATAATCACAATGTTTTATGTATTGCAGTTAGTGATGTAAATATCTTGCATGTATATGTTTATAACACTGTATAAACGTAAACTGTAAATTTTGTGTCGACAAAAGAGAAAATCTCTGGTGTTATCTGCCTAGGGTAGCTAGGAGGCCGAGAGGATCAGGAAGAATGAACCATAGGGTGGAGTGTGACGTCACTTTTTAAAAGAACTTTTTGTTAAAGGGATCTGTCTCATTGGTGGTTGTACGGTTAGCTTTTTAAAATGGCCAATGTCAGCAAAAGTTCAAACTTTCAAATAACAGCAAATGGTGCGTACGGCAGGTGAACTGTAACTAGCCAATGACAGATGCATGTTTCAAATTTTTAAAGAGGGGCGAGAGACTTGCGCCTGCCTTTTGCCATCTCTTAGCCAACGATTTTTGATTTGAATTAAATACATAAGGAAATTGTTGTTTGGCTAGGACACGCAGTCTTTAGTTCTATATGCCGCGAGACACAGTAATAAGATCTATACGCGGCAACATACACGCAGTTTAAGTTTTACATGCGGCGAGATACAGTTATAAGCTATACACAGCAACAGAGGCAGTAAGCAGTTCGCAGAAGCAGTCGTAAGTTCTAAACTTTCAATTTCACGCGCCGCGACACTCATCTGTAAGTTTCACACGCAGCAAATAAGTCTATATCGGCCTAGTAATAGCAAAATACCAAAGGAGTGAAAGATTTTATGCATAATAAAATACCATTCGTTATTATGCCTTACAACGCGCGCTTATTTACACTATAGAAACCCTTTCCTAATGCTATTTAGTATGAGTCAACAAAATAGCAGAATATGCTCTGAGAAATTGTGATTGAAGCCTGACAACAACACCTAAGCATCTACAAAATCACTTCAAAAATGGCATCACAACGTGAGGCTAATCGACGTCGTCAGCAAATCACTTCGAAATTGGTCTCAATCTAGGACACTTAGCCGAAGTCTGCTAAACAGCTTCGTAATTAGTCTCTAATTGCTGAGGCCCACTAAACCTCGTCAAAATTGACGCCCGACGTGACTGCCTTACCAAACCGCTTCACTTCTTACATAAATTAAATACGTGTTACCATAATTCTTTTTCAAATGGATAATATACATTTAATATGAAATGATGCACTCCCCAACCTAGAACGTTCTTGAAAATGCAAAATGCATGCATGCGTAAACGTGCTATTCGTGAGTTGGCAGAGCGATGCTTCCTAACCTAACCTAACCTAACCTAACTTAACCTAACCTAACTTAACCTAGACTAACTTAATCTAACCTAACCGAACCTAACCGAACCGAACCTAATCGGCCGGGTTGATGAGAAGATAGTTCAGCGGGGTGCCTACCTGAATTTCGCATGTCCGTAAAAAGCAGTTGTCTACTTAAAATCTGCAGGATGAGGTGTATCATCTTTTATAATTATTTATTTGAAAAAAATATGCTTGAAGTTGAAACTTTACACAACACTTAACAAAGTGATCTTTTACTTTTTATTGCTTTCTCTTCTTTATGAATGTTATATTTTATATTTAAATGCTGCTTTTTCCCCTGGGATAAAGAGTTCATACTATCGTGTTCACATTCCTCGCATTTTTCATACACAGAAGTTTGTTGCACTCTAAGAAAACGGAACCTTTCGATTTGCAGAATGGAACAAGCCTCATACCTCCTGACGCTCTTTTCGCTGTAGCTTCCTTGAGTTGTCTTCTTTGCTGGTGTGAAGCATTTTATAGAGTTGCAGGCCCTTTGCGAAGTTTTACAGGTCGTTAGGTACCCAGTTCTTGCAAGTATCGCCTTCTCAATTTCTTTTTTCCCCAAAGGATTATGTAGCGTTTCTTGTAAATGTTTATCCTGGCAAAATACAGCATCAGGAATGTCATAATTTATACATCAATATATAATGAAGTATTTATTCTAATTGTTTTCAGGGGTACATTCTTTATTGTAATTTTTGGTATTTCAATAACTGAATAGAATATGTATTTAAATTTTCAAATATTAAAATAAAACGGCTGGAAAACAATAAGAAAAATATTAATCAGTCATCTTGTGCCTTGAATGCATGAGGAGTCCCACTGTTTTACTAACAAGGTCGCATTATTACACCCAACTCTTACTATTGGCCACATCGAGGGCCTATTTTATTATTTGTTATATTTCTTGGGGGGGGGCAAGTTGAAAGACCCCGGGTAGGAAAAGCCCCTTGAAAGCACATCGAAAGTAGCATTGGGTTTAACTTTGAATTATTTCCTGCGATATTTAACATGGAGAAAAAATAAGATGTCATAAGCGCATGCAGCGTGTGCACACTGCAGTGGGCGCTTTACCTATAAATTTAATGGTCACAGCCATAAGCATCTGGGAAGAGAATATTAGAGTAGAGTAGCGGTGATCAAGGGGTTTAGAAATCATTGATTTTCTCCGTAAGCTCATGAGTTCATATCCCTCAGAAATGTTTTTTTTTATTATTGATTTCATTATTGTATATGTTGCCTTAATGTAATATATTTTAACGTTCTTTTGAATTTTATGATATTATCTATGCACACAAAAAACATAATCACAAACGTGTTCTTTAGTAATAACTAAATAATCACATAAACAGAAACATTTATCTTCTAAACACATAGAAATAAACATAAATTAATATCAGGTGTATAAACCCTCAGCATGTATAACTGCCCTGAGTCTGCGGGACATTGATATGTCGAACTTCTTCAATAGTACGGACGAGAGACTACAACATCCCAGGCTTCTTGAATATGTGCCCATAAGTCATCTTTTGTCCTTCTTGCATGTGCAGGGAGTATTTAGATAGTGGTTCATGCCGTGCGCTCTTAACCACGGCATCACTGCACACTCTGCTGCAGAGCTAACAGAACACTAGAGAGCGTCTTTTGTGTATGTCTTGTAACACAACTGCTACAGTGGCTACACAGCTGTGCTGTTTACCTTGTGAATCGCGCGCTGTCTCGAGTAGGAGTGAGAAGAATTTCGCGTTCAAAGAGAAATTTGTTTGGTCAAAGAGTGTGCGTGTGATTATTCTGTTCCTCCATATTTTAGACTTACCTATTTCAAAACTCCCTCCGAAGCATAGTCACCTTCAATTTGATTTCAATTTATTTTATTAAATTCATTTCGGAAATGTGTTATTGTTCGCTTTCTTATAATTCATAACTTGTATATATAAATTAAATTCAATAATAAATGCTGTTAATAGTCCTCTAATAAATAATTCATGGACCCTATGAGAGCGCCTCGAAGGCCCCGGGGGTCCGCGGGAGGTAATCCTAAACTCGACCAGGTTTAAAAGAAATAAACGCAAGCATAAGAATCTTCCGCATCTATACATTTTGCACTGAAGACTTTATTGTAGCATCTATGTTAGTTTTTAAAATGTTGCTTTAATACATAGATCTCTATAGCATTTAGGGAGATGATATATTGATATGAGGTCTGTAGTGCTTTCCTTGTTAAGTCAGAATGTATGACTTTCATAATCATTTTAGCAACCGAAAAGGCTAATTTGGAGTATTTGATGCAAGGGCTCATAAAGTGCGAACTTAATTAATTTTACATACTCCCCGAAAATCGAAATAGTTAGCTCTGGACATTAATGTTTAATAGGTAATTCGTGTTTAAAAATGAATGTGAGATGAAACAATACAGCGACATTAATATTAATACTTCGATCACACAAGCGCGAGCACGGACAGAGAGTGGGAGAATAAATGGAGCTTACTTGCTTTACAGTACTTTAGCACGAATTTACGCTTAGAGATAGACCCACAGTTACTTCTGATTTTTATGTTTAACAAAGTCATTAGTTGCGTGCTTTATAAGAATGAACATTCTGACGTAAATTCTAATTTATTTAGTACTCCATGGTTGAGGTTCTATGGACTTTGTGCTGGTAACGCAACTGACATATAAATTTCCCTTCTGTTAAACTGTAAAGATGTATAAGTGATTTTGGCATATATCTCTGGACGTGGGAGGGATATAAAAACTCATTTTGTTCATTCCATTTATAACTATAATAAAGACATGTCTGAGAGACTGATGATTAACAACATTAAATCTAACATAAGTTTCTGAAACTAACATACATTTACATATAAAAATACTAAATCAACAGCCATGTTCAAAAGGTGTAGGGCAGATGTGTTCTCATCGCATAAGGAGCTGAATAAACTGACTCCAAAGTCGTGTGGTAACATAACTCTGTTTTCTAAACCATAAAATATATAAATGTTGAATAATTGAAGTACATGTTAATACCTTTACTTTTTAGATCATAATATAACCAAAAAGGCACGGAAACTTGCTTAGCAAGGTGACTTAAATGGTAATTACTTTTTGACAATATTTATCTTTTAAACTTTAAGTTCAGATTCTTGTAAAAAAGTCCCCAATTGCTGGTGATCTTTCACATTTTTTGAACTCAACGTCAATATGAATGTTCATCCCCAGTTGCATATTGTGCCTTCCCTTGTTCTTCTTGAATAAAGTCCTAAATTATATTTTAAAGTCACCACCTCGTTGTGGTGGTTAGCGCTGACTGCTGGCCTGCATGCCTGGGTTCGATTCGTGATACCTGCCTAGGATTTTTTTCTAAGTTAGGGAGGTCTGGAACGAGGTGCACCCAACCTCGTGAGGATAATTGGGAAGCTACCTGCTGGAGAGGTGGCATTCTTCAAGATAGGCAACCAACGAGGTGCCGGCATGCTGATCACATGATCCGCTGAAATACTGACCTCTATTAATGAAGTAAGACGAAGATAGAGGAAACAGAGGTTGCTGCTGCAGGCCAAAGCTGACCCCCCCCCCTTTCTCTCAAAGGTGTTTAAAGCCAATTTTACTACTGATTTTTTTTTGAGTAGTGTTTAACGCCCGTTTTTACTATTGAGGCACCACAGAAGTTGGACACTGATGATATATGAGATGAAATGATGAATTGGTAAAGATATATTTTTTAAGGAAGGACACGTTCCGGGCATAAGTTTGGTACCTACCCGGCATTTGCTATTGAGGGCTGAGGAAAACACGAAGAAAAAAAAAACCGTCGGGAGGGCAGTCCTGGTAGGAATCAAACCCCAGACCTCCCGCTCACGAGTCCGTGCCTTAACGACCTCGGCCAACCATGGTGGTAAGCTCAATTCGAACTGTAGCGTCAAGAAGAAGAAGAAGAAGAAGAAGAAGAATGTTTTAAAGTATCTAATTTTGGAGCTATTTTTCAAATCTGCTTCGGTTTCAAAAATTGTAATATTAGTTAATATTTTTGCACCTTTTTTAAATCTAACACATATATTACTTATAAAGAAACATATTTTAATATTATATTTGCACATAATTTAAATTTAATAAAATTTTTGATTTTGTAGGTAAAAGAAAAATTGTTGTTAAAAACAGATCTTTCATTAAAACATTTTCTAAGAGTGACTGGTATGCTGAAATGAGACAAACTTGAACGAGGACCATCCTTCCTGTGATTGAGGTTTTTTCAGGTTTTCCTCAGTCCTCACAAATGGCAAATGTCGCGAAGGTACCCTAAATTTAGGCCTGAACGTTTCCTTCCTTAAAGAAAAAAAAATCCTTTCCCAATATATTATCATCAGTGTCCTCCACCTGTGGTGCCTCAGTAATAAATACGGGCGTTAAACACCATTAAAAAATGCTAAAACGCGTGAAAATATTTTACAGCAAAAATTAATTCTAGATTTTAAAGTACCTATTTTTAAAGCTGCTTCGGTTTCAGGTATGATTTTTGAACCTTTTCGAATCTAACATAAATTTGGTTATAAAGATACATATACTAATATTATATTTGGACATAACTTAAGTGTAATAATTTGTTTTATTTTGTAGGTAAAAGAAATTTGTTTTGTTTAGCTTTAAAACATAGAACTAGAGACTTGGCTGATTTCTGACTTTCCAATCTGAGCGCGTGGTAAACGAATTTCTCTGTACCGTAACAGACCACACGTAACCTCACAAGCTTTCTCATGTAATGATTTTTATCCTTTTGCAACTACGTTAATAGAGCTGCATGAAGGCCACAAGTCCTCGGCAATGGATATAAGCAGCTGTGAGCATCAGCATCATCATTAACGCTGCTCGTATGAAAAGATAAGAGGATGGGTAGAAAAGCAGTCATGGTATTCCTTTTGCCAGCAGAAACCTTGCTTTGATCATGGAGCACCGCAGGAGGAAAAAATAAAACCTGATGTGGCCCCAAAAGGAAAACGTAGAGTTCAACTTGACGTAGAGGCTCTTAAAGATTAAAGACTGTATCTAGTCGTTTCTCTTGTTCCTGAGTGAATGATGGCAAAGGTGAGGTTCAGTTTATTTCACTGTGAGGTGAGTGAACTGTAGTAGCCATTTCTCTATGTGTAATCTTCTAGCTTGCTATTCTTTCTTCATTTCTTGTTTCCTTTGTATACAGGCTTTCGATACTTAAACGGATTTATTTTCTTTATGAGCTCGCACGTGTGCCTACAATAGTGAGAACGAACTCTGCAATGCAGTAAAAAGTCCGCCACGCAGGAGCTGCATAAACTAGGCGAATTCCTCACCAGCTAGAGTAACTTTAAAAATAATTATGAAATCCAAATTATGGCCTTGCTAATTTATTAAAAGAAATAAGTTTCGACATTACTGTGTGATTTTAGGTGAACTAAGTTAGAAATCTCACAATCTATAAGTATCACAAAAGAGAAACCACACTTTTAGAAATATTATTATTTTTATTTAGATTAAGCCACAAAAATTAAATGAACATTAGTAATTAAATGAAATATGTGACCACTGATAGACAAAGCTATACTGTATGAGTATTTTTAAATTTAAATTTAAAAACGATTACAATGCGCTAAAGAAATAAACACAACCTATGTACAGTCAAAATTTTCATCCATTTTCATTTACTTAAATTTAATTTAAATGTTATTGTAGTAAAAACATTTTCTGAAGGTTAGTACAGAACGCTCTTACATACAAATATAATTCTCAAACACAAATTAGATAAATGTTTACATACGCTATCTTCACGACGATGCTTTTATTAAATATAAAACATATGCATTGTCACAAATACATTTTATATGCCGAATTAATTTTAAAATAATATAGAGAAAATTAAGCGCAAAAACATTTTTTAAATTTCTGTTCTCAAGTATACCCCTACTCCTAATAGCTCAATTGCTTTAATTTTCAGAAACTATTTTTTATTTTATTTAAATGTAAACACAGAATTTTATTGTGAAGAAACAAATTTTGGTGCCGCTAGAGCAATCTTTCATTTTTTTTCTTTAAATTTTTGCTTTCGGTTAGCCCCCCCACCCCAATGGTACAAGTTTGAACGAACTCGGCGAAACGTTCGTTAATTGATGATTATATGGTTTCGTTGAGAAAAACAAAAATTGCGACCGCTAGAACGCTAACGGACACACAACACACACACACATCCAAATGTATGTAATATGTTTTCATTGTAATTTTTGGTACCTAGTAGGAAGGGTTGACAGCGATTATTACTTCGGAATTCACTAAAATGTTAGTTTATAGCTTTTCTGTTCATCCCAAGCATGAGCATTCTACTTTATTAAAACATGTCTTATACTTATAATTTAGATATATTTCCCAATTTGGATTGTTAAAAATCAGAGTTTTATACGCAATAACTAACGATTTTAAAATAATTTTTTACCAGTAGCAAAATTTCGGTTAAGAGTTCTTTGGTTTTGCAAGGGCTCCCTTGAAAATTCGGGCACATTTTCACAAAAGAGGAGGAAAATTAATTAGGTACCACCGTTGTCTTATATGTCATAAAATGGTAGGAAAAAGTTCAGTGCAGGGATTAAAATTTTTTTTCTTTGACGAAATACACGACATCGTAGGTCAAAATAGTTCACAGGAAATTTGCATCTACGTTCAAGGCAACTTATTTCTCGATAAATAGCTGTATTTGTGGATGTACACCTTAAGGGGATGCATATAATTGACATGTATGACACTTAAAATGTATAAGTTTTCAACATTTTATTTCTTTTTCTGTAATTATAATGAAATCTCTATTGCTTGAAATCTACACCTGCGCTCAAATGCAAAACATATAGCATATCTATGTTATTAAACATTACAATTATTAATTCTGAAAATATTCATTGTTATATTTGCATCAAAAAGACATTTACAAAACTATTTTCAGAATACAAACTATTTTACTTATGTGACGTCATTTTAAAATCGACCAATGGAACAAAAGAAAATTTTGAATTCTGACCAATCACAGCCGGATATAGCAGTCAAATTATATGTATAAAAAAATATCACATCCGTTTTATCACGTGCATTTGTCTTGTGGTCAATGTAGCCAACTCTGTACCTCCACTATATAATTACTGAGCACGCATCATTGACCACTTTTCTGTGTTTTCAGTAATATTATAAATTTAACTAACTTAATGTGCATTCACTCAAGATTTTTTTTTTTTTTTTGCGTATTCATCAAAAACGGTCAGAAGTCATTTTGAAAATTATGTAACAAAGTCTGCCTAAGCAACCATAAATTGTAATAAACACGTTGTTCAGAATGGTAAAATGTTTTCCCCGTTTTGTTTCCATTGGTGTTTGTAAATCTAAAGGTAGCGACTGTAATAGTCTATTTTCGCCTATTTCATTTTCACGGTTTCTGAATAGGTAAGCTACTCATGAGTATAAAGTATAATATTTTATATAATTGTTAATAATACGTGCGCAAGTTTCAAATATATATTATTTTTATTCTTACTCTATTCATGAAATAGTCCTAAACCCGTATTTGGTTCCTCTTTATTGACATTACTGATAATCGATTTGTCTGTTGCTAGTTGGCTTGAAAAGGTTAACTATTCATAATACAAATACAATTATTACAAGTTTGTAAGCCAAGTTTACGGGAATTATATTTAAATTTTTATTTTATTCGTGAAATAATCCTAATAAACAGTTTTCACTCGCTATGTTCGTGAATTTATCGACAATCTCAAACCTTCTTGGGTTATTACTTGTGATAATGTCTAAACATACTAACTGAACCTCAGTAGTTGATATTTGTGTTTTTTTTTTTCCACAATAATATCCTTAAAAGTGTTTTATTCAATATAAAATCAAGACTGAGGTTTAGATTGTTGGCCAAAGCAAGAAAAATATCTTCCCAAAGTTTTATGTAATTCTTTTTAAAATGTTAGAGAAATTATTACGTAAACAGTTTTGAAAAACATGCTATTGAGAAAATGAGCGTGAAATTTATAACAACAGTTGCATTCGTAATATGCAGCTATTTTCAGTAATAGGGGTGGTGATAATTTTTCGGTAATTTAATTGAGGTTAACGAATGTTTATCATACAACAAGCATGAGTTTAAAGGCTCAATTAAATCACCGAGAAAAATTATAAGCAAGAGGAAGTTTCCTTAAGATAACTGCAATGCTAGAACGATGGCATATTTTCCCTGGTCGAAAATTGCAGCAGAAATTACAGGAATAAAAATAAAATAAATGTAGGAGAAAAAACATATCAGTTATTAGTTTTTGAGCACCATGTTGTAATTATCGGTAAAGTTACATTCTGATTGATGATTAAAGTATCAACGAGACCGTACATTGGCTGAAAAGCACTTCCGTGTACCTAATTATCAGTTTTTGGTAGCACTTTTGATTATTGATTACTACGAAAGTCAATGCTGCACCTTTTTCTTACCCAGGATTGGTTATATTTTGCCAAAATCACGAAAATTGTGTACAAAATATGTCACCACGTGATTTCTCTTTTAAAATAAAAAAAAAAAAAAAAAAATGGTTGAACAGTTATTGTAACAGATCTGCAACATTGATAACAGGTTCGTCCATCATTCTTTTGTTTCTGCATCTTCTGTGTTTGTGGTGTCATCGAGGCGGCTCTGGCATAGTATTTATCATCCATTCAGGGAGCCTTTCAGTGTGCATGTGTACTCTAACTCTTCATTACAGGCAACTGACCCAGTCATTGGTGTGTAAATACCAAGGGGTGTAATCCTACGAACGGAGGAGGGTGAATTTAGTGGAAGAAATAATGTCGTGTTAACTTGCTAATTTTGTGACACAATATTTTCTTATGCATTAGTAATATAATAAGTCCATGGCGTTTTTGTTTGACATCACAACATTGTCTTGCTTGGTTACAGTTTGTTATTTGGAGCGTTGTATAAGTAGATACACCTTGAATTTTGCAGATTTGAAGAAATTTTGTGCTATTCTGAGCTAAAGAAGAGGGAGTGCCAACTGGAAAAAACGAACACTTCCGACGTCTTCTTTTTGAATTTAATAGAGCAGCAAAGGCAGCGGAGTAAAAAACAAATATTTGGTTCCGTCATTTCAAAAAGCGATTTGAGGAATGCCGTCAGGCTTTCATGAAGACTTTCTGAGTTATTTATTCCACGATTATCACGTCAGCCAACCAGAGAATTAGCAGACGTGATGAATTGTGACCAGTCAACCTCGTGGAACATTTACATGCCAAGGCAAGGTTAAAAGCGAGTGGTCATTTGGGCATCTCTGCTGGCTCGTGAGCCACATCGTCTGTTCCTAAAAATTTTGAATGCTGTTCATCTCTTGTAAAACTTTTATCACTGCCAAAAAAAAAATCTGATATTTGCTGATACGAATGTAATTCGTAAAAGCTTATCATGTTTATCAAACATCTGATTCTAGTATACTGAAAATATTCTGCTCTTTTTTAATATTTGAATGTTGTATAAATTACATGATTTGGGTTTTATTTCTGAATTTCTTATTTACTTTATAAGATCTGTTTTGATTTGAGATCTAATTCTGAATTTATTTTTTATAAGATCTGTTTTGATTTGAACTTTTATTTCAGAATTTCTTATTTATTTTTATAAGATCGGTTTTGATTTGGTTTTTATATCTAAATTTCTTATTTTTTATAAGATCTGCTTTGATTTAGGTTTTAATTCTGAATTTCTTGTTCATTTTATAAGAACTGTTTTGAATTGGGTTTTATTTCTGAATTTCTTATTTATTTTTATAAGATCGGTTTTGAATTGGGTTTTATTTCAGAATTTCTTATTATTTTATAAGATCTGTTTTTGTAATGAAGTAGTTATATTTACTCATTTTAGGAAAAAGCCTGTGAACGAGTCTGCCTTCCCTGTTGTTTAATTTTTGGCTACAAACTACAAACATGGCAAAGAATTGTTTCGACTTTGTAATGACCAAGGTTTCCTAAGGCATAGCTACACATATAGTTTGCATTTAGCGGCACGCTGTCGCATAGCGAAAAGCGTCACGCAGGGTCAGCCATGTTATGCATCACTGCAATATCTATTTCTAGTCAAGGAAATAGCATACCAAAGTAATGAGCAAATAAACAAAGTTTCAAGGAATATTAAGCCAAATGAAAATCATTAGAAGCTTTTATAACGCTACTGAGGAGATTTTTTCTTCACAGATAGCTTGTTTTACTTTCACTGAGTGTACAGTTTTACGCATTCAGCTCATGTCAAAATATGGATATAAAAACGCCCTAGCAGAAACAAGAGTGAATAGAATACATGATTCGAAACGGTAGAGGCGTCAAAAATGACGCTACACTATAACCTTTCATCCTGAAACCCACAAGACTTGGTTGTTTAAAAAAAAAAAAAATTTTTTTCCCCCTCGTTTCAAATATCGATTCCTATCTGTAGCCTTAGATATTCGAAGCAATAGATTTCAGTTTTTTATTTTACTGCTCTTGTGCTATGATCCGTCCTTGAAAAAAGATGAGTCATAAAGTAACATCTGGCATATGCGATACAGAAATATGACCTTACGTAGTTCAATATTTACTTTCCTGTAACGAAGCGCAGCCAAAACATGGCGTTTACACGAGATCGTTACTTGCCCCCTCACCTGGTGCTCGCTTCCTTCCTTCTGCGTTATTGCGGGTAACTCATTCGCACACCGAAATTGCTTGCGACGTCTGCAAAACACACGAAATATCTCCATAGCTACTACTGTGGCTGCTATACATAAATAATGTACTGCACAGCAATTGACACAGGTAGCAGAAGGCACAAACAGCCGCCACGAATATTTGTAAACAAAACTATTCTACCTACGATTGTTATAAATTAACAGCAGTATTTATAAAGAGTAGTTAAGTTATATTCCTATTTATTATTATTATTATTATTATTATTATCACTACTAAGGTTTTAAGTATATATAATGTATATTAAAAGAAAACTATAAAACAAATCTGATAAGCGACCTGAACATATAAAGAATTGGAACGTTCCACATTACTTTTGGTTTATGAAATTACCCGGCTCTTATATAAGAAATATTGACAGAATATGTAATGTAGACAAGGTTCTTGTTTTGAAATTTATTTTTGGATATTTCCATGTGCTCTTATTCTTCCAGTATTTCGTCTTTACCTTTTACTTTATTTTCAATTTCTCTTTTCTATATACATATCTAAATCCCTCCCCTAATTAATATATAAAACCAACACTTCCTCGTCTTCCTGATGATAAAGATCTGAAATTTTGAACTTCTTCAAACAACTGATCTGGTTGGAATCCGAAGAACGACTGTTTAATACAAGCCGCCAGGAAAGCTTCAGTATTACAACAGTTGTAATCTTTGGTTTAAATGGATGTTAATTTTCTGGATTACAAACTATTGATATTGCCCTCAAACCATGGATATAACACTCGGAGCCCTAGCGGCATCAGCTTGCGTTATAAAAGGTGTAATTATTCCGATCAGCATAAACATTTAATCTCGACTTAAATATGTCGTTAAGCATTGATTTAATTTTTCAAAACATCTCATATCATTTCTTTCAAAATTATAACAGAGAAAAAAGTTGCTAAACTTCTTAAAAATCAATTTATTTACCCATTAACAATATAATAAATTAAAGTTGAAAGTAAATGAAAACTAATGGTAGCTGATCACCATTATAACTAGTAAGAAGACGACAAATAAACAAAGTATCCATATTTATTCACTGTTTATCCTGTTTAGATATACAAAAGCTTTAATTTAAAATGTGTGTTGTTCCACAGGCAATTTTGAGATGTATAATTTTATTTTCCGTGTTTTCCTCACTGTTATTTTATCATCACACTTTATGTATCTCTTTTCTTCTACTTTCACTAGGCCATGAATCTTCTAACAGTGGCAAATTAATTCACTCGTAGGTGAAACAAGACATAAGCTTAAGGCGCAGCGAAACTTACAGGTCACTGCGAATTTCTACTGCTGATTTGATCCTTGTGAGTTACAGCTGCGCTTGGAAAGGCGAAGGAGCTGGTCACTTCAACAAGAGTCCAATTTAACGAACGACAAAAGCAGAAAACGGTTTGGCTGTTATCCAACAAGAGTGCGTGTGAATGCTATTCGATACCATCATGACATATTCTCCTCAGCAAGTGAAAACAGCTTAGTACGTGCATTCAAGCCTACTTTTTCTGAGCAAATGTTTGTTTATTCGCCGGCCGTATACGTTATCGTGTTCTTCAGCTTGAATAGGCCGGAGGAAAAGAAACTCTGTGACCCGAACTTATCTCGCAAACATTTCCGCCCTCGGCTAACCCCCATCCCTTGAAGAATCGACAGTTTTCCCTGACGCTCTCAAGATCCATTTCCAAGTTTCCGTACATAAATCAGCGACATCAGAGCAGGAATCACTTGGCAGCGGGACTGAGTCTCTGCCCCTAAGCTGATATCTTCCTTCCTTCCCTTTAGAGTCTCACTTTCATCACAAATTATTCTTTTCTTGGAGGTCTCTACAACAGAAACTCGATTTCGCGTTTTCTCTACAAGCAACTGCCAAGGGATTTTCTCATTGAAACATGTTCTCAAAATGTGAGTACCTGGATATAAGGAATCCTCCAAGGTAGGAAAATATTAAGATACTCAGATTACTTTGAAGAGACTGTCGGTATTTTCTAATGCATTGCTATGAGGTTTACAGACTATAATCTATTTCAAACATTTTCGGGAATATTACATTTTAATTTTTCATTATTACAAAAAAGCTTTGAAATAGTCACCATTTTAACGACCTTTTAGTAAAGTTCCTTTTCTGCGAAATGTAAGCCTAAAACAACATTCTTTGAGTTTCTACGAAATACAGTCCGTAATTTTATGCCCTATCTTAAAAGACTATTATTCATTTTATGACGTTCAAGCCATCTGATGCTGTGCCTTTCCCCTCCCCAAACTATTCATTTACTTGGAACAGTTCATGACTCGTTGCACGTCACAGTATAATGTTCAAAACTGAATACATAGCTGTGGTTAACATTTTATCTAAAAAGAACTTTCACCTAGATCTATTAAAAAACGCCTTGAGAGAGAGAGTGTGTGTGGGGGGGAAGCTTCACCTTCATATCCATTGTGAAGCAATGGTCAACATTATTTCGTTTGGGCAGAAGATTACCCATATAAGAATAGGCTGGTGGATTATAACAACTCCCTTGTCAAGGAGGATGTTCTGAGTGACAGGTGTCTGAAGAAAAAGGTTGGAATTTTCTAAAACAACTATGCTCCGCACCCTTCAACTATATTTGCGTGTGCATAAGGCCATGTCAAAATGGTTACCCTTAAATCTTTCAGCATTCAAATGCAAGTGCCCGTGGAATGTTGTCAGACGTTTTTGAGCCTTTGATATGGTAACGAGAGGGCAATATTGGAATCCATTGTCACAGGAGAAGGTGTGGTCCTTCACTATGACAGGCTATCAAAAAAAAAGAACAATGGAGTGGTGGAAGAAGAGTGAAGCATTTCATATCAAAGCCAAGGTCATACTTACATGAAATACATAATGGCGACAATGTTTTGGAACTGCAGATAAATTCTAATGATAAACAACAGAGAAAGGATATTGACGGTGACTAGGAAGTATGCCTAGCTACTGCACTGATTGTCCAGTGAAATCAACAGGCATGGGATGCTGAGACGCAGAGTTCAGGAAAAAAGGCATGGGAAGAATTCGCCTGCTGCAGAACAAAACTAGTCCACGTGTCTGCCGTAAACATATGTGGCTTTGAGAAGCTGGATTATCCACCGTACAACCCAGATATAGACCCCAGCCACTATTGAAATCTGACATTCGAGCGTGGTGATCCATGGAGTTGAGTTGTGTTGGATTGAAGGGTTCTGTTTACTAGTATTTTGCAGGCGAAACTTCGGGCTATTTTATTAGGAGTATTGAAATGTTCCAGAGATGTGAGAAGAGAGATTAAGATGAAAAATTATATCTACATTTTCATTCTTTCACCTATCAACATAGTGCGGAAACGTATGGCCTCGAACATCAAAGTTAATTTTTATTTAGGAAGCATTTCTTTGTGCTGTTTAGGATGCAATTACTTGCTGTGAAATCTTATTAATGTTTTTTCAAGAAATGCATTATAAGATCATTTTAAAAATTAGTATGGCACACCTAGTAACAGTAGTAGCATTAAACGCTTCTTCAGCAAACAGAATAAGTAAAGCAGCACAGTGTTTGAAGCCCAACCCATTTAAAGCCTGTGAACTTTGTTGGTAGATGATGCTTTGTGCTGTAGGACCAAGAAGCAGATTACTTTTAGAGCGAAAAGCTCTTCCAATAAGACGGTATCCCTTTCACAAAGTCTTTTCAATCAATGACAATGGTGTTGGGATTCTTCCTTGACCAGCATTAAGCCCAAGCTCAACTCAAATGACAATACCTGGAACACCAGGCGCAGAGACTGACTGAGAAACCTTAAAAGAAAATTGAGCTGCAGTTCATAGTCGCCCAACTTTGACTGCAAGGTCAAAGGACAGTGCCTGCAGTTAATTAAGTCTAAACTTAATTTCCTACATGAATAGATAACTCGAAATATATTAATAAGTTTGAGATATTTAATTCACAAACTTTTTTCTCAAGCCCTGCTGCTAAAACTTTTGGCAACAGCATGAAGATGTAAGGTGTTTCATGTGCAGTACAGTTGCTGCAGCTCCACGATATGGCTTTAAATGCAGCACTAGGACTAGGTCTCAAGTACTGTGTCACTAAACACATCCAAATTTCACACAAATTGTGTGATTGTTTAGTTACAGATCGTATAGAATATCAAAAGTAAGCGAACTTGTCTTGTGTTAGATTTCCAAACAGCTGAAAGAAACAGCAAACGTTTTATAATGCCCTATCTTCTATACTTGTAAATCAAAGAAATAATGAATGGAACTTTGGTTGCTAATTGCAGATCTGCCATCATGTGTGTTTGTTGGACAATAGTACCTTTATCGCAATGTTTATTCTAATGTTCCAGGTTTACTCAGAGAATATCTTACAGTAAAAGCCACAGCAAAGTAAACTTATATCGTGGAGGATTCTGCACGCAATCGGAGTTTGTGTACACAGCGGTAACAAGTTGACCTTCAGTGGACGCGCGATTCCTGGTACGACTGAACTAAAGTTTCGCTGACGCAGGCAATTGAGATACCTTAGTCGTGCTTATCTCGCCAGCTGTTTCAGTTGTGTTTCTGAGAATAGAGCTTGTTAGATTTTCTACTGTGTGTGAAGTGTAACAAGAGAGAAATATACACTAAAACAAAGAATATTTGTTTATAGTTGTTTTGTGCGACAGAATGGGGCAGAATTTCGGGCTAAATTTCCAGAAGTATAATCTTCATGGGAAAATCAACTTTTAAGATTAAATAACAAAATGGGAACCCAAGGTAAGAAGCTGGAAGAAAATACTGGATTTTAACAGAGGATAAGTTTGATAAAATAAGCTCTTAAGTCCAAAGTCTTAACACGATTAACCCAATAAGTTGCTATATCACCGCCACGAGTGGCCGAGGTCTTTAAGGCGCGGACTCGTGAGCGGGAGGTCTGGAGTTGGAATCCCGTCAGGACCGTCCTCCTTGACCGAGGTTTTTCCAAAATTTTCCTCAGACCTCAAATGGCAAATGCCGGGGAGGTACCCTAAACTTAGGCCTGCAACGTTTCCTTTCTTAAAAAAAAAATTCTTTCCCAATATATCATTTCATCTCATGTATCATCAGTGTCTACCACCTGTGGTGCCTCAGTAGTAAAAACGGGCGTTAAACACTACTCAAAAAATTGGTATATCTGTCAACAGTGCGTGTAAAGCCACTCAGCTGCTGAAACAAAATATTAGGGAGACAGATCACAATATTTGAGAGGATAAATTGTGGCAAGTGTTTCAAAAACGTTTCAAAAGGATTCAGATATAGCTCACAGTTGAAGAACACTGCTATGATGGAGATCCTGTGAAGATATGTAACACATGTTTTGATATTAGCAGTTTATCTTCATTATCGAGTCATTTAAAATGAATCATCAATAAAAGAGTTGTATTTAGGTGTGTATTACCACGTATTTTTATTCTTACAATTTCCTTCCACCTTCTAAAAACTGTCTGTGTATGTTAAATAGGGTTGCGAAAAAATTACTATTTTGATTAGTTCCTTGGGTGATAAGTAATAGTAGCAACATATTTATTCTTAGAAAATTCTATATACACATTACAAATACGTTTGCATGGGTCGTAGACTACATGCTTAAGTATGTTATACAATTAGAAAAAGGAACAAATAATAATAAAAATAAAACATTATTAATAATAATAAATAAACATTAAACTGGGAAAATACAGATATGTGATATATATTACAAATTATTTATAATTACATTAGTAATAGCGTTCTAACCCAAAAATAAATTGCTTTTATCTTCGCGCACTTTGGCTAGAAAAATGCCCGTATTCAACCGATTAGTGTGGCTCACAAACAGGCCCCAGCATTCCAATCGACCTGTAATTGTCCCCAGTGGGTACATTCGGCCAGAATATGTATCCATTCCTCATCCCCTCTACAAAATGGGCAGTTTCTCTCACCAGAACTATCTGCCTTACAACTTCTCAGTCTAAACCAGGTCATTCCTAATTTCGCCTTTCGAGACGACCATGTACACCTCTTTACCCCAGGTTAACTTAATTTCTTTCGATAGGCTCAAGGAGACTTTCTGTTACATTCAGCTTCGATTTCCTACCTGCTGACACCTTCTAGTCTTGTTCTAACTTTTTTCCATGCGTTTTTATTACGAGGTACGTCCAGAAAGTAAGTTACGTTTGGTAATAAAATTAAATTGTGTACAGATACAGAAAAATTATTTATTACACAAAATTCTACAACTCTTAAACTACTTTTCCACATAACTGCCGAAATTTTGCAGGCATTTGTCATAGCGTGGCACAAGTTTTTGTATACCTTCTTCATAGAAGTTTGCCGCCTGTGTCTTCAACCAGTTGTAAGCATTTTCTTTCAGCTCTTCGTCATTGTTGAAGTGTTGACCGCCAAGGAAAGACTTGAGATGTAAGAACAGATGAAAGTCGCTAGGAGCGAGGTCAGGGCTGTACGGAAGATGGTCAAACACGTCCCAGTCAAATCCCTGTAGGAGGTTTTTCGTCACATTTGCAGTGTGTGGTCGTGCGTTGTCGTGAAGAAAAACAACACCTTTTGACAGCAATCCTCGGCACTTATTCTGTATTGCGCGGCGCAATTTCCTAAGTGTCTCGCAATAAACATCTGCTTTGATTGTTTGACTACGCGGTAAGAAATCAATGAGTAAGATGCCTTTCCAGTCCCAGAACACTGTGCACATCATTTTTCCAGGTATCAAGATTTGTTTCGGCTTAACCTTTGCTGGGTATGGAGTGTGCCTCCATTCCATTGATTGCCACTTACTTTCAGGGGTGTCGTAAGAAACCCAAGTTTCATCTCCTGTGACTATCTGTGTCAGAAATTCTTCGCCGCCTTCATCATAACGGGTCAAAAACTGAAGTGACTTACCCATCCGTTTTGTTTTGTGTTGCTCAGTAAGAATCTTTGATACCCAACGTGAGCAAAGTTTACGAAATTTCAGTTTTTCGGTAACAATTTCATGAATTAGTGATCGTGAGATTTGGGGAAATTCCATAGCGAGAGCACTAATTGTAAACGTGCGGTTTTCCTGGATCTGTCATCAATCGCGTGATCCAGTTCTTCTGTAACCAAAGATGGACGCCCACTTCGTTCTTCATCGTGCACTTCACTACGCCCTTCATTGAACTGTCGGACCCATCTTCTCACCATTGAATCACTCATCGCATTTTGTCCGTAAACTTCGCAAATTTGCCGATAAATTTCAATTGGTTTCACTTTCCTAGCATTCAGAAAACGAATCACAGATCTGATTTCACAAGCGGCGGGATTTTCAATCAACACCGACATTGTAAACAAGCACAACAAAGCGTACGTGGCTGACAGCGATCTCAAAATGGCGCACGTTTCTTCTCCTTGATACAGAGCGTCTACCGCGCATGTGCGGAACTGCGATCCCAGCGCTGCAGCGGAGATAAATTGAAACGGAACTTACTTTCTGGACGTACCTCGTATTTGCATTGCCTCATAGCCATACTGAAGCCAGGCCAAGTCCCCTGAGCCCTCTTTCCGACTTGCAGTCCAAAACTTTGATATTACATTTTGCATCTGGTGTCCATAGCCTTTAGCGCAAAGTGAGGGCTGGTCTTAGTCTTAAGCCAGTATTACACCATCCGTGTTTTACTATTAACCGTAATAGTTAACTCATATACCAAATCTAATAGGATTTTTGTGTTCTTGTATATGTTTTTGTACTTGGTAAATAAACTTTTCTCTACCCTTTTAGCAAGTGCTACGGTATATTCATTTTTAGAGAAGCCATAGTAGTTTAGAAATCAATATAGAAGGTCCTTTCATCCCTTTATTTTACCGAACTGTTCTCGGTTTATCTCAGAATATTTGGATAGTTCCAACTTTAATAATGAGCAAAGATATGGATAAGTAAACGAATGTTCTACATGAAAAACATAGTAGAGCGCGCTCAGATTGGGTGAGGCTACAAAGTCAATCATGTATATGGTTTGTTTCAGAAAACTCAGATGAGCCTCATGTTTTGCGACCGTTCTCTTTCCCATTTTTTTTTCTGAGGGCGGCACAAAAAAAGAGGCAGAATTTTGACTGAGAGCATGATCAGTTATTATGATGAGTTGTGCCACACTTCGAGCTGTATAACGAAGTAAAGTTTATTTTTATTGGAGAGGAAGCGGAACATGGACTGTCAGAGCGGAAGAGTGAAGTTTAAAACAACAGAAGCGGTACTCTGATAAAGCTAGACGTGTTATTAATGAATGCCGGGAGTGACAGTGTCACAATACTGCAGCCATGCAGAAACCGCGCAGCTCTCTGGGGCTAACAGATCTCCCTGTTTGTATTGAATAGTAATAAAAAGTTACAAACGGATTTTTAGGTCTCTTTTCTTCAAGAGCAATAGTGGAATAACATCCAACGAATGCGTTTATATATTGAAATGCTTTCACTTTGTTTGGAAATCATTTTCTTTCCATCGAATTGACATGTAGCTTGTACAGTGCTGGAAAACATGATTAAACGCACTTTGAGATCAGGGAACGTTTATCACCACCTCAATATCGCAGAATATACTGTACCTCCTGTTGCTATACATCGGACGTGTAAACAACAAATTTATACAGGGTGGCGCACGAATTGTTGACACATTGTAACAATGAATTAAGAGAGTACATTTTGTTACATTTCATTCAAATTTCGCTCCAACATGTACTGTTTCTTGGAAATGCCTGCCGAGGTCCTGTTGACGCATATGTATCCTCTGAACACATCTGTAACAGGCAGTCCCGAACGGCTGCGAATAACTTCTTTTGACTTGTTACCTCGGTGAGTTAGTCGTGCTGGTAGTGCGAAGACTGTGCTTTTGATTCCTTCACTTTTTTTTTCTGACTTACAATCTTTTTTACTCCCTTGCAATCTTCATAATTTCTCTACACTGTTCTGAATACAATAAATGTTTCTTCCCTCTCTTGTAATTTATACACTTAATAGAATAAATGTTATATATTCCTAGGTTACTTCAGTTTATTTTATAACTCCACACTAACACTTAGTAACCCATCACTGCAGTTCGGCGGAATTCGGCCTTCTCCGCTGCCTTCGGAACTTCGGCCGCAGGATCATGCTGTCAGTACGGTTTAGTAATATTTCCAATCGTTTGTTTCTTAGTTAACGTTTTGCCATATCCGAACACGGACGTTTATCTGTTGCTCGACGTATTAAAGTAGTTGTCCTTTTCGCTGAATTGAAAATTGTTACAGCAACTTAAAGACGATTTAGGACAATATTTCACACACATTGAGCTTCATCAAGAGACAATCCTCCGATCACACAGAAAATTAGAAGAAGCCAGTTTGTTGGAAGGGAAACGATCTCGGACAGCAGCTGTTCGTTCTCCTGAACGGGTTGCTATGCAACGAAGTTCAAACAAGTCAACCCGGCAGTCAGCAAGGGAAATGGGGATATCGCATCTTCAGTACAAAGAATTTTACACAAGCTGACCGAACAAACAGAAAACTGGAATATATGTTATGGGTAGAAGAAAAAGATAAAATACTGTTCCCAGTCTCCAACGAAGCTTTGTATCTACGGAACAGTAAATAAACAAAATATTCGATTTTGGGACAGAATAAAACCTCAAAATGCCCATGAAAAAACACGTTTGGGGAAAAAGTGACAGTTCAACCATGACTTAATCGGACCAGTTTTTTTAAACCAATCTTTCATTGCTGTCCAATATAAAGCTATGTTAGGAAAAATAATTGTACCACATCTTCTTGCTACCTTCATGCAAGATGGCGCAACACCTCATACAGTTAATGCTGTACTGGATTTTCTGCAGGAAATGGTCGGGTATAGTGTGCTGTCCCATCGTTACCCGCAATACAGTCATGACGAATTCTTTTGGCCTCCTTTAAGTTCAGATTTAAACTCATAAGGCAATTTTCTGGGAATATTTGAAAGACTTACTGTAAAATGCGTTCCGAAATCTACAATTTTCGATTATAGATTGTGTATTAGGCACACGCAATCTATAACCGAAAGCTGTAGAAATTCTATGTAAGTTTAATGGACTATAATATAAAATTGTAAAAATAAAACAGGCAATAAAAATAAATAATAGAGAACACTGGGACAAACATGTAAGTAATTTAGAATATGATTTGCATGGACCTCAAAACATGTCATATAAGCTAATAAAACATCTAAATAAAATTGTGAAAGATACATTACATATAAGCAAAATACCCCAGAAGCAATGGTTAGAACATTACGAGAAATGGTTGACGAACAAGGAAGAAACAATCAACAGTGCAGGAAAAGAGTTAATGAACATGTAGATGTGGATCCTATAGAGTGCAAGAATTAAAAGAAAATTTTAAAAAATTTAAGAATAAACAATCTTCTAGAGATGATAATATAAAAACATGGTTTATAAAATTTGCGCTTCCTCCAAATTAATGTTGGATCACATAAAATACCTAAAAATATGGCACAAAGGAATAGTGATTCCAATATTAAAGAAAGGAAACCAAGAAAATTTTACTATCGGGGAATTTCCTTACCTAATTATAAAGGTATACGTAGATTATAACCCGAAAATAAATAAAATAAATGAGGCCATAGGGCAGAAGCAACGTGGGTTCAAAACGACGTTTTTGAGCAAATTACATATTTGTAATGAAGCAATTGATACAGAAAAGAAGACAAAATAAACCACCGAATTTCATCATATTTATTGTTATGATAGAACATTTGATAAAACTTCAGGAAATAATTTATGGACCATAATGAAAGAAAGGGGATATTCAGCACACACCACTAAAATAATCCAAAATTTATATACAAATGACATCGTATGTAACGACATGTAACTCTTGTATGTGAGTGTTCGAGGTTATTGGTTAGAACACACAACACATAACATTGGAAAAGAAAGTTTAATGCTCTTGGAGCATGTAGATAAATAAAAATAACTACAAAGGCACAAATAGACAAAACACTTAAATAGTCCCACAAATATCTCTGTATTTCAAACAGCTTGTGTTCAGTTATTGTTTGCTATTATAAATAGACTTGTATGTTTGTGTAAGGGGATGATTTGGAATATTCTTTAATTTTAGGGTTTAGATTATTGTATACTCGGGTACAAAAAAAAATACAAACAAAAAATTGATAATTTTTTTATTCTTTGTTCTTAATTCGTATATTTTGTTAAATATTTTAAAATGAAAGAATAACCATTTAAATAAAAGGTTGTTATTAAACACTTTAAATTACAACGATAGATACAAAAACTTAACTCTGGTTAGAACATTTACGAAGAATTCAAAACAATGACAAGTTTTGTTTTACTGTGAGTACATTTTTTTAGTGCCTGAAACATTAAAAACATATTTTCATAACAGGCCTCACCCATCTGTGGCTTAAATAACTGTATTTATACATCTTGACATGCTTTCGATCAGGTTAGCTATGGCTCCTTGAGGAATATGCTCCCAATCTTCAAGAAGTGCTCGCCTCTACTTCTGTGAGCTTCTGGCATCGACAGTCTTGTCAACACGCCGATTAAGCGGATTCATGACGGAACTCTTTGCTAGTCATATATTCCCACTTCTCTGATCACGTGGGCAATATTTGGGCGTGCATTGTAAAAGAAAATTATAGCCTGTAAATGGGCCAAATGGTACAACATGATTAGCCAAACATTAATTTATGTACCTATCAGCTGTTAGACTTCCATTTTATACTAAAAGTAAAGCAGTACGAGCAACCATAGATACTCCTGCCCAAACCATCACTTCACTACCTCCAAATGGTAACTTTTCGGAAATGCTGCATTGTGCAAATCGTTCTCTCCTTCTCCAAACTCTTTCGCGTCCATGAGCACAGATTGAAACAGGACTCATCTGTGAACAGAACACAACTGTTCATTTCTCCAGCCCCTGGGTTCATTTGCAAAACGTAGTCGTTCAACTCGGTGCATTCTGAGCAAACTGGGACCAGTTGCAGGTCTACTTGACATCACTTGCTTTCGACCTTCTTCTATCCTTTTTGGCTGAATCGGGCGACCATGCATGTTAACAAATTGCTGGGGTACAGTCGTAGCTGGCAGGTTGCGCTCCCTATGAACTGTCAACATCATGTACCTCTATGTTCATTTTGATTTGTAGCTCTCGGATAACCCAAACCTGGTCTTCTGGTGTATTCTAGGGTCCCTCTAAACCGTTTTAAGGCATCATGGGCTGTGCTTCTAGCCATATTCATTACATTTGCAATGTAATGTACACTGCGTCCATCATTGTTTAGGGCTACAGCTCTAGCTACATCTTCAGATCGAATTTTTTAAGGTGAAATGTGACAGCCCTACTTACATTTTTAACAAGTAAAAGTAAAGAAATGCTGATAATGAAGAACAAAAAGGTTAACGCAAATTACCTGCATCTGAGACTTTATACTCATAATAGGAATATTCGGCAATAATGACTTGTTTATAAAACAAAAAAAAAAACATTTAACACAGCCTCATATCTACATGACAACAAATGCTACCATAATATTACATGACAGACAAATATTTTGCAATATACAAGAAATTATAAAAGTGTCCGTTTTTGATCCCTGAGTGTATTTTATTACTGTTTCGTTTTCTTAATATTATTAGAGCATTGTCGTATGCATGGCAGAACTAAAACTCGTTAACTACACGATTTATAATTAGGACTACTTGACGGCAGTCACATTTATCTGTTTGATTATATGCATCTTAGGCATTTATAGTCTGGTTTTGATCCACTAATTATTTCTTTGCTACCTTATATTTTATGGTCCATGCCGCCTGTATTTATATGTTTCAAATACAAGGTTCATATTAACTACTCAAATTTTTAATTATTAACAATAACTTAAACATTTAATCTCGAAGCACGCACTTATTCCATTCTCCTGTTCCTACCTTGTAATAAATCTATAGTTCAAGACAGAATTAATATATTATAATATTGTAATCTAGAATGAGACTCAACAAGGAAGTTAACCGCAAATAAAAGAATAAAAACAAAAGAAATAATGGTTAACTTTTAAAGTTAGAAACGCCAATATTTCAAACCAACTTCTTGAGAATGTTCTTTGCGTGTGGTCTTAGTATAGTGAAAGTATATAAATATTGAGAGGTATGTTTTCAATAGGATTTCTAATGGTTCACCACAAGCAGAATGGCTCTGCGCGCACTTTAGTAAGCGCCTAGGTAAGGCACGAGCAAGAACTAACATACAGCACGAAACACTGTTACTCCATGTAGAATTGTTGGCAGGCATGTCTGTCAGTTTATAATATCGGGAGTGTTTTGCAAGGAAGGAATATGACACGTTTTCCTGGAGGCGGCTCATTGAAATGAAAGCTCTCGTCACACTATTCAAAACACTCACATCCACATTAATCCTCCGCGTGAAATAATAAAAACCCACACTCACGCATGCCTTGCGTCACGGCTTCAACACAAAAAATTGCGAATTAGCCCCCGGGATACACGAGTATGGGAGCATTACACAAAAGCGGTGGGAAAGCGCAAATCGGATTACATGTAGCGAATTCCCAGTTTTAACTGGTTAAATTATAAATCATGGATAGCAATTTTTCCCTCAAATGTATGTGAATGCTCAATATTATTCGTTAGAAATGTGTTATGTCCTGAAAAGAGCTTTTAATGAAAGTTGGCAGACATTTGAAGAGCGAGAAAGGTGTCGTATTAATTATCGTAGCATTAATCAACCTAACAAAGCAGGTTCACAATAAGTTTTCCTACGAAGTGAACGACCTAGTTCGATATGGCGAGAATTTTTCTTCACTTCAAATATTAAGTCAACTCTGATTTCTACAAATTATCTGGGAAAGTTTTTTACGAAAATATTTTATCTTAGTAGCTAATTGCCATTCCATTGAAGACCATGATATCTGAGACTCCTGTAGTTCTGAGCCCTTTTTACATCTTAAAGATTCTAAATCCAAGTTCCGTGCTGGGCGAGAGTATTTGCTACATTAAGGACAGTCTTGTGTGAGGAGCATTATAGATTCACAAGTGAAAGGTGTGTAAGCCTTCATATAGGCCAATGTTCCTTAACGTTCCCAACTCTACATTTACCATTCTGTAAATAGGATTACACGTATCGTATGTTTCATAGTCTTTTTAGCAATCTTTCAAGAAAACGGAATTTTATTTTGGCACATGATATGCACATTTATATCTAAGGCTTATTCAGAAGAGATCCTATTGTATGCGAATATTTGCGTTCTTTGGCCTTTAGGTGGACTATAAATAAAGAAGTGGCAACATTTTGGGTGACGTATATTGCTCATAGGCATGCTCTGATACTGGTAGTTTAAACCAGTGTCGAGGCGTGCAGTGCCGAAAGCAGCTGGTAAAGCAAGTTATTGTTGTACTGTACGTCGCTGAGTTTAACAGTGTTGTGCGAGGTGCTCTAAAGCATGTTTATGAAACTGGAACAACGTTCTTGGATGGAAAAAAAAAAATAAGTAGCCCATGGCGAAAATGCGCCTCAGTGCCGTGGTGGGTTGCACAAGAATGTGGGAACGATGTGTTATGTATTGTACGGTTGCACATATATAGTAATAGGAGTATATTTATTACAGTGGCACCAATACAATATAACTTCAACAGGTGCACGAGTCCAACGGACCGCAGGTGCTTTTATAATAAACAAGGTTTATTTTATTAAATGAAAAATATTAGATTATACATTTCACAATAAACTATAAAATAAATATATTAAATAATAAAATTAAAACAAAAAATAAATAAATAAGAAGTCACGTTAGAATGACATTCAAACAGCTGGATGTCCCCCTTTTATAAGCCTTTTCAGACCTGAGCTGTGTCACTTTCATAAGAAATTGATTTAATTTCTTTCAATCTCATAAAGGAGTGTAGTAGATACTTTTCTCTCTATTCCATTGTACCTTTACATTCATTATATGTGTCCATGTCCACCCCCTCTCACAAATGGAGCAAATCCTCCACTCAGTCGGAGGTCTTCATCCTCCGCCATGCCCGAAGTCTGAGCTACGCGAGCCCCTGCCTAGTGAGTTTGCCCCTCTTTTAATGCACTGCTCCACCCCCCAATCGAACTTTGTGTATATGATTTATCTTAAGTAGTATAATGATTAATGACTATGTTTTGTTATTAGTGATTGTACTTCAGCGAAATCATATCACTTCATTGCGCAATTGTCTGCTGTTTATCCATATCTTTCAGCCGGTTCTTAACCCTCTTCCATATGCTTATTCCCCATATCCGCTGTACAAATGGAGCCCATCCCTACTGTTTCCAGTCCCTTTCTTAATTTGGATGCTCATGTCATGTTCATTCTAATTCCTAGCTGTTAGTAGCACGATACCGTTATTAAAGTTTTATTTCCATGAGTCAAGGCGTTTCGGCATGCCGGAAGGATTTAGCAGATTGGGTCTACTATAGTTTCCTCCAGTATCACCAATGGTTGAATTGGACGATTTTATGGGTGTCGACTTAGAAAAAGGAACCTTCCAAAATGGCAGCATCTGAAAGTACGTCTGATAATGGCTCACGTGCCTTTAGGAATTTAAATTCGCAAAAGTCTCATAGAAAGTCAATAGGAAAGTCAATAAGAAACATAGACCGCAACTCCTGGCATATAGGCAGTTTCTTCTGTCATAATAAGCTTTTTATACACAGCGAAAGTGTTCGTCAGTCGAACAGATGCAAAGCATGTATTGCTCGAAAGTATGCATGAGAATTTCGCTAGTAAACAGAATAGAATTAAAGATATAATTGACAATTAAACTAATTCCTGTGTTGTTTCGTCTTCAACATTCGTAAATTTGATCGTGTGACACCCCTACGCAATCAACTGCCATGGCTGCCTCTAAAAGAACGTAGGACTTTACTTTCCATTACGTGCCTGTTCAAATCACTCCATACCTCCTCGCCTCTCGTTTCGTGCACCTGCCCCTATCTCAATCTCGGAATAACTTTACTGTTTATCCCTCGTCACCGAACACATTTCTATTCAACCTCATTCAGCGTGTCAGTTCCCAGAATCTGGAACTCCCTTCCTCCTGAAGTTAGAGATTGTCGGACAATAAAACAATTTAAACGTAGATTAAATTGTCATCCTAACTTCAGGTATCAAAACTGTTTTATCTCTCGCTTCTTCTTCCTCTTTTTCTTCCCCTTCTTCTTCTCCTTCCTCCAGGTACTTGAAAAAAAAATTGAAGAACAAGTGCAATTCTAACACTACCTTTATCAACTTTCTATCTATATTAAAATATGTAATGTTTTCATGCAGTATATATCTTTATGTTGATTTTTCTCTATTTTATGTAATATATATTAGAAAATCAATCGTCTGATAACGACAAAATAATACAAATAATTGCACATTGAGGCATAAACTGTTAACAGATAGAAAGCTTTAATTAGCTGAAACTGGACTCATTCTTATACCAGATTGATTTTGATGCATGAACAAAACAGTCCACAAAATTCAAATTGTCTGTTTTTATTCTGAGGAAAAATGTAACTACCCATCGGTTTTTCTCTTAAATTAGAATAATTTTTCAGGAAAGTTTTCATATCTTTAAGTCAACAAAATGTCAGCATTCATTCTTGATGCTCTATGATCCAAAATCTATAATACTAAAGCATTTTCCAATAAAATATTCACATTTATGTGCTTTCCAATAACATAAGGATTTCAAGACGGGCTTTCGATAAAGCATTTGTTATAGCAGAAGCAGTACAAAGATGGGGTAATATATTTGTCCGCCACTGAACCCGGGGGTCTGTCTGTGACGACAACTTCTCCCCATCCCCTGCAGGCATCCAGGTTCTCAGAGTGCAAACATCGCTCCATATTTTATTTACCGCCTCATCTCTTCCATTTCTTCTCTCTCTGGGATAAGTGTACTAGCTAGTCATCTTCGGAATTGCACCCGAGGCAATAAATTTTAAAAAGCGATCCATAACGAACTGTGTTATACTTGAAATAGGTTATTTTGAACGCGAAGGGTCTTTCTGAATTTATTTAAGCAGACGGAAGTTTGTTTCAGACTTCTGACTTTCATTCTTCCATTTATTTGCTCTTGTATCTTATAAAATAATATAGGAAAATATTTTGGGTATAAGGTCATCAATAAATGTAAGCTATAGAGCAATCTCATAACTGCCCAAGGGTTTGATAAAATATGTGCCCCTCCCGTGATGTATTGTCCTATCCATGTAAGGTATCCGTTATACTGGATGATTTTTCCTTCGCATATCCGCTCCACATACAGTTGGCCGCAGTTGATCATCTCTGCACTCTCGTCTCGTTCCCACGCGTGAAAACCGACTGGGGAGCCGGAGGGTAGATTAGAATCAGTTTAACTCTAGGAACGTACAGATGTGTTCTTATGTGCTGTGTGACAGTGTATTAAGTATTCACTAGAGGGCGTAATACAATGTATTAATTAGTTAATATGGTCTAGTTACTTCAGGTATTCTATTCCCGAAAGAATATTTATTTTTGATTTTTTTTAAATTTATTGAAATGCTAAGAAAAATAAAACCGCAGAGGGGTCTCCACATATCCGGCTCAGGTCATTTTAGGTATTACAAAAACGCTTAATACAATTATGATTTTATTGTAACTCTTTATGTAAATTCTAAATAATTAAACAAAGTAAATTTTTTTCACCTTGATTTTATATTTCCAGTGCCTCAGCAGTAGCCTACTGGAATTCAAGGGGATTAAAATAAAATATTTTAATTATTGTACATTTACCATTGTTTTAACAGCTAGTTACAGTCTTTACAAACTACTAATTCCTTTATTTCTCAAATATCTACTATAATCTATACTTAATGTAGTACATCCACAATACAATACAATAATCCTGATTATTGCCCAATTCAAACAACTCCATGTCGTAAACCTAAATCGCTAAAATCAAATTTCATTTACTTATTAATCATTCATGCATTTTTATAATTCTATACAAATATTCCTCTAATTCTTTAACCGAGGTTTTCCCCAAAATTTTTCTTTAATACTATCTAAGATCTTATATGAACCCGTTTTATTTTGATCAACTGAGTCCTCCACTCTCTTGTTTCTGGACTTTCAAATTAGATGTGGATACCATTTTCGTTACTTCTACACATTATACATAAACCCTATTCCAGATTTGTTTTAACTCCCTTTAGTCTCCATATTCCTAAACTGAACCATGCTAACCCCCTCCTTATCGTTCTTATTGCGCTTATCAATATAGTCCTCATAAATACAAGTCTCCTTTAATTCTCGAATAGCCCTGAGGAACTTTCATATATACGCACATAAAAGTTGTTTGTCTACATCTTCGAATCTGAGTCTAATCATCTTACAAAATCCACCTGGCAAACTATCTTAACCAATTCTCCCCATTTCATTCCGTATCTAAAGTTGATTTCTTTAAATATTCTTTCAAACTATGGTCATATGACATCTGTATAAAAATAGGACATCCCTTTAAAAATAGGATGAGTCATTCCCTTTCTCCAACAGATAGGGCAGTTTCCCCGTTTAAACAATATTCTTAATATCTGGAACATTACCAAACCAAATTCATTAACAATTCTTTGAATACTTTCGGCGGCAATCCATCCCAGCCGGAACTTTGCTAATTTTTAAACTCTTTATTGCCTGCAAGACTTCCCAAGCAGCAATACCCACGTCTATCTTCTGTATTACTTCCATCCCTTGTCATCCTTGTGCCCCTTCCACTAGCGTAACTATTCTCCCACCCCTTCCCCCAAATATTTTTTTAAGTGTTCCGCCCATTGTTCAGATGCAAGTTCGTTACTTGTTCTATAGTTCTTTCTCAGGCTTGCCATGTTCTAGCGTTATCTACCCTTCCCGACGACCTCGCGGATCTCTTCGGTCATTTTAATCCTCCAATCAGTCGCTTCTGTTTCAGAATTCCCTTATATTCACTTCTTCTCTGAGCGAGGATCTTCCATTGCTCTTCCCCCACCTATCATCTGAATTTATTTAACGACTCTTCAGCAACCTTCTGCCTACCAGCGTTTCTACATTGATAGTCATACCTGTCTCTTAATTCTGTATTTCATCATAATGGTAGCTTTATACAATACTACGCGACAATCATAGCTGCAGGTTTTCTGACTTCCGTTTACTGTGGTACCAGCTTTAACCGACCGACCAGTCGTAAAGCTTTGAGCACACCACGTAGGAAATGTTGTCCATTAGATCAGATTATTGCTGTTCATAATGCAGAAGATATTGAGATGCCAGGCAAACTTCCATGAAATGGCGTAAAGTCTCGTAAAATGACATCATTATTAGCACTCATAATTCTTGTAATAACCAATAATAGGATTTAATTAAGACACGTTTCATAAGCGTTTGATAACCAACTGAATATACCACTGTCGTGTTCCTATAAAAGTGAAATAAAATGCTTTGCAGTGATTACGTATTTTATTTGAAGAAATGGCGGCTGGGCAGATCAATACAGAGTTGAAGTTCATGGAGACTGCACCTTGGCCAAAGTTTATTGGGACTCTGTATCAGCATGGTGTCGTAATGGAAGAGCGCGCGAGAACCTGTGCGAAAAGTTGCTTATGAAAATGGGTGAAAACGGTGGGTGCCACGCGCAAGGTCAGCTGTTCGGTGCACTGTTTGGCGATGATTACCCACACACCGTATGGCATTACGTGTCAAGTTGCAACTGTGAGTTGGATTCACCATTACTCTCCTGAGTCGAAGCGGCAGTCAAAATAGCAGACCAAAAGCAGATGAAAGTGTCGAAGATTACTTTGATCATTTTGTCATCTGAGTATGTGATTGACAGTTTGGGGGAGAGTGTGGAATAATCCTGATTAACAAATGAGAAATACGAAACAATAAAGGCAGTCTATTATGCAGCACTGTTTGACCGTGCGGAATGTCTAGGGTTCGATTTCCGCTAGGACCGTCTTTCCTAACTGAGGTTTTATTCCAGTTTTCCTTACGCCTCATAAATAGCAAATACTGGAGAGGAACCCTAAATTTAGGAGTGGAACGTTTCTTTCCTTTAAAAAAATACTTTCCGAATTTATAATTTCATTTCATGTATCATCATTGTCAACCGCCTGTGATGCCTCTGTAGTAAAAACGGGTGTTAAACACTATTAAAAATTGTTGCACTGTTTGGAAAATTAATTTAAAGTATAATCCGAAAATTAGTGATCATTTTCCCTTTCACCAGGACAATTTCTGTACCATACATCAACAGTTGCAATGAAAATGTGCATGAATGATTCCTTATCCATTCTAGCGACTCGTTCCTGTTTTCGAAGATATTTTCATCGAACGTCGACTATTCTTTCGACGGCATGAATAAAATTGGAAGCCTCCTAGACACTTTTTGGGGATAAAATTGTGTTAAATTGTGTTTAACGTTCTTTAACTTAAATGAAGTAAAAATATAAATTTTCGTTTATTTTTTTAAACTTTCAGATTTTATGTATTTAAAAATGTATGCTTTCTTTTCTTATTTCAATGCATGTTTCATAACGGTACTAATTCTAACTATTTTAAAAATTATGTTCCACAACTTTTATTGCTCTATACCATTCAATTCAAGTTAATTATTTTGTAAATGTTTACTTTACGGAGGAGGTTTTTATTATTTACATTTAAATTCATCATTACCGGGTCATTTTGCCGTAATTGTTGAGTTAAATGAAAATTAAAAAACAAAGCTTTCGATGGCTTCTGCGGCCAGCATGGCAGTGGACTGAGTTCATGTGTCTAGAGAGGCAGAGAGAGGGAGGGGGAACTGATGAAGTTTGTTGAATAGTAACAGATTCCATGACTTATTTGATATCTTCTTTGTATATATCATCTAGTTGCTGTTCATTGTTAAGATCTGGCTCCTAGCCAGATTTATATATATTCGTTTTTGCAATTACTGTTTTCCCCCAAATGTTATGCCATAATAAGTTTGGATGCCATCTTCCGTAATCCAGATTTTTCTGACTGATTAAGGGGCAAAGGTCACTTATGTTCTTCCAGCGTAGTTTTAATGAATCTGGTCATATCAATGTTTACTTTTCCACATTTTCACAATATTTTATATATTATAGTATAGATATGATAATATTTTTGCTCTTTCACGGAACACAGTTTTTATCTATTTTGTTTTGAGTGTAAAAACTGTTTTTGTGCCCTTTTTTCAAAATTAGAACGATACACAAGAAGCCATCCTTTATAAATGGCAGCAATATTATAATTCGGTACTTATCGTCCACTATAGCTGTCGTGGTTTTCCGAGGTTTCAGGGTTCGATCAATTTCTGCCTTTCGGTAACCGTTTGGGAGGACGTTTCAAATGTGCATACATAAAATAGTTTCTGTTCAAATCTCTTCTAATTAATTACTATGTTATACAAATAAATTGTATTCGGCAAGGTATGAGTTTCAAAATGAGCTATTCAGATTTATATTATGAAACGGTCTCTTATTTCAGACCTGAGGTCTTTTACGTGCCGTAAATGTACGAAAGGATTTTACTTTCGTTCCCAATGAAATCATTAGGGTTTTTACGCTCTAAAATTCATTGATCTTAGCCGCGTTTGAATCCACGACTATTGGTCTGCGATAAGAAATTCAAGTTTCCCTGTAAAAATAGAAAGCTAATAAACTGCTACAGCTGACAATTTTTTCTGTGAAAACTGTTGTCAATATCCCGGCTACTTCGCCCACAAATGTTACTTTCTATATATAACTATATGCACAGTCTTATTAATTTCACCTAACTGGTTATGAGCTATAACTCGCTTGGCAAGGATTATGAGAGGAATTTTCTTAAACAAAACACTTGTTATCCACTCAACTAAATCATACAGTTTATTACAAATTTTAAAATCTCAAATAGCTAACGATATAATTACCGCGTACAACGTGACTCAGGTCTATACTGTTTGATGCTGCTTCTCAACTGTATGTTTCGTAACCCCTTTCCATCTTACTCCTAAAAGGGTATACAATAATCAGGATACAACCTAAATGCACCCCCTCAAAAATTTTAACTGCTCTCTCTGAATCTACTAACAGCCAAGTCATTCTGAAGTAACCACCGACTTGCCCCAGTAATGATATGTTAATGAACCTCCAACAATCTGTAACATTTACGGAGAGTTTGAGTTCCGCTTGTTCCGAGAAAGCGGCGGGAGGAAGTCGGTAAAGTCCGAAGTAAACAGCGGCATTCTAGATGTGTAATTTTCCTTTAGTAGTTCATACTTCCCGGACAATGCTTAGTAAAGGTTGAGGTGTCTACAAAGAACACGTGTTTGCACCATCCTTGCTTTATACAATTCAACACAAGAAATAGGTGTTTCAAAAACATCTTTCAGCTACTTTCAGTGCTTTCAGCTACTATACTTTTAAAATTGAAACCTTATAGGGTTATAATAGTCCAAATTACAGCCGCATGGCAACGAAAGTCTAGTGAATTCCTGTAATTAGGTTTTATAGAACATTCATGACGGTATTGTAGTTTTCTCTGATGAAGAATTGTTTCATTTACGTGGATACCTATGCTCACAGAAGAATAGCTTTTGGAATACAGAAAATCCACGAATAATTCACGAAATTCTTTGTATGATGAAAAGATTGAGGTATGAGTGCCTAACAACAAATCGAATAATAGGACCTATATTTTTTGAACATAGAGTAAATCGATCAGATATCGTGCGTAAATACTTGCTCAATTTTTGAACAAACTTATCTGAGAGATATTGGGCATATTTTCAACAAGATTATGCCACAGTCCATACCTCCCGTGATTCTTTGGAGACTATAAGAAGTTTTTGAAGATAAAATTATTTTTAAGCAGTTATGGCCCGATCCCCAGATCTTATCGTAAGCAATTATTTGATTGGAACCCTAAAAAATAATCTATAGAAATAATCCACATACTACGGGGGCTACCTTATAAATTGTTACAAACGACCACTAGGTGGTGCCATTGGAATATGTCATTACTATTTATAAACAACTGATATTTGTTATTGAAAACAGTTGCTGCTCAGAAATTTACCAAGTATTTTGTTTAAACTGAGATTTCCAACAAAGCAATTTTCCGAAAAAATGTAAACTGTATATGAAGGTTTTCGTTTGATGATTTTTTTACGGTTTTAGTAAAGGCCTAACTCAACAGCAATTCATAAAATCCTTTCGTTTAACTTTTAATAATGAAGCATTGTCAAAAAAGACAATTTACAATTGGTTTGCAGAATTTCGTCGTGGTCGTGGGTCCGCCAGTGATCAATTGTGTGTTAAAAAAAACTCTCATGTTAATTGGTGTAATGAAATGCTCATCAAATTTCACCGAGAAACTGCAAAATCCACATACAACATCGTAACAGGTTGTGAAACTTAGATAATTCGTATGAACCGAAAACTAAGCATAAATTCCACTGTTTGGGTGTTCCAAGATGAACCGAATCCCAAAAAAAGTTGTTCGTTCACGAAACACTTTCAAGATTTTTTTTCAGTTCTGTTTAACGCCCGTTTTTACTATTGAGGCACCGCAGCGGTGGACACTGAAGCTGCATGAGATGAAATGATAAAGCGGTTAAGGATAATTTTTAAGGAAGGAAGCGTTGCAGGCCTAAATTTAGGGTACCTCCCCGTCATTTGCCATTTATGAGGACTGAGGAAAACCTGGAAAGAAACCCAGTCTGGGAGGAAGAGCCTTGTGGGAATCGAAGCCCAGACCTCCCGCTCAGGAGTTCGCGCCTTAACGGCCTCGGCCATCCGTGCTGGTCCCAAGAAAATGATCGTTTATTTCTTCGGTTTTAAATATCTCATTGCTCGTATTCACCTGATATATCGCTAAACGACTTATTTTTGCTCTCGAATGTGAAACAAAAAATGCGTGGACAGCGATTTTCACCAATTAAGAAGTTGTTGAAGTCTTTAAAAACAATGTTTTTGAGATTCCAACTTCAGATTGGGAAAAAAAAAAAAAAAAAGAGTTGGTTTGAACGCAAGCAAAAGTGTATACATTTTGAAGGGAAATATTTTGAAAGACAATAAAAGAATTTGATCCAATAAATGTTTATTTTTCTTTCCTAGTTTTTGTAACAACTTACAGTAACCCTTGTAAATACTAACTGAAAGACAATTTAAGAGCGGAAATTAATAGAATTACAAAAGAAGAACGTTTACGTGTGAATGTCGAGAATGTACGAATGCCGAAAGACACCATTTTGAGCAAGAGGTTAGTGAAATAAAATGATTGCGTGCATGCCAGAGAATGGAAGTTTTGAGTAGAAAACTCGAGAAATTACAGATGAATGCCGCTGTTTACTTCGCGTTCTACCGGCTTCCTCCCCTATACTTTCTCAGATCAAGCGTGACACAAACTCTATGTATGTCATACCTTTAGACCGATAGGTGTTATATTTCACAAAAATATTCGTATTTTCATGCTGTAGTAATACAAAAATATATGGAAATTTAAAATATCTGAGGTCAGTTATTCTAATTTTCGGTCCCAAATGTACATTTTGTGTTCCTGCTTTCTACCGATCTTCGTCTTTCAAACTATCATAGTTGCTGTCTGCTTACAGCTGATAAATAATTTCAAATGAAGCTGGGGGAGAGATGGAGGGCAAGTGTGGTGAACGTCAATACGTGTTGTTATGTGAGTCCCGGCACTGTCATCACATCACGTGACAGTATGCATAATGTAGTAGTTCACTGCCGCTCACCAGAGCATGTTGATGTCAGTAACGCTGAACCAGGTACCTTCATTAGCGTGGCGACCACCTTTGCTCTCTGCCTATATGTTTGAAACCAAAATAATACTCAAATTACTGAATATATTTTCATACTAAACTCGTTTAAATATTTTTTATTCTAATGCTTGAGGATAGGGATGGAAATTTTTTTTCGTCTTTTGTTAAAATGTGATGACGATCTAAATGCTTGCATTTCGACCTTCCTCTGTTTTAGCAATTATACAAATTACATATAAATTTTATGTATGTCGGTTAGCGCTCTAGCGCTCGTAATTTTTGTTTTTTCTCAAAGAAAATTTGTATGTACCATAAATTAACAAACGATTCGTTGAGTTCGTTAACCATCAAAATTCGATAAAGTAGTTTTCGAAAATATGGCAATCATGCCATTAGGAATGAGGGTATACCTGAAAACCGAATGGGAGTTAAAGCGAAATTTTTAAAATCGTCTAGCTGCCATGGTTTTAAATTTTTTTTAAAGGAAACGCGGTATATGCCATTGAAATAAAATAAGAAAAATAGTTTCTGAAAATCAGTGAAACAGAAAATTTAAAAACTGCTCTACTCCTGCATTAATATTTAGAAACCCCGTATATACCATTAAAATAAAATAAGAAAAACAGTTTCCGAAAACTAGGGAGATTGAAACATTAGGAGTGTAGGTTTACCTGAAACCCAAACATTTAAAACTCGCTCTAGCAGTATTAATATTTGTTTTTTCATAATGAAACTCTGCATGTACTATTTAAATGAAATAAGAAAAATAAAATTTAAAATCAGTGAAATCATATTAGGAGTGAGCTTTAACTGAACATTTAAAAATTACTCCAGCGGCACCAATAATTGGTATTCGCAAAGAAATTCCTTATATTCCATTTAAATAAAATAAAATCAGGAAAATCAGGAAAAGCAATTGATTAGGAGTGGGGTTTTAACTGAAACCCAGAATTTAAAAATCGCTCTACCGGTACCAATATTTGGTTCTTCACATCAAAATAACATAAGAAAAATAATTTCTGAAAATTAGGAAAATGGGGCCATTAGCAATGGGGATATAATCGAAAACTGAAATTTGAATACTGCTCTAACTTTTAATTTTCACTCTATTGTTTCAAAATAAAAGGACTAATTAACTCGTCATATAAACTACATTTATCACAATGCATAAGTTATATATTAGACAAAAGCACCATCGTGAAGATAGAAAATGTGAAATATTAATCTAATGTGTGTGTGTGTGTGTGTGTGTGTGTGTGTGTGTGTGTGTGAATTATATTTGTATGTAAGAACGCTCTGTGATAACATTCAGAAAACGCTTGCGTTACATGTTTTTACTACATTAAAATTTAAATTAAATTTCATAGCCACTGAAAATCGAGGAACCTTTTGATTGTTTATTATTGATTAGGTATATTTGCTTAGTACATTGTAATTGTGTCTGAATAGTAATTTGTTTTTGTTTTACTGAAACATATGAACTTCTTAAATACACACGATAAGTCGAAGGTAAGATTTTTCTCTATTCTGGTGAACGTAAAGATAATATCAACGTATCGGTTCATAAACATGGTTACATTTAAAAATGTTTAAAATACTCACACAGTATAGCTTTGTCTATAAGTGGTCAAATATTTCATTTCTTTAACAGATACCATTAATATTTGTGGATTAATCTTAATAATAATAATAGTTCTAAAACTGTGGTTTTTCTTTTGTGATAATAATAATAATAATAATAATAATAATAATTATTCTAAAACTGTGGTTTTTCTTTTGTGATAATAATAATAATAATAATAATAATAATAATAATAGTTCTAAAACTGTGGTTTTTCTCTTGTGATACTTATAGATTGCAATAATTCTAATTTTGTACCCCTAACATCACACAGTATTTCAATAATTAATAAGACCATAATTTGAAGTTTATATGTATTTTTAAAGGTATTCAGCTTGCTGAGGAATTCGCTTAGTTTACGCAGCTGCTGCGTGACGCACTTTTAATCTTGTTCTACTACTATCAGTGAAGCTAAAACCATAATATGAGCGTCACACAAAATATAAAATTATAATCAAAGACCATGAACCAGATCTGGCTTCTCCAGTGGTGGCTTGCGGCAGGGTAAACCCGGATTGCACAGTTTTACTACTATCTCTGCTACTGCTGAATATAGATATGCAAACTTCTAGAAAGGGCAGGCCATGCTCTTCCTTGAACGTGAAGTACACGAAGCTCTGGCGACTCGATTGACCCAGCTGGTCAGTGGCGATGGTCAGTGGCGTTCATCACCAGAAAGTGAAATAAATCAGTGATTGCGAAACTAAATAAAGTCGTACATTGAAATAGTTTATACAATGATGAAATTGTTATACTTTTGAATTGCAAAATACAGAAGTACAAACTATAGAAATAAAAACATTTTTGCACATTGTCAGGAAAGAATAATTATATTACATTTCTTTTGAAAAAAAACTTGAGTTGTTTTATATTTTCCAAAAAAATAATTATTTTATTTATTAAATTGCAAATAATTACTGTACTCGATGTAAACTTTCTTCTTTTTCCTTTTGAACTAAAATTGAATATACATAAATCACAGGCTGTAGTTGTGGGACATAAGCAAAAAGTAAACTCAAACTAAATGCTGCCCATTATGACCCGATATAGAATGTAACAAGTAACCCATAAATGCAATAACACATTTTCTTTGATTCACACATTAAAACATGTAGCAAAAGATCTATCTCTCAATCTCAAAAAGAATCTCATTCAAGTGCTTGTTATGTCTCACTTTGATTATTGTGATGTCTTGTACTTGAATCTGAATACGGGCAGATCGATAGATTACACGCGTTCATAATGTTTGTGTTTGTTTCGTCTTCAACACTCGTGAATTTGATCATGTGTCACCCCTATACAATCAACTGTCATGGCTACCTCTAAAAGAACGTAGAACTCTCCATTCCTTTATGATCCTGTTCAAAATCCTCCGTACCTCCATCCCTAGGTATATAGCCTTTTGTTTCTTATAACTGTCCCTATCTCGAACCCGGAATATGATTTTACTGTCTATCCCTCGTCACCGAATACATTTCTACTTCAATCTCATTCAGCGTGTCAGTTCCCAGAAACTGGAACTCCCTTCCTCCTGAAGTTAGAGAGTGTCGGACAATAAAGTACTGTAAACGTAGATTAAATAATCATTTTAACTCTAGGAATCACAACAGTTAGTCTTTCATTTTTATTCCCTTCTTCTCCTCCTCCTCCTCCTCCGTCCTCTTCGCTTAAGTTCGAAAAAAATTATTGAAGAACAAGTGAAATTCTAACCCTGCCTTTATCAACATTCTAACTATATTAAAATATGTAAATTTTACATATATATTTATTTTGGCTTTGTATATATATATATATATATATATATATATATATATATATATATATTGTATTTTTGTGCACCTTGTAGAGTGGAAAAGAAGGTCCCATGGCCTTAACTCTTGCCCGGGTAAATAAATAAACATTTCATAGTTCCGACAAAACCTGTATTCCATTGTGCTTAATGGTGAGGATTATTACAGTTATAATTATTATTGCATTACATAAACATTTCTGTTAATGTGATACAAACAATGTTAAATAAAGGAGAAGTGGTCTGTTTATAGTTCTCATATGGTAATATTCATGTCTCAGCAATAGTATGGAAACATTCATTATTATACTTATGTACAGGAATTCCAGAATGTGTACTTACCGCCCTCACAGAGTTTTGCGTCTCAACAGCTAAACATGCCACAGCCGAGCGCGCCTGTAAACTCCGAAACAACTATTATGGTGGTACCATGCTTCATTTGAAGCTGTGAGTCGATTAACTCTTCAGTCACTGATGAAAGAAACCAGTCACAATAATGTACACATGCTACGGGATCATTTTATCGTAGACAGTAGACACGTTTACACTTGTAAGGTTTGAGTTTTAACAATTTTGTTGTATATTGCAGAAGACACTGAAATCCTAAATGTTATGCTAATTTTGGTACTGCTTTTGCTGGCTAATGTTCAAAATTTGCACCATTTTCGTCTAATTTATCTTCTGCTAAAAATGTACGTCATTGTGTTTCTTGTTTTGCATTAAACCAGTAGTATCAAATTATTCACAATATCGTGAATTACAATTCAGGAAGAAAGCAACTACAAAGGAAATTTCCAATAAATTCCTCACGAACGTGATGTTGTTCTGAAGTTTTTGCGAACGAATCTTAAACTGGTAGCTGTTCGGAAGTTCAAAGATAGGTAGGCTAGCAGGCAACGGTGAGTGGAAAATAGTCTTAGCCGAGATTGCAAAACCCTCCGAGAGGTGAGGATATATTCTGGAAACCCAGCAATTGCTTTCTGATGATGTGAGGGAGATACCTAATGGTGAGCTCTCAACATTGTATCCAGATGTAGCAACCCCCCTAAGGAATTTGAGGCCCTCAGAAGGGCTGCTTCCACAATAAATGCTCGAACAGAAACCTTTCCATTCAGTAATAAACTTTTTTAAGTCGACTATAAATGGATCACGGATCAAGGGATTAACACAGTCAAACCAACTTGTTAAAATGATGATGATGATGATGATGATGATGATGATGATGATGAAAGAGCATAGATGAAGTCTACTGAGACCTCTCACTTCTTATTTTACGCCGACCTGACATTAAGCGCACTTCATGCATGACGCTGCACTCGCACAATTTAATCGGAGCAATACATAGCCTCCATGCTCTTCTGATTTAAATCTTGGAATTATAGCGTGTTACCAAGCAACATGAAACATTTTAGGAATTTGGTATTGTCTTTGCGTGAAACCTTTATTAATATATATCCCTTAATTTTTAAATAAGCTGTATATTGTTTCATATGCAGTTAGTTTATGGCGGGCGGCCGTGAATAAGGGCCAGATGGGCACTCATCTCCTGGTCAACGTTTAAAACATAAAAAACATGAAAACAGATATATAACCGATTAGACCTTAGTTGTATCTTACGCATTTCCTCTCTACTGTAGTAGCGGTATCATGCGAGTCCTCCGTTAGCGAGGGAAACTCATGGGCCAGCACGAAAAATTGTACGCTTTAAACACATACCTTCATGGGCCAGCAAAGATTTACAAGCACTTATATTTGACTTCTTCCAAGTTAGCCTCTTCCTGCTTATTTCTGCGTTCTTTTGGGCCAGGGCTCGGTATTCTCTCTTTTCTAAGGACCCAAACGTAGAAGAATTACTGACACGACGCATAATCGACTAGGGTTTGATTTCTCACATTGTTTGAAACTGGCTTCCTCAGGGTTTGTCAATGGAAAGTTGACATTCACAGTGTCAGCTGTTAAGTTAAAAAAAGCTGTTTTGTGCCAATGAATAAAATGGACGTTTTATTCAAGACTTTATTTCCAGTGTAAGCTGGAAGTGAAACGATTAGGACCTCATCAACCCCCCCCCAAAAAAAACCCAAAAAAATTACGGTAGCCTAATCAACAACACGGCACAAAATTAAGCTTTTTAATGGTTTGGAAAACAAAACTATGACTGACAACGCGTGAAATGAGAAACTATGGGAATGAGATTTGAAAAGAAATAGAAAGGGCAAATTTCGTTTCTATACTGACATTACATGCATATCACAATTTGTTGCGATATTACAATACATCGATGGGGTAAACCGGTTGAAAGGTTCATTACATTCATTGCTGTTTCTGAATTGACTGCAGGACCTTAGAAGAGGTCCTTATAAACCAGAAGTTTGTAGCACAAACATGCGATGGCGCTGCAGTTATGACAGAATATCAGGGAGGAGTGTTACTCTTGATAAAGGAGACATCCCCATACGCCATTTGGGTGTCATGTAGTTATGTCCCCACCCTTCTACAGAGGCCACGAGTTGCCATACCGCCATGGGTGGCCGAAGTCGTTAAGGCGCGGACTCGTGAGCGGGAGGTCTGGGGTTCGAATCCTGCCAGGACCGTTCTTCCTGACAGGTTTTTCCAGGTTTTCCTCAGTCCTCATAAATGGCAAATGCCGGTGATGTACCCTAAACTTAGGCCTGGAACATTTCCTTCCTTAAAAAAAATCCTTTCCCAATATATCATTTCATCTCATGTATCATCAGTGTTCACCGCCTGTGGTGCCTCAGTAGTAAAAACGGGCGTTAAACACCTTAAAAAAACGAGACACCACTGGTTTATGAATATCATTAATAAAACACTTTATTGCATTTTTTCTGTATCTTTCAGCTAGGGGCGTGATCTGATTTGTATAGTTTGAATTAGTAGCTGAACTGTGAAGGTCTGGTGTCAAAAGAATTTAATTATACTGTTTGTAAACAGTGCGAAGATAGTAAAACTGTGTTCAAATGAATCTGGTGTTCTTTCATTACGGCAGCTTCCGTTTTACCGTACTGCCTCTTGCATAGTGATGGTGATGCCATTCTTATGCCCAAAGAGCTTTATGTAATTGGGTTTTAAGCAACATCGGTATTTCGGGTTGCGAATTTCGTAAGCGTGCTGTAATTAATCTGGCTGAAGTTGAGTCAATCAGATGTGTGCACCTTGTTCCAATATTGGGATTCGAGCTGCACCATCGGGCACAGCAAACCAAACAGTACAGTGCAGTATCAATATCCTGCAACACAATCAACAGCAGCGCCCCCTAGCAACGCAAACAAACATTGTGCAGTAATGAGAAGTGGTCTGCAACTAGGGGAAAAACAGGACACACACTGCCAGAAAATGCAATGAAATGAAGACCCTTTATAGTTACTTTGAAAACACAGCAAAGCAATTCATTTGAAATGAAAATAGTTTCTAAAATGAAACGTGCTACACAAAATCGTAAAAGGACGCCGGAACCCAGAAGGACCACGACCGACCTCTACCATAAATTGTTCGTACTTCTTTAAATTAAGCCATAACTGACATTATAATAATATATTTGGTAGCATATAACGCCCCCTTTTTATTTCGTTTATTTATGGACGCTCTTTAACATCTCAGGTCATCAGCGTCCCATTCAACTCAGGGTGTGAAACTGCCGACAAATTTTGCTCAGAGGCCTCTTTTGTCAGGCTTGAGGTTCTTTATCGTGCCGTAAATACACGACACGGGACCCACGGCTTTACTTCCCTTCCGATGGAAGCCATACTTAGGATTTTTACGCCTGAAAAAAATCCATCGGATCGAACCCGCGATCTTGGGTTTAGGAGGCAAGTATGGTAACCACTTCACCACCAGGACCAACTTTAAACCCTATTGTTCATGTAATGCTGATGTAAAAGTATAATATTGAAAGTGCATGAATTGATTAGATTTAAATTGCATTATTTTTAAAATGTAGAGTGGTCATTAGTAACAGAGGGGAATAGCAATTTTTTATTTTTCTTTGACTATTTACCCATGTCCGGTTATCAAGACAGTATCAGGTCAATCGCCTGTTGTGGAGCTAATTATCTCTATACACACAGAGTGCATATATATATTGAGCGGACTCCCTGAGTGGGTGGCAGTCCATTGTCAGGGCCGCCTCGAAGACATCACAAACACAGAAATATGCAGACGTACACAAGGAAGGAGAATGGCACATAAATACTGGCCCAAAATGGATTTAAACCACGTAAATTAATCGACAGCAGGACCTGAACTTGAATATGAATTGCAGACATTATTTTCTGACCCGAGGCACTCGACTTATTACTTAGTAATGGTGAAAGTTGTTGAAATAAATACAAAACTTAATGGCATATGAGGTGGTGTAGAAGAGTTTAACTTTTTAATATTTTGTTGCTCTGAATCTTGTGCCATTGATCGATATTTCAGCGCTCATCTCTTTTCTTGGTACAGTTACGTGAGTGTAGTTGCGTGATTTTAAGTTTAATTTCATTGGTCAACACATATGTCTTATGGACGTCAGCAAGAAGTTCCCGGGGAATAAGAGCTTGTTTCGGTTGCTCTAGAAATGTAATGAGCTTCTTGCTTACTTTGCTGACGGAAATGTGTTATGGATCTTACAGGACTTTTATATATTTATATTTTAAAATATTAATCTCAATACCAGCTTTCGGGAGAAAGTTTGCTATTTCGCATTTGCATTTGTTGGGTTTTAATGTTGTAAAGTTTTATGTTACGTAACAATGGGTGTATTACGATAGTTATTTATCAGCTGCTTAATTGTATTATGTAGTTTTGTCGCTACGAGGTGCGTTTAAACTTTGCTGGCTCAGTTATGCTAGTTTCTTTGTTAACCATTTTTGGAAAATTTCATGGTAGACGATATTCTTTTGAAGAAATATTTGAAAGTTCAATTATAAACAGTTCCTGTTAGTGTAATGTTTCATAAATTGTTGCATGTAAAATTTAGCAACCTTTGAGTGCAGTACACATCTTAATTTTTGTCAAGTTTGCATCAACACATGTTATAGAACTCTGTATTTTTCTCTTAAATGATAGAAAAACCTTATCTCCTTTTACACACCCACACATATTTCCATGTTTCTCTAGGCCTTTAAGATTGTAATTTGTTCGCTAAGGCTAGTCAGAGCATAGTTACAAAAATAAAAGATTAACAACCACGACGTTACAATTTTTTCTAGCTTTCTGCCATCTATAAATTTATCAACAGAACTTTAGGATATATTTAGTTATCGTATTCATAGTGTTTAAAACTATCTTTATCCTCTTCAATTTGTTTTAAATGTGTCATAAATATGTCATATTCACTATCAAATACTATGTACCAATAACATGTATCTAAAGCTAAATCCAAATTCAAAAGTTCGTTTACAAGTTGGGGAATGACAGAGGTGGTAAAGCGGAACCTTTTCTTTTACGTGGCAAAAATCTTGAGATTCCACCATTTATCGACTTTGGAGATAAATCGAGTTCTACTCACCAAGCATTCTTTCATTTGCACAAAATAGGTTTTACTACACAAGCTACAGTTTCTTGAAATTGTCGTCCATTGAACTGGTTACAAAGATGTTTGCAGGGATACTGCCCCACCAAGTTGTTCACGAAGTTATTGAAGATATGAGATGGCAACCACCTCTCGAGTAAGCGTTCGGCACACAGCCATGTACCTTCATCATCCCTGTTGTATCGTGTCTTCCTATAAGTGAGATATGTGTCCGTCAGTTCGGGGAAGATGAAGTCTGCCATTAGAAGCTATCACAATGAAAATTATATTGCGCATCCTGGAGGGGAAGATCTTATTCAAGTTTTGCCATAAACAGGATATGTTTTGAACCGTGTGATGATCGAGAGGACAAAAGCACATGTCTATTAATAAGGCTACCTAAGTCGGAATACTTGTTATGCTTGAATTTTGGTTTACTAGTTTTTGAAGTAAAATTAATGTTTAATATACAACAATAATGTATTTTAATAGACAACATATATTAAGTTTAAAGCATTTATGCTAAACCATTAAAATGTATATGAATAATATTCATTTTCAAAATAAATGCCAGATTAATAAATATTCAAAAATGGAAAACCGAAAATAAAAAAATATTTGACTTTTATTTCATTTAAACGTAATTATTAATTTCCTATCTATTTTGAAAACAAAGAGTATGCATTTTACACGCGCGCGCCTGGTCTAAAGAAAAAAAAAAAAGACTTTGCAATTTAAAGTTATACTATCATGTGAATACTAAAATTTATTATTACTTGCGGAAAATAACAAATAAAACAATGCATGCATGGGTAGGATTGCAACTTCGGCAATGATTATTGCTACACATCTGCTTTTAACCGACTTCAGCATAAGTCTGCCATGGAGATTTTTTTGTGATTGTTAAAAATAGAATGAGGCTAAATGCTATAACACCCGCGTACAGAAACTTGCCAGTGTGAAACGAGCGCTGAGCGGAGCAGAACATTGACAATTTAAATTTTCCAGAGCGCACTCATTTTTGTTTTGTTTTGTTTTAGAGTGTACATTGTATTGGATTGTTAGGAACGAAGGAGGCAATTTTGGCCTTGCTCAAGGATTGATCGTTTGTAGCAAATTGGGCGTTCAGGGTTTACCAGTGGTAAGACACTGATCTAGACATTGCTTCCAGATATTCCGGTATAACTCCGCCTCTCAAGAAATTCGAGCACCTCAGAAGAGCAGTTTCCATTACAAACGCTATGATCAAGATGGTCGGCCCCAAGGGATTTGAACCTACGTGTTCCCTTTTGCGAGTATCAAGTGTTGCCCCCAAAGAAACCCGCTTGGTACTTTACAGTAAACATTGACCACCAGAGTTACTGCAATGACTCAATCAACAAGGCGTGTACATTACATGAAACAGAACAGCAAAAAAGCTTACCTTTCTCTGCAGTATTCATGCTGTGTTTTGCCAAATACACGCATCAGCATCCACCGCTGTCAACACAAGTGGAAGGTCATGTTACGGAGAATGAGCGATCATGCATTCCTAAGCGATCCATCTTATCAACGTCCCTAGAGGAAAACAGTGAAACTACAAACTTTTTGACTCATAAATGAATGTTTATTTTACCTGTTCTATCATCTATCAAATGCTATAAACGACCTTTTGAAACATTTTGTATAACTGGAAACAACAAATCGAAATGTTTAAAGGGCTTTTTATATATAAAACAAACAAACAAATAAAGTAAAACGTATAGTTATACATGTGTGTGTGTATATATATATATATATATATATATATATATATATATGCATAAAAACTACAACGTTCCACCTTTAAAGTCGGTCCTGGTGGTGTAATGGTTACAATACTTGCCTCCTAAACTCAAGATCGCGGGTTCGAACCCGGCCAGGACCGATGGATTTTTTCGGGGCGTAAAAATCCTAAGTATGGCTTCCTTCGGAAGGGAAGTAAAGCTGTGGGTCCCGTGTCGTACATTTACGGCACGAAAAAGAACCTCAAGCCTGAAAGAGAGGCCTCTGAGCAAAATTTGTCGGCCGTTTCACGCCCTGAGTTAAATGGGACGCTGATGACCTGAGCTGTTAAAGAGCGTCCATAAATAAATCATTAAAAAAAAATATTATTCCACCTTTAAAACTAAAATCACAATATTTCACAGTTAAAAGCACTGGCTAGAAAGAGGGTTTCTTTTATATATGTTTTAATTTCTTACTTGAGTTATATTTGTTTTACAAGCAAGAGCTCTGTAATTATTTTATGCATGTTGGTCGCCTAATCAAGTTGTGCCATTTACATCTTAATTACACAAACACACACACACACACAGATATATATATATATATATATATATATATATATATATATATATATATATATATATGTGGTTGAGTGCGTTGACTATGTTGAAAAATTGCGTTTAAATTTTTGTAGGTATTTTTTCTTGTGTTCTGATTACAAAACGAAGAACTTGAAGTATACGATGCCAAAACCCTCCTTTTGGAGCCATGAGGAGATCATTATAGTTGTAAATGCAGCGGTTACATAGTTTAATGAAGTCAAAACTTTTGTATTCCCTAGTGAGGTCATGCATGTATTATTCACTTGTTTGCAATATCGCTGGTGTACACAAACCACTGCACTGTCAGTACTCTAAAAATAAGGTACATAAACGTATATTCAGTACATAATATCCACTTGACAATGATGATAAACAACTATGTAACCGGTTTGTGTACTCTTTCTAATTATAAACCAATTTTGCTATAAAATAATATACTATGTAGACAGCAGCATCGTATTCCTAATGTTTACTGTGTATCTTGATAGGATAATATCCCCGTGCGCTTGATGAATCTCTTGTTGTTTTTTCATCACGACACTAAAAGCCTCAGGCAAGTCCATAATGGTTTATTATACATAGATGTGTATGTCTGCGCATGCGCAAGGAATTTCTCCGCTTAATCTGGTAAACGAATGAATTTTTTACGGCGTTGTATTTCTCATATGTTCAAAAACATATATTATGTAGAAAATAAAGTCTTGTACCAAAGTTTTGTGGATTTTTTTTGCGATACTCAGATTTCAAGTGTTAATAACAATTAAATACGCAACAGATAAAGTTAATGGGAACAAATAGTTACCCGTTGCTGTTAAGCTGGTAGATTCAATTTTTAACTTTACCTTCCAGACAGAGGAATCATGAGCTGGAGTCGGGCCTCTTTTCACGAACGGCAACGGAGAAAGCCGAACCCAATTCCAGGTAGTGTGACTGCAATATATGTAGGAGGATAATTTGCCAGAGTGTTCATTTCCGCCAAATAGCTCAGTTGGTTAGACTTCATATAGAGGTGGTGGGTTCGACCCCCTGTCGGTTCTGGTGGTGTAGTGATTACCATACTGGCCTTCTAAACCCAAGATCGCGGGTTCGAACCCGGCCAGGACCAATGAATTTTTTCGGTAGTAAAAATCCTAATTATGGCTTCCTTCGGAAGGGAAGTAAAGCCGTGGGTCCCGTGTCGTACATTTAAAGAAAAGGAACCTCAAGCCTGAAAGAGAGGCCTCTGAGCAAAATTTGTGGGCCGTTTCACACCCTGATTTGAATGGGACCCTGATGACGTGAGATGTTAAAGAGCGTCCGTAAAAAAAAAAAAAAAAAAAAAAAAAAAAAAAAAAAAAAAAAAAAAAAAAGGTTCGACCCCCTCAAAGTGCATTTTTTTTTTTTAATCTTCACAATTTGTCTACTGTGTTCTTAATATTATAAATATTACTTTTTAATGTTATCTATTAGAGAGGATAACGCATAGATTGCAATTTTACTTTTATTTCATGTACTGTAAGTGCTCAAATAAAAGAAATCCCCCTGTTTCATTACTACACAAGCTGCACGTCATTGTTGTTTTTGCACCGTGAGTTGCAAATTTAGGTTAAGTTTGGGTAAAAAAAAAAAAAAAGAAATGCAAAACTTACAGTGTTAAAAGCGCATGCTTTTTCCCGTATGTTTATTGTTTCCTTCACGCGTTATATTGCTATGTTACAGTTTGCCATTTGTTTTCGAGTTGGAGCAGTCAGCAAGGTTCGCATACAAAAAAGTGGCAGAACACTTTTTGGCAACAAAAAATCTGAGAACTATAAAGAAATTGTGAAGGAAATGTTACAACATTTTAAAAATCTAGGGAGTAAAATGAGTGTTAAAGTGCAGATATTGATTACTTCCCAGCGAATCTTGGTGCAATGAGTGAAGATCAAGGTGAGCGGTTTCATAAAGACATTAAATCGATGGAAATCCGCTATCAAGGCCATTGAGATGTGTCAATGATCGCTGATTACTGCTGGTGTTTGAAAACCTTCTCCTTATTAATTAAAAAGGTTGGAAAGTCATAATTATTGACACACAGCTCTCCAATATATTTATTAATATTTAAGTTAAAATTAAACCTATCAAAATAGTTTTGTCTTAGTTGTGTGTCTTAAAACATAATAATATTTTATCAAAAATATAAATTTGATATACTTTTGTTTAAAAATCTAGCCCTGATAGAGTAAACCTGAAAAATATTTGAATTCATTACACGCACACATACACGCGCGCGCACACACACACACACATATACAGGTGAAAAAATATAATAAAGACAGATTTTATTTTTCTTTTATGTAGACCAGTGTATTTTTTTTCGTAGGGTTAGTTTGAGCGATCTATTATTTATTGTTTGTCAGAGTTGTGAAGCTAGAATGTTATATTTACTTATCCAGCATTTTTCCCATCAAAATGATTTTTAATTTGATTAATTTGGAATGTTGTTTTCAGCGTCTGTTGGGAAGGAATGGCCCCGCACAATGTTTAGAGAGTGAAGTACTTGCAACGCTCTGTTTTTCCATGAGGCATGCTCAAGAGACCCTGTGGATGTTTTATGTTTATCATGCACAGATTTTCCACCTAAAACACAATCATAGGAGATATTAATGCTCCAGAGATAGACATCTGGTATATTGCGTAAATGAAATGTATATAAAATAACTGAATAAAGGAACCGTTTCGTTGTTGTTTTCCTTAGTTCTTTTTAATTTTATTGTCATTTAGCAAGAAATAGAGAATTATCTTTCATTTCATATACATATAAATTCCAACCGTAATTTATTGAATTACCTGAAGTACATTTTATATCGAATTTATTATACAAGTAAAAATTAAAGATATGAGAACCTCAGGGTACGTGCCATCTACCACATATCTGTTCTCTCAACCCAGCTCTATAAGTGAAACAGTTGAATTCATTAAGGCTCCCTAATGCTGATAAGCTGTATTGTATCGCAATATAATTTATTCCTATACTGGGAGAAAAAACAGAAAACACCGAACTCCCCTCCCATTGTCCATGAAATAACAGGATTGATATTTTAATTTAATTGAAGTTAATTAGGTTACATCGCTGTAAGCTGAAAGGGTTTTATCTTGTCTTTAAAAAGGAACAAGCTACTTTTGGCATTTAATGTGAGTATTGGATAGTCCGCTGTGTAGTTTTCGTTAATATCAAAGGTGTAATATGTAACTTCTTTGCCATGAGCCTTAGACTTATTTCCTTGGGGTTTTATCAGTGACGCTTGTAATATGATATATTAGTTTGATCTTTTGTTGATAAAATAATAAGTAATGAACTTATCTATTATTTTGTAGAGTAGCTGAATTCTTCTGTCTTTAGGATTGGGGAATTTTCAATAATACAATATGATTTACAGGATATTTTCCTCGTTATTACTTATATTATAAAAGTTATCGTTATAATTTGAAACAATACGAGTCTATAATAGCGAACTATAATATTTATCAAGCATGTAAGCTATAAACGAGAAATTTAGTACCACATCCATTTCACTCAAAATTATTATTATTATTATTATTATTATTATTATTATTATTATTATTATTATTATTATTATTATTTCGCGGACTGAAGGGAAGAAAGTAAGAAATTTTCCGAGAGCCAGGGATGTACACAACTTCAGAAATATTAGTTTTTAAAAAGGTCATTAAATTTGTTCAAAAGGCTACAGAGAGTGTTGAAGCACGTGGTTTTAATGTTGCAACTTTCAATTATATACGGCTAAGAGCTGCATCACAGTCTCGTAGAAAGCGTTCCTGCAAGCATTATTTGCCCTTTATTGCTATGGTAACCGATATATGCAGACAGATGGTAAGTCCAAATGGATGTAGAACTTTTAACAAATAAGATGACAAATATGAAAAATAGTTTAAAAATAATTTCTCTGTACATTAAAACATTTTCCATATACTATTGTGGAAAAAAATGTTCACGATAAAAATGTTTAAAAGGGCCAAACAAATTAAAGTCGCTTGGAGCAAGATCCGGGCTATATGGAGGATACTCGAAGACTTCGCACTTTAAACTTCGCAGCGTTTCAGTTATCTTTTTGGCAGTGTGAGGACGCGCATTGTTATACAAGAGCAACACGCCTTTAGTGAAGAGCCCTGGTCACTTCCGTTGAATGGCCTTACGAAGTTTCTTGAAGATGTTACAGTAGAAGTGGTATTTTTGGTTTGTCCTTGAGGCTGCAATGTGGTGAGCAATATGTCTTCGCGATTCCACGAGACTGAACATCACTTTTCCGGCGAATGGTGCGACTTTAAACTTTTTTATTTTTTGCGAATGATGCAGAAAGTTTCCAATCAACCCCAACTAAGAGACACTATCCCGAATGGACTCCCTCCCCTCAACGATCACCATAATAATCCAAACAATAGCTATCATCACAAAAAAGAAGTTAATATGGGTCTCTACAGATTTACTGTAAAGGCGTAATAGACAAAGTGCCTAAATCTTGGGATGAAGAAAAAGAAGACTGTATTTATATTTTGTTCTTTTTTTGTTGGTAGGTATTATGTTTGACTAATGATCACATTTTTGGCAACACTTACTTCCATCCTTATTTCCTTACTTTCGTTGACTTTGATTTTAATCAAACTTCATAGATAATAGAGGAACATTCATTCCACATTACTTTTCAATATTTTAGTACAGGGTAGACACGAAGTTTCAATAAATGTTCATAACATAAAAGTTTATTGAACTGTGCATACATGTCGACATGTTACATAAGCGCCTTTTATCGTAATTCAAATAGCCACCGTTTTTTTTTCAGTAGTGTTTAATGCCCGAATTTACTACTGGGGCACCACAGGCGGCGAACACTGGTGATGCACGATATGCAATATTGGGAAAGGAATTTTTTATTAAGGAAAGAAACGTTCCAGTCCTAAGTTTAGGGTACCTGGCATTTGCCAGTTATGAGGACTGAGGAAAACCTGGAAAAATTCATTCAAGGAGGACGGTCCTGGTGGGATTCGAACCTCAGACCTCCCGTTCACGAGTTCGTACCTTTACGACCTCGGCCACCCCTAGCGGTATGGCCGCCGTGTATTTCAAAGCATTGTGCAGAACGAAAGGCGTTTGTAAGCAGGTCACCTGAAATCACTGCACATGCTTCCCGAATGCGATTCTTCAGATCCTAGAAATATCTCATGTAGACTTTGTACACTTGTGACTTGATAAAAATATAAGGTGAAGTGAAGTCTTTGCTATTTCAATTGCTTAATAACTTTGTGTTAATTTTCTTCAGATTTATTTTGTGCATTTCTCTTGCATTCATATTCCTTCCCAGACGTCAGAGTACTGCAGGAATGACAGAGATGAAAGTAGAAACTGATCATGGCTGTGACGTTCTGTTTTTCACCCTGAAAAATACGAAGGGAAGTTATTAAGTGAACTACAAGTCGATGTGGCTACCAAAGTTGATTAGGCACATGAAGTCATTGTCACTAGATGGCAGCATTAGTCCTCTGAAAATTGGTGATATTCGATACGAGATAATATACGTTTACAATAGCGAAACAGCAGTTAAAGATGGCGGCGCCTCTGAATAGCGTCCCCTTGTACGATTTTTTTTTGGGGGGGGAAATGATGTGGAATCAAAGAATATTCATAAAGAAACGCTTCTCGTGAGACATTCCTGTTACGTCAAATGTTCACAATTGAGTGCAGAAGTTCTCTAAAGGGTGGACACGTATCGAAGACCAACACCGGTAGCTACAGAGGCGAATTAGCAGAGTTGAAGAGCAGATGGAAGTGTTAACTATAGCCCTAAAGCCGCTGCTTTTACTTGCTCACGGCATGGTCTAACTCACAATGTATGACAGGTTAGTTTTTCACAAAATCTGTGATCGAGAGATGCCGCGCTTGCTGACACCACAAATCAAAAGTGTATGACGCAGGACCTGCGTAAACTAAGCAAATTCCTCATCAAGTAGAGTAAAACAGAATGTGAAATCTAAATAATGGCCCTCTTAATTAATGAAATGAAATAAGTTATGACATTGCGTGTTGTATTAGATAAATTAGAATTCTTCCAATCCCTAAAAATAAACCTCATTTTTAGAACTTTTATTATTATTATTATTATTATTATTATTATTATTATTATTATTATTGAGATTAAACCACAAAAGTAATGACGTAATATTAAGTAAATGAAATATATCACCACTGATAGACAAAACAAAACTACATGGGTGTTTTTAAACATTTTTAAATGTAATCATGCTTATAACTGAGTCCTTGAAATCGCCTTTAAATGCATTAAAATAGAGAAAACTAACAAAGTTTCGAGTTACATTGTGTATTTAAGATGATGTTCATTTGTTTCAATAAAACATAAACATGTTACTATTTAAAAACAATTGCAATATACTAAGCAAATATAAACAATAGAAAGTGTCATTGATTTTCATTGACTTTTAAATTTATTTTAAATGTTATTGTAGTAAAAACATGTAATGGAAAAGTTTTATAAGGATTATCACAGAGCGCTCGTACTTACAAATATAATTCTCAAACACATATTAGATTAATATTTTACATTTGCATCTTCCCGACGGTACTTTTATTAAATATAAATATTGTTATAACTACAGTTTATATGCTGAATTAATTTGTCCTTTTATTTTAAAATAATTAGAAAAAATTAAACGTAAGAGCATTTTTAAATATGGTTTTCAAGTATATTTCTACTCCTAATGGACCAATTTTCCTAATTTTCAGAAACCATTTTTCTTATTTTATTTAAATGATATATACCGAAATTTGTTGTGAGGGAACAAATATTGGTGTCTCTAGAACGATTTTTAAATTTTGGATTTCAGGTAAACCCGCCTTTTAATGGCCCAATTTCCCCGATTTTCAGGAATTATTTTGCTTATTTTATTTATATACGGAGTTTCGTTCCCCAAAAGAAAATATTGTTGCCGTTAGAGCAATTTTTAAATTTTAGGTATCAGGTAAACCCTTACTCTTAATAATCTGATTTCACTGATTTTCAGAAACGGTTTTTATTATTTTGTTTAATGATATATGCTGAGTTTTGTTGTGAAAAAACAAATATTGATGGTGATAGAGCAATTTTTATAACCCGCAGTCCTAATGGGTCAATTTTCCTGATTTTTAGAAAATATATTTTTATGTCATTTAAATGGTACATATGGAGTTTCGTTGCGAAAAAACAAATATAATGCTGCAAGAGCGATTTTTAATTTTTGGGTTCCAGGTAACCCTCGCCCTCCTAATGGTTCGATTTCACATGATTTTGAAAAGTTATTTCTTTTATTATATTTCAGTGATATATACGGAGTTTCCTTTGAAAACATTTAAAATTGTGACCACTAGAGCTTTAACCTCCACTCGTTTTTCAGGTATATCCCCAACCTAATGGGGCGATTGCCATGATTTTCGAAACATACTTTTATCAATTTATTTTAAAGAATTATACTGAGTTTCATTGAGAAAAAACAAAAATTGTAACGATACCAGTTTTTTTTTAAATCGCTGTAGATTAACCCTCACCCTCAATTTTGCTATTTAACGAACTCCATGAATCCTTTGTTAATTGATGGTTATAGGGCTAGTATCGTTGAGAAAAAACAAAATTGCGACTGGTAGAGCGTTAACGGAAACACACACACACACACACACACACACACACAGAGGAACGATAGAGTTTTGATGAAATATTTAAAACATCGCTTCATGGGTATAACCGCAAAAGCTTCATTCTTTGAGAATTCGCTGACATGCAAAGACACAATAGCTCAATCGCTACCCGGTGAAGGACATGATATATAGCCCGAAATGTTACAGGTGTGAACTTTTGGGTTCGCTATTATCATCTCATGAGAAACCTTTAGAAGCAGGTTTTTTGTTTTGTTTGTTTGTTGTTTTTTTAAATCTGACTGGTGGTTAGGATTTCCCCAACTCATTTAGCAAATCGCGTAAACACTAGGAAAAAGTTAATTGGCAATAGACTGCCAAATAAGCAGGACCTATCATGTGTCACATCTTGAATGACGTGGTATTAGGAATTATTAACACTTACCTTTGATTACCCAGAATAATGTAATGCATTGCAAAATGTAATCTAGTGAAACACAAGGGCTGTAATTTGACGAAAATGTCATCTCACCAGCATAACTGCGCGAGTAGATAGCTTTGTTCTCCTACTATAGATATCATAGAATTATATATTTTAGGAAAAGAAAACAAGGTTCGTAACAGTGTTCCAATGCCTGCTTTTGAAGTCTAATATCATCCAATTATTTATATATTTTATATTTTACCATTTAACTGTCTTCGGATTTCTTTTTAGCTGTATAATATAATGCAGTATTTGATTATTCTTAGAAAGTTGATTACAGAACTTTGTATGAATTTATTTTTCGCAACCATAAATGTAAGCGGATATCATCATTATTTTGTAGATTTTAGCTCTGGTGAACTTTGTTGTTTTATTTTTCAAAATTATATGTGTGCATTGAAAATATTCTAACTTTCTAAAAACATCTAGTATAAACATATGAAATAATGTAGGGTCGTATAATTTGAAAGAATTAACAATAAACAAAGTGTGTACAAAAGGTAAAGACGCATAACAAAACGTTTGGATTGTGGATTGGGCATCTAAAAGAAATATATTAGATGTTAGATGTTAGAACATTACCTAAATCAATTTTTGTACGGATTCTCCTCTCAAATACATAAGCGAAATGTAAGCGGGAAGATCTGAAAGGATCAAATCCACATTCAAAAGGAGAATTTTTGGAAAATATTATAAGATTGTTTACTTAATATGTAATTTTAATATGAATTTAATTCAAGGTGCAGCAGAAAGTAGAAGACACAGTATTCATGATGGCTAAGAAATAAAACTTGGAAATAAGAGTGCAGAAATGTCATGATATAGATACTTAAGTTTACGTAATATGTGCAATACATATTATATTTTTAAAGGTTAAATTTGTGCATTGCAGAAGTTCGACATAGTTAATAAATTAACAGATTTCGTGTCATTGTATTTACGTACTGGTCAAAATACTAATTGTCATTACCCGTAACTGACAAATATTTCCTTCAGTCAAGATGTGGTAAGGATTAAGTTACCGCTCTGAAAGCACTGGAATAGGGATTAGCGTTAATCATATTATAGGTCCGCTTGCCGCTGGGGCAGTCAACAAACCACAGGTTAAAATTAACTTAATCAGGTTGAAAGCCTAATCTGTTGTTCCATTAAATGTACAAATACACAGTGGGCCGTGAAAATATTGCAATTAGTGGATTTCACCGGATATATCTGCTTAATGCACTGACTTTAGGTTTGTGCTAAATATAAAATTATCTTCTTTATTATTGCTGTTGCGAAAATGTAATAAAATTACCCTGAACATAGGATTCAGTCAGGGATACCTACTTTTCCGATTATACTTAATATATTTACCATCCTGTTTAGAAAATGGCAGAAAGATTTAAGTATTATAAAAAGTGTTTATATATATATTGTTAACAGATTACGAAACATTATTAGCCTTTTTAGCCTTTTTCGCAAATTTAGGGTGTCAGATCTAGACTACAACTACAGGCACATTATTTGCACTGTTTTTTACATTATTCCTTAATGTTTCTAATCAAAATGTAAACAAACAAGTTTACTAGATAAGAGAGGGAAGTAAAGTAGTATATTCATTTAAGTTACAAAGAAATATTACGATTTGAATCATTCTGTTAAGTTTTAATTTAATCAAATGACAGTTAAAAAAAAAACATCACGAGCTGTACCATAAAAACTGGCGTATCCATTATGCAATGTGTACTATTTACAAATATTAGCATTCAATATAGGAATTGCATGTAAATAGAGACTTAAAAGTATTTTGTTGAAAATTATTGTTCATTTTTAAACGCAGACTTCAATTCCTTTATACATGTTATCGAAACAAGTTTCTTTGAAATTCAATTTGTTTGTTGAATGCAGTTCATCTATTGTTGGAGGGACAATATTGTGCTTATTAGCGTTTTGTCATATAATTCTTCCAAGATTGCTATTGTAGTACTGCAGTGTGTGCAGTGGCACCATCTCGTTGGAAATATCTATAGTTCTGGGACGTCTATTTGGAATTCGTTTTGAATTTCTTCTTTGTGCATCTTAGCACTGATAGTTTGGAATTAAAATACTGGTCCCATGGTGCTTTTTCGTAACAGGGCAGCTCATGCTCCAATTTTCAGTGGATGAAAATTTATCAAATAATCATAAATCATAATCATAATCATAAATTTATCAAATTTATGCGCATTTCATATCAGGAAATATTGATTATTCACATATCTAGAGAGATGAAATGAAACTTCATCTGTATAAAGGTCCCATTTGTTATGTGTTGTTGAAGCTCGTGGACTACGATTACTTTGTATTGGAACATTCCTAATTTCTTCTTGGGAATTGTGAGAGTACTTACGTACGTAGTTTCTTGACTTACTACAACTGCACTACATTCTTTCTCAAGCATCTTCAACAGCACTATCTATCACCTTTGTTGACCGCCTGACACTTCTCTATATTTACATCCGGTTACTCCGGATGTGTATCTGCCAGTTTAATGCCATCTATTGAAAATATTCCGTAATGACGTAATCAGGAAAACGTAAAGCACAGTCTGTTACTCTATTCCAAATTCCCCCTTCGTTCTTCATACTTGGAAACGACGAGCAAAATATTATTCAAATAATGTTGTGTTATAGAGTAGCGTGAGTCCGGTAGCTCTAGTCTTAATTTCTGCTCGATCCACACATATACATTTATTTTGATACCTGTGTGAAAATAAGCTTCGATAATGTATGCTTTTTATTCAATAGAAAAGGACATGCTAAACTCACGCTCTTAACACTGTATACTAAGTGCTATAGGGTCTGAGATTGCCGATAAATTCATGGTGAGTAAATTTATCTGGAAGGATCAGACCCTCGAGTATATTTATGAGGACTGTTTTACGAATAACATAACCATTTAAATATAATTCCCGTAAAATTGGCTCATAATATTGTAATAATTGTATATTTATATAATGAATACTTAAACTTTTCAAGCCATCTAGCAACAGACGAATGTTCCATTGTCAGTAATGTGAATGGAAGAGAGTCAAATACTGTTTTGGGACTATTTCATGAACAGAATAAGCATGAAAGTTATACATTTGAAATTCACGCACGGATTATTAACAGGTGTATAAAGTGTTATATTTATTTATGAATACATATTCAGAAACCGTGAGAATGAAATAGACGATGTGCGAATATTGCAGTCGCTACCGTTCGCTTTACTAACACCAACTGAGAAAAACAAAACAGAGAAAACATTTTACCATTATAAACATGTTTATTAAGGCTTATGGTTGCTTAGACAGATATTGTTACATAATTTACAAAATGATTTCAGACTGTTTGGCTGAATACGTAAAAACAATTGCTTGAGTTAATAAACATTAAGTTAGTTAAATTGACAATTACTGAAAGGACAGAAAAGTGATCACGAATTATTTTCTGAGAAATTGTATAATAGAGGTGTAGAGTTGGCTACACTGACCACAAGACAAAGCATGTCGTATGGTAAAACGGACTTGATAAATTTTTTTCGCTGATTTCACTGCAATTTCCGGCTGTGATTGGTCAAAATTCAAAATTTTGTTTCGTTTCATTAGTCTTTTTTAAGATCACGTCACATAAATGAAACAATCATTGTAAAACAACTTCGAGTTCACGTGCAGCCTTGAGTCTGTATGTAGGAGGGGGGTGGCAGTACATACTAAAACGCAGATACTTAGCAAAAATAAATTAGTGCATATTAAAGGGGTCAAGAACCATCCAGCAGAAACATTGCAACATATTTGCTGTTGTGTGCGTCTAATAATGTGTGTTAAAACCCGCACGAGAAAAGTTTTCCATCCACACTTTACAGTGGTTTTGTTAAGAGGTAGCAACCAGTGAACCGTGATTTAGAATCACTGGAGTGCAATTCCGGTCCCCATATTCACATGATCTGACATCCAACTTCTCCACCATTGAAAAAGAAATTGGTTGTCAGAGCTCAAGAGCAAACCATGAATGGCTTTGCACCCAACAGGGAATCACTAAGCGTGCACGTGCAAGTGACATATACTTGAATTTCTAGTATATTGTTAAAAAGGTTTCTGCCCAATTTCTTGTGCATATCTGGTATAACTTAAACGATAAACATATTTGAAAACATCAAATTGAAAATAAAATGAGGAGAGACCTAAAACAAAATAGTTAGAAACAGGTGTTGATTTCAGCTAATGTACAGGTAATATTTGTAAACAGTAACCGTTTCGGCAATTATTCACAACTATTCGTGGTGTAATTTCAATTGATTGTTAATATTGAATTACGAATCTTAAATTTAAAACAAGTTTATCAGGTTATAATATTTTAATTATGCATCGTTACAAACTGTATATTGTTGATTAATATACTTTTTGGTTTTTGCATGCAAAAGCTTATTAATTAATGAAATTCTAATTTTATGTTAGATTTGTATTAGGAAATGATTCCATGATAAAATGGAATTAAGTTTAGAAAATCAAATGTATGTTACTTAGTGAGTTTAGTTAACATAAAAATACACAGGTTCGGAAAAGTATGGGAGAGATATTTCACAAACATAATAATAAAGTTGCATTATATTTGCACTCCGTGAGGTGCAATTAGGCACAGACGCTTTTCAGCTAGAGTAGGGAAAGTGTAGTTAGTACGCTGCAAAGCTGAAATATGTTTAAATAAGCAGAAAGGGATTCAACAATATTGTACATTGTAACACGTCAAGAATTCACATATACCACTGAACTTGAAGTGGTGGCTAAACCTCTGCCTTATGGGGTTCCAATAGGAGATTGATGAACCGAAGACAGAGTTTATCAAGAATCGTACATGTTACACATGGGGTATTATAATTATACTGTTATTATTTTATTTTGTACTGTTTCAGGAATTGAAATAATTATGTTTAATTTAAAATTAAGTAACACAAATGCTATTCCTTGGGGCTACGCCTAAAAATGGTTAGGTTGTTGATTTGTTTTATTTACGGACGCTCTTTAACATCTCAAGTCATCAGCGTCCCATTTAATTCAGGGCGTGAAACGGCCGACAAATTTTGCTCAGAAGCCTCTTCTTTCAGGCTTGAGGCTCTTGTACTTGCCGAAAATCTACGACATTAAAGCCACACTTTACTGCCTTCTGAAGAAAGTATTTTGGACTTCATACTTATAATTTTTACGTTCGAAAAAATCCATCGATCTTGTCGAGATTGAACACGCGTTTTGGATTTAGGAGGCAAAAAGGCTTGAGAGAGAAAATGCCTCTTGATTTTTTCTTAACTAGTTGTAAGAGAATCATTTAAACAGTAAAATAAAAGAGCAAGTTACACATTTTTTAAAAAAATATTTGCTTTCCAGGTGGGTATAAGCTTGCTCCAGTGAGCCTCGAATTTTGTCATTAGGCTGATGTAGAAAACATCGTCCTTTGTCAAAAATTTCTGTCCACCGACCCAGAAGTTTAATTTTGGTTACATGAAGAAATTACTAGGAGCTAAATTCGAGAAAATATGTGGATTTGAAACTCGATTAGTGCACATTACCGTTGGCACTGATGATGTGTGGAACGGAAAGCATTGTATTGTGGTGAAAAAGCGAATTTTTGTTCTCAATCCTCGTCAGTTCTATGTATTAGTCTTATGTTATTGTTTTACCCTTTTCTAAGTAGTCTATCATGTTATTCCTTGAGAACGTTTACCTCAAAAACTATCCTCCGGCCGACAAATGATCTTCGACTCTTTTGGCCCACTTTTACTTTTACAGTCATCCACTGTTTTGATTCCCACTTCGACTGTATGTAATGACGGGTTCAAGTTTTGTCCTTGGTCACGAATAAATGCCAAAAGTTTCTACAGATTCTATAAATTCATTGATATATAGGTTTAAAGGAAACTGCTATACCTTTAAATATATTGCTTTACGGGGGAAACAATTTTGTTTAAATAATACGTTTCACTTCATTTGTCTTTCTGTTTACAATACGGAAATTAAATTCATCTAAAATGTTCATAATTATTTTTATATATCATAACTATAAACGGTCTTTATTGTAGACAAAATCATTAATAAAATGCTACTTAAGATATTAGTTGCAAAAAATTACCCTGGTCAGTTTCGTGTGCCTTTTCCCTCGCCATTCCCCCATCTTTTCTACCAGGCCACGTCAGGAGGACTCGTCGACTAACACTTTTTCGCCATTGGTTCTTCAGTCTATCGAAAGTTCTAGAAAGCAGTGACTTTATCGTCCTAATTAGAGTATTATATCTTCCTTTTACTGAATGTTAAGTCGATTTAAGTAAGGATATTTCAGAAATATTATTGTTGGCATATATTTTAGAAGGGATTAGTATTATTAAAGTCTACATAGCTAATATTAGCTAATTGATTCAATTTTCAGTAATTCGTAAAGTGTTTACTTAATTTTATTGTAACGTAATATTTCTTGTGGATTTTTAGATATTAAACAGTCAAATAGTTTCCGGACAAAACTGCAAACTACTCCCCTTCTTTCTGCATTATGTTGTTCTTTTCCCCTTGTGAATTGCAATTTTTTTTTTCATTTCCATACTGAATGTCCTTAACCTTTATATTCATATATTTAACCCCTGAACATACAATACAAAATAAAAATTATTCTATAACCTTTGGGTGGTATTTCATACGGGTACCGTTATATGTAAGCTCAAGTGTTCAGTAGAACTGAAGAGGCACTGATATTTTTAGTACAGCGCACTTAACAATGATTGGGAATCCGTTAAAAAAGCGATTGACCGGGACCACATCTGGATTTATTAGCGTTAATTGCCTCTTCCCATCACAGAGGTAAACATCATCAAATTATTCAATGCTCTCGGTTTTTGCACTAATTAATCCGGCGCTGATAACAGGCACAACGTTGGTATTACTACCGAACCAAATGGATGTCCGGTAGTATACTGGTTTCCCTATAGGTCATCATTCATATATCTAATTTGGGTCACTGCCAATTGGCTCAATGCTTGCGCAGCACTAATAGATCGCGAAAGCGTTAGGGAGCGTATTTTGGACAGTTGGTTTTTTAATAGTAAAATATATTTAATTCAATTCTAAACAAAGTGATAAAATGCACTGTGTTACGACATAAGATTAACTTAATATTTTACGAAGTTCTACCAATACCTAGAGCGAATATGTGAATGGAAGATATAGGTCAGTATTGCCAAATTCGGAGCTGCCAAAATTTCACTACAGTTATGATTACAGCATAATTTTAAAGCATTTAGTTCCTTACATGGCCAAATCTATTTTACATTTAAGTTACAAACGTCAGCGTTTCTCCAAATGGATGGAAAAAATGCAGGACTAAGGCCTATTAATGTAAAATTCATGGAAACTTTAGAACCATAGTCAGGTAGAAAAAATACGAAGTGAGCCAGAACTCGAAACACGAATTTTTTCCCCATGCATACTGAACACCTCGAAGATATTTGATCCTTAAGTGATTTTTAGTAGTGTTTAACGCCCGTTTTACTACTGAGGCACCACAGTCAGTGGACACTGATGATACATGAGATGAAATGATAAATTGGGAAAGGATTTATTTTTAAGGAAGGAAACGTTCTAGGCCTACGTTCAAACTATCTTGGCCACCCGTGGCGGTCTTAAGAGATTAGCCAAGTTGGTTTTCGAAGGACTCTACCTTCTCTACATTCAAGACGTATTAGAGGTTATTGATAAAACAATGGTTTGTTAATAAATTAATGTAGGTTTTTATTTTATTTTTATCATAACCTGGTCCTCTGATATTCCAGTATGTAGCTGTCGATGAACCGGGGGCTAGGGACCTGAGATAAATAGGATGTTAGGATTGAGGTATTAAGAATTAAAATAATGTAATATATTTATAATGTCATAAAGATGTTACTAATTATATATTTGTTTATTAAATTTTTACTGGAGTTAGTGCTTATAGAATTAATGAAGGTACTAATCCTATTTGTTATATTTTAATTGTTTTTGTGTTTCTTTTGTTATACATATTTTGTATGTTGGTGTATGAGAAATATTCATTTACTCATATATTAGTAAAGTCGAAATTTGAGGATATGTCTATGAAAGTTGCCTGAAAAATATCGTCACATTTTAATAGATTCGTTTTTAAAATATTTGACTCTAGATGTTTATTACTAAAGCTTTTTATATCTCTTATTATTTTAAACTGTGTATTTCCTAGCTTTAAAAGTTAATTTGCGGTATATGTAGCTGACAGAGCTATAACACTTTGTATTCATTTACGTTACAAACAATAAATATCGGATAACTTTCAGAGATTTTCTCAATATAAAGAAACATTAAATCTCGCAAAATGGCTTAAACCATTAATACATTTTACGTTTCACTTGTTACACTCCTAAAACATTATCAAAATCTTTTATTGAGCAAAGCCTGGACATATTAGAGAATTGTGAGAGAAATGAAAAGTTTTCCTTATCTCAGACAAGTATAAGTAATGGACATTTCTCCACTTATATTTTTCTCTCTTCTTTGCTTCTTTCTCTCGGTTGTGGGTTGCCGCCATTGCTTTTCTAAGAAGACTGCACTGAAATATTATGTGGGTTTGCAAGCATGAGATGCTATTTTCAACTTTGATTACTTCTAACTTGCCAGCATCCTGAAGCGGATTCTGTTATTCCCAATGCGGAAGGCAAAGTCTAATGAAATCCTCAATACGGGTTTCCAAGTTAGGGGACGACCTCTTAATCCAGTAGTAGCAAACGCTTGCCATCAACTAAAACGCAAGAGATTACACATCCCTGGTGTTTTCCTGAAGACAGACTTGAGAAGTGGAGCCCTTCACGGAATTTGGTGTAATCACAGACCCAAGCTGATGAGAGAGAAATTCCTTTTATCTGTCTTCCGATTCACGGCCGATAATTGAGTTGCCCCGACAGCGCTCCCACCGCGCATTTTAAACAGCCTGCTCTACCCAAGTTCTGTGATTAATGAAGATGAATGGAGAAGATGAGGGTGACAGTGCAATAATGGAAGCACGTGATAGGATCCCTCTTGTCTATCACTTTACTGAGAGCCTACCAGACGTTAAGTATTCTTGACAGGGTTCATGCAACCAGTGAACCCGCTATAATAGCATGTGACATAAAAGAGAAAAAGATTCATCGTTAAACCAATCTTCACCACTCTGTGATACTCAAAAATAACAAACTAAAACAAACCAGGCGACTCATAGCTGCTATTGACTGAAATACAGTGAAACCCCTCTAACCCGGACAGGTATGGTTCAATAAAAATTCTCTAATTTAACAAGGTGACCATGGTAGAGGGAAGTAGGTTTTCATAGTGTGTACATAATTGAAAGAAAATGGTATATGCATTACACATTAATGCTCAATAAAATTAAAATTGAAATTGTACATAGAACAAGAGTAAGTTTTGCATTTCATATCTCAACAGCAACTGAGAATCACTCTGCTTATTTTAAGCATGCGATTGTTTCCTTCATTAAGTTTATAGTGGTGTACTGTATATTTTCTGCGGAATACATAACAATTTTGCATTTTGAAATGTTCAAAAAATCCTTTCCATACCACAGTGCATAATTGACCCATTGCAAAGCTAGAGCTAAATTTCAATCAAGCTCAAATAAGTAGTAGAAAGCCAGTTAGGAAAAACCCCATCCTTTTGATGTTGCACTACTACGTACTTGATAATGATCCATTTAAAACTTAAGAGACAAATGCCAATCAAACTTAAAAATGTTAGCAGAAATACACAACAGAAAGAGAATTTATCCTAGTTATGGGTTTAAGAGGTCCAGCTTTCAGAATTCGGGGATGTCTAACGTAAAAGATAGAGGATATAATGCATGAAAATTCTTTGTTTTCAAGAAAAGATGTACAGTATAATAGGTATCTAACATTCGGGGATGACCAAATGCAGAGGTTTTACTGCACATCCCTTCAATACAGGTTCTTAAAATACCCGGGATAGCTTCAGAAATGAGTTATACATAATTATATACTAGATAATTTAAACCGTTCGTATAAAAATATGGCCACATGTGTCCGGATTACATTAAATCTTTCGACAAAGAAGAGGTTCTAAAATTAAGTACTAGAAGCGATCAAAACTTATGTGAACGCTCTAATATTAAAATTAAAAATCACTATTACAACAAAACAATGAGTTGGTTAAGGATGTTCGCTCTCTCGTGTTGCCTTATTTATTTAATGACAATACAATCAGAATATGGAAATTGTAAAATAATGACTTGGCATAAACTCTTTTATATGCTGGTGACGATGACCTAGTCTCTAGTAGGAAATCATATATACAAGGCAGTTTTACGTCTTAAAAAATAAAATTTAAGAATTTGTGTTTGATGTTTCTTTAGAAGAACTGTTAGTTTTCTGTGCGAAATATTCAGTAAAAAGTAAACTAGTACACACTGGCAAATTTAAAGAACTGGATAATACTTTCAGCTATTTAGAATATTAAATAAGAATTAATTTTAATTCTTCTTATTCAACCTATAGGCTCTCAAGCCCTCCATTTGATGTGTTCTTTGTTTTGTGGTTCCGATGTTTCTTTTACCAATAGGTGCTTGTTTAGTAACAGTTTTGAATAGACTATTTGCTTTATACGTTATAGTTAAACCGATATTTATGAAGTACATTTAATAAACTACTTCTAAATTGTTTCTAATGTGGTCCAATCTGGTAATTCCAACCACGATTCCCATTTTTTCCTTCATGGTACAAATTTAATTCGCTTTAAACTGTGTATATTTTATAATTGTTATGGAGTTTTATTGAATATAGCAATTTCATGGTTGACATTCCAAAAATTTTTAAATTGTTTACTTTTCAATGATATGATCTTATACTAAAATATTTGATCTTTCCTTTTTCCAACAAATACTATTACTTCGGATGTCTGTTTTTAAGTTAGTTAATTTATTCAAATAATCTTTTTTTCAAATATTTTATCCACTAGATAAAAACACTTTTTCATGAGTAAATATAAGATGTTTTTAAATAAATTTCTATTCTTAAAATGTTTCGAATGTAAAATTTATCATCTGTAGTTTTATATTTTCCAAAGCTTTCTAAATATAAAAGAAAACTGTAGGCGACGAATTTCAGCCCTATCTTACTCCTAAATTTATTAATATAATTTTAATTATGATCTATATGTAAAACAATAAATGTTTCAAATCATGTGTGACATAATTACAAGAACCCTTAAAGAAAGACCCGTAAATATATGCAACTGAAGTAATGGTAGTGCCTATATTGCTATTTGGAAGTTAAGGCTGGACATTAACAAAAATTGTTAAAGAATATAGGTTGCCAAAATGAACCTCTCGAGATCTGTGGCAGGATATAGTCCTGTCAGATAAAAAAGAAATGCCTATATAAAGCAAGACTATGTATGTAGCCAAAATGAAAAAGATAAAATAATAAGTATTCGGAAAATAAAATAATACAGAAAGAAATGGATATAACAGATATAGAGGCACACACGCAAAAATTTTTTGCAAATACTAGACAAATCTGCTTCGGATTAGCCTCGACTGCAAAAGAGATCTATTACCATTTAATGAAATGTTCAAAATAAGAACTGATAAGAGTTATGTTTTGCATTCTTACTAAACATTTATAAAATGTCTTTTTTTAAGGATGTAACGATGTTTCATGTTGAATGTCATTGGCCAAACTTAAAAAATCAAGCAAGTAGAGTATTTAAAAGCTAAAAGGTATTCCTTGAACATATTAATTAATTTTTTTAAGTAAAAGTCATTCATGCTCGTCGCTTTTGTTTCTCCTGAAGACCCCTAGGAGTCAATTTCGATAGTGAAAAATCACCCAATGCAAAGAGTATACTTTTGCTTAAACAATTACTATATCGTAACCAAAGAAAACTCTATAGAGAAACTGTAATTCAATAGCCCAACATAAAACATATACTTTTTTGTTGGAAACCGTATTATTTTCGAGGGGTTGCTGTGAAGCTGTTATCCTCCTGTCTGTTAGTGTGCTGGTCTTGTCGACTAGTAAAGAATAGATTCCCCTGCAGAGGAAAGATACGCTACCCGCACAACTTAACTGCCGCCTCTTAAGGATATCCGTTTTATTGTCCACGCGCACGCCTGAAGTTGCAAAGTTGGCTCGCTCGAGTTTTGTGTGTGGAATATCGATTGTTGTACAACAACTCTAATTTCTTAAGCGGAGCATCTCCCAGATCTTTCCTCCATTCTCTCCAGAGCTATTAAATACAGTTTCCTTAACCCTATACTTAAGTTAAACATTATTCCACTTTATAACTTTGGTTATTGTATTCAGCTTATGCTTGGAATGTTTAATAAAGAACAAATATAATTTATTTTACAACATATGTTTACTCATCCTCCTAATGTTGATGATCTTTCTCAAAATAATCCCGTATAATGCTATACACCTGTCGATCTTCAAAGATATTCTGCAAGCTATTTTCACAATTGCTGCAGAATCGCCTGCGCAGCCTTCATCACTGCTTCTGACGTTGACTAAAAGGAGAAAGACAAACATACACAGGGCTAAATCTGGACTATAGGGCGGATGAGTGCCACGCTTCACATTGATGTTTATGAGATATTCAGCAACAATATTTGCAATGTGTGACCATGTATTATCGTGGTACAGCATCCAGCTTGTTGTGAGTGCGGGTACAACATGCTAGTAAATAATTCCTTTAATATTTAAATATAAGATGACCATAACGTTCTCAGAGGAAGCAACTAATATTTGCTTTTTTTATGGGGGTGACCATATAGAGCTTTTCTGTTTGTTCTCAGCACCGAAATGATATAAGTCGATTCGCAGCGATTACCTGTGAAAGAAACCCCATCTTTTCTTGTAACATCATCTTCAAATGCATGCAAATCTGCACGCGAACGTTCTTTTGTTCGGGAATCAGTAATCTCGGAACCCACCGTGCACAAACACGTCTCATGTGCAACGTTTTAGTTACCAACGTGTGGGTGGCACCCAATGAAATTTTCAGAATTTTTGGAAGTGTTCTTAATATCTGACAATCCTCTCTTACAATGACAGCATCAGTGTTAATGTCTTCTTCCGTTGGAACACGAACTGGAGTGCCGAGTTCACCTTCCTTTGAAATGTATTGCCTCTCCTTTTTAAACATTTTATAATCTTCGAGCTGTACTATACAGGTCGCAACCAAAGACTGGTTGAGACGAAAGCAGAATTTCGTCGCGTGTTCCATTTTGGTGTGGGCGGAACTGAAAATGTATCAACTTGCACACCTCTCACAGGCGATACCCGGAAGGGAGGACGACAATAAATACTGCAAAGCACAAGAAATTATGCCTTTAAAATTATGGTCATTCTTATTCGCATAACCGTCGTAATTTTATAAAAATTATATTGTGCATATTTCTCTAAATCGCATATTAAAATGTGTATGGTAACATTACGGATTTCAGTAAACTATTATAAGGTGCTTTACTTTAAATAACTATTTTTTTTTCTTTCGTTCATTTTTTCAACTTTGTAATTTTCCATTAATTATTTTGTTTATTTTTAAACAAATTTAACAAAGTTTTCAAGGAGTAGTTACCACAGAAATAAAATTTTATATAAAAAAGAAAACGTGACAATTAATTCTATTATCGTCTACTAGAGCTAACGATAAACGTAGAAATAAAATTGATAGAACCCTTTTGTATTAATTCAGAAACTGCGACAAAACTATACATTAGCCCGTTTCTTTTTTTAATATATATATATAACCCTGCAAACAGGATTGGAGGAAATCTAATGCATTACTTTGTAGGTGTGTCATCTAAGAATGATAAACAAAAGGTATGCATTTTTTTCTCTCTTGAGCCGTTTCAGAAAAAAAATCATTGTTTCAAATTTTTAATATCAGTTTTCATTAAACTTTTTTAAACATTCTAGAATACATTATACACCCAGGAGCGCCAGCAAGAAATTCAAGAGTTGACATATTTTCCTTTTTAGTAAGAATTAACACCATTTATAGCTTTTACTAACTCTACTACTGCATTATTAATTTGCTTCTGTATTGTAAAATTACTTTCAATTGGGTGTTTCTGAGTGTTGGCATTTTGAGTGTATCATACGCTTCAAAGCGTATGTTGTTTAGGTACACAATTTTCGTGCTAAACATCAACAGAATACAAGCTGAGTTTTTTGGAAAGCTGTATTCAATTCTTCTTATTAAGAAAGAAATTATTTCTATTTTTAAATTTTAGCTAACCTTATTTGCTTTTATTTTGTAATTATTTTAGTAAACTAGAAAAAACTATGAATATTTAACCTTTTTGCTGCTTTAAGTGTACTTTTCCCATAAACTATTAATCTCAGCATCCTTAGATTTTAAAACCCATTGGGAAACACAGTACTTAATATTGCTGGTGAAATAATATATAATTTAAAGCAAAAGTATTTGCATATAGTATCAATATTTTGTGCAAATTTCAAACCATATATTTTAATTTTTTTCTAAACTCTCGCACATCCATAGCGCTATCTTGAATAGTTTTTAAGAGAAGTTAAAAATATGCAAGTCCTGGCAAGTGACACAAAAGATAAGAGCATGTATTGTGCAATATAGTGGTGACCATATTTAAATTGACATGTTAATAATTTAAATTCTCTAAATAAACAAAAATATTTATGGATGTAAACTGTAAACTATATAGATTCATATTATGCATAAAAACAAAAATTAGTTTTTGAACCAAAATCTAAAAAAGAAGAAAGTATGATAATCAGGTCGCCACATTAATATAAATTTAAATGACGCAAACATACAAAAACTATATTTGGGCAAACTATGTAGTTTGATATTATGCATAACGCCAAAAATCGATTTTTGACCCAAAATCTCTACCAAGGAATATGACGGAACTGCACGAAAAAAGGTATTAATTATCCACTCATAAAGCTGACGATACCATGCGATGCGACAATTAGTTTTCACTTAGTCTGAACGTGATTCTTTTTAATGGTTACAAATAATGAAAACAGCATTCCTTTAAACATTGGATCGCATTGTTGGGTCGACAAAGGTAATTTATACATTTAATTTTAGCATTTGACTTGATTGCACTTCAGTCGCATGAGTAATGCTGTATTCTGTATTATTTCAACACTCAGAACTCCCGCCGTGGAAGCTTGCGCACATATCCTGATATTGTCTTGCAAGGGACTTTAGAAATTTCATTAAAAAGCTAAAGTTCACCCTGCTATAGAGGCGGAGGATAAGAATAAATTGAATGTTAAGAAGTCTTCAGCGACAAAGTGTGGTCTGCCAACAGAAGTGATTCGGGGAGGAATCTCTTCATGAATACTAGCAACACATATTTCGTCTTCATCTTCTGTCAATAGGGACAGTTAACATGATATTCGTGATTTAGTAAATGCTGTTACTTTATAGAAGGACAAATATAATTTGCTAAGAAGCCCTGGGAGCTGGGAAAAACATAACGTCTTTATGAATGATGTTGATGGAGAAATGAAACATTTAGGCGGCGTTGACTAAATGAACATCCATTTTTGTCTTACACCCCAATAATTAAGTCTTCATTGCAAATTATTTAACGCAACAGTTCACAGGGTTTTACAAAGTATATGTACCACGGGAGAAGACATTAAGACTGGAATATTCAGTACCCAACATTTATAAGTTGGAGCGTATATGATAACTTTTATTTAAAAACTGAAATCTTTATTATTTTAACTAGGCACTGTCTGTGATTAAATAACCGATTAATTAATTCTCCAAAATAACGTGCGTTCTCATACATTTCCTCAGACAAGGGAAAAACTCAAGAAAATTCACTGGACTCTTTAGAGTCCAAACATTTTGCCTTGCGTTTGTCATCATATGTTTGGACTGTTGAAAGAAGCATTGAGAGCTCGAAGATCCGACAGCGACGAATATGTGGAACCGTTCGCGTGCAATTACCTGGAAACGCAACCCTGTTCTGTCGTCGATATTCGGATTAAAAAACTTTCTGCCCTATGGGGAAAAATGTAGAAAAATAAGGAATATCTCATTTTATTTTATTTTGTTTTAGTAATTCACAAAAAATAACACTGCTCTGTACTTGGTTTTATCCTGGCATTATGAATATGTGCAAAACTGTGAACTAGAAAGGTTAAATAGCTTACTTTGTCATGTATTACAAACGTAACGTAAACATTTCAGACATAGCATTAGAAAATTTTGAGAAACATTTTAATAAAGGAGAGGGTGTATTTAAACGAGAAATGACATAGAGGCTAAATTTTTTATTGCATTATCCTTCTCTCTTTAATTTTTTCATTGGAATCATTGGAAATTTTGATTATATGTTTTACTTCCGGCATACTCTTCCATAAATATTAAAAAAGTATTATTATTATTGTTGTTGTTATTATACATTTTATTTTACATGTTTTAGTGTACATGTTTGTTAAACAGAAACAGAATATTTGCATAAAGAAATAAAGTTAGATTGTGAATAAATTTACTCATGTCTTATTTTAGAACACTCATTAGTGATACATAGCTTATTAATAAATATAATTTTTAATTTTGGAAAACTCAGCTATCTAATCGCCTGAATTGTTCTCAATAGTACTTTGCTGGTTCACCATGTGCCTGAATCACTACCCGGCATCGTTTAGGCATTGAGAAAAACAAATTGTTAATGTATTTCTGAGACAGTTCATCAAACCACACGCACACAATTGTCCCCTGGAGTTCTATGCTATTTCTTGCCTTGTTTCTATTAATAGTAAATAAATCCACACGAAGTGTTTATTTGAACAGTATTTCATAAGAAAAGTATTGAACTCAAGGTATATGGTTATAAACATATTTAGATGATTTGAAGACTTAATGGGTTTGATAAGCTTAATATTTCCGAAATAGGGATAGTTTTACGTTAAAATTGCAGTCTCACGTCTATCCATCTTCCGGTGTATTCACTTAAGCTCTTGCGTTTAATCGTCTACCACTTAAGTAATCGATATCAACCCCGTCTCGGATGGAAATCGCAGCCAGCGAGAGTTAGGGAAGTTCGGAGGGGGGAAAGGACGTACAAAATACGTCTTAATGGGGCGGGCGAGGGGATAACCCCGCAAGCGAGGGCGTATCATCGCCCTTTCACTGTGTACACACTTAAGAAAAGGTTCGGTAAAGCGGCGGGAAGACGCAACGTCGGATTGCCAACTTCTCTTTACCTTCTGCCATATCTGGGAAAAGGAAAATATAAAGTAATTTTGTAATGACAACCTGTAGGTTTCATATATTCTTTCATATGGAACGGGTCTAAGACAGTATTTTTGGGTAAAAGTGGGGTGATTTTATGCTGCTAAGTTAACAACGATTATTAGTGAAATAACGGTCTCTATCCAACTCAATAATGGCAAATATCTTGTGATATCATTGCATCCATTATTCTCTTTGTTAAACTCTCTTTAGTTTTTGATAGTTCTAGAATCCTGGAATTTCAATTTTAACTTCCAAAACGTTTTTCGAAGGCTGTTACTGATTCTTTCCATAACAGTGTTCATATATACAGTGGAGACACTTTAGAGAATTTTGGCAAACATTACATTAAGCTCTTGATTTTAATTGGAATGCATTCTTTTATTGAAGTCAAAATTTTTGGAAAACTAGACAAACATATTTCAATGTTCAATGTTGATTCTTACTGGGATTTAATCAAACACTGGAGATATTCTGGTGTTATCATTGCAAACCACGACTGGATGATGCCCTCTAGCAGCTCCCTCTTGTTACTGGTATTCCGACATGACACCAAAACTTTCAGCTTTGACCAATCATAAGTTTTCAATTGGTTCAGATCATGACTGTTCCCTGGCCAAGGGAGGACAGTAAATGGACGGTCGCTGAACCATTTCTGATTGATTCAAGCGGCATGATGCTTTGCGCCATCCTGGAAAATGCACCGGTAACTGTCACCAGTAAACAAATGACAAATAGTAAATAGCAGTTTTAATTTTACAACCTCTTTTAATTTTTGGCATCAACATTGCCCTCTAACACTTCTAGGTTCCACACCATGCCTTGACGTGCTTCCCCATACCATGACGGTGACAGGATGTTTCATAGTGGCGGTGGTGCACTCAGGTATCATGTCCTCACCTGTTCGGCGACGCACAAACGTGATGCCATCACATCTAAAGATGTTAATCTCTCCAAATGACTTTACCCCAGTCTTCATACATCCAATCCCTGCATGCTAAAACCCGCTCCACATGGTTTTGTCTCTGCTTTTGGTTGAGATAAGGCTTCTTTCTTGGGATCCTCGTCGTGGACCCTTTTTGCAAAGTTATTGTGTGTAGTTCGATCAGAAACTTGTAGCCCAGAAGTTCTCAAGATGGCATCTATAGCACAGTATTTCGGTGATCTTGTAGAGAATGGCTGCAGATTCTGCGGCAGTCTTGAGCAGTTAGTTTTGGTTTTCTACCATGCCATGTTTTCTTGTGCTCCCAGTTACTTCGTACCACTTACAAACTTTCCTATTGCCTGATTTTGTAGCATCACCACTCAACTTTTTCGCTATTTCTACATAACCTTCATCACAAAGTGTCACTGTCTTACTCCTTAAACTTGATGACCAATCAGTTGTTTTGTCTTAGGATTCATTATTTCAAATGACAGGATCACTTTTCAGCCCGCTCTGAAAGATGTTCACTTCATAAAAAGTTAGTTGCCTACTGCTATACAACAATGATGCTCACATTTGACTTAGGTACTGAGAGAATACAACAATCGAACATATGACTGTTGGTTGAAAATATAATAAATGCACAACAAATGTTATTCCTGCTGCATAAGATGGAATTATTGAAGTTACAAAATTATGTTAATTAAACTTGTTTCTAACTTCTGTACTTCTGTTCCAACTATCTTAAAGATAATAAATTTGATATAGAAACATCATAGACAAAATGAAACGCAAATTGTTGATTTAACATAATAAACTTTTTGTATATCCTGCAAGATTAAAAAGGATAAACATTTTACGAAAAGTGTCTGGAATTGATGCCACTACTGCATAAATAATGTAAAGAAGTTTATGATATGAATTTTCCCATAAATCACTGTTTCACAAAATATTTCACTTACAACATCAAATCGTAAAGTGATCCATTATTGGAAATACGTTCGCGAGTCGAGGCCGGAATCTCATTACCCGGCTGTGGGCGAAGCAATTAAGCGGGAAATGTTGGCCTTGAACATACGTGGTTTCTCACTCAAGGCATTTAGTCGTAGTTTGGAGAACTATATGCACTTAAATCATAAATTATTCCTTTGCTCTTTAAAAGCTCAAATATGCACCAAAATCTTGATAGTCTGCATGCTCATTTTTGGTATCTTATCCCATGAGAGAGGGAGAGAAAGAGAGGAAACCGCCCCCCAACCAGCTCAAATTATAAGATTTAACAATAAAAACGTACCTTAATTATTCCCAATATGTGAATATATGAAACTTTTTGAAAATACTTATTCATATTTCATCTCCTCTACCACTTGCTGCATCCGTACATTTAATTTAATTAGGGATACTTATAATTTATTCCGCGGTATCCTGCTGTGTGAAGCTCCTAGTAAGAATTATCTGCCAATTTGGTTTTGGCTTCTAAACTGTTGTGAGGAACGTCCGTTTTCTTTAGTAGATATGTTTTTGTGTGCTTATCTGGCTGTATACCTTTTATGGCATTTAACTTAGAAAACAGAATTATAAGCAGTGCTTCCTAAGAGACTATTATAGCACACTTCAAGTTACCGCCTGTGATGCCTCAGCAATAAGAAAGGGTGTTAAAATACAGAACCCTCGTTTGGACGCGTGGCCGACTTATCAGGAATTTGCTTGGCAATGGGAAGCACTGTTTGCCGGCGAAGTCTGATATTCATAGTCCTTTAAATTCAAAGGTATAAATTTCTACAGCACACCAAACACAATGACAATGACATTTCATATACATATACTCCAAACTATTGCTTTATGTCGCTAAATGGCCATGTAAATAAAACTATGCTTCATCCTAAAAAATTAACATTGTCCAACACCCTACTGATATTAACTGTACTCGTATTATCGCGTTGTTATCTTATAGGGTTTTAATTTTAAAATTTCAGTGACATTCCAAGCCGAGGTTTGCGAAATTTCTGATTCCTGTGCGAGCTTTCTCGGAGATTTCTTTGGACTTCGTTCTAACTTTTCTCATATGTCATCTATAAGAACACGGCGTTTTACTTGTGGCTTCTTATTCAAGAACAGATCCCGTTTCTCTCAAGTTTTATTCACAAGATTACGATCCGTTTCTCTGTGAGGCGCACGAACAGCAGGGAGTCTGTCTATAAATCGCCTTCTAACTTCTCTAAATTTGTTTGTTATCACATAAGAGTCATACATGGAGATCCTTTGTGCTAAAGTATACGGACTTTTTGGCATTATAACACCGAAATACGTGGTCTTACAACGTTCAATTCCTGTGGAGCACAAAGACTTTACGTCAGCATACGGAGAGACGGAAATGTGAAGGGGGGGGGAACAGAACCGGTTAGAAACAAGACAGGAAAATCCCCGTTAAGCCGGCCACGCATCCAAATGAAGGCTGTGCATATTTAAAATTTTCACATTGCAAACAATTCGTAAAAATTATAATGGAAGCCATAAAATTAACCAATCACAATCAAATTAAAAGTAAATAAATATTGAACATTAAAACTTTCCGAAAAGCATAGACAAATCTTTTTTGCATAGCTGACAAAATTCTTAATTTTCATTGTTGCTTAAACATGGATTATCTGTTTTATCCATTCTTGAAACACAAGCTTTCTGCATCTTTTATTACCTATTTCCATTTTCTCATGCAACTGTCATTAATTAAAATTTACCACTAAAGAACAATAAAGGACTACTAGCGTACACTTTTTCCTTCCCCCCCACCGGTTAAAATGCAACTGATATTAGTAAAATCATTAAATATATTACAAAGGTTATTACAATCAACGTGCATTAATATTAGTCGTTAAGTTATTTTGTGTATTTCATGGGTAGTGAAAAAAACATGTTGTCAGAAACTTCAGAAATAAGCCAGGAAATGTTTGTAAATGTGTTTTGGACGGGACAAAAGGACCAGATGGCTCTGTATATCTTTTTTATATGTTTTTGCAAGGGGCTTTGTGTAAGAAGGGTCGTCATTAAGGTTCTGGAAAATGTTAGGGAAACGGAACAGGTCAGAAACCCCTCTATTACGTGAAAAGTAAAAAAAAAAAAAAAAAAAAAAAAAAAAAAAAAAAAAAAAAAAAACTTAGCTTTGCTAAAATCTTAAGGCGAACCTTAATATAAAACTTGCTGATTGAAGAGATCATTGGGGTGAAATAAATTATAGAGCCCGACATAATGGAGCCAACAGCTCGAATATAAGGCCTAAGAGAACATCCAATCAAGGAACTTAGGAAAATTATATGCATGCGCCACGGCCAATAGATAGCAGTGTAGAGAAATTTGCTGTCGAAATTATTCAATAATGATATTTTGAAATGGCAGGAGACGGTCTACCGACTGGGCGAACGTATAGTTTATAAAAGGTTGTGATTTCGAAGCCCCAAAAGAGTGAGGTGAGATTTTAGTTGCCGGGAAGATTAAGTTGAGAGTTTAGTTACCGGAGAGCTGAAGATTAGAGTTTAGATATCGGGTGAGGAGAATAAGTGAATGTTCAGTTATCAGAGGACACACAGTGATCAAAGAATTATAGCGAGGAGAGTTATAGACAATTGGTTGAGTTATAGACAGTGTAATTAGACAAGTAACCAGTTATTAACAATTCTACTCAGTGAATTATCAGTCACTGGTTAATAGGTCAGTTTGAATAGAGAAAATGTGATCTAAGAACCATTTAACAGAACTTAAAGGCGACTCTTAGCAATGAACAGTGAATACAAGTGAATAAATCCTGTCATCTCCAGTTGTAAGATTTGTGCTCATCTATTGCCTGATTCCCGGTTCTTTTCCCCGTTGACCTGAAAAGATCACAAATTTCCAGCGCTCTACCGAATCTAGCTGTGGCATAGCGACACTTCGAGACAACGGCGGGAGAAGAGAAGGTAAACGTCTATAATCCAATGTAGCACTATGAATATTCTAGTTAATTAAAACACTTCAATCAATTAACCATCATCCTTCTCCTTTCCCCATTAAAACTGTTGCAAAGTCCATAAAACTGAAAGACTGTGTTCGCAACAGAAAAAATATAAATATGCTCGAAATATGCCCTTAACACATACTAATGTCCCAGATATGCATATATAAGCCTGAACATGTATCGTCAATCATCTTTATTAAACATAAAACATAATTATTAGATTTCATTAAGATATTCAGCTGCAATTCAAACATGCTTTTGCATGTTTTTCATCACTGGTCATAATAGACGTTTGTTCATCATTGTTATAGACATTTATAGAGTGAAAATTTTGTGATAGCAGTTCATCGGCTGTATCGCCTCCAAATCCTAGTCGCAAAGGTATCAAGTTCTGCTTTTGCTTTAAAGAAGCATGTAGGACAGCGCCAAGCGGTTAGAACATCGAATTCCGTACTTGTCCTAAAGAAATGCTACCGGCTCCAATAATCTCTCGGAAAAGAGACCTGCAATGGTCTGCAAAGACGCACGATTTCTTTGCCTGCGAAAAATTTCTCTGGGAATATCTGCCTGAGAGCAAATCGAAGACTAAAGCTCAGTTGAAGCCGAAAATGGAGGATAAAATATTAGAAATCTTTCCTGAAATGTTGCAGTAAATAATGAGTGCCGATGTAACCAATTTGTTGGAATTTACCCATTTTGTGAGAAGTTTTATGCAACATTAAAACGGAAGAATAAAATATTTTCGGCTTTAAAATTACTGCAAAATTTTAAAGCCTAAGTTTTTCTCTCTAAATATTTATTGATGACTTTAATTATTACATAAAGCAGAAATTCTCAGACTGATTAACAAGACTCCCCCCAGAGGACCACAGAGCATTAGAGTACAGTTGAGAGCATTTATTCTTCAATTTTTTTTGAGTAGTGTTTAACACCCGTTTTCACTACTGAGGCAGCACAGGCGGTGGACACTAATGATACATGAGATGAAATGATAAACTGGGAAAGGATTTTTTTTTTTAGGAAGGAAACTTTCCAAGCCTAAGTTTAGGGTACCTCCCCGGCATTTGCCATTTATGAGGACTGAGCAAACCCTGGAAAAACCTCAGTCAGGGAGGACGGACCTGGCAGGATTCAAACCCCAGACCTCCCGCTCACAATGCTACGCCTTAACGACCTCGGCCACCCCTGGCGGTTTATTCTTCAATGCATAGATATAAATAATTAAACACGGGAACATTAAAGATGATGCACATTTAATGTGTAAATTAGAATAAAACTGAATCTACTATTGTTTCGGAGGGAGCTTTCAAATATTTAAGTCGAAAAACGGTGTCCCGGAAGAAAACTCATAAAATTTCCGTGCAGATAACAAGCAGCAAACTGCATGGTCTCGCTTGCCCCCCTTTTTTACGGCACTAATAAAGAAGGTCAAGAAAGTACTGATGTCTGTCGTAACAACTTACTTGTGCAAAAAATGGTTCTGTGCACTTATTTATAATCAAATAAGTGAAAAAAATCAGGGCATTAATAGTGGTAGTTTATTTATTACAATGGCGCCAAGACAAATCAAAACAACTTCAATAGGCCTACACGTCCGACAGACCCTACGTGCCTTTACGATACATTATCCATTTTTGCTTTAAAACAAAATATTACATTGGATATACATAATAATGTGTAAATCATATATTAATTACCAATAAAACTAATAAAATAAACAATCAAATAAAATGAACATATAATAAAATTAAAATCCCAGCAGAAAAATTTTACAAATATTAAAAATATATATAATATATATAAATATAAAGAATATAGATGATACACAGCTGGTTGGAATTCAGTCAATTTGTTTTTCACAAACCGCGTACCCGATTATTAGCCTTTTCAGACCCGAGCTGTTTAACTTTCATCAGAAAGGTTTCTGTTCTCTTCTCTTCATTACCTGGAATCTTAGTCCACCATGATCATCTCCGTGTGTTCAATCTGTAAAGGGTGGTTATAGACACTTTTTCCCTTCCATTTTTCTGTACTTTTACACTCGGCCAGTATATGTATCCTGCTCTTAGGTGGGGTAAATATCAATTCTTTTTGGCGGTGTCCTTAATCATCCAGTTGCCCCTTGTCTGAGCCACGCGAGTCCCTGACTAGTGAGTGTGACCCCAGTTGACATACTGCACCGGTACCCGATAGTACTTCTAGCGAAATCATATTCCTGCATTGCGCAATTGTCTGTTAACTATCCATATCCCTTAAACAGTATTTAACCTTCCTCCATACATTTTATTCTTCGGACCCGAAATTTAGCCCAGCTATATCGTTTCTAGTCCCTTTCTTAATTTAAATGTTCTCGTAATGTTCCGTATAAATTAATCTGTTCTTGGCAGCACAGTTACTTAATTGGAATTGGGTCTCCATGAAAATATGTACCCAGTAGTTCACTACTCTGATTCTACATTCTGTGGTTTCATTATGGGTTCTTAATTCTCTGTTAGTTTAGCAATTCGCTGTGATGTTACTGTCTTCACTTAATCTAACTTCGTTGCTTATTTCAAACCCCAAACTACTGTCCCGCATGTCACTGTATATCTGGCCAGTTCATAAACGATTTCCAGTAACTGTATAGGCTCATTGAAATTCCGCTACGTTTTATAGAAATGATTAATATTATTTTCATTTACTTTGAGTTACAGCCTTTGCATCAGATTTGCAAAGCGTTGAGTTAACCTGGATTTTATTGATGTTTAAGAAAACTGGCCATAACGCGTAAACGGAAAAGAAATGTCAGCCATTTCCATCAACATACTTCTTTCATTTTTCATGGGAATAATAAAATGTGTTAGAATAATCAGGCATTAGATGCAGTAAAATCCCTGTTTTGACAAAAGAAGGCACCAAATGTATGAATAAAAATGAAATCTTGCGCATTTTTGCAAAATGATTTGTTTAAAGATAATTTAAAATGACATGTTGCTATATTTGCGGTTAAAATGAAAAGCATAACTAACAAAATTTCAACGCAGGTGACTTGTGCCACCCAACTTCTATAACACAATACCCCTGCGCATGAAATTCTAGAAGATTTTGTTTTGTCGCTAACATGGAAATGGAAGCTCCAGAACGTAGAGCTCATCTAACTGCTCTATTTGCTTTCCATCCTAGCTTCAAGTTTCTAATTCCCTTGTAAGGCGAATATTGTGTAACTTTAGGTGCAGTGGATTAATTTCGCTCAAGACTTCCAGAGATGCTACTTACTCCTGACGTGGCACGTTAGAGGCTTTAAAGAAAAAAAGAAGAAGAAAAGGAAACTGGAAAGTGGTCTCAAATGCTGCTTGCATCAAGTGCTCACTGAATATTTGCCTCTCTTTTTAATAGATGACGTGTACTTCTCTTCAAGGATTTGGCTTAGAAGGAACCTGTTTCGGCCTCCAACATTTATTTTAAGTAGTATTTCATTTCAATCAAAAATCGTTTTATTTCTGCAGTCTGAAGCCTTGAATTGTCTTTTCTTAGTCTATATTTATTTCCAAACAGGACTGTGTGTGTATATATATGTATTTTATTCCTTAAATTTCTATGTATAGTTATTTGTTTAAATTTTTTTGAGATTTATATCTCTTTTGTATGATTCATTAAATACGAGGGATAAGTCATAATACATTGCAACTATTTTTTTCTCACGAATAAGGGACAACACAAAAATCTAAGATATACGATTGAAAGTATATCGAATATACTTTCGAATAAAACTACCAGATGGTGTATGTGAACAGAGCAGTGGGTTTCAGCTAGCTTCGAAGTCCAGTTGGTGAGCGACAGTGGTCAGGAATGGAGTTCACAAAGGTTGAACAAAGTGCGTATGTAAATAGCATTTCTCAGGGGCAGGGATGGACGAGAACGACATCCGGAAAGCACTGGGTGCGCCTTTCCTGCCCTATCGAACACTAACTGTGTGTATGTAGCAGAATGTTGGCTGCCGATCTACAGCGCAGTAGGCATCAATGTCCGCGGACAAGGATGTATGGGTGATGGGTAGTGGAACAGTGCGTGCTTACGCGATGATAGGCGCTGGACACTTATGGAATAAGAAGACAAAGAGGAATTCTGGCAAAAACAATGAATCGTATTTTGCGGGAGGATCTGAACAGATGGAAAATGTGTGCAAAGTAGGTGAGGTACAGAAGTGGACTCGCTATGAAACCTGTTGCATCAATCTGGTGAGATTTTAGAAAGAAATGCACCTTGCTACGTTCAATAGGGCAGAACACGCGCACCAATAGTTCCTTCATGACATTCTCATGCATGCAGAGAAAACATTCGCACGTTTTTCAGTGTTCACTCTTCGTGACCTCCATTCCTGACCATTGTCGCTCACCAACTGAACTTCGAGGCGTGCTGAGACACGCGGCTCTGCTCCATACACTATCTGGTAGCTTCATTTGGAAGTACATTCCATACAATTGCAGTCGTTTATCTTAGATTTTTCTTGTTTTCCTTTTTCGCGAGGGGGGAAAAATAATTACCATACTTAGACTTAATCCCCCATATATAGCATCCATTTACTGTAAAAAAAACAGTTAATCCCCCATATATAACATTCATTTACTGTAAAAATAATTTTCATTTACAGTAAAAATAATATTTGCCACGACTTAGCAATTAATCCCTCGTATATAAAACATTCATTTACTGTATCTTCAAAAACTGCTGAATCTTTACACCTAAATGCTATACTTATAGTTTAATGCATGGGTATTTTAATTTTGTTATTTTAATTTTATATAATATAATATAACCACTTCATTTTCTGGGTTTAGCACTATTTTGTACGGTGATTTGATCATTAACGTATAGTAAAATGTTTATTGAGAATTCATTAAAATACAAATTCATGAACTTATTTAGAAGTTCTAGTTTTTAACATTCGTTCATACACAGGACGTTTCATCGTAATGGTATACCATTAGATAGGATGAAAAGTAGTAGAAGCAAGTAAGCCTCAGTTAAATTACAAATGTTTGCAGATGAACCGTATTGAGATAATATACGGTTTGCATCTTTCGCTGAATTGGTTATTTGTACATGTGAACACATCAGCACTTTTCATCTTTGTGAAATATGTGCTGTAATAATGCTAACAAAAGTTTAACTAACACCTCACTAGAAATAGATTTAATATAACAAACAAGATTATATGTTACAGTACAGTCGAACAATGAGGGGGGAAAATGCTGGTCTTAAAATGGGTAAACAAGCATCATATTATAAATTTAACTCTTTTTTAACATTCATAGAACACCAGTGGTTAGTAAACCTATCTTGTGGTCCCATGTAGCTGACGCGCTAATTCAGCATTGGCACGCCTTATTCGTATTGCATAACGAAAGAATATATTGTGGGATATGGAAATTTAAATATTCTATTATTGACATCGCTATTACTGTCAATAAGTCAGAAAACACTTTGTCCGACTTCGGAGTTTCAATATCAAGAGCAAGGAGAGGAGGGTTTGAAAATGCCATATCCAATAAATGTGTGGAAGCTTTAGATTTAGGCCTCAATATTTGAGTTTCTTGTTGCAGCACTTCTGAAGAGACTAAAGCAGAAATTAAATCGTGATGGTTGGTGGATCTCGTTAACTTAATCATAATTGCTAATACTCTTAGAATATGTTTATTTTCTTATTTAAGTTGTAATGAACCTTATAATGTTCTGTTCTAAGTGTATTTCAATCCTAGTTACCCTACACACAATATCATTTGATCTAAAATATTATTTTGTTATAGGTGTTATTTTTGCGTACAATTCTTCTACTATTTTACATCATTTTAATGCGATTTTGTTTCCCTTTATTAATTCCAGAAGATTACTTATTTCAATTTCTACAGTTGTAATATTTTAAAAAATGTAAAGTTTTTCATATAATTTCATGTATTATACATTTACGTTTTATGGGAAGATGAAGAGCGCAGTTATTCCTTCTCCCATTCTCCTTCAGGAGTCTCCAAGTTTGTAGTTTTATATCGATTGTATCCTTTCTCTCTTCTTATCACTCACAGGCGCAACAGACCAATGCTAATTGACCTTTAAAAGTTATCCAAAATAGTATTTATGTTCTGGACACTATTCTTTTCTGCGTTACTGCACTTCTTAAAGGTATTCAGAGCATCGTCTTCGTGCTTTTGGTGTTTTTAGGTTCTTGAAAATGTAAATAGATAGATGAGTTGGGAGGACGCTGAACTGTTGTCACTGATTTGTCGGTAGATGTACTGTTGTATTAGTGAACACCCTCTGAAACTTCTTTCCCTTTTTACTTATTAAAGTCCATTAGTTTTTGAAAAACAGAACGACCAATGAGATAAAAACCACACACACTAAATATAGGTTTTGAGTTATATTTGACCGCACTTGAGAGATAGTAAATAACAGTCTCTTTTATTAACGGATTTTAAATTTAGTTGATTAGAAAAAATGCATCGCTTACCACTTAGGCCATTTTGACGTAGCATTTATTTAGAAGGCTACCGAAGCCTAATGTTCATATTTGTTAGCATTATGGCTCAGTACTTTGTTGACATTTACTTGTATGCACTACTTCACTTGTGTTTGTGCACTGACCCTTTTTAAATGCATCCTCTCCTCTCAAATGCTTGGAAAACTATATTTAAAATATGTATAAAGATGCTTTACGAGATATCTATTGCTTGCAAAACTGAAGTAGTATTTCTCTTTCAATTAATTTGCCTTTTAAATAGTGCTTAACGCCCGAAGTATCACAGGCGTGGTCAGTGATGAGTAATAATATATGAGAGGAAATGACAAATTGCAAAAGGTTTTTTTTTTTATTAAGAAAGGAAAGTTTCCAGATATAACTGTAGTGTACCTCCCTGACATTTGCTATTTATGAAGACTGAGGAAAACCTGGAAAAAAACTCGCAGGGTAGATAGTCCTGTGGGAATCGAACCCCAGACAATCAAGCGTGAAAGAGTTGGGTTATGTAAATTTACACTATTTTTTTTTCACCACCGCCGAACAAGTAGTAAGTGAGATTGTTTGAGTTGCAGGTTTAGTGGAGTAAATTTATTTTAGAATTTAGTATTTATATTTTTACTGAAATAATAAAATGCTATTGATCATTATAAGCACTAATCTGTGTTACAATATATGGAAATGATGCTCCTCGGTGGCAATATATTGCCAACATCATCTTAGGAAATACCTCTATAACCTTTTTTTGTAACAATACGCAGTTAGGAACGTTTCTTTGTCATTTAGATATCCTGTCTATCGTAACTTTTTAAAAATTTGGCGAACAATTTCTCTGGAACAGCGAGTTGCCTTGTCACTCCTCAGCAAAAATTCGTTTAGAACAAAATCAGCAGAAGAAAGTATTGTTTACTGACGAATCATAGTGTGAGTTATTTGGTACAAAACGCTGCTTGTCCGACGAGTGAAGAGAACGCATGACATTTGAGTGAAAGAAAGGTGTTGTTTTGGAGGCAATAAAATAGATGATATTTTCAAAATAGAGGTAGTCATTCCTGGTGGTCTTAGTGGTAATCATACTTACCTCGTAGATCCAAGATCACGGGTTCAATTCCAGCCAGGATCGAGGGATTTTTTCGGGTTTAAAAATCCTAAGTATGGTTTCCTTCGAAAGAGAATTAAAACCATGAGTTAAGTGTCGTAGATTTACGGCACGTAAAGGAATCTTAAGCCTGAAAGAAGAGATCTCTGAGCAAAATTTGTCGGCCGTTTCACGCCCTGAATTGAGCTGTTGACCTGAGATGTTAAAGAGCTGTAAATAAATAAAGAACAAAATAGAGTAATTATAAAAAAGGAAATTACAACTTTCTTTGGGGCCACGCAAAAAGCATCTGGTATGCGTTTAGTTGGCGAGTAGGTAGTGATGTAAACATTGTATTGGAGGAACATTCTACAGATCTAGTGACAGAAGCTGGGGAAACGTGGCAACTGACTTTGGGTAGAATAAAGAAACTGAGGTACTGATCCAGCAATATCTTCAGAAGAACCCAATATAAATAATTTGAATCAAACATTAATGGATAAAAGTAAGCCACTTTTTGACAGATACTGGCATGTTTTGGGAAGTGTCCTTGCAATAGCAAAAGGGTTAAAATCAAACAAACATGATGTGACTTTTGTGTTAAGCTCAGCTTTAAACAATGCCAAAGTGTTATTTCTTGAAAGCATGTTTGGAAGACCAGTATGAAAATGAGAAGGTACACCATGAATGTGCTAAGCCACTGAATGTTATTGCATCTGAAGAATATTTTAACATTTTAAAACCATATTTAATTGATAATAAACGTGTTGTAAAGGAAAGCTGTAAAATTGCATTTCATATGTGTGAGTATGAAAACGGTCCAGAGTTTCAGCATGCCAATACTTTGTTGATGGTTTAAGCAATAAATATGATGAAATACAAAGCAGACAGGTCAGGCAGAACCCTTGTCTAATATACGATTAAACGCACTATAGAACCATGAGACAATTACGAAGAAAGCCATAAACTTGATAGAAGTTATGCTCAGAGTATGCAAAGCAAACATCAAAGCAAGGAGGAAGCTTCTTTGAACAAATAAAAAACTAGAATGTATAATTTATTTCCATAAAACGAATAATTATTAACATTTTAATGCATTTTTGGATAAATTCTCAAAATCCGAGGTGTTCGAAATTTTGAATAGTAGTTTGCTTAAACTCAATCCCCAAAATATAAGTACATATTTTCCGTTTAAATCTGCTGTAGGTTTCGAAAGCTGAATGCATCTTTCCCCCCCCCCCCCCTTAATGCCTTCTCACAATTCCATCCAAAGTGAAATCTAGTATTGCAAACAACAGCCAGCTACTTTTCTTACGCATGTTTCCAGCAAGGTTATTTTCTTCTCCTAAAGCCGCAACATTTACCGCCAACTATGACGTGTTTACCATATTTTTTAATCTTCCCTGTAGGTTTTTCCACCCACAGCTATACCACGTCCATTAAAGCCGATACTGCCTTGCCTCGGGAAAATGGTTATTTATGAGCCAGAGAATTTCATTCCAGTCGACTTAAGAACTGCAAGTCATTTACTCTGGTGAATGGGGGTACAGAAAACAGGTTGGAAACTTTCCCATAAGCGTTGTTACTGCCTGAGCTCACGAATGTTTTGACAGGTGACTGGAATTCTCCCATGTTCGAATATCAAATGATGTGGTTTTGACTTTGGTGCGCTCTAATTAATTTCTTTCACATAATTAAACTTATAACCATTATCCAGTGTTACTTTGATACAGAGTGCGCAATTATGGTATGAAATGGTTCATTATTTAATGTTAAAATGTAACCTAAGATTCGGGCATTGAGCAGGTTTATAGACTTCATTGGTACAATCATTTAGCACAAAAATAGCCGCGGTATATGAGGAACGAACAACATTGCTCAGTGAATAACTTATGTTTAAGTAATGTTACACGACTGCACCAACATCCCTGAGCCTGACTGCCAAGTAACGCTAAAGTTGTGTACACGTTTTAGAAATATTCAAAATTACTGGATATTTTCTTGGCAGTAACATATACGGCACAGAAGATACTCTTTAGGATTATCAGAAAAACTGATTTGTAGGTGTTGTTTTATTTAATCAAATCACTTAAAACGTAATTTTCTTTTCGTATTAAGGAGATGGTGCTATTATTTGCCTTCTTGTTCCAGTTTTTTTGGTACTACCTCTTATTACAGTGCCATCTGAAAAATAAAGTGCTTTTCCAAATTTTATTTTACCATTCTTCCAGTAGCGATTCTTAAACTATGGCCTGTGAACTATAACTAGTCCTCGAGTCTGTTCTAATGGCTATTTGAATTAGCCACTTACTGGGAGAAGCTGGTCGTCAAGACGGTATAGTGCATGTGCAGGTAGCAGTTAGTTTAAAGGAGTTCTCAGTGATTAGTTGTACATTTTTGTGTTTCATTATGTGCTAATTGTTCTCCTTTAATTTTGCTTCTACATATAGTCTTGAATAGATTTTTATGAAGGATACATATGTGAAAATATCTTGGAAATTGTGTTCTAGATAGAAATACTGTCCGCCACTTGTTAGAAAGTTACGAGAGACAGGATCCCTAAATGACAAGAAATATGTCCCAAAAAGCCATTTTCTTAAGAAAGAAGAGTCGTAAAATGGTAGCAACTTATTGCCACTGAGGAACATTCTTTTCGTCATCTGTTCTTATTATTATGCATTTTAAATAAAATATTATTTTATGCATTCAGTAAAACCATAATTACTGAAATACTAACTTGAGGTGAGGCGACTCTACTCCCTTTATCCGGATGCGGTGGCTTCACTTCCTCAGTAACAGTAGCAGTGTACCGGCCCGTAACATGTATAACCTCACTGTAAATTGGACATCTATTTAATATAATGAGCTGTGGTACAAAAAGACGAGGATAAAATCAAATTATGTATACTTGTGCTGCAGATTTACATTGCTGAGAACCATGGTATTTCTGCTGCAAAGGGGTTCTTTCATGAAAACATCTGTTTGGCACGTTTATGTAGTATAGAAATGAATTGCAGCATACACATGCCTCTAGAAGTCTAGAGTTAATATCTTCAACTTCATAAAGACATTGAACAATTATGGAAAGTAATTTTTTCAATTATAAAATAGAGATGGTATAAATTCCTTTCTAAAACCTAAATTGCTTATATAGAGGATTTTCTAGGATCTATGGTAACAAATTCAAACAGATTTAGTTTAATAAAATGTCTCCACCAGTGTGATGTTCTGAGTGATCAGCAGTTTCCACTGCAGCAAGGTGGTGCGAAGTACAGTAATGTACGTTTTATTCCATTCCTCTTGGCAGACGTTCCAGAGACATACACACTTCCGTGTTCTGCTTCCAATGACCCAAATGCATAGAAATCTATAGGAATGCTTAGGAATTTAACAAGGGTGTCACTATAAGAGATGGAATGTATTTCCGTTTCTCTCTGCATAGCAGACATATGATTTGAAGATTTATCTGATGCAGCCAAACCGCTTTTTTAGCTTCAAAGATTGATAATGGTGTTAGTTGTAACTTAGAGGCCCAATTTTAATGAAATGGCTCTCTTTGTTGCTGAATTGGGGCCAGACACAAGGGTCTTGAGCTTCGGAATTGTCTCAGAGATACGGCTGGTGTGAATTTGCCTGTTTCTTGCCTTCTGGAGGAAGCTCTATTCGGCCTAAGTGGAACAACTGCATTACTCATTTTTCACTACGAAGTTTTTCAATAGACCAGGGTTTTAAATTGTATTTCTCTTTCAAATGGAATACGTCAAACAAATGTCCATTTGTGTCTTGCGGTCAAACGAATGATCTCATCGACTGGGATGTTGTACGCAATCACTGCAGTGAACAGGCGGTCTGTCCGCATTTCATTAACCAACAGGAATGGATACTCAGCTTCGTAGGTTTGAATGCGGCGCTACTGTGAAACTCTTGTTACTAGAGATCGCAGAGTTACAACTTGTTACCAGAGATCGCAAACAACCCACCATAGACCTACATCATAAAGGGACATTAATATTCTTTCATTATTAAAAAGGAAGGCGAATTTTCTTTTATTAATCCCAAAATAAAATTAAAGAGCAAAAAATATTTTAAAATATACTTTACGAAAATATGAAAAAAATTGCTTTCGACATAAGGAAGTTTGCAAAGACTTATAAGCCGCCAGTGGTCGAGGTCGTGAAGGCGTGGAGTCGTTAGCGGGAGGTCCGAGGCTCGATTCCCACCTGACTGAGGTTTTTTCCAGGTTTTCCTCTGTCCTCATAAATGGCAAATGCCGGGGAGGCACATTAAACTTAGGCCTGGAACGCTTCCTTCCTTTAAAAAATCCTTTCCCAGTTTATGTTTTCATCTCATGTATCATCAGTGTCTACCGTCAGTGATGCCTCAGTAGTAAAAACGGGCGTTAAACACTATTAAAAAAGAATCTTTAAACTGAAAAAAGCGATCCCCATTTAAAAATAATTTCAGATAGTCTTTTCTGCAGTATGCGGATTATTTTTACGCACGTTGTTTATATATGTTTCTCATATATTAAAATCATAGAGTTTGGATTCGGGAGTAACAATTCAATCTTTTGGAATTTATTCAAAAGCATTATGGAATGTTCAACCATACTACAAGTTTTTTTTTTTAATCGTTTCGAACTTTAAGAATGGAGATAGTAAACATAACAATTCAAATACGTTTTCATTGCTCATTACTGTAACTTTGTTCCATTTTATAATACAAACGCCTTAAAACAAAGGTTCCAGATAGCTAAATGACAGCTTAGTTGTTTATTTTATCGCTAACTGACAGAAGAAAGTTGATTTGCGGTCTTAAATTTATTTAATTAGCCTTCATTTTGTAGTTTAACTTGCTATTAAGTTCTAACATTTATTCAAGAGGAATCGATGAATTTTATCGCTTTAAATTAATTGCTTGATTAGTCAACGGGTAATGGCATTGGCATAAGATTACATCTAGAATTTCTCAATGAGGTTAGCGAAACGTTGTTCATAAATGACTGAAGTATACTTGTAAAGAAGCGGAATATCGCACAGCATCCCTAGTCGATGAGATCTTGGTGTTGATCGCAAGACGCTAAATGAGAATTTGTTTGACGTTTTCCATTAGAAAGGGAAAGGACATTTGAACCGCTGGTCTATTCAGAAATTCCGTAGGAAAAAAAAGTGTAATTAAAGCAGTAAATTCACCTGTTTTTATTCCAAAATAAAACTGAACAAAAGCTTTCTGGCTACCACCAGTATAATGCTTTTATTTTTTTTTTTTTAACTACCGGTTAGTTAGATACAAATATTGTGCAGTGGGTTTATTGCTACGCCACTTCAAAATAGATCCGATGTTAATTAAATGTTAGAGAAACAAAGATCTCTTTACTTACATACAGAATTACCACCTTTGTAGGAAAAAAACGTGAATTTCTCCGCTAACGCTGAATATAGGAGAACTGCCCAGTAAAGAATGATGATATTTTTGATAACATGTCTTTTATTCATCCTCATAGTTTTGATTATCTTTCTCAAGTAGTCCCATTAGATGTCCCAGAGTTCTGTCAATCTTCAAAGACATGCTGGAAATCATTCTTTGACAGGTCCTTCAGAATCGCCTTCTTCATCTGGGAAAAAATAAAATATCACATGGGGTTAAATATAGACTATAAGGAGGGTGAGGTACATATTTAACATTAATTTTTGGAAGATATTCACATTTGCGATATGCGGCCGTGCATTATCCTGGTGCAGCAACTTACATTTTTGCACGAAAATGTGGCCTTCTGCGTGTGGTATGGCCATGTGTAAAAATATCTCTGTCTAATTGCCCAGTAAATGTTGCATATGCAGGTGCGACATGCTTGAATGTCGAAAAAATGGGATGAATATAACTCTTCGAGCAGAAGTAACCACTTTTACATTTTTATGCTAGTGATATGATGAAATTTCCACATAGAGATTCGCTGTTTGCTCTCAGGATCGAAATGATTCAGCAGTGATTATGAAAGTAACTCCGCATCTTCCTATAACACTATCTTCAGCTGCATGCAACATCAACGTTCTTTTGTTCGGGGATCACCAGGCTTGAAGCACACTGTATACAAACAAGTCTCATTTGCAACTTTTCGGCTACTAACGTGTGCGTGGCATCCAGTGAATTTTTCAGAATTCAGAAGAGTTCTCAAAGTGTTATACGACGATCCTCTCTCACAATGGCAGTGTCTTCTTCCGTTAGAGCATAATCCGGGGTGCCAGGTTTCAACATTTTTGAAATTGATTGCCTTCCCTCTTTTAGCATTTGACACTAACTTCGAACACTGCTATAGGGAAGTACAAACTCTCCTTAGGCCTTTAACATTGCAGAGGCCCCAGCTGAAGATTTGTAGAGACGAAGGCAGAATTTCAGGGCAACGTACTGTTCGTCGAGTGTCACCTTTGCTGTAGACAGAACTGAACATTGTCAACTTGTACAGCTCTCATATGTGGCAACCGGAAATTACATCAATGAAACTAGTACAAGGTGTGCAATACGCATTAAGCCAGCAAAGAACATTTTAGTGTGAGAAATTATGCCTGTAAAATAATATAATTATTTATTTCTTGAACAGCTCTCGTGTTTTATTATACATAAATTACTTGCATACGCGAGCGATGTTTCAATGCTAACATGGAGGAAACGATTATGTACAGAGACGAAACAAATCTTTTCTACTTGTGTTGAATTTTTACGAGGATACTTTTTTATTTTCTTACATTTTTGCACCTAAAATGAGCATATTCCTCTTCAGAATTAAGAGTTATCAATAAGTGTTACAGACGTAATAACACGATTTCATAATTTTCTGGAATTTATTACAGAAAATATACTTGTCATTGTTATTATATATTGTCAATACTGGTGATATAGTGATAACCATAATTGCCTTCTAAATCCATGATCGCGGGTTCAAACCCGGCCAGAATCGATGGATTTTTTCGGGCGTAAAAATCCTAAGTATGGCTTCCTTCGGAAGGAAAGTAAAGCCGAGGGTCCTGTGTCGTATATTTACGGTATGAAAAAAACCTCAAGCCTGAAAGAAGAGGCCTCTGAGCAAAATTTGTCGGCCGTTTCACGCTCTGAATTGAATGGGACGCTGATAACCTGAGATATTAAAGAGCCTCCATAAATAAATCAAATCAACAAATCATTGTTATTTTGATATGTAGGGATATTTATTATTTCAAAGTAGTCAGTGTGAGATCTCAAACAGAGATAGTCAGTTTCTATTACTTTTCTCAAAAACTTTTGAAATAGATTTATATGATTATGGAAAATGTGCTTTCAGTTAATATTCAGAAAATATCTTCTATTTATTGTTGTATCTGGTTAATAATCTAAAAGCGCAAATAGCATATTTATGTATTTTTCAGGAATAAAATTAAAGCTGAAAGTACAGGAATTCAGACATAAACCTTGTCCGTCCATGCAAAATATTTTATATCTCGGCTACAAGGAGTAACTTGGGCGAATTTTCATCTTTTGGAAAAGGAAGAAGTCCGCAGGAGTTATTTGTTTTTTACGATCCTCATGAATATTTTCGCGGTTAGTGCTGATCGTCTTCCAGGTACGTTCTTCTATTTTTGAAGCGCCCCCTATCACTGGAAACATTGTATCATCGCCGTAAGGTTGCCGAAGCAAGTTTAATGTCTTTGTGACCGATTTTCCAATTTCGAAACACAATTTCACGTTAGCTCTTTGTTCCAACTTGCTGTTCATGATGAAATCGTAGGCTAGTACATGCACGTGATGAACAAAAATGCCGATTGCAATACTACCAATGTAAATACAGCAATATCGCTTGGCTGTTAGTTTAAGTCTACAGCTGCCTAACGCTGCGCGCGATATCCTCTACCGCCATCTGATTGCGTGCTACAGAACCAGTTCGGGAACTTTTTGATATCACCTCGGGTATAACTAATATGTAAATGATAATTATAGCCTTGTTCTTGCACTTTGAAGAATGTAGTATTTGTTTTCAACACAACAATAGCAATAATAATAATACTTTAATATCTCAAAGATGATCCTGAATTATTTCTTGGGAAAAATCTGGCCCGTGACTGAAAAATCATTTGGTCCACCGTAGTATGATAAAGATAGCAAAAAGTTTATTATAAAGCAAATAAAGTTTTAAATATTCATAATTATCTCATTACAAACTTATAGTGTTTATAAAACTAATGACAGTTTCTAATTAAAATTTTGCATTTACCATTGAACGATTCTATAGATTAGTATAAACTTGTCTTAACATTCAATATTCTATCTAAAGATTTTCAAACTGAATCTGAAACTATAGCAGTATGCAAAGTACAATGTTTTCGTATCTTTGATTATGTAGCTTGTTTTTCTGATAACATATTTTATAACAGTCAAAGTCTAAGCTTATTTCCATGTGCTGCACAAAAACAGGTAGGATACAGGACAAGTTTATACCAGCCTCAGGGACGGATCCCCGTGGTTTTAGGCAAGGAGAGATATTGAGTTATTGACACTAGCAACGCTTGATTTTCCCTTTAGCGCAGGAATGCGGGTTCCACTGATAGAGGAACTTGCGCGCAAGTATGCGGTATGCTGACAAGCGTGCTATTTCTGTTTACTGAGCTCCGCGATCCTATTGCAAAAGAGACATACTAGATCACATTGCCTGCTGGGATTTGAAGCAGCGCACATACATGTAATTAGCACGTTGCAGTGCATAACACAATGTACTAAGTGCAACAAGAACGAAGCTTTGTTTCCTACTTTTAGGTGTTTTAAAAATAGATAATTTTTATATCCCTCATCTTTTGAGCTATACAGGGTGATCTACTCGCGTGGTATTGACGTTCTCGGCAAGCGCGCTATTATTATAAATCATGCGTAAAACAACGCTTGTAAAATAATAGCAGAATTATCTTACTGAATCCCCCTCTTGCTTATAATTTACCTCAGGTAATTTAATTAAGCTTTCAAAATCATGCTTGTTATCATTAGGTAATTATGACAAACATTTGTTAATCGCAATTAAATTCCGTAGGATATTTTCAATGGTGATAGGTAATATTGTATAACATACATTATTATTCAATGAAGATTTTTAATTATATAATGGCTAATATTTAATCGCACAGAGCCAATTATTATTCCCATTATTTATTATTAATGTAATAAATGTTTAAAGATTTTCCGTAGCAACACATTCATCCTTAATCTATCTTAGAATATAAGAATGTACAATTCAGAATTTAAATCTGTTGAATCTGCAGTATTAAGTTTGTTTTAAGAAAAATAGTTTTAAAATATTATAAACTTAAGTATTGCCCCTTTTCTATTTGAAATTGAAATACGGCCATAGGTAACCTTATGGGATTATTCACAATATTTTGAGCAGAAATTTTATTCTGGTTAAGGAATTTCTGTTTTTGATATTTACGACACTGGCTACAGGATTTTGTCTATAATAGTTTTCTATTTTATACTAAAAAAACATGAACGTAAAATAAACCTGTTTTCAGCTGTCCTTTCTATGTTCCGCAACTGCTTTGAAGGATATAATTAACAAACCATTATTTTACCTCTATAAGGAGGAATTTTTCTTTTCGCAGTGGTAGAACAATAGCTACTATAGATCACATTTGGAAAAAATATCTGCTGCCTTTGAAGAGAGAATGCATTGTGATCTAACTAAAGCTTTTGACGAAGTAAACAATTATCTTTGCTAAAAAAGTTAACGTATTTAGCGATTACAGAAATCCATATAAGTTTTTAAAATCACACTTAAGTGAAAGAAAACACACTATAGATATATAAAGTGCATTTTCTTAGTTTGGTTATAATAAATTTGCTATTAGTTTTATTGGTTCTTTCCTTTATCTTATGATTGTGAACGATTTCCCAGATTTTGTACATAAGGGCAATGTTGTTATGTTTGCTAATTACACAACTTTTCATATTATTCCGTCTACCAAAACAGCCTTGATAAATAATAGTCCTAAAACATGCTAAACTTGATTGAAAAACCATTATTGAGACAAAACGCAACCTCTTGACTGTGACCTATAAAATGTAAAAATAAGGGATGTAAATGTGTTAGAATTGTACATTAACTTTTGTAGGTACAAATCTTTCCAACATAATCTTTCTTCTTTTGCATTATGTTTGTGTAGCATATTTTCATCTAGTATATTAAAATGGCGTTGCACTTTGGGAAAATAATTCAAAGGCTTTTGAAATTTCCTGTTGCAAAAGAAAGCTATTAGAAGTATTAGTAAATTCTCCTTTAATATACACTGCAAGACATTTTTTCGTGAGCATGGTATACTGACCATTATATCCAATATGTATGGAAAAATAGTTTTTTATATAACAACGGGGTATCGAAGGGTTCTTTCATACTCGGGTGATGTGCGTCGCACAGGAGAAAATTGGTATTCCTACATTTCTGACATTCCTTCCTTCGAAACCAGTTTTTAGCAGGTACTCCCCGTAGCTAAGTACTGGACTATGGAGTGTGTGCTTGCCTTAGTGATTAAGTAAACACAATATACGCTCAGCGTGCGCTTAGTGCTGCCATTCGAATTCGCTTCCCTAGTGAAAGCTCGGCTATACAATGACTGCGGAGCAACTTCTCGATGACCTTTTACAAGACAACACAACTTGCTGAATATTCCATACAGGCACTTAGCAAAAAATATGCAATAGTCATAATAATGCAGGATTGAACATTTATAACATGTTTCATTTAGCAACAGGCAAAATCAACACAACTAGAAAAAGTTATTTAATTGGCTGGTAGAGAATCTATTTTATAAGTAGGTGAAATTTTCCATATAAATCATATAATTTACATGTAGTTATACTTTCAGCTATAGAGCAAATATTTGTATTGTATTTCGTATTTGTATAAAATATAATTTAATCTTACTTGAAGTTAAATTTTAAATAATGCTTATTTTATCAATAAGTATTGTATATTCTGCTGTAAATGTCACGAGAGAGATTTTGTTTCCATAAATATCAAAAATATTTCAAGTTATATATTGATTTTCAATTCTTTCGTATTGTGAGATAAACCTTTATATAAGACACAATATACCTGTAAATTTTACTATTTATAAGTGCACAAAGATTTAAAATTTAACATTAGTGATATTCGTAAACAGCTACCTTTTATGCCTTGATATTATACTTTATAATATGTTTATTGCTAATGTATTCCATATTTTGTACATTACAATATCTCTTTATATTGTTACCCTCGACTTAAGTATATAATATGTGTACTGCTACTTATGTTTATATAAATTTCTATGACGTGACATTTTGCATAAATTGTTAGGATTAATGGTCTGCAATAAAACAAATCAAGTCAAGTGTCTAAATTTAAAGTAATTAAACACATATTTTATATAAAATCGAAATAAACATATTTCTTATAATTAGCTTAACTGTAGACAGGCAATTGAGGTTCTCTGGAATAAGATCCCATCGTCTTTAGAAAGGGGTATTTATACCCCGTGTAACGTGCACATAACCAAGGCCAGTGGATGAAGAATATCTTTTATGCGTTTCATAAATAACCTCAATATATTAATGGTGGATCTCCAAAACGAAGCCAGTTTTTATGTCTAATAAACCAGAAGCGGACCTAGGGCTGCCTCGATCGATGTGGCAGCTCTGGCTCTAATGGAAACGTTTAATAATTCACGTCATGCATGATGGCCTCGCCGAAGTCGGGATGGTAATATTTGGTCTTGTCTCTCTTTTCTTAATATCTTGAATATGAAGAAATACACTACTGTAACATAACCGGAGCAAAATAAATACGAACATTTCAATAGCAGGTAGTCGATCTCAAGAGGAATCGAAAGGAATGGCATAGTACTTAAGGTTATTTATTTGGGAAAATGTTTTCTTTACGTGCAATATGGACAATGTTTTTAAAGGCACAAACACATACTGTACGTGGTATATTCGTGACATTCATATTGAGGCTATTCGTAAATTATTTTATGAAATAAATAATGATGAAATTTGTTTATTTTATGTAGGCATAACTATCCTTATAGTCTCATAACTCGACGACGTACAGTCCCTAAATTGTCTATATTTTTGTACAAATAAGATTTGTGTTGATTCCAGAACCAAGAATATGCTCCTTAAGCCCCACAAACCCATACGCTGATTAATGAATTCATTTCGTCCGAAAACCACACGCGGTAGAGTCCTGTGACATCAACTGTCTCTAGCTCATATCTAGACTTGGGTGTCCAAGTGCCCCATGTACCACTTCCCAGTACCGAAGACCCCCCCAAGGTCCTAACGAAAGGTCAAAAGTAGTCGTATCTTGTCATCAGAACTTGAAGATTTGTAGATCATGATTGTTGTTGGAATAAAATTGGGAGACAAGAGAACCTCCAGAACAATTTTCATTTGGTGTTCATTTACTACAAGATTCTGGATAACTACCTGTTCGATTTTCAGATTATTATTATTATTATTATTATTATTATTATTATTATTAGTTCTATATCTTCATTGTCCTTCCTTAATCTCGACGTGTCTATGTGTCAGAGAAACTTTTGTTATGTATTGCTGGTTGTCTCTTGAAAACTTCTGTCAAAAATTTTCCTTTTGTGTCCATATAAATACAACTTTTTAATCTCTTAATTTTCTGTTTAACACTTAAAATGCACCCTGGTATGAATTTTAAATCATTTCAGCTGCCTATATTCTTAATTAGGCAATTTTTGTTAATATTTCACTAAATAATGTTTGATTTGCAAAGTATTCGTGGGTAGTGTCCATAGTCCGTCAAGTCATAAATTCGAAAAGTAGAACATTGAAATGTTTATGAACTCAAAATAAGTGAGGGGTTATTCAGTATGAATAGTAAATTATTTTCATATTTCATAACATTCATCTGAAATCTTAATGTTTATTCATTTTATAATTTTTAATGAAATGTGTTTAGTTATTTTTAAGACGTTAGTGTGTTTATTTTCAAAACTTCCTACACAAATCTGCAGCGGTACTAATTGTAGGTCTTACTTCAAAGGTACAATTTCAAGATTCTTGCCAATACCTAGTGATCGTAAAATAAAAAATATCTTAGTATCTCTTTCTTTGGGGGGGGGGGCTATTTCTGCAGTTAAGCGCAGCGCGCGCTGTAATCGGGTCCTGCTAGTTTCTGTTACCGTGGGGATGGCTGCATGTAGACACTTAACGTAAATATATTGGGCTATGCTTGACAAAGTACATTAACAATTTGTGTCAACAGCTAGGTGTAGCGTATGTGACAGTAAATTTTGAACTCCTGTAATTTAATTTTAAAGCTATAGATAGCAGTTGACAATTTATATTTCATTTTCCAGAGAGAGAGAGAAAGAGAGAGAGAGAGAGAGAGAGAGTTTCGCCAGGCGATTACAGTTTCCACTCTTATGCATTCTTTTACTCAGTTGTCACTCTTATTATCGAACTGGCGTCGCTATTCTATTCATATTTTTTGAGAATGTTTAAGAATGTTGAGTGGAGCTGCTCAGTTTTTCAACAAGTTGGTTCGCATTCCATCTAAAACACTGCAGACAACAGCTATCAGAATGAACGTATTTGAGATCTACTTTTGTATATTATTCAACTCTTGTTAGTGAACATCCCTTAACTGTAGAAAATTTGCTTTTTTATATAAAACAGCATTAGAATGAAATGTGCTGAACTTTTACTGACTATAAATAATATTTTATTTGTTGCATGTTAGATAATAGTATACATTAAACTACTTCTTGCGTCAACCATGGAAAAGGAGACCGGGCTAAACAGCCATATACCTCAGAATTATAAATTTCTTATAAATGGTGGACATTTATAGCGGGAATTACAGCTCTGTTTCCGAAATATTGGCTATTTGTTCTCATTCGTGTCTCAGTTTATCAATTTGTGGTGTATTTGATTTGTACATTTTGTAGGTTAAACTGCATCATATATAAAAATCCAAGGTCGAAAATGGAGATCCAAACGGGAAATGTAGGAATTTTAACAAAAATAGAAAAAAAAGGTATTTTACTGATTTAGTTCCGTCTTTAATTTATAAGTGTTTTCAGCGAACTAGTTTATTGCGCACTTGGTTGTCAACTGCCGAAATCACTCTAAGGCGAGTGTCAAGGAAATATAGAAATCCCATAATAAACGAACTTTTGAAACTGAGAGCCATTGTTGATTTGCTAGGTTGCCGGATCTGAACTTTAACAGACTGTCATTTGTTTGTATTACGATTAATGATTGTCATTTTTATCAACTAAAATGGATACACGAAGGATCAACGTGTCCAGATTCTGAAAGTGCATTTTAAGTATGGTGAATGTTATACAGAGACCGTTCGAAGACTTCGTGTAACTTTTGGTAGACGAAATGCACCTAACGTGTGTAGAGACTGGTAAGAAAAACTGAAGATACAGAATCGATAGAGAACATTAAATCATCCGGACGTTCTCGTCGATAGGTAGAGAATGTTGACCTCGTCAGACACAGCGAGCTATGAGCCCAATGAAGTCGATTCGCCGCGTTCTCAACAATTAACAATTCCGAGAAGCACTTTGCAGTGAATTTTAATAAAATATTTGCATATGCATGCGTTTAAGATCAAACTAACCCAAGAGCTGAAGCCTATGGACCATTTGCAGCATGGCAACGGCGATCAAAATTGCCCACCGATATCGTGTGATTTGATACCTTCGACTATTTTTGTTTCTGGGAGTATGTAAAATATTGCATTTATGTGGACAATCCACGAATCATCCCTCAACTCAAGGCAGAATTCAGACGTGTTACGGGTGAAATTCAGTCGGAACTTTGCACTAAAGTAGGTGAAAATGTTGCCAACAGAGTGTAAGTATACCAAAAAACCCATGGAGAACATTTTCCTGATGTTTTGTTTTATGTTTAAGGCAGTGTAATTAAAACCTAATTGCGTTCATTATGGGACGGCCTGTAAATAGCACTATATTTCTAATTAATTGGATAAAAATAGATAATTATTCATGTATCTTGAATCTGCAGCCTTCTATTTCCTAGCTATTCTGTGTAAATACGTAAGAAATACATAACATTTGACTTGGAGTTGACGATGCTATCCTACATAATCAAACTGATGCTTGAAAGAAGGCATTTAAGTGTGGGATAGTTGCAGGTTCAATTTCCCGCCCTACTCACGTTCCGCAGTGTCCTGTTTCCCAGTGGAGATTGTGACAGCAATCTCGTGCAAATGTGTTCAGTATCTGGGTTGCAGGAATAGCCTCTTAGCTTTTCTGTCGGACCGGACCAAGGGATATTGCAACCGTTACACGAGAATAGGGAACAGGAAAATGGATCATGGTCGCAGGAGAGAGATGAATTCAGGGATTTAAACAGGAGAAATGTGGCATTTTTTCTTCTTAAGATTACTTCCATTTAATAAATGCCCTAATTTAAAACAATGTCGGATAAATAATTTAGTTTTTGAGGATATATTTTCATTTTTTAAAATATTTTATTATTCTGTTACAAAATGTTGTACTAATTTCTAAAATATTTATAAAATTAATTTGTTAACACGAATTTGTATTTTTCAACAAAAGCATTCCTTTTTCCAAGATTTTTAAATGCATTTTTCACAACATATGTAATTGCAAAGCAAAAGATTTAATTAAAGTAGTCTGGGCAATTTCTTAATCTTCGCACTAAAACAATAACCAAAACAAAACGCCTCTTCGTCAACATACTGAATTTAATAATGTGTAGAATACTCGGTAGAAGTCAATTGATTTTTCAGAACGTAAAAATCTTGAACGCAAGTCATAGGAGGGAGTGAGTTTTAAGCCTTGGGTCCCGTGCTGTAGATTTATGACTGTTGAGAACTCCATACTTCGAGGGGGGGGGGGAAGAGAGTTCTTTGAACAAAATTTCATGTAAGTAATACCTTAATACCCTACCAGAGGGCGATGAAGGCTATGGGGTTTACTACCTGCACTCTGCCCTCAATAGGAAAATGAACGTAACTAAAATTATTCTTGGTAATCGAAACTTTCCACATAGGAGGCGCTCATGTTCCAAGATGAAAGGACGGGTAACATAGAAAAAATGTATAATTAAAGACCTAAAACAAAGGGAAAACGTAAAGCGAGAGAAATAATGAAAGTGCACGAGTTATTCATTCAAAAGTATAACACCTTCTCTTTTTAGTTCTAATTGGATTCATAGTTTTCTTTTCCAGCGCGATCATTTTTATGTATTGAACATAACATTCTACATAAAGCTTTCTGGTTTATGGTCCTTGAGTCTAAAATCTAATAAAACTTGCATTGCTCTGTAGTACCTAATATGCGGGTTGATTCCTTGCTCTGCACTTGACCCATTACGGTGCAATCCTGATAATCCCTATTGTGGTTTAATAATGGAAATTATACGTTAAAATGGGGCTTAATAATTAAAACACTAAGAGATTCACCATTATTGTAACAGTAAAGTATTTTTGTAGTCATCAATCGCAAGCTAATTGCACCCTCGTCTGCCGTGCGTGAAATATAAAAGGCCAAACTCTGCTCATGCGTATAGCTGCAATGTTTGAAAGTTTTGACAAGGAAAAAGTGTCAGTCTATCGAGAGACGTGAGCGGGTCAGGATGTTCAACTCGGTCGCCGTAACAGCATCCTACAGGCAACACATTCATGTATATCGCAATATGAAACTGTGGGGGTAAATATAGCACTTATTTAATTTTTACTAGCCTACAGTGGATAATTACACTTCTTTCAAAATTTATAAAGTATTCAAAATATAATATACGGATTTATGGTAATAATAAGGATGTATTAATTAATTTTTGTCAAGTACACACAATTTAGTACTTAATCAATCCGCTTTTAATAGATATTAATGTTTTGATCCGCTTTAACTTACGCTTATGGATGCTTACATTGTCTCTTGCATCTGTAGATGACGGTACCAGACTTCCATTACATTCCCAATAAGCTGAGTTTTTGTAATAATCACTTCATTCGTTACTTCCTTCTTTACTGCTGTCAAACAATGGGATTCTTATTTAGTAAACCTCCCGGCCAAGGCAAATTAAAAAGTTACCTGAGATTTTGTAGTACAGCATTTGGCTCATGTTGCATCACAATAACGGCTCTCCATTTCGGAACCATTTTCTTAGTTGGGGCAGCAGCCTGGTTCTCAACATCTGCTTGTACTGGTCCTCGTGCGTTGTCCCTTGAACAACATATGACGTTCAGAACCTTCATGTCTAACCAAATTATGACTTTAGTGCAGTGTTAACATGAAGGTGATAAAAGTATCTACTATTAAATGGCGAGTATCTACCATTTTAGCAGTACTTGAAATCTTAGTAATACAACCCGGAGGAGCGGGCATTTAATGCGACAGATAAAGACGATCGGCAGCACTCAATAAGGGCGGGTTGTCTACATCGATTCCTGTTGTTGCAAGACTGAAAATATTGAGAATAGAACAGTCTGTGAGGCAGCTTTGATTCTTAACGAACTGCATAAGGAAGTAGGTGTTTCCAAACATTGATGCAATTTCCCGCCCAAAGTTATACAGGAAAAAATGTCCGTTGGAAAAAAAGTCTGAAGAACTCTAACCTTCTTTCCTTCTTATTTTGAAGGAAAGGATATCCACATCGTTTATATTAATTCTAATGAGGAATGGCATAGTGACCTGAATCTTATAGTAACAGTTGTTTGGTATGAATAGTCATTTTTGCAGATGTTTGTTTTAGAAACTGTTATACTGCAGTATCGCTATACGCAGAAGTTATTTTATACTGGATAATTGTTATACTGCTGTATAGAGGTATACAGCAGAAACGCTTATTAAGTAATTAACAAGTTAGTCGTAATTTTAGAGGAAGTTACAGAATTGTTTGTCTACTACTATTTTGGATCAGACAGTTGATTATAGCGTGGGTGCAGTATCATAATGATCGGCGAGCCGCTGCCTTTTGCACAGCCTAGCTTTAGTTGGATGTTTTACAATCTGCATACACAACCTGACATACTTTTCACTAGGACGTGTAGCACAAACTGAGCTTTGTGTTCTACGATTTCAAAAGCGCTTTCATCACTAAAAAAACCTAAAATAACAGTAAAGTGTATTTGATAATTTGGTTTGAAGTTGCATTTTAGCTCATAAAAATAATTTTAAAATTAAAATTCACATATTTATCGATTGCCAAAGTCCAATTGTTTATTCTGCGACCCTTTGCCACTTGAGACTTTCTGCAGCCATAACAGGGGTTAATTTGGGCTTACGGGCAGCTCTGCATGCTTTTAAATTCATCTCTGAAAGTCTGCGACTCGCTGTTCTTTCCGATATGATGCCACTGTTTCCAAGATAACATTTAATTGGTTTTGCGCTAGAAAACCTGTTTCCTCCACAAATCTTTTTCCAGCAACGCTCCACTTCTGGAATGAAAATTGGTTTTCGGCCACATTTATTCCTCCTTTGAGGGCTTAATTCCACATCCAGCTCAATTTTCTTCTTAATTTGCTTTACATATGGTTCAAATACCTCCGATTTTCGAGAATTCTCTCGATGTTAAAAAGCATGTTTTAACCTGTCTATTTTTTATCTTTGCAATGTTACGAGGTGTCAAATCACATGATTTTCTCATTATTCTTGCAAGCAGTTTAATAGGTTTCACACAGTAACTGTTAGTGGACAGAGAATATTAAATTTCATGTTTCAACCATAAACGAATTGACAAATTAACTTTAATAGCAGAAGCCTGAAATAGGTGTGTTATTGGTATAGCAGAACTAATGTTGGATTAGCAAAAATTTGAACTCTTATAAGAATGAAACATCATAGCAAACGGATTATTGTATACAACAATGTGTCCGCTATAATAATGACAGATGAGCCATATGATAAGCATAATAAGTGCTTTTAAAACTATTAGGAGATTGGCTATATTATTGGCCAACGAATTAGAGCTTAAAAAAATTATTAAGATTAATATCTCAAACGTTGACATTTTTAAGCAACAGTCATGTTTACGGACGGACAAAGAGACATTTCTTGATAATTTGTGACTGATTCTGAAATCCAAATGCGTACATAAGGGGTCTTCTTCACCGCTGCTTAGCAGTGAAGCGTTTTGGGTACAGGGGTCATTATTTTAAGTAACTGTCTACAGAGTGGAATCACAATAACAGGTCATAGTTTACACGTTTACATTTAAGAGTTACGAGATGCAATCAAGCAGAAACGCCACAAAAGTTTTGAGGCTAGAAATTATACGTTAGTACTGTAATTGACAAAACAGGTCTGAACTGCTGAAACATCCTGCTTACTCCCCAGATCTAGCGCTCAGTGAATTCAAACAGCCCCCCCCCCTAAAAAAAAGAAAGAAACTGAAAGAAAACCTTCGGAGGAGGAAATGTTCATCAGAATATAAAGTTAGGATGTAAACTAGTGGTTAGTAGTACTGGAAGAAGTGCACCAATCTTAAGAGTATGTTGAAAATCCAGATAAAAATAAATATAGCAAGTAGAAATGGGGCGGAAATGGAGAACAGGGATTAATCCTCGTATTAAAGCGGTTTCTGGTAACAATCTTCTGTTGACTGTGTCCACAGTTATTGTGAAAAGCAAAACAAATGCTGTATACTGTCCAATGTTGGCTGTAAATATGTGAAGAGGAGCTTTTAAATGTATTGAAATCGCAGGTATGGTTTACACCTCTTGTTTACTCATACCCGCCTCCCCTATTCAGAGTTTCTTAGCCCAGCTTAGTGCATTAATTAGCTTATACACTCGATGCGCTTAACACTAGAATCGCCCAAGTGGTCATTTAAACTGCCAGTGTTATGTATGTATTAAAACAGTTATTAACTCTATACTACATGTAACATTAATGTATCACATTATATCATATTGAATAATGAATCATTGTTCAAAGTGTACCCGTAGTGTCCTAGCCATTTTCCACCATCTTTTGTTACTTCTAGTCAACTTGGAACATATAGCATTAATGAGATTTAAGATTTAACTGTCTTAAGAGATTTCCAACTTGCAGCAGTTAAAAAAAAATAGTGTTTTGGAGATCCATGGAATGGGATTGTTGTGAATTCATTAAAATAAATTAAGGAATTAGAAATATTAACAAACTTTATTGAACAATCACTAATCAACTTAAATTCAAATGTGGCATATTAAGTTATTGCACATGAAACAATTAAGTATTGCATGAAATAAAATACAAAGGTTAAACAAATACTAAATTGTTGTCAATAGACCTTTAAAATCCCTTAATTTGTTTTAATTTTTTCTTTATATAAGTACAAGGAGCATACTATGAAACTTTCCCAAAGTAAATAGACAAAGAAGTATATTATTGACTTGCAAATGTATTTGCTCCTATTTAGAATATAGTTAAATATATAACAAAGAATTCTAGCACTCTTGAAAACTAGTAGCAATCTTTGTTGCAGCACAGCCTCGTGACTACTCTGTAAACGTATTACAAAGTTATTAACCTAAAATTAGGCAACAAAATTTTTATACATAACTTTCAAATAAAACAAAAACAAGTACACAATAAATAGCAAACCTGAGTCACCATGGTAGGCAAGAAGCTCCACTTTCAATTGCTAAAGGTTAACAGTGCCATTTTCCAGGGAACTTCTTACTACGACCTGCCACTGCGTGAGCTCAGAAGGAAGAGACAACGTGCTCGCGCCGACCCAAGTAATAAGCCCATGCTAATTGTCAGGTGATGTTCCCACGCTCACATGACCACAGATAGGAAACTAACAAGGAAATATCGATCAGTGGAAACTTCTCAAGTGCAATGGTATACCTTAGATAAGACTTATAAAAACATAAAAATTGCATAGTAACATTGTAATAATGGTTTATTTTACACAGGGTGCAAACATTGTTTCTGATTTATTGAAATTGCATTTGTCTTCTTCTCAACATTTTTTTTTTTTTTTTGGCATTGTCTCAAATTAATGCTTTTGGGTCGCTCCAAATCCATGTCTTATTCCTCTGTTCTTCATATTTGATTTCTAGTTTCCATGTATTCTGTGCGTAGCTTTTTTCTGTAGTTTCAGGTTAAAATGTTTGCAAATGTTATATTAAACAATTTTATTGCCTTTAAAATAACATACTAATTAATAGCGGCTAATTCAAGTACGTTGTGAAAAATATGCACCGTCTTAGAAAGAACAGAATATTTTCTTGCTATCTGATCCGTAACGCCGGCTGTAAACTTTGTTTTATTTCAAAATTTAATTGCCTTCGGAGTTGTGTTCCATTATTCCGTATTACAACATCTGAATCCACTGACTGTACAGAGGAATATTTATTTTTATTTCACTTGATAAAAAATTAAATTTTTAGAAGAATTGATATGTAGAGAGGCGGTTTTATTAATATCAGGCATTTCTCTATATTTGAGACATTTAATAATACCTGATTGCAATAATAACAGTAATACTGATGACGATAGTAAAGTCCTACAATATATTGCCGTGACTCACATGCAACAGTTGAGTTGTGCATTATTAACAGACAAATTATAAGTTTCGCTGATTCAAACAGATCGATAGATTTTTTCAGCGAGTAAACACCTTGAGAGCAAGTCTTTCGGAGATTTACAGCACGTTAAAGTACTCCATACCTGAAAAAGAGGTTCCTGAATAGAATTATCGGCCATTTCACGCTCAAGAAATATCTTAGTTCTCTGTCAATAGCGTTGGAGCACATGGACTTAGCCATCTGCACCTCTGCCCTCTGTTGGGGAATAAGTATACTTGAAACTTCCTCTGGTAATATGAAATCCCTGTGATTCAACAACCAGTGCGAAATATAAATAAAAGTTGCATTAATTAGATGAGATATACAACAGCTAAGGAAAAGTAATACATTTATCATAAAATAAAGTAAAATTTATAGTAGCAATAGCGAATTAAATATTTGAAATCGGACAAAATAATCTCTCGGTGGTTTAGGTTAACTCAAGGCAGTAGCAAACCATTCTCCACTATGCGGCCTTTAGCATTAATTTACTTGTTTGCAGTAGGTCTGTATAGAGAAAAATTAATTATCTCGACTGAATATTTTCTCTGCATTTACTTTAATGTGAATTAAATTACGAACTGCCATTTTGTAAACGATCCGGAACTAAACTAACATAATATCAAAAACTAAAAGAAATTTGTTTAATTTATAAACTCAAAGGAAATGTACATATTATACTTTTAGCGGTAAACGAAAAATTACATTTTTATATTTATGCCTCTTGTAAATATAGAGGGAAGCACAAAGTTCGAAATTTCCTTTTCTGTGCATAGAAAGGAGCTATTTACATGTAAAACAGTAGTTGAATTTTGAAACATAACCTATATACTAGAAAATACAATTGTAAAACCTTATATCAACTTAGAACACACCATATCTAGCTCTTTCAGCACGTAATTAAACCACGTTTTTTTTATAAATTAGTTCAACAGTAACTAAACAAAAACATAATCATGTTTAAATAAAGCTACAAGCTAACATTTCTTTTGGCCAACATTGCAAATTATTTATATCAAACAAACGCTAAGCTATATTTCACATTTCTTCAGTTATTGTAAATATAATTGCGAATGAAAAATTAGTTTTGGACATCTGCATCGTGAATGTTACGAATTTTATGTCAAATTTTGTCCAATAATTTGTTTATTTTGTTTTTATTATTGTTTTAATTTAATTATATTATATATTATTTATTATATATATAATAAAATGAAAACAATAATAAAAACAAAGTAAAAAAATTATTGCACAAAATTTGACATAAAATTCGTAACATTCACGATGCAGATGTCCAAAATCTAATTTTTATATATATATATTAACAGTAATTATGAAAGTAAAAAAGGATGTCACACTTGACTTGCTATTTCAAGTGCAAGTTTTATCTAATTTCACCCGAATTTGTACATCACATTTGCGGGCTGTTGTAAGGCTTTTGTTTCATTAGTACAAAAGTATTGCAAGCATTAATAAATCAAGGCTGAACATAAATATATAAATATCGTGAACCACACTTTCTGAGCGATGTCATGCAAAAGTAAAAACCATTAAGACCCAAATTCTCTAAAGCTGTTCACCTATATATCAACTGAGTAAAATTAGAGATATCCCAACATCGCGAAGAAGGCTTTTGTCACAAACGGGATTATTAGGCTTTCATCAAATAACAGCAAAATAACTATTAGAGAATAAGGATTAAATACAGACAAAATTGAGTAAAGCAGAAATATTATATGACTTTAATTCAATATAGTGGGGTAAAAATATATTGAAACATTTTGTGTTCAATTTTCAGTATGTTATGTGAGTGAAATATGGATTATAAATGAAAAAAGGAAAACAATTTTGTCGTAAAAACGGGCAAAAACACAAAATTTTAGGGTCTTAAATTGTAATGAAGAAATCAAGGAAAATCGGCTGCAGCAGTAAATTTGTTACTTAGATCAAAGAAATCTGAAATGATTTGACCATCTTTTGAGAATGGAAGAAGGAAGATAAAAAAAAACTATAATGAGAAACATCTGAGAAGAAGAAATAGACCAAAAAGAAGACGGATTGAAGAAGTATTAGAAGCCATGAAAGGGAATTGAGAATCGTAAGTCATTAATGAAGAATAACTTTGGATAATATAAATAAAATGAAAACATAAATAAATTACTGAATTTAATGTTCATATTCCATTTGCTAATTATTGCGCTTGATTATTTCGCAGGCAAACTTTCCATTGCCTGTTTACTGGAAACTGTACTGTAATAGTTATTTATAATTTACTACTCAAGATTTATACCCCCCAAAAAATTATGCAGTTACAGGAATTTAATAGGCTTTCTCATTTATTGTGTGATCATTTTCCTTGTCTACTTGGTATTTAATTCTCATTTAACGAATAATGGATAGCTTAAGAAAGAAAACAGGATTTCCATTAACCATTTCTACGAGTTTAATAACTTAACTAGGTGTGATTCATAGTTTTCGACCTGACCATGTTAGATAGGGGATAGAACAAAACAAAGGGTATCATTTTAACTTTACATCAATTTTTTTCCATCTCTATATTAACATTTCAATCCCCCCCCCCTAAACATTCCGAAGCTTTGTATGCAGAATAAAGCAAAACAGCGTTCTTCAAGTCATTATCTCATGAATGTCCACCCATATAGTTCAAATTTCAGTGTGTAAAACGGGTAATAGTGCTTTGGTGGCAATACCTGGGCTGTGTGGTGGATGATGCAGCTCCCGCATGTGTTCACAGCAGACGTGTGATTTGGTGCGTTTGCATGCAGCGGACTCGACATAACATTTTATGCCTCTTTTCCTTGATGGCATCGCACAATTGATACTGTAATCACCATTGTGTTTCATTCTTTAAAGTCTTATCATCATAATTCCTTTGAAATCTCAAAAATTTTCGTCAGATTTTCGTGGAATGAGTGACCTTGGCCTTTGTGGGGAGCGCTTGATCCTCCTCCTACCGCTCCTTGAATTTCTTTTTGAAAAGGGATAATAGTAACGTACCATAGTTCCATCTCCCGTGAAGATGGATTCCAACTTCATTCTCGTTACCAAGACAAGGGTTCAAAAACTTCTGACAACATTCCACGAGCACTTGCATTTGAACCGCTGAAACAATTATGGGTATCATCTTGCACTGGCCATATGCATATGCATAATGAAGGATGAGATTCACATTTATTTTAGAAAGTCCCTATTTTGCAGCTATTTGCCTGTCTCTCAAAGCTTTCGCCTTGACAAGGTAGATGATTTCTCATATCAACATATACACCAGACTATCGTCACGTGGGTTTTCTTCAAGACTTTCTCTGCCCAAACGACTGATTCCCCCATATACACCGCCAAGGCATTGTTAATTATTACAGGATGAAACTCCTTCTTTAGTTAAAATTTAATCACTGCTCTATATTAAATTTGAACATGAAGCTAATGCAGCACATCCGACTTAAATGAGCTTCTTCAAGGAAAGAATGACTAGGCCGGAAAGAAAATGCTGTGATTACACTCCTGAAACAGATAGCATGCATATCATAAGAATGGTCTTCTATGCTAGTCCATAAACTAATGAACCGCATCTCTTCTCTGCTTATTTCATAGTCATCCTATAGTCCAAAACCAAATCCTATGAACTGTTTTGTGTGAAATCAACTGCAAAAGGCAGTTTACAACAAGACAAAACTGAGCAACATTTACTTAAATCAGTGTCTGCTTGAATGTTGAAATCGCCTTGATCAAAGGCCGGTATATTGTACTATTGGACGTCTACTATCTTCGCTATTTGAAAGATAATTTAAGATTTTAAGCGAGCTTCAATCACCGTAACATGTCTATAAAGTATTTTCCTACAGAATATGAACTATAAATCAATTTTGTGTATTTCAGAAGATGGAGCCCTTCAAATGCTGTTCGCCCACTATGTATAAAAGTATCTTGTAAAAGAACAGACAATATTCAGGGAATGTCTTAGTGTATATTTACCTAACTAAACAGATTAGTTCTTGTAGAAAAGGAATAGGCTCTGTCGGTCTAATTTGTGTATGCTGTAAGAAGCCTTATAGACAATCTCTTTACGAAGGTCGACTCTTGGCATCGTTCATCCTCTTTGTCCTGTTTTAGAGGTAACTGAGACCTTACTTACTGCATCTCTTCTCAGAAACAGGAGAATATTTAGTTTCCTGAGGTGTATTCAGTCTCTAAGCTTAATCACCGGGATAAAATCCAATGGTAACCATTACAATGTTGAGATGACGAGCGCTTACAAATGTTGTGAGTCTTAATGTAGTCCACAAAACACAGAAGAGAGAAAGCATAAATGATGAAGAAAGGGAAATAAATAGCATATATTGATGAAAAGATTCTTAAGTTTTTTTCCCCACAGTCATTCTTTTTTTAGGCGTTTAGTTGCCCATTTTGTTGGCAGAGTTGTGCTCGGAACACAGGCAGTGGTACTGGGTAAGCCGATTAGACGCGCACTGAAGAGATAGGCAGTGGTAAGTTGTGACGTCAACGGCTTTTTCCCTTCCCATGTAATACGCAAGCTTTCTCAGACAGTAGCTTGCTTGTGTCCTGCATTTGGACGCTTGAAAACAGCAGCGCAATTCCCTCTCCATGCAATTTATGCATAGAGAAAGTGCAAAAGATTAATTTTATTTGTACTTTTTAAAAATAAATAAAAACAAAGAAAAATATATTTTGGTATATACTTCTTGAAACCCTGTACCAATTTATATTTATTAAGATTTTTTGTAGCCTTGTTACTCAAATTACATCAGTGAGCAATTTAATATAAGAATGCATTGCGGTTCAACCAAATAGAATGAACACAGGTGGCAAAAGTCATGGAGCAACGTCTCGTGAATGATAGTGTGCTGTTTGAATCTCTCCAGTACCGCCCTCTCTGGCTGAAATTTTCCTATTTTTCCTCAGTAGTCATCTGGCAAATGCCGGGTGGGTACCCTAAACTTACGCCTGGAACTCAATGAATGCCTTCTCTTTGAATAATAGCCTTGAAGTACGCCCTGAGGACGGCGTGATATTGTGTTTAAATAAACTTCTATAACTGTAGTGTCATTGTATTATTTGGGTTTTGTTAAATTTTAATTTATACATAGAAATACCCACCGGCACGATTTCTACTGAAATCACATTTAAAATATTTACATAACCTGTACATGTTCCGCGCAATGTGCAAGCTTTGTACTTCCCCGAAATACACTTCAATGTTTGTTTTGTTTACATCACAATGAGAAGATCAACACGCTCGAAGTTTCGTTGTAAGGTGTTGGGGAGTGTCGCAAAACTTAACTATCAACGTCCATAGCCTGTGATGCAGCAGTACTAAAGCGGAGCTCATGTGGAAAGCTTTGACCCTCCAGTGATATTCATTAGGACTATTTCAGAATAAAATAAGAATTTAAATATAATTTCCTTAAACTTGACTTACAAAATTGTAATAATTGTGTATTAGTATTATGAATACTTGACCTTTTCAAACCATCTTGCGACAAACGAATGTCGATTGCCAGTAATGCCAGTAGAGAAGAGCCAAATAAGGGTCTAGGACAATTTCGTGATTAGAAAAGATTAAAAGTAATGTATATTTGAAATTCGCGCACATATCATAAACACTTTTATGAAATATTATGCTGTCTTATGAATACCTACCTATTCGTGAGAATGAAATAGACCAAAATCGACTATTACAAGCATTCCGTTCGATTTACTAATATCAACTAAGAAAAACAAAATGGAGATAATATTTTGTCATTCTGAGCAACGTGTTTATTAAGCTTTATGGTTGCTTAGGCAGATATTGTTACATAATTTACAAAATGATTTCAGATTGTTTGGCTTAATACGCAAAAACAATTGCTTGAGTGAACACACATTTAGTTAAATTTACAATTACTGAAAACACAGAAAAATGGTTAGTTGCGTGACAAAATGGGTTTGATAAAACGCTGCGATAGTTCCATTGCACAATCGGGCTGTGATTGGTCAAAATTCAAAAAATTGTTTCATTTCATTGGTCGATTTTCTGATTATGTCGCATAAGTGAAATTGTAATTGTATTTTTTTTAACCAACAAAGGTGGCCTAGGTTTTTAAGGTACGGATTCTTCAGCGTAAAGTCTGGGAAGTCCGTCAGGACTATCTCCCTAACCAGGGTTTTCCTCAAGTTTTCCTCACTCCTTATCAATGGCAAATGCTAGGGAAGTATCTAAATTAACATCTTAAACGCTTTCCTTCCAAAGTATAAAAGCTAAAATATCGTTTCACAATTTCTCGTTTCTTTTATCATCAACTCATTAGTGGGTACTCTATAATGCAGTAAGATTATTTCAGTTAGAGGCCACCTGAGCGCGGCGAGGCACTGCTGCGACAAATACCGTAAAAAGGGAGATATAGTCGCCGGGCATAAAGTTATTATTTTTATTTTGTACTGAAAGCATTAAATGATACTGTATTGTAAAATATGTTAAATATTGTACTTCAGTTGCAATACCTTGCCGATATCTGTGTGGGAAATTCTTGCATTCCATCTCAGTTTTGCTTCTCTAAGAACACGGCGGCTCGGAACACTTTTCTTGTCATTGGGAAATGCTGTCTCTTGTAACTTTTTAACAAGTTGACGACCAGTTTCTCTACTTGAAATACGACTGCCATAATTTTTATCACCCTTGTATTAATGTGTATTCACATATGTATCATACACGAAAACTTATGTTTATGTAGTGGCATAACTGATGAAGGACAATTAGCGCACAAAAATCTTCCTTTAACTACAAGCTGCTACCTACACATGCATTATATCGTAGATGAATGGTTTGTCCCAGTACGCAGCCACTTTCTGCTGGTCACAACTAAAATAGTCGCACTGTTTGTATCAACAAATATGTCACTTAACAAAATGTTAACTCATTCATGTGTAATTATTATATGTGGCTCTAATTATATTTTTAAAAATATTTATTTTTTTTCTCTGGGAAAACGTATTTTTTCCCAAAATTCCCAGTTTTAAGTTAAGTTTTATATAATATAATTTATATGATATATATAAAACCTATATACAGAGTTCTTGAAATGTAACATCTAATAGGTAAGTCAAGATTCACAAAACGCAAAGACACATAAAATCTCATTTCTCATTGCTCATGCAAAAATGACTACAGGAAGATTTCATATAGATAAAAGAAATCCTTTTAAGAAATAAGATGTGACGTGTCTTTGCATTTTTTCTAAACTCTTTCATCCACCTGTAACACAAATTATGCGTTACTTTGAAAAGTTCTGTATAATTTTTGTTTTATAGTATATGAAATGTTCTTAAAGTGCCTGGAATAATGATAGTTGAATGTTTTGCCTATTTGGAGAAAAATTAAACCGTTGCTAACAAAGAAAAACTAAGAACATCTTTGGTTTCATCAGGCAGATTTCCACAATAACCGTGACAGTTATAACTAGAAAAATTAATTTCATTTTTTGTAGAAGTGTAAAATTTGATTTTAAAGTAGCTTTAATATGGATGTAATGTCAACGTGGATCTATAGATATCTGGCATTCAACTTTAGGATGGTGATACATCTATCAATGTGTTTCAAGTGAGTTTTCAGTTTCAAATGGGTATAACTATGAAAAAAATATATATTCTGTAAAAACAAACAACAATTTTTTTCGTAAAGAAATGGGATTTTATTAAAGCAAGAGTAAATAAAAAGATTATAAAAGAATAAACAAGAAAAAGGTAAATATGCCTCATCATCGTTTTGTTCAACGAGAAATAGTCATTCTTTGGTATAAACGGCATTACGAGCGGTATTCAAAATGTTTTGCAAGTGTCAGCTTATAGTCTAAGCTAAGGACGGAATTCGCAAACATAACCTCAAAATCCTTAGAAGTACTCTTCGCCTCTCTCCACACTTAGTTGTAGACGGTATAACCATAAAAAATATTACGTTAATCCGACTGATATTGTCAAAAGAGCTGAAGTTATAGCTTGAGCAAGTTCTACACTGTTTAGAAAATTTTCCAGCAATGCAAGATTTCACTCGAGAAAACAACCAGAAGTTGCACGGTGCAAGGTCAGGGCTGTAGGGTGGGTGGTCAAGTAACTAGACTTTGACGACTTCCAGCTGTTCTGTGATGAGACGGCATTGTCGTGCAGAAGCAACAGCTTTGGTATTTCTGTCTTTGGATTTCCTTAGCTCTTCAAATAAATGTTCCAAAAAGAAGCACCATAGTATCCTCCATTTACTATCATTCCTTCTGGCATTCAGTCATCCATGCCATAGTATTCTCCATTCATTGTAATTTTTTCTGGCATACAGTCAACCACTAATGGTTTTCCATAATTACAGAAAACCGTGAACAATCGCTTCCGAGAACGAAAAGCTTGCCGAAGAACAACTGGTGTTGGGTCATTCTCATTTATTCACATCTAGATCTGAGCTTTGTTTGGGTTGATATAGTAATAAAATAACTTTCATCACCAGTGCATATATGTGCCAAACGTTTAGGATCATTTGTGGAAATATATTGAATAGTTTCCCTGAAGTGCCTTTCTCCTCTTCTATTCATTGTTTTATTTTAAAGAATGTGGAACCCATTTTGCACAGCTATTAGTTTTAAATGTTCTTCCCGAAGCCAGTCAGAGCAAGGGTTTCTTTCTAAGTCTCTCTTCCTTCTTCAAATGATCGAATCTATCTTGCAACGGCATCAAATAAACACGCTTGATCAGCCTGAACAGCAACTAAGTCCTCGTGGATTTGTTTCGCTCTTTCACCTAGCTTATAGCGTGTGAAAATGTAGAATCTAAAGTTTCATTTAGAAATATTCATTATTTTTCATCAGCTATTGACACAGGAGTGAACTCAACAGACTGTACGATAGTGACTATGCAAGTTTAAACATGCATATTTATGCATATTTTGATACCTTATGGTCCATTGTTGCCAGCTGCGTTAATTACATTTTTGTAGACATTATTGTCCAACAAGAATTGTCTGGTTGCAACACTTTTTTATGCCCCTCGCGGTAAATGCATCCCCAGGAATGTTTTCAATGTCATCCGATATCGATTGTTACAGACAAGTAGTAGGTCCACTGAGAAATATGCACTCTTTCTTTGAGTTAACTCCATAACCAGTAGTCTACCGGATTTATATCTGGTGACATAGGAGGCCACCCTATTAATTACATGATCATCAAATTCGTTGCTTAATTGTGTTTTCACGTATTTTATATGTGGGTTGGAGCGCCGTATTATATAAAAGCAATGTTTTCGATATCATGATTCTGTAAGGTTGAATTACAAATCTTGCAACATTAGAAATTAGCTCTGCCCCTTTTACTATTAGTGCTTTCGTTTGTCTTTCATAGATATGAGGTCGTATTATAAAACATGACGTAAATACATTCCAGACATAACCTTGACAACATGTAATCCTTGCTGAACTGTGTTTGTACTATTTCTGCCCTTATTCTGCAATTTGAGTTTTAACACCTCTACTTAATTTTGAAATATGCCTCACTTATATCTAGCCATTCATAGTTATTATGCGTTTCTGCTAATGTTTGCAAAGCTAAAATGACGCAAATCTACTTATCTCGTTCATAATTCTCATTATTTAAGGATAGAACTGAATTCACTTCGTTTTCTACTAATTTCGGTCTAAGTTTCCTGATATTTATTCACCAGCTCACGAGATAATTTTACAGATCAGAGTCTATTTCTCAATTCACCTAACGATCGAAATCTTCTCAGTGCATTGGGATATTGTCTATGAAGTTCATAATAACACTTAACAAAGCCTGTATGAGCTCTTCTAAAAAAGATGTTCGAAGTTTGCTGTCAGCATTGCAAGCCACAATTGTTTATTCAAAACTGATAGTTACCACAAAAACGAAATGCATATGGGAAAAAACCCAGTCCCTCTAAAAGCATAATGGTAACTAAGCTGTTAATATGTGCAGAAAAGTTCAAACTGGGGACATACTTAGAGATCCTGTTTTTAAATAGCAGTAAAACAGACATTATCCAAGAAATAGAAGGCAATTTACAAAGATTAGGGAATAGATTAAGCTAAAACGTAATGTATTACAATTTAACTATATCTACAAACAAACAAAGATTTTAAAAGGAAGAATCCTGTTAGATCGAAGATGCTAGTAAATGCAAAAAACATTAGAACAGGAATCCCATTTCATTTATTAAGGATGTGATATTAGTTTTAAATTTGAAACAAAGACATTGGGATGAAAGTTAGCAAATTTCCAATCATTTGTGAAACAATCAGAACTTTAGGGAGAAATACTTGAACAGAGACTAAGGTTATGGCTGCGCATACTCTTATATATGGTTCCGAATGGTGGACAAAGACGAAGAGATAGATCGTGTATACAGAGTCTGCAAAAATTAAATGAATGACATACATAAAAGGATGTGCTGGAGTTGATAAAATAAGAAATGAAATAATAAGATCAAGTTTTAATATTTTTCAGTTAACAACAGAATAGATGAAAATAAAATGAAATGCCAAGATAAGTTTTTAGGATGTCAGAAAATAGATTGCCAAAGAACATAATGAATTACAAAACAATTGGAGAGATTAGGGTAAACTTCGTAAAAGGTGACTTGACGATATACTCCGAAACAATTGAAATAACCCGATCCTTGAAAGTGAAAGAAGAAGGAGTAGTAAAATGGAATTTGCAATCAGGATCCAAACCTATGCTGTAAAATGTCACAGTTCGCTTCGGGTACAAGGAGTCCCTCTGTACTAGGAGACTGGGGAATGTACAATACGACATGGGCTGGGTAGCCACCACAAAATCCCGTCCAGCGCAGTGTTAGTGGCCTAATTTCATCGTGCATTTGAGTGCAGTGTGCTGTTATGGACAGGAACATGCCTGTGCTCTTTAAATTAATGTCAGCTCTATACAACAGAACAATCGGGATACCTGAGACAGTTGCGACATTTAATTCTATGAATGGGGACAAAATGCGTGCCCTGAACATGTGCAAAATGCGGACTGTTTTTTATTAGACCATAGTAAGCTTTTTAAAAATCATAAAAGGGGAAATAAATGCTCCTGGTCTCCAAAGAAGAGTCTGTTTTACAAGTTGTACGCCACGCGCCCAGCTGTTGAAACGAGGCAGGTAATAATATACCCTGAGCCAGGTGAAAGAACAGCAAGGGTATGTAGACTTTCTAGGTGTTTTAAACCAGAAACATGGAACCATTTTAGGGAAAAAAGAGATAAAAATCCATAATATATACTTTTAAATATTCATATGTTCCAAGGAAATTGTAAAAATATAATATAAAAATTGAAATTGTAATACAAGAGGAATAGTTAAGAATACCCCCTCCAAAAAAGTTACTTCTAGGTTACAAACCATAGAAATTATATCTTCTACAACTGTTCGAAGTCATCGTTAAGTTCATAAAGAACAAAACTCATCGCACATTTTGTTGATCAAAACTGGGTTGAGTTTCTATGTAAACTGCCCCTAATTTGAAGCTGTGTGTTTTGAAATAATTTATGATGTTAAAACATATGACAGAAAGTGTTTGTTAGCGTTTTCATGTAATGTAATTGTTTTACATAAATATTATCTCGTAGTTATATTGTCCTCCGTGTACATCGGTCCTGGTGGTGTAGTGGTTATCATACTTGACTTCTAAATCCCAAGATCGCGGGTTCAAACCCGGCCAGACAGATGGATTTTTTCGGGCGTAAAAATACTAAGTATGGCTTCCTTCGGAAGGAAAGTAAAGCCGTGGGTTCCGTATTGTACATTTACCGCACGAAAAAGTGCCTCAAGCCTGAAAGAAGAGGCCTCTAAGTAATAATTGTCGGCCGTTTTAAGCCCTGAATTGAATAGGACGCTGATGACCTGAGCTGTCAAAGAGCGTCCATAAATAAATCAAACCAACAACAACCTCCGTGTACGATCTCTGTACCTACGCAATGGATATTTTGTAAAATTGAATGTATATATCTTGTAAAATAAACACAGTTATCTCTTGAGTTACTAAACAAAAGAATCGAGCGGGATAGCTCAAACTAAAGCTTGGGATTCTACACTTGGAAGATCTCGGGTTCAAATACCTTGCTTTTCATTGCTTTCCCTGGTCGCTTAGACAAATGCCGGGATATATTTCGTTTCCATGAATTTTCCGCTCCCAAATTTCATATATTTTCATTTCATTGGTTCTGTTATAGGATCGAAAGTGTCAGGCGAATTGGACTGGTGCGGTGTTACGGCGACTTGCGCTTTGAAGACATTTATGCCCCAGCGTCTTGTATGGAAGCGACCTACCTGAGGGGCTCGAACCCTTGCAGTGGGCATTCCGCTGACGTCTGGGTGTTCTATCTGGAAACAGTATTAGGGTACCCGTCAATGTGTGTGCCATACCGTCCGGGATCTCATCCCCTCCTCCCAAAGGTACTCATATTGGCGTCATGGGCACAAACGGATAGCTCTTGAGCAAACCTGAAGTATAGAGCTATCCCTCTCCGACCTACGACAATAACCAAATAGCATTTAGTTACGCTTATCTTCCTACAGATGTTAAACCCATCACCTCCATCGCCGTTTTCTAGGAAACTTAGTTATTACTTGCACGTTAGACGCCGAATAATTTTGTCCAGTGAACCTCTTTTTAGTAGCCGAAAATCTGTGACATGGGATCTACTGCATAAAGTCCCTCCGCAATACACACGCTTTGAATTTTTACGTCCGAACAAATTTATCGACATCAACCGTAATCGAGCCCGCGAACCTCGAGTCTCCAGGGTATCTGTTAACTTAAGATCTTCAGAACACATATTTATAATGAACTAGATAAGACTTCATATTTCGTCCACATAAATCGCCTTCCCTATCAATGTTATGATAGTTAAATAGTTTTATTTATATTTTATTTTGCATTTATTAACAAAGTTTGCTAGAAATTAAGATCGTGGTTCTAGAATCATATTTCATATCGTTTGGGCACCGATTCACAGATTGCAGAACGGATGATTTATGCCCAAACTCTAAACGATTATTCAATTCAATGTTTTCATCTTTAGCGGCCTCTCAAAGTAATAATAATAATAATAACAATAATAATAATAATAATAATAATAATAATAATAATAATAATAATAATAATAATAAAACGGATGTTGCATAATCTAATTGGTCACGATGACCAATTCATTCATAAAACAGATTGTTTAAGAAATATCTTACTTCTCAACCATATTGGGCGGTACTGCCCTGTTGCCAATCTGCATTTGAGTAAAATGAGAGCCGTTTCTAAGTTCAGGAAGCTACCTCTTGTAACTTCTCAAGATACCCCAAACAGTCACACCAGGAATGTTGACGTCTTCCGTGATAATTCATGTGTTTTTCATACTCCTATAAACACAATTGCGCAAGTTTCATGGCTATTCACTTAAGAGGATTCTTTATTAGTTTCCAAAGCTCAGATCAAAGCTTCATATCTCACGATCTAATTCATACGTCGGCCAGAATTGAACCTACGACCGTTCGTAATATGGAAACTGGGCTGCCATACACATGCAGTATTGCGCTGTAGATATGTCAATGAATGCATTCAGACTTACATTGAAAAACAAGCTACTGAAATGTGTCTGCTGATATCTGTCTAAGAATAATGTGAACTAAATCTTATTGAAATGTAAATAATTGTTACCTGGGTATGCTGAATGCACATTAATGTATAATTTTGTAATTATTCCTTCATATTTTTTATTAATAGCGGTTCCATGACTACTTTTCAAATTAACATTTGTTTTATATACAGTGTGTACACAAACTATTATACCGGTTTTAAACTTATAGCGGTATACAATATACTTTTGAATCAAAACTTAAATTGAAGAGTGACTGTGAAAGCTTCAATTCTACATGTGCAGATTGTGTTTTGTTTTATAACCGTGGTAACGAAAGAAGCAAAATATGGCAACACTGGTGCATAAAGCTTTAGTATCTTGGAATTCGTGAAACATAATTCAGTGGTAACAGATTTGACCTTAACACCCCTTCTGTTAACAACATTTATAGGTGGTACAATCAGATCCGAACGACGAGGTGCCTCTGTAAAGGAAAGGACCTCAGACGTCCGCGTATGTCAGATGAGAATGTGGAGAGTCAGAACGACTTTCGCGCGCAATCCTAAAAAAATCTGTCTGTTGGGAAAATCTAAAACTAGCAAATGACAATGTGGGAGGTGTTAAAACGTCTCCAACAGAGACAGTATCGTCTGCAATTGCTACAGGCCCCTATATGCTGAATATTGTGCTTTCTGTAGAAACTTTTGCACAGAAATTTTGCAACAGGCAGATGATCAATGCGATATCTCATCAAAGAGTCTATGGATCTTCTTCTTTTTTGATAAAAAAAAGTTACTGGATTTATCTAGCCTTGCTCCAGAATTGGCTGTTTCATCAACTGCAAGACCAACAGAACAACATAATTTAGCAACAAGATGGTGCTCCTCCTCACTTCATAAACGATGTGCGAAAATAGTTGAATGCAAAATTTCCCCATCGATGGTCCGGACGATTTGACTTCTCTCCATTGTCCTCCGAGGCCCTCCTATCTGATCCCTGTGACGTTTTCTTGCGGGAGAACATAAAGATCGTGTATACGAGTCACCAATACTTGCAGACATACCTGTGTTGAGTAGGAGGAGGATTATTGCAACAGTTTGACCAGTTAAACCAGACGTGCTATGTTAGTGTGGCAAGAAATGGACTACTGGCTGGATGTATGTCGTGTCACAAATGGATCCCATATTGAACACTTGTAATTTGTGTTATGGTAACTTCCTCAGTTATTGTTCAATTTCAGTTACGATTCAAAATTATATTCTATACCGCAGAGAAAAATTTAAGTTTAATACTGCTATAAGCATTTGTATACACACTGTATTTAATGTCTTTTCCACCAAAAATATTTTAGTTAGTAAGTGTTGCACTCGGGAAGGAATTTCTAACAATCACACTTGAGACATGGTGCAATATTATGAATAAACAATAGTAAGAGCTACTCAGCACACTCATTCTTAAAATAATAACGTCATTTGACCAATCACAACAGTTCGTTATGAGCTCCCGATATTGTTGCTGATAGCTTATCCAGTTGGAGACCACACGGTATGAATATATCTGCTCGCTGTTTTGCCAGGTATCTACAGGCACAGGCTACCACCGTTTCACCATAGTGACCTTTCCGTTTAAAAGTTTCATTACTAAACTTTCAGCCAAATGACTTCATTCGTTGTTGGCATGCGGGGAATCTCAATGCAGCAATTTAATTATTGGAAGTACTGGAAAGAAAGTAAAATTCTAATCCAAGTTTGGCCTCGGGTCTTCCTAGCAAGTTAAACAGTTTAGTCACGTACGTAAATCGAACACTTTGTGCAAAATAAAAAAGAACGTTTTCGCCTCCTTAAATGAAGCAACGATAAAATTATTTCTTAGGGGTACAATAAACTACCAAAGTCAGGTTTTTCAAGCGATTGATCTTTCATAAAGTCATGTTTATAGTGCTTGATACTCCTTTTAAGCATTACTTTCCAAAGAGAAATAACATTTAATAAGTCAGAATGTTGTGCTCTATCAAAAATATATATACAGCGTTACTCAATGGAATATGGCCGTTTTTATAACCTTCTTGTGGGACATTCATATAGAATTAAATAAAAATACTTTTTCAAGGAACAAGTATCACAATGCAATTTATTAATCTGAATTTATTTTTTAAAAATCACAAGTGACCCAATAGAATATGACGATTTTCAGAACGCTGTGGTTTCTAGCTATTTTGCATTACAGTATGGATTGGTTGCTATGTAAATATGCAGTTTATTCTATCCATTTAGTAAAAAAATACTATTGATAACTGAACGATTGAAAAACGTGTATTCGTTTTATTACAAGATTTATGGAATCTAAGTCAATCTCATACGTTCAGGGAAGATTTAGGAGGAATTTAACGTGTCAGATAAGCTGGCAACACTGGACTTTCAGACGCATGATAATGATGAAAATGATTTTTAGTTCCAGCAGGATGATGCCACAGCTCACGCCGCTCATGAAACAATGAACACTCTGCGGATTCTGTTTCCTGGACGCATACTTTCTCGATTTGCTGATGTTGCCTGGCCAACCCGATCTGGCGGCTGTAGACTTTTTTATGGGTCTATTTGAAAATTGAAGTGTATTGCAACGGGCCACAGACTATCATGCAGTTAAAAGAAAATATAACTGTGAAAGTAGGGACATTGATCACGTTTTATTGCAACGAGTTATGCTAAACTTCCAGAGCTGATTACACGAATGTGTTAGTTGTCATAGAGACCGCTTAAAAATGTGATTTTTAAAAATTAAGTCCAGATTAATAAATTGCATTGTGTTACTTGTTTCTTGAAAAAATATTTTTATTTAATTCTATACGAGTATCCTACAAGAAGGTTCTGAAAACCGTCGTATTCCATTGGATCACCGTGTATAATGGTTACATTTATTGGCAAAACTAAAATACTAGACATTTTCATAATAATTAAGCCAGTAATAATACATTGTTTCTTATAAGATAATTGTATCTACATTTTAAATTTAAGTCTCTTTTAATTTTCTTATAATTTTCAGATAAAGTGGCATTAAAATTAAACATATGTGCAGGGTGTTTAAATAATCTGGCAGAGAGGTAAAACTAGCAACAAAGTTCCCACGAATGCATTCTAAAACGAGGCATCTTTATAGCGATCAGAGTCTAGAAACATGGGTACAAAATGATATAACATCATTGCCCTTTTCTTATTGGCTGTACTTACATCTGCATTGCACTAACATTGATGCCTAGCAACGTATGGCCCAATGCATATGAAATCGGACGCCAAGGAACCGTACCATTATATTGACTTAAACTATTATATATATATATATATATATATGTTAAGACTATATATATATAAAATTTAAGATAATTATATATATAAGTTAAGATAATTAAGATTTAAAGCCGGTTTCTAAAACGCAACATATTTGTTCGATATGCTATCGAATAGGTCTTTCCGAAACGAAGAATAAATATTCTACAATTTTATCTGTTTGAAAAATATTTCTGGAACGTTATATAGAGAATATCAGTCAGGTGTCCTTTCTTTGACTTATGTGACAAAAAATCAACAGATATTTCTTTGATATTTTTGATGTGTAAGATAACGGATAATATTTTATATAAGTAGAGTTACAACTCGCACATTTTTGTCGTAGAAAAGTGGAATAATTCTACTTGGAGATCATTGCTATTGACGTTTATCTCCGCTCACTTAATATCTGAGGGCAGTTCTTTTATTTCCAATTATACAATTCTCTTCGTATACTTCAATAAATAGATTACTTTCAAGTTCATCAAAGTTATCATCACATTTAGAGTTCATTTTGCTATAATTAGTGCAATTAGTTGCATTTTGAATGGTGTGTAACGCCCCTTTTTCCTACTGTGAAACCTTAGGTGTTGAACACTGATGATAATGAGATGAAATTATAAATTGGGAAAGTATTTTTAAAGGATTTACATTTGGGAAAAATCTCAGTCGGGGAAGACAGTCTTGGCAGGAATCGAATTCCAGATCTCCTGCTCATGAATTTGTTTCTTAACGACCTCGGTAACCCCCATGTCAGCAATGCAATTAATATATATGACATGCGACCGATTTGGCCTTTTGTTTCAAATGCCTATTTCACTCCAGCATCTTATTTTGTGCTACTTTCTAAGGTTCTTTGTAAATTACACTAAAATACTTTCTTTCTTTGCTTCGTTCTCTTTTAAAGCTTTTTGGCACTATTTTCAATTTTTGTATGTAATGAAAATGTGATTTTCAAAATATATAAATAAAAATCAAATAGTTTAATAAAATATTTGTTCGACTGGGGATACATACTCTATTCTAATGCCGTCTCTAGACTGCGACATAGCGTATGCGTGAAAATATACGAATGTTATCTCAATGTATAATATTGTACTCCAATATTAACAGATGTATAATATAGTAGTTAAATGATTAGTATTTCTGAGAAAAAATATAGCAGGAATAATAATAATATTTGTGCTGTACATTAAAATACACAAGTGTATTATTAAGGAGTGACCATGACCTAATTTAAAGTGGCAAACAGTTGTTCTTCCATCTTGCTCTTATACTGCGTCACTGTAAGTTTTTACTAATACATTGCATTCTTTCGTGGAACAAAAATGTTACAACTTCATACTTTATATAACTTATTATAATGTATTATACCATACTTTCGCCGAGTAGGTTCCTTATATTCTATGGTTTAACAGCAATACGCAATACAGTACGGCGCTAATGACGACAGTAAAAGAAACTACATGATAAAATGCGGGTCGCCATCTGTTGGACAGTTCTGAACTTCACTATCAAGCAGAAAGTTATGGAAAATTTACATTCTCGCTGGGCAAAAGGATGTAAGTTAACTTTCCGATAAAATTTATGGAACAGATAGTTATGGTGTAATTTTAATTTATTTGGTTTATTTATGAGCTCTGTTTAACATCTTAGATCATCAGCGTCCCATTCAATTCAGGGAGTGAAATGACCGGTAAGTTTTGCACGAGGCCCTTTCTTTCAGGCCTCTTATCTTCCCTAGCAATAAAAACAAAAATGTAGGTTCAATCCCCCCTCTCCGTCTCCGATAAGTATGTGTCAATATTATTTTGATGCTCTATCAATAATAATATCAATAAATTATGTTTTAAATATGTGGTCTTACTAGTGCATCTACAAATGGCCCTTGTAGGTCCAAGCAAGAAGTTGGCTGCACTACTTTGATTTAAGAATGCTAGCTGTGCAGACAGATAGAGAACTTAACTTTTAGATATGATTGTTTATTTGTATATTCGTTTACGTTAAGTATAAACCTGATCACTATATTTGCCATATTTTAATTTGTCATTGCCTTTTGGGGAATCTGTTCAAATATGTATAAAACGTAAAAATACATTCTTTAGCCTTGTAAATGAATGATTATATTTTATAAAGCATTTGTTTAGAAATGAGCTTTAAAATGAATTATGATCAAATTTCTATTTGAAGGTGCTAGAGGTGTTTGTGTTTCTATGATACAAACTACTTTAATAAAATACCGTAATTATGAAAATTTTATATACAACTATTAGATATCGTACTTTACAAAAATATTAGTTTTTTATGCTGAATATAAATATATTAATATTTAAAAAATCTTACGTTAATTGCTTTAATTTCTCTTTCGGGTTCTTGTGTGGTTTGTGCATGATGTAAGCCACCCCATTTCTGCACATCATGCGAGAACACCTAACTTAGGCTTTTAGTAAGCGATGGATTGGTCGACGACGTCCAGTAACGTGGCCTACTCGATTATTTTTTCCTAATTCTTAGACGTTTGCTTATGGGATACTTCATGTTAAACGCATAATCTCTTATAGTAATCATTCAACGTAGCCGCAATGGCCAATATCTCAAAATTTATTTTTTTCTAAATGTGTTGTTAGAAACTTTAGAAACTTTATGCCACTTTTGATCAACTCTGCCAGCTATTAAATTTTATATATATATATATATATATATATATATATATATATATATATAACGAATTTAAAGCCGTTTCTAACTATATAAAATCGATCACACACTATAGCGGTCACGTTATGATTTCAATAAACTTCTACTCTGTATTCGGAAGTATTTTTCGGCACAACTTCGGAGCTATAAGCCACAGCAAACGAAAAAATAAAATATGACAAAATAACGAGAAAAATACACAAACTAAAATGAAAACTCGTAAAAGACACGCGTCACATATACCGGCTGTTATTTTAGATGCAAAGAATCGCTGAGAGTGTTTTGGTTGGTGCCTGTGTTTATTTCTTGCAGGGTAAGCTCACTTACAACAGGCTGGGGATGCATACTCATTCATACATACTACTACATATACATACATGCATGGAAAAGTTTCACTGGAGCTGAAAATCGGATATGGGATGGAGTGTTTCATCCAAACAGGAGCCAAATTCTGCAATCATGGGCTCGCTTGGTTTAGGTTAGGCGGGTGGCGTATGACTAAAGTAAGACAGAAAGGGTATGAGAATCTGCCCTATACGTGCTGAGAAAGAATTCTGTAAATATATTCTGGGGTAATGCAAGGGGACGAGGGGAGAGGGCATCTGCAGTGCTGGAATTTGCTTGTAGATAGGAAGGTGTAGGAGTGAGTAAGTATATTTTTAAACAAAGTGAGACAGCTCGGATCAAAAGAGGCAGACACCGGGAAGGAGGTAGGAGAACGTGTCACAATATTTTTTTTGGAACTATTTGTTCATATATTTGAAGGATTGTAAATTATTTGCCTTTGTACTGTTTTCTTTCCTGTTTATTTTATTTGTGCGCTAAAATTTTATAATATATTTTTGTTATTCCATTTGTTTATTTGTTTATTACATGATATATATATATATATATATATATATATATATTGATTGTCTCTTAAGAGTTAAATATTGTATTTTGCAATTTCATGTATTTCCTAACGTATTGGGAAAACACGTACGGCCCGAAGACCCGTGCGACATGGATGCGTTAGATTTGTAACAAATATATTTTGTAAATAAATACACTACTGCTGTTTCTATATACTGCATACTATGTACTTATTCTTTGATGGGGAAAAATTAGACAACCCAATTTTCCTCAGCTGTTTGTCACTACTCGTTTAACTAAATATTTGCGATAGAAATAATACAATGGTCATCTTCAATACGGAAAGAAACAAGTCAAATTAGTTACGCAATTGTTTATTTCCTATATAGAAGATGTTTTTATTTCTAAATGAAATACAAATATAAAAATCAAAACTGTCTTCCTAAAACTCCGACGGAAGATGGAATAGAATTGGTTTATTACCAAAGCGTCGAAGATATCTAAAAAATAATCTTTGTTATTTCAGCATAATAACAGGTGCCGTCTTTAATAATTGTGTATAGAATTCACTGGAAGTTTGAAAATGGAAATCAGATAACAGACATTTAGAGTAATATACTTCAAAGGCATGGCGTACTTTCTTTGGAAATTTTTGTAAAATTCTTTATCCACTCTTAAACTTTTTTTCTGGACTTTTATTGATTTCTCAGTTTTATTTGCGAAGTCGCAATGCTGTACCATATAACAGAGCAAGTATATCTGCAATTTTATAACACTTCGTTCCTCTTTTTATTGCTATTTCATTTTTTAAGATTTTCTGCCCAATGTAACAGACGAAGAACTTGCTATATGTATGCAGGTTATTTCTTTCTGAATAATGTAAATGCTCTATATGACATAAACTTTCAGAAGCAGAGACTTAAAAAAGTTGATACAGTTAGTCCCCAGAGTATTTTCCTTCGTCTAAAAAGGAACCAAACATGTTGTGTTTACCAGATTCAGGACCGAGGTACAGCTGTGTCTACGCAGTTTGTTAGCTCAAGACAAGCTGCCATAAATATTTTCATAGCGTCGTCACGCTATATACATGTCAAACTCTGTCCGTGATTCAAGCTGAAATGAACATTTATTTTTCTCGTATGGAAAGCTGCTTTGAGACCCGGTAGAGCGGAAACTCTCAACATGTTTACTGCCGTTTTGATCACGAATACACCAGAATTGCATCAAGTGTCCTGACGTTCCCTCGTAATAAATCGTCATAATACATTGAAATGAACGCACTCTTACTAAACTCAGAGACTACATTGAAACTTTGTTTTCGCGTTCTCTGGCGTTCTTTTCATGAGTGTCTTTAAGTTAAATCCACATAGAAGAATTTCGGTTTTAGGTTTTAACTTCAAGTTACGTGTATTGTATCAGTTCCTCTCAATGGCAATTGGAATAAGTTGCAGTAATTATTTACAAATGTTGTATTATAAAGATAGTGTGGGCTTAATTACAGTGCGGTCCAGCCAAGAGTTTATCGTGAATAGCGCGCTAGCGGGGAATACCCTGACTGTCCTCCACAATAATTCCGTTCTCTCTCGGGGAAGTAATATAAATGTTTGAAATTAAATATTAAAACAATGATTGATAATTGGTTCACAAGCAATTAATTTGTTTCTACTTCGCTTGAATTGTATAGAAAATGCTGAAAATGATGCCTTATCCGAAGAAAAGATACACTTGCAGTTCGCTTTCTGTAATTCCTATGATCATGTCATATCACAGATTGTAGATTGCTTAGAATTTCTGCATTTAAATCATAGATTTGTTCCAACCTTACACAACATTTTATAAGAAAATTGCCCCCCAAAACTACTCGTTCAAGATTCTGTTCTTAGTTTAAATTACATCCGCTGAATTATTTGAGATTTATGCCTGCAAAATATTTTTAGTCGCTGTTCTATGCCAACATCTTAATTTATTTTCTGGCATTGATTGTTAACATTTTTCAATGGCATTTCTTTACCCTCCAACACTTCAGTGCAAAGTGTTGTCTAGTGTTTACGAATAAATTTTAAACTGTTTTTTTTAACTAACAACAGCTCCTAAATGCACTATTTGTTTTAATTGTATGTTATGAACTACTGTATTTTAAGTGTGCCAATGTTGCACAAAACAACGCCACCAAACGATATTTAAGTGTTCTTCATCGCTTTCCTTGATATTGTCAAGTAATCTAGTGAAGTGATTTTCAAGTGTAATTTCATTGTAATGTATTTGTTTCTGCTGTGAACGAGTAATTTATATTACAAAAGTATTATATTAAATGTTTTATTTTGTATTATCTTATGCTTAAAAAGAGGAATTTCATTTACCAATGCGTACATGCATTTTTAGAAATGAATCCATATTTATGCGTTATTGAAAAATTATGAACAATGAAATAACCGATAGTTTAGTTTCAAAGTGTAAAATTATTTATTAAACTTTATGTTTTTAATAAACGAAATTCCAAATATAATATAATCTTTTGAGACGATAAAAATGAGACAGCTACAAAGAATTTATATACAAAAAATCTTTACAAAATTTAAATTACACATGAAGTTATAAATATCCATGGAAACAAAATACCTGGTATTTTAAAACGGTAGCTACGCTAGAGAGAAAAACTGAAAAATATTCCACTACGCCGCCAGGGATAGAAAGGTCCCGTCCAATCCATTTGAGCTACCCAGAAATTTAGAGTGGTTATTGATTACACTTTTGCAGATATGTTTTGCATACGCCAGCTTACTTTAAGTGCCAACGGGCACTACAGTTGTTAATTCTTCTTCTTCTTGTTTCTGGGCTTTCGGCCTACTGAATCGTCAAGTTAATATTTTCGGAGTTTCTATACTAATCATCGATACATGTTCTTTGCTGTATTCTCCTTGTATTTCAGTTGTTTTAGGCTGAATACTAAAATTTCCTTGATTTTGTCCGATACTAATGGAATCATAAAAAGCACATTAATCTGAATCTTGTGGAAAATGACAATAATTATTATTAATGGAGTGAAATCAGACTGTTTGATGATCTTTAACATGTTAATATACGATAAATATTAAATTATCTTTCAAGATTCTTAATTTATATACACTTAATTCCTGTTAAGATTACTTTGTATTAAATTTGAAGTACATTCAGAAACCAATATTATTTTCACAAATATTCATTAAATTTATATATCATATAAAGTTGTTTAAAATAATTTTTTAGTTACAAAATTTTATTCTTTTTATTACGGACTAATACTAACTTAAATGCGTAGAAAACTTTTGAAAGTTTTTTGTGAAAGTTAAAAAGAAAATTTTGTCTTTCACGTGATATGCGATATTTTAGTTCTTCCCAAACACGGCGCAGCGTTGGATCGTTGGTGGCGATTACAGTGTTAGTGCGCTCCCGTAGTTCATTGCAAGTAATTAACAATGGTGGCAGGTTGGTGGATCTTTAATAAAATTTGTCCTTTACTCTGGTCATATGGTCACAACAGAATTGCAGGACATAGAACGCTTTCTTTTCCTATCCAGAAGCCATGCTCATTCTAGAGGTGAAATGTGAATTAACGAGATAGACAAAGCTATTTGGATAAACGTTTGTGGGTGGAAGAAACAGATTTTGTAGCCTTATAATGACAATATGTTTAATTTTTTACCATAATGAAAAAAAAAAACAACAGGGAGTTGTTTTTGAAATAGTCCTACATGAAAAACTCTGAAATTGAGTCATTACTTCTTACCCTGAACTTACAGTTATTCCCCGGCTGCATAGTACCAATGATATTTGTAAGGAAAGCGGGTCTTCTTTTCATTTGGCACTACAGCCCGGGGTGAACATTGGCCTGGCGTAGCGACCTCTGCTTCCTCTATCTCCGTCTTACGACTTCATAGATAGAGGGCAGTATTGTAGCATGCCGGCCCCCCATCAGTCACTTATCACGAAGAAAAGCTGAAATTTGTTTTAAAAGATATCATCTAAAAGGCTTAATGTACTTCTGAGTGTGAAATGAATGAACCTCACAGCGCCGCAAGTACCATCTGCCAGTCCTTTTTCGCTCACTTTCAGGCTTGGGTAGCGAAGCGTCTCAGGTTCCATATCGTAATTACAGATATTAGAATCTCCAAGACAATTTGGATACGTCAGAAATTAAACAGAAGATAAATAAGGGATATCCGTTAAAGTTGGTATTCTTTTTTACCAACCGCTAAGATAAAATAAGAGATTAAAGAGAAGAAGATAATGAAACGGATGAAATAAGTTCACGTAAACAAGAAAACTTTGAGAAATGAACAAAAAACTCCGATTTTATTAATAAATCGATGTGTAAATTAATTGAAACCCATAGCATAACGTTTGCTTATGTATTTTTTCGCGTATACCGCCCAGATTGCTCCCGCTAGTGAAATTGTCGTGAAAGTTATCTTTCTCTTGTTCCTAGTGAATCAGCTAATTTGTTGATGGAAACACTCCCTTTGGATATGCTAATGTGAGTGGAGCTACAAGTGCAAGCTTGAAACAGCTGCCAATGTAAGATGAAACTTGTGCACTTGTCGAGTTTTGGAGATGGTTGTAGAATTGAGTGTATGTCTCTCAGGTATATTACACTTAACGATAATAGCTCTCTTAACACAATTAAAAACAAACTTTTTAGAGCTTTTGTTACTCATGTTATGCAGGATGACTAAATGCTCATTAAAACATAGCTTGTAGTAACGCTATTTTATCTTTCTCTCGGGAAGTTTTGCATTCAGCATGTCGAGCATTAAAATAAAAGAGTGCTTTTTCCTTCATTTGTTTTTACTTTCTCTCTCTTACTGTATATGAAAAAATATGATAATGTATTTTAGTTTTCTTTCCCACTCCCCATGATTAAATTGCTTTTTTTCCCCCTTCTATAATCTTAGTCAAATAATAACACATTATCTGATGAACTAATGAAGATATGAAGGTAAACTTTCTCTCGTCCACACGTGGTTGGCTAAGCTATCCCTTTGCTGTAGTAGAAGAACGTATTTTCTCTATAGAACAGGTTGGATCGGCCAAGAGTTTAGCGGTTTCAGGGCAGATTGAGGAGCGCGCTAACTGTGAATGATCCGGTTGTCTCCGATGCTCATTTTATTTCCTCTCGGAGATAGAAAACACGCAGAAAGACACAATTTGAATATTTTAGGCGGTAATAAATTAAGAATTGTCGTTTTGTAATTTCATGGTAAATGTTAAAAGTGATTTTCACTTTACACATTTTCGAATATGAATAAATGTTGTTCACTCATATCAAAAGTCTCAATATATTGCTTCTCGTATTGGTACTTGCCATTATCTCGAGCACGGAACGCCCGCTCGACATCGAAAGTCTTGTACTCTACTTCATATCGCTTCTTAGAGTCTGAATTCTCTTTCCCCTGAAATCAGATACTGTCGCACATAATTAAATTTAAGCTTAGATTAAAATGTAGTTTTTTCAACTATAGGAATCGCGGTAATTAGTTTCTCCTCTTCTTCCGTTGCATTTAAGAACAATACCTTAAGAAGTGAAACTCTAACTGCGCTGCCTTTATTGCTCTTAACTTTACGTCATATTTACGTTCAACATATATTTTAATTTTATATCAAGTTTGTATATTTTCTACGTTTATACTTTGAATTCCACTGGTGTTATCGCCTGGTAGAATGAAAGAGAAGGTGACGTGGTTTTACTCTTATCAGTTGGCATCGTAATTCTTAAGCACTTAACATCAAGTTAGGTACACTCAAACTAGTTAGTCCAAACAGAGCAAGAACAAATCTATGAGCGACCTCCAAGCAGGTAAATAATAATTGGCGAATAACAGGCGTAAGGGGAGAGGGTGGTTTATAGCTTGTGATTATTTATAGCCCTCCCACTTGTTGTATACAGTCAAGTATCAACATAACTTTATTCCGCTTCATTCGTATTTTAGTGCTTAAAATTCTGATGCCTACCTACCAGGGTAAATAAACGAGACCCCATTAAAAGATCTCAACAGTTACTTTTCTTTGTTTAATAATACATTTACTGTTGATTATAATGCATTGGTCATCAGTAGTTACTGTTCCAACTAGACAACAGTGAGCACCTGCACCGCTAGCATGCTTCTCATATTCTCCATGAAGCTGCGTAAACTCTTGACTGGTCCGCAGAGTGTTATGTTGTCCACGGTGATCTACGCAGTTTGTAATGTAAAGAATTATGTGCACATGGCATTTACAATCATACTTGGTACTCCCGATATGCAGACATAGACCGCCAAGAATAGCCGAGGTCGTTAAGGCACGTGTTTGTGAGTCTGGAGTTTGATTCCCATTAGGACCGTCCACTCTGATTGAGGTTTTTTCTAGATTATCCTCAGGCCTCATAAATAGCAAATGCCAGGAAGGAATCCTAAACTTAGCCTGAAAAAAATATTAACATATCTGGTGTATCGTCAGTGTCCACCGCCTGTGATGCCTCAGCAGTGAAAACGGGCTTAAACACAAAAAAGGCATCATAATATAGTATTAAGCATGTACATCAACTATATTATCCGTACATATTAAGTAATCTTAACTCTTTTCATCTACTTAAATTGTATTATAAGTAGAGGATATCCTTTAAAAATAATTTTAACACATTAAACATCCCTTTTTAGGTTTACTTATATATTACTATCTTAAAATAAATAAATGCCATTGTTCTTTGAATTCTTAATAAGATGTCACCTCACCGTCAAGTTCGTTACGTTGCATTTGTTACAGCTGAGAGTTAGCAATTATGTCTGATAATGTTGCCACCTTATTATATTATTTAGCTTTATCACTGTGTAATGATAACCAACTACCACAGCAGCAAAGTAAAGGAATATCCAGCAATAATATGTGCATATGCCATTTAATTGTAGCCTCGCTTGATACTGTACAATATTCCACTGGAACATTTGTCACTCGTTTTAGAGATTTAAGATAATTATTGTGATTCATTACACTGATAAAATATTTAATTTTTGTATCAACACGTAGAAAGTGGCAAAAAATAGTTCTGTTTGCAACCATTTTAGTACAAGTGTCTTTAAATTGCTTTTTAGACTTTGTTTTTTACGATAGAATTATGATAAGGCTAAAGACCTGTTATCCCATACATAAATATTCCTACCTTTACTTAGCTTAAAACGCATAAATGTGAATTACAAAAGTGAATACTTCCCTCCCTCCCAGACATTCAGAACACCAAAATGAGACAGTAAAAAACACCAGGACTATAGAAACATCCAGTTTACTTTTAATTACAATGATGCATTGCATAATTTGTTTACTAAATAGAATTTAAAATAATTTTGTCGATATCAAATATAGGAGCTATTTTAAACTTGAATATATATGTATAATCAGTTCTTATAATGTTGTATGAAAAGATATGTATAATGTAAACATTATGTATCTCTAATAATTCCCAAGGGTTCGAATGAATGAATAGTGTTTAACGCCCGTTTTTGCTACTGAGGCACCACATGCGATGGACACTGATGATACATGAGATGAAATGATATATTGGGAAAGGATTTATTTTTATGGAAGGAATCGTTCCAGGCCTAAGTTTAGGGTACCTCCCGGCATTTGCCATTTATGAGGACTGAGGAAAACCTGGAAAAAACCTCAGTCAGGAAGGACGGTCCTGGCGCGGTCCAAGGGCTCAAGAAACTATTATATTACACTTTTTTTTTTTTTTTTTTTTTTTTTTTTTTTTTTTTTTTTTTTTTTTTTTTACATATCCTGTGCCACTATATCGGCGAATAAATAAGAGACGGAAAGTGGGAGGAAAAAAAAAAGTTTATTAGATAATTCTGTGCTATTGTCTGCGGAACAGGAAACTGAGCTATATTGGAGGGGGGGTCCTCTCATCATGCCCCCTACCATGTCGGGGTAGTAGTAATGTAAGCGTCCTACCGGCAGGGCAGAATGTCCTCTTGTACTACCATGTTTGAGTGATTATGGGGAATATATTGTGTTGCCCAGAGGATTCATGAGCATTTCTTTTACTGACAGTACAACAATAATAATAATAATAATAATATATTGACATTCAGTTATGCAATATATTAAGGGTCGATCAACAGAGATGTGCTCTATATTGATTCGGAGAGAAACAACTCGTGGAACAAATGAATATTTTGTGACAATTGGTGGAAAAGCGTTTGTGAAACGACTGTTATTTAAGTTGGATGGCAAACTTGTAAAACTGAAGTGACGAAAATCTCGAATGTACGCCAACAAATGACTACCTAAATTAGCACAATTTGATGTTCCAGTGATTTATGCACATGTAGCAACAAAATTGTTAAACTCAAGCCTTACAAGTGTACATGTGTTAGTTATATTCGGGAAGGTGATCCCGTAGCATGTGTGCATTATTGTGAGTGATTTCTTTCATCAGTGACTGAAGGATTAATGGATCCATTACCTGTGTTCTTTTCAGGTGAGGCATGGTTCCATAAAATGATCTATGAACACTGACAACATTCGCTATTGGTGTTCTGAAAATCCAACTTGTATACAAGAAACCGCTCTTTATGATAGCATTGGAGACGCATAAGAAGTGGCCGGCTGTAGCATGTCCAACTTCCGAGAAGCAAAACGCATGTGAGCGGTAAACACATATTCTGAAAGCCCTGTATTAGCTTAATTGGGATAAGTATATTGAAATAACTTGATGCTCTGCGTATACAGCCTTCTTTGTCCGTAACTCCACAGGCACCCTTAGAGATTTCCAATGCCATGCCGCATAAACTTATTTAAATGATAGGCTCACACATAAGGATTATTAGTTATTTTAGTCACACAAGCAAATTCTGCATACAATTCATCATAGCTTTATTAGGTAAAATATAAAAAGTAATTAAAATGTATATGCAGAGATTCAAAAAGTTACTAAAAGCCTAGTATTTCTTAGGTAAAATTCAAACAAAGGTAACGAAACTTTACAAGTGTTTACCTCATATACCGAAAGGCTCTAGTATAACGAAAGTTTTATTTTTTTATTAATTTAGAAACATTTTAAAATTGTGGTTTTAGCTTTTCTCTTTTTTCGCTATGAAGCGAATAGATCCGGAAGCAATATCCTGCTTAGGAGCTTACCGCGCCGGACGCACAATATGTGAGCTACATGATTACGACAGGCACGCTATCTCTCATCATGTCACAACCGGAGGAAACTAATAACAAACACATTCCCAGCTCGATGAAAAATGAAACAGACTCGTGGGGCGCGGTTGTCACAGAGACTTGTTGCAATCCTCGACTGTCATTGTAAAAAACTACAAAAAAGCAGCCATAATAAATGATTGGAGATATTTTTCTCAACCACTGCCCCATTGAGTCTGCTTAGAAAAAAGAAAAAGTCTTAATGGAAGGAAATTGAGCAAATCTTAAATCACGGTCCAGTTTTCCGTATATGATCTGCACGGTGTATTTCATTATGAAGGTTTTCAAGATATTTAATTTTTTATTGAGTCTTTGCATTTTTATTTTATCTTTGCATCAAAATATTTATAATTAAAATGTATATATTCCTATACTATTTTATTTTTTTAGTTTAAAAACATGAATCATTAGCTTTATTTTTATTTAAAATTACAAATGCAAAGAGAGTGTAACCTTTATAAAATTTCAGTTAGTTACCACTAATTTATTTTTTATAACTGTATATAAATATGTATAATAATGCAAAAATAAACTACACACTAAAGTTCCATAGAGAAGTTAACAGTACCATTTGCTATTTTTCTATTTTTATTAAAAATATATAGAGCATTAATTTCAGAAATTACCAGCTTTCTTTAAACAAACAAAACACGTCATTTTGGTTAAAACCAAAATTTAAATTTTAGCTTTTAACCCTCTCCCCATCCACCCCCGTTTTTAACATTTAAAATGACGCCCTTACATATTAATACTTAACATTTAAAAGTAATTAAATTATCACATCTTTTGTTTCACATCGTTTGCCATTGTTGTTTTTATTTGAGTTTGAGCAGAATAAAGGTACAAAAAACTGTACATTTACTGTAGTGGTTGTGACTTAGTTATAAAGTGTTTACAAATTATGTAAAACCTAGAAGAAAGTACAGAATCTGAACGAATTAGTTCAGGAGTTAATATTCTTTCCAAATTCAAACAAAGAAATCATCAACATTACCAAACAACGACACAAAATCACGTGATAATAGGTGAACAGTTTTTTTAAAATTTAAATGCCATATGACATGGGTGCCATTTGAAATTTCAAAGTAGGGAGGGGGTTGAGTTCAGTTGGTAAAACCTAAAACTTAATCAACATTGGTTTCAAACTTCTCCTTCAATATTTAAATTGATGTTTTCATTTAAATTAAATTTATACTAAATAGGAAATATTCTGACTGTTAAGTTTTAAAATGGAAGTCTATATGTACAGAGAACTTCAGAAAACTGGAAAAAAATGTATATGAATAACTTTCATGAAATTTCTTTACCACAATTTGCTTGCTAGCGGTGTACGATGGAAATTAGCGGTCATACCGGTACTACCTTCTTATGAATTTTTGTCATTTTTTCACTGAAAACTATGAAATGTTTTCTTGTCGCCTTCTAGCCTACTGTGATGGAATAGAGGAAACGATTTTGCTTCTAAATTACAAGCCAGGTTCGCATCCAGTTTACATTTAGCTTCCGGAGTGAGTTTGTATATACTTGGTGTCTGCTCAGTGTCACATATTTAAGTGCTCTTCTGACTCAGGCCTATGAAATTTCTTACTTACCGGACGACTGCAGTGATGTAGAGGGAACCACAAGGCTTCTAAACTGCGAACCAGGTTCGAACCCAGTTTGAATCCAGCTTCTGGTTTCAGATATTTTTATGTTCATTCTTTTTGCTGATGCATGTTTAGCGCTTTATGTTCCCAGAACCCTTTGCCTATTCATTTAATTTGTTGGTAATTCAATGATTCATTCACACATTTGTTCGTTCATTCTTCTGTTATCTTGGTCATCTCCGGCTAAATGCATTATAATAAAAACATTATTTATTTTTTATTTCAAGTATAAACACTTGCTTTCTGTAAAATAAGAAATGTTTATTATACGAATAGGTTTTGCTCTATGCTATATAGTAACAGATTATTTGTACAAAAGACATAAGTTATTCAAATACGGGTTATCTCTATACAGAAAGCTGTTACATTGAAACATTCTCAGAGATATTGGTGTTACACTTTTTGCAGAGTTTTTTGACTGTATAAGAATCACACACAATTTTTACATGTCGAACAACTGTCTTTGGTTTTGATTTTCTTACATAACTCTATTTGACACGTCTTGCATTTAGCGGCCTTAGATGTTCCTTCGTCCCTACATCAGCCATGATTAATAGCGACGGTATTCGATGAAAGCTACGTGGAAATGTAAAGCTAAACGAAATTTTAGACACGGATACAGGAGCTGATAAACAATGACTCACGCCTACGCTACAATGAACGTGAAACATGTTTGTTGTGCAGTGATCATTATTGTCGGCTACAACTACGCAATATGCGTCGTAAGAAACGTGGGTAAGGAGGAGGTCAATTTACCGCCTCCCGGAACCGACTGTTAATTTGCTATTTTAAAAAGTTAAGCCTGAAATGCAAAAATTATTGGTGAGCTAAACGCCATTGAAAGTGATTAAAAGTCACAAAATCATAGCAAAATACTTTCAAAAACATGAGCGTTCGAAAATTAAAAGCAGTCAATTTCCTCGGCTTCCTCATAGTTTAAAATCAATTTACAAACAAGATGCTTAACATTTTCGAAGAAATAATGCACAATTTATAGCAATAGAACCATTTTTTTAAAATAATTGTTTATAGTATAAGACTCCTATTTTATGCAAATTATATGTTAAAATCTTTCACCAGCTCTATAGATCAGTATGTATTGCACATGTAAAAAACATTTATAGCTCTATCTTACACGATTTTTGAGAAAAGTGCACCTAAAGTTAAATTATATAAGTTAAGAGTGTTTTTGATTAAAACAGTTAAAATCTTCCGGGATGTTTTACAGTGGTCCAAGGTTTAATATATTACCATAGCTTTCACCAACTACTGCGGTTGGCATCATCAGTGAACAATGAACAAGATCTGACTGCTAAAAGACGACTGTATTGATCCGTCTCTGTCTGGTATTAGAAAATCGATCAATATTACACGTGTAGTGGAAGGGAGGAGTAGGGGGGGATACCTGTTGGTTTTTAAGAACTAATTTCCATGTGCTACTTAGGTGATATCCTCCACCTCTGTTAAAGTTGTTTAGATGCTGTATTTCCAATGATTCTTTCCCCGCTAGATTGGAAAAGCGCAGTAGATTTTAACTGTTTTAATTATAACACGGACTGTGAAAACCTATAAAGTATCTTAATAGTGTTTTTTGGTCATATTTTAATTGCCATTTAAACTGATTTGAATGCTGCAAACATGCAGTAATTATATATGAGGTTCAATTGCAAACTATGTACTCTCATACTATGCATAAAACAAAAAAATGGATATTTTTACTCAAAATCTCTGCCATGTGTCCTTAAGAAACAAGTAAACGAATTCTGCTCTTGAATAGATGGGAAAAAATAGAAATTTAGTTAAACGACTATGAAAATAGAGCCTTGCTGCACTCCTTTAGTTCCTCCACTCTGCACTACCCTCACACACTTTTCAGCTGCTCTGTACTCACACCCGAGTTTGAATCAACCTGCCACTGTAAAGTGCTCAAATTGTGTGCTTATTCCGGTGTTTCACGTCTATAACCTTTCCACCAATTCGTATACACACATAACCAATCATTATGTGCTTGGAAATAATCTGAATTAAAGTTGCACTACAATGATTAACTACCTTTATCACAAACAAATTTCAATTCTCTCATTGCCAAAATATATAATAACCAAGAGTTAAAATTTAAAAATAATTATGTTAAGTTTCTAAAAAGTTAACGCCCTCTACAATTGGACTAGGAAGAAATCCAAATATAAAGCGATTCATGTGCAAAATAATTGTGACTTCCTGGATGCATGAGTAGCCCTGCTAAAACGATTATAAAACCATGGCTATTAAAAACCAAAAAGAGCCTTAACTCACAAAATTGCGAAAATCACGTTCTTTTTGTTTGGTGCGTTTACAAATATATAGCATAATAATTGACTTTATTTCTTTTAGAATTCACAATATACGGACAATTATTTAATCACCATATATTGAGTATCGATTTATCTAAAAACATATTAATCTGATTAAAATGATTTCTATTTTATTTATAACATAGCCTAAAATAACGATCTATCAATACAACTTGTTAATGAGTAATAAGATACTTAGATGTTGTAAAGATAAAATAATAAAAACTGTGCGATAGCTGTATATTTCTGAACACGTTGTTCTTGTAAATTGATGGTATGTATATGTGCATATGAAACACATATATCAGATTCGTGCACAGTTCTTTTACTGACTCATTTCTTCCCTCAATAAATTTTATAGAGAGTTTTTGTGCCTCACTTTTGTTAACATATTAAGCAAAACGCATAACTATACTTTTCTTGCACAGCATCTTAGCTCACGTAATTCCAAACTAACTTGCTTTAACATTTATTAAGCTGGATATATGTAAATACTGTAATATATACTCGGAAATTTGCCTTCTAACTTGATAAAGATCAGTTACGACCTTCTAACGTTATATTAACGTCTACTATCTAGTTAGCATGCAAAAGATGTTAAGTTAGCACACTCACGCATGCGCGGAGGGTCATCACGAGTAGCGTATTATGAAAACGTGCTCATTGCATGAGAAACTGTACTGGACCCTGTTTTGCATACAAGTTGCAAATAAAGAAGAGTAATGGATGCATGAAAGTTCAAAGTATGTTGCTTGAATGTGGCTTGCAGATATAAACAGATATAGACCTCAAGCGGCAGTTTTAGCCTCGCGTAAGTTCTTTTAAATATTTAAAAGGGTTTCTTTTTATGTTAGAATAAAAAATGAAGTTTTATTAACGTACTTTCAAGAGCAAACAGATATACTTATAGAAATGGTTTTCATTATTTAAAATACGAGTTGTATTTTTATGGAGTTGTTGCACAGTTGCCAAACAGATAGTGGAAAAAGAAAAAAAGGAAGACGGTAAACATGTTAAATAGAACTACGAAGTGCTGGATAAGTTTACTGATAACATTAGTGAAAGATATAAACTGCATGTATCTTGCATTAGTTTTATCGTATATCCAAATTAAACAATTTAAAATTATTTTATTAAGTCCTTTAAAATGTAATACTGTCGTTACTCAGGTCTGTTAAACAGCAAAAACTTACTCATAAATCTACCCTGAGGGGACGCAGTCCCGGACCCAACTAAACTAAATATAACTTAATCATCTTGTTAGGAAAAGAAATTCTTCGGGGATCTTTCACAAATAATAATATACCGTATCACAACTTAATATACTTGAAGTTAACACACGATAAAAGGTATTAATTACTGACAAATCTACGTCGACTAATAGGCATCTCGAGGAGAGCGGCCTCCTCGTCTTGCCTTGTTACTGACTTGACTGACTTCCCTCGACTGTCTTGCAAAAACCAAGACAACCGTTACTCATAATCATTATCTTCCCTTTCTATTCTACCTTTCAACGGACTTGGTTAGTCTTTAAAGCAAACTGTCCTACACTCTGTTGCTAATAATGACTCTATACACGTTGTACAACACCTCATTATTAATACCATTTTTACAATAAACACAATAAAAGTACAATATGAAAATACATATCTTACAAATATTGGTCTCCTAATTTCATATTAAGTGTAAATGAAGCGAGACAGATGAACAAAAATGAATTAATTTTATCAAAAGTTTGGAGAGTTTTTTTTTTTTTTTTTTTGAGTAGTGCTTAACTTTCGTTTTTACTAGTACCTCCAGGGCATTTGCCATTTATGAGGACTGAGAAAAACCTGGAAAAAATCTCAGTCAGGGAGGATGGTCCTGGTGGGAATCGAATTCCAGATCTCTTGCTCATAATTCCGCTCTTTAACGACCTCGGCCACCCGTGGCGGTAGAGAGTTAATCTGGGATGCTTAGTTATGAACTTATTTTGTGTCTACTTCTCTTTCAAAGTGTACATATTTCATACCTGGGATTAAAATTTGCATGACTTTATATAAAGAAGACTTTTGTTAAATCAGCTTTGAACAAAATGTTGACTGGCTAATTGCAAGGTGCTTAGAACAAGGAAACTGTTTCGCTCTAAATGGTGATGGACCTGAAGTCAAACTACACCGTATATATCCCATGATCATGAGCTCAATATCACAAAGTAGTTTGATGTTTATTCCTGATCCTCGGCAAACTCATGTTGTATGGTGTTTGTAATAGCATGCAAAAGTGAGAGAATTTTTCCATGTACAGTGAGTTTATTTGAGTTGTAGACCGACAAAAGAGGCTGCATACTGGGAAAAGCTAGCCGTCAAGTCAGCATACTGCATATACAAGTAGCAGATTGTTGTTTGTTGACTCTGTCATGGCAACAAACTCCATGTTGAGGTTGCAAGAGCTTTATTGAAAGATGACAAATGCTGAACAAATAGCACTTTACATGGATCTTGGTATTTTAGCATTGTCTGTTTATAAACTTTTAGTAAAGAAACTGAAAATGAGGAAAGTTTGTGCTCGGTGGGTTCATGTTAAGCGTCAAGATTATATCTGGAGCGATATGGACATGATGGAGTAGTGTTTTTTTTTTGTTTTTTTTTTTTTTTTTTGCCGTATTATCGCCAAGGATGAGACATGGTAGGTTTTTATACAGCTCAGCTCAAACAACGATAAAGTGAATGGCGACAAATTCGTTCACCACGCCCAGACAGATGTGATGCATTGCAGGGTCCTTTAAAAGTAATAATTCTTGTCATTACGTATAAGAATCTTAATTTTGGTTCACACTGTACCTCATCGTACACAGTAAATGTGGCTTACTATTCTAATTATCTGCAACATCATTAAAGCCCACCATTGAGTCGTAAATGATCTCAGGCCATTGAACAGAGCAGAGGTCATCGAGCGAGATAACGCTCGCTCTCATGGAGCGTAAGTGTTAAGATTGTGGAATTGGAAAGTGCTGCCACACTCACCAAATTCATCAAATATTTTCCTTGTGATTATGGATTGCTTTCTGAGAACAAATAACCTCTGCGAGGTATTCGTTTTCGATCAAGAGTTGACACCAAAGGCCTTTAGTTCCATCAGTGAGAAAGATATCCAGAAATTGTGCTACAGGTGGTTCTATAAGATGAAGTATATTATTACACCTAAGTAAATATAGTGTGAGACAGTAACTATGTTCATATGCAAGAACTACCTACTTGCACTGCTGTGTAATTTCTAGTATCTGCTTAGACATTTTCCAAGTTATGGAAGTCTGAAATGGGTTCACCCAGCTTTATGGGGACAATTGGCGATCTGCATGGTAGAGGTGTGACGTCCTTTGATCTCGGAAGTCGCGTGATAAGTGACCGGCGCTTATCACCTCCCCTAGCAACACTGCCCAGTACCAATGATGTCGCTAGACGGAGATAGAGAAAGCAGCGGTTGCTACGGTACGCTAAGAGGAGCGGGAATAAATGGTAGTCGCAAAAACAAAACTATAGCCATAGTCGCTCGTTACTTTTCCTAACCTGTTCGTATCTCGGTAAAATTAGAAACAAAAGACGCTTGCTCGCCTAAACCCCTAATTAGATTAAGGTAACGGAATATTTAATAATAAACTCCTACGTTGTGTTGGTCGCAAATGATTACGCATTAAATCAAACATTATAAACTTCTTCCAGGGTTGACCTAGATCGAAAATTAATATTTCTGCTGTTTTAAGTAATTTTTAAGTTACAATTTTGTCTCAGACTTTAGATGTTGCTTTTCAAAGAATGTCTGATAAGTAGAGGCTCTAACATGTTTAGCACCTTTTTTCTTGTTTAGAAATAATCAATGATACATAAAATATTTTACCACACTTCCATTTTCAATACAAACCTCATAGCTCTGAACTATTTCATTATTAAAAGTTGCAAATGTATTTCCGATGAATGCTCCAACTTTATAATGCACACTGTTATGTGGCTTAAGAAGAAAGGCAATATGCGAATATTTAACATGTTGAAAGAGTGCTTCGCTATAAAAATAATAATTTATGAGCCCTTTTTCATTAATATTGCATAATTTCAATGCACTATTTTTAAAAGATTAACGGTAAAAGGCTTGCACTTTTGTAATATTGCATCAGCAAAATTTAAATACTTTTGTATAGTAATATGCTGATTCATAGTTAACTTCGGCTTGGTGGACAAATTGTGGGAATTCTTTTCCTGGGGTGGGTTCTTTTCGTCTCGTCATAAAGTCTTTCTTCTAGCTCCTGAAATTATTTAGGACACTTAGCAGCTGTTTCGTTTTCATATTTACAATTTAATGAAAAGTCTTTGTTCAGTACTGTATTTCTGAACCATTATTCCTACGTATTGGTTACGGTGTAGTGATCTACAAGGCCACGTTACGTACACCTATAGCTAGAGAGAGACGAACTCAAGTAAAATGTTAGCCGAAATAGCTAACACAATAAATATTTCAGGGCACATACTTCTAAGTTTAAACATTACAGTAGTACTTATTTAGACGTTACAAATACTTTTCCATTTACTAGCTAATGGTGACATTTCTTATGTAAAACAAAGTAATTGCTGCATAGCGACACAGCAAAACATTCTTTTCGAGGTAAAGTAAAATATGCTATTTCTAAATTATACGTATAAACAGCCACACAATTCTCAACATCTATTATCAGTGTTATGCCTTATTTGAAACCTTTTAAGGATATAGGAATTGAGATTCTTTTCCAGGTAAAGCAAAAAATTCCATATATATATATATATATATATATATATATATAGTCATATATCCACATAACTCTCAACACCTATTACACTGAGCAACAAAAAATAATTTTTGAATGTTTCGAGCACTTCATGAGGCAATTCCTACTAATTTTGGGTTGAGAAAAACAAACATGACAATGAAACATTTTTATTAGCTCTAGTTTCTATGATATGCACAAGGTGGAAGTATTACATATTAACGCATTGAGAGAAAAGGATACATTTTAATTACATACATGCTAACAACAATGAAAGTGCATTTGATTTTTTTAACTGGTAATTATATGCTAAGAGTTCTAAATTGCTGGAAAAATACTTCGCAGATAGTCGTGTCTGAAGAGAATCATGTGGTGGCATATTGGCTTCGTCGTCTTTTAGCTTGCCTCTTGTGATGGAGTTCCGCAGAATCCCTATACAAAGACCAACAGTAATCCGCAAGCATTACTTCATTCCAACGGCCCTGATATCTTTGTTCCATAACAGAAATGTCCTGATGGAATCTCTCCCCATGTTCATCACTAACAGCTCCACAACTAGGAGGGAAAAAGTCTAGGTGGGAGTGGAGAAAATGGATCTTAAGGGACATGTTGCATGCAAGGTTACGGTATTTTTGCAGTAGCACTGTCACCAAATGCTTGTAGTTGTCATCTCTTTTGTTGCCTAAAAATCCATGAACAACACCCTTGAAGGCTTTCCAAGCTTCCTTTTCTTTCCCCTCCAAAACTTGGTCAAATGCAGGATCCTTTACAAGTTCTCTTATTTGTGGTCCGACAAAAATGCCTTCCTTAACTTTTGCATCACTTAATTTCGAAAATTTCTCTCTGATGTACTTAAAGGCCCGTCCTTCTCGGTTCATAGCTTTGACAAAGTTTTTCATCAAACCCAGCTTGATATGCAGGGGTGGAAGAAGAACGTCTTTTGGGTCCACAAGAGGCTTGGCAGTCTTTACAAGAGGCGTCAGATTGCGTTTCTGCGAGGAAAATGTTATAACAATACAAATATAACAAAAGTTATTCACCATATTTACACATTTTCGTGGCATTTTTACAAATTTTACACTAAAAAGCACTCGCGAACCAGAAATGTTGCATTAATTTGAGTAGAAACTACATGTAATTCACAGTCACAGCAACAGTATCTATGTTTATGACTTACAAACAGCTGAAGAGCATTTGTGTTTTGTTATTTGACAAGTGTGCCAACTCCCCAAAAAAAAAATTCCCCCAAATTTAAAATCTTCACTCTAAAAAATGAAATGTCACTTTATCTTCAAAACAAGAGCTAATCTATCATTTTTATGGTGATTTTTGAATTCAGCAGATGGAAATACATGTAAATTCACTATTTTTAAGCCCGAAACATTTTCATTGTTGCCCAGTGTTATCAGTGTTATGCCTTATTTAAAAAAGTTTTAAGGATATAGGAGTTTGCATGTCTACATGGTTTCTCAAATAAACGTTTTAATATAATGAACTTTCGCCTTAAACGTTACTGAAGCTGTACAATAGTGACTCTGAATGCAGAATATGTATTTACTAAAAATATTTAGAAGTCTGTATCTAAATTGCCACTATTTATTTTTTGTAAGTTGTATAATATTGTGGTTATAAATAAAATGCAAATACATGTTTACTTATATGCATTTCTTTCGTAGATAGGTTCTTTTATCTGATGTATTAAATATTACGTTTTCCCAAGTATATTTGATTATAAGAATACAAATTGAGAATGTACCTCTTCATTAGCTACAAATGTATCCTTTTGAATGTGTTTTCTGACCAAGTGGCGAGTGTATTTCCACAACCCGAAAAGAAAGATCAAACATTTTTTGTCTTCCTGTTACATTCACAATCATCGTAATGATTTTGAACTCCCTCTAGAAATGCTTCTCTAAGAGTGAAGTGCACAGTCCATCATCTCAGATTGATATGTCAACTGGAAAGGAAGACTGTACACTTCCATTATGAATCATCAGGACTGCCAAACTTCTTAAAACTTCGGTAAACTTTATGAATGTGGGTTAAAACAAATGAATATGAACGGGCGACGCTTTTTTAGAAAATATAAAGCCACTATCGAACTTGGGATAATAACTTTGTTATCACCTGATTAATAACACTATTATGCATATGGTTACAATTGTATCTAACAGGAAAAAATTCAGGTTCTTGATTTAATTTCAGCAAATCTGAACCTAATAAACTAAAGAAATTCTACTTTTTAGCAATACTCAAATTTAAAGCGTTGGCAATAATTAAATACGTGACAAATACAGTTAAGACGAGATTGAACTGTTATTACCTTTGCAGGTTCAAACAGACAAAAAGAAAATCTTCCTATAATGTTTGATAGTTCATGAATGGTATTTTCAGGGCCAGGAAGTTTAGGCATTTATTTTGGTTAAAGCAGGCAGTAATATAATTAATAGGTATTTATTAAAATATTATTGAAAATGGGTATTTAACATACTTAATAATTACCTTATCACATATTTGAAATATTTAAGCTTATTTTCATGGTTACGAGTAAAAAAAAAGTTTTTTTGTCATAGTCAAAGGTTTATCAGAGGGAACATTTTTCATCATGGGAAAAGAACGTTCTACTCTTACTGCAGTGATTAGAGCATAATTCCGAAGAACTCGTAATAGTTACAACAGAACATTCACCTTTCAGAACAACATGGAAATGTTAATCAAGACAAAGTGTAGCAGTTTTGAATAGTCCTGGTGCATGAACAAAAGTTGGCGCAGGATTTCTGGTAGAGTTCATTTTCTGCTTATGCATTTATATGGGTATCAGGTTAGCACCTCTCTTATTTCCGTGCTGAACACATTATACGGATGGTATAATGCACAGCTCTACCGTTTAAGGAGCTATTTAAAGAGCTTAAATGAATGGGTCAAGGAAAAAGTTTCTGATTGCTCGAAAAAAATTAATGTATAACAATATTCTCCATAAATACAGAGAGTGCCAAAATAATGTATACACACTTTCTCACTAGATATCTATTTAATATATTTCAAAGTTGAACCGGAAAACAACAGGAATGTGTAGTATGCTGTTATGTAAATAGATATGACTCACATACGTTATGATAGTGTTGCTACGTGACAGATAAATCAACAGTGAACAAATGAAGCCAAGATTATTGTATGATGTTCTGTAAACAGATATGACTCACATTACGTTATGCTAGCGTTGCTACAACAAAATGAAGCCAAGATTATCGTTTGAACAGCGGAAAGCAATTTTGAAGTGGTATTGGAAAACCGAGAATGTTGTTGAAGTCCAAAGGCAATGGAAACGTGTAGAGAACAGAACCGCCAACGCGAGAAACAATTGCACGCATTCGAGACAAATTTGAGACGCATGGTACCGTATGCGATGTTCACAAGGACAGATCTGGGATACCTCGCATAGCAACAAGCCCCGCGCACTGGATCCAAGGCACTATCCTAGGCACTGGTTAGGACGAAGAGGTCTGTTTGAGTTTCCACCGCGTTCTCCGGATCTAACTCCGTTGGACTTCTATCAATCGGGAACTCTTAAGGATGTTGTTTACCGTAGAAAACCAGCTACAATGACAGCACTTCGGAAAGAAATTGAAACGGCATGTGATGCAAACGCTGAGGACACTTTCGCAAACGCTGCTCAATCAGAAGTTCAACGTACTCAGAAGTGTATCGACGCCGGAAGTGAGCATTATGAGCAACTGTTGTAACTGTAAAAGTCTAAGATGTTTAGTGTTCACAATTTTCTGTTTGTGTGAATTCTGTTTTGTTTTGTTATGTTAACATAGTTTTTTCTTTTTTTGAAGTTTGTATACATTTTTGGCACCCTCTGTATTTTTGTGAGGTATACATGCTGCTTAATTTTTATAACTTACTTCACTTCGATATATCGAAATTCTTTATGTGCTTTTTTAAATGCGTACATAATTGCAGAAAAATCCGTAACGATCCAAAACAGGCGAAAAAAGATTTTGAACCTGAAAATAGGTAACAGAAGCCAAAACAGGCAAAAAGGGCAAAATAAAAACTGGTCGTAGCGATCCTAAATGTACGGAAACGTGTTCATTACTCTTAAATATATCCACCCAAATAGAAAAGGCATTTTGCCTAACTTCCGGACTTTGATTATTTTTGTGCACTTAAGATTTTATGATAGTCACCAATTAAAAAAAAAAATAATTTCGTCATAAACCAAGTCTCGGAATTCAAAAGGAATGGTCATATGGGTAAGACAATTCTGTTACGCAGTATATTTGAAACATCTGAAACATGAATTGAAAGACAATTGTGAAGAGAATACGCAGTCACCACATCGATGGGCAGTAATGATAAAAGTGCACGAATTGAGCTTCGAGAGCACCCATCTTAATCTTTGTCATAGCCCCTAGCGACGCCAACAATGATTATTTTACAGAATAAAAAAATCTATAAAATGGGAAAGTTGTAATATACCTGGACAGTCTCCATAAATACTATGTTGAGAATTTTTTTTTAAACTGTAATAACTTTTTAATCACACATTATTACTGTCTAAATCTAAAGATTGTTAGAATTTTCACTAGTACATTACGCTAGTATGTTAATAAAATGCATACAGTATTACCATCGTATTTAAGTTAGGATTCGCAGTCACAGAAGACCAAATAAAGCCAAGCCGCTGTGTAAATCGGAGTGCCCAGTGAAGAGGGGGCGAGAGGAAGACTTATGGGTAGCAAAGGAAGAGATCCCTATCGGCTTTTATTTATGTCAAGTTCCGAGCGTTTATTGGTGTTGCGACTACATCGCGGACTTTAAACAGAACAAGGCCGGAATAATGTGGCCGTTACTCCACTACATAAGATTTCCCTCAGCCATTCCGAATGTTAAGGGTTAATGGAATTGTGGGTTCCATGACCATAGGAGTTAGCCTTTGTGGAGAAGCAGTTCCAGCGAAATCTACTGGAGCTGTGCAAGCTCAAATGTTAAAAAGCATTTCATCTAAATAATGTTGAGGTGTTATAATCCAAATTTGAATTGATAAAAACTACAACATAAAATTCTGACAACGTTTGACACTCGTATCTATCTTTTAAATTGTAGTAAGAATTAAAGACGTTGAGGCCACTTTCGGAGTTTAAAATTTTCTGTGTAAAATTATATTTTGTACGTATTACTGAAATAGAGATGTTAAACATTAAATAAAATAATACAGTTGTACAATTTGGTTTGCAAATTAAAATAATATGCAACAAAGCTAAAAAAATTTTCTCAGAAGGAAAACCTTGGAATCGAACAAACAAAACCACACCAAGTTTTAGTTGTAGATAATTTATCTACCTGTGAATCCAATAATTTAATTTGTCTATAAAACAATGAAGTTTCTCACTAAAGAACTGCGTTTAGTTACCCTTCGTTCAGGTTATAACAAACAAATCTGCACCAGCATTCCGTAATAGGCTGTTTACTTACCTGAGAGTTTTTTGATATTCTTTTTTCTATAAAAATCTGATGTTGTTCACCAGAAGGCTGTGTTTAGTCGCTCATCGCTCGGATTTGAACGTACATACTTGCACCAAAATTGAGTTGCAGGTCATTTACTTACCGATGAATTCAATATTCTTTTTTCAGTAAATTTTTGGCATTGCTCACTACATTGCCTCGTTTAGTAACCTTTCGATCGGGTTCGAACATACAAAATTGCACAAAAATTCAGTTATAGGCTATTTATCTACCTCTGAATTCAATGGGTATGTTTCCATTTTCTATAAAACGCCGCAGTTTCTCACTAGGGGATTGCATTTAATCACGCCTCGCTCGCTTTCTGCTACGTAAGAGATTGTGCAGGGAAAAGTATCGCTTGCTTCGAAGTGGTACTTGTCTTGAAGAGTCAGCTTGGCTTCGATTTGAGTATCATAATTCTATTGAGAGAGATAGCTAAATGTTGAACTTTCTTGCAGTTTTGCTAAAGTGAACTCAAGGGGTTTTTATTATGAGAATATGAGGCATTTCGGTAAAATGTAAATTCTTCTTTTACTCTAAATTGCCTCGTTCCTTAATCTTGTCCATAGTGTGAAATCTCCCTTAAGCAAGAAGTCGCAATTAACCGAATATATCATTACTGGCGTACGCAATACATGCAGACTTATCATGTAAATACAATGGCCATACAGTATTTATTATACTGGCACCAATACAATACAAATTTACTTCAACAGGCGCACGGTACGTATTTTTATGATACACTAGATATTATATTAGATTAGACAAGATTTATTACATTAAATCTTAAGTTTATATTGTTAGACCAAACACTAAATAAGAAAATCAGATTCCAGACGCTCGAAACCTGTGTATATCTTGTATTACTATATGGGTGGCAGACGTGATCAATAACAGAAAAACAAAAGAACAAAATTCAAATATGCCAAAGAAAAATGCAACGCATGATCCTGGGAATAACTTGGAAGGCAAAATACCTACAGTATTAATAAATCAGTTATCTCATACAACAGACATCGCACAAATAGCTACCAGAAGCAAACGGCAATCGAGCGGTCACGTCGCAAGAATGCAGGACCTGCAAGATCTCCATGTGGGATCCCCGGATAGGAAAAAGAACACAAGGCAGACCTAGAAGAAGATGGACAGACCTCCTCAAGGAACATGCAGGTGCAGATTGGTCAAGAGTAGCAAGAGGAAGAGAAAACTGGAAATCTCTCTAGAAGCAACTAGTGCAGTGAGAAATGGAGTAACTAAAGAACAAATCAGTCAGAGTGTCTTGAACAGCATACGAACAACTAGCGTGGAATAGCTCACCACGTTAGAAAAAAACGAGCTTTCTCTACTTGTTAGGAGACTTTGCGCTTAAGGGACATAATAGGACATCTTTTATTACATTAGCTATTCACAATAAGTAATAAAACATTTACATTCAAAGTAAAAAACAGAAATAAATAAATATAAATAAACAATTACATTCATATTGTGCATCTGCATATTTTTCATAAAGTGGTGTTCATTTTGAGCATAAAAGCTCATAAGATTTTGCTTTTAATGATGGTGATGACAACAAAGAGAGCTAGTGAGGAGTAATGAAAACAAAAAATGGGTAATTAAGGGCTTTATTTCTACTATTTCTCTTATGTGGAGTCATCATGAAAACAACCAATCAAAATTTTAATCGCAATGTCGCACTGAAATTAATGTAAAGTTTAACCAAATCCCTTTACCGCACGAAGTACGTTTGTCTTCTGGTCAGTGTAGCCAACTATATACTCCCTCTATAATTTCTGAGCGTGCATCATTGACCACTTTTGCTAGCAGGCGGTGGCTAGGTATTGATAACAGTAAAAAAAAGGTCGACTATCGAGAAAAATAACACAAAATGGAAGGTTCGCGTTTTGGTGATGCGTCAACTGTTGCAAATTGATCTTATCAGTAGGGATTCCAAACTACAGAATTCAAAGCAAAACAGAGACACTGTGTGTTATCAGTTAAACTTATTTTGTAGTGAAAAGGGTCACTAGCTCCTACCAGACACCTCAACGGAAGATATTGTGACAATTTTGAAAGACTGGGCGAGCAATATGAGAAAGAATGGTGGAGAGAAGCAGAAAGAATGCTCGGTGAAAACTATGTGGAACGTAACAGCGAAAATGGTTAAAGAAAAATACTGTACCGAGTACAACCGGAAATGTGACCCATTTTCCGATGTGGAATTTGCAAGTGCCGGAGATGCAAGAAATGCAAAGAGAGAGAGAGAAAAAAAAACTGCAGAAACTATCGATTTAGTTTTGTTGCATTAGAAACTAGGGAATATAATGCACTTATTGATGCATGTGACGAAAATACACCAGTAAGCCTACAAATGAAATTAATTCATATTGATTCGTTCGGAACCGAGTGGTATAGGGGAGAAGGGCTATAGATTCTGACCCACTACTTCCAAGAAGAATAAAATGATGGAACTCCAATGGGAAGAACATCATAAAATCCCATATTTTCGAAATCTTGCTGGCTGATGATCTTATGTTAGCGGATACTAAATGGCTTACACCAAATTCAGAAAGCCTAGATAAATACCATGTTAGATTGTATTGTTGTTGAGAAAGCGCATCACAAATATGAAAACAGATCGTTTCTTCCTCACTCCTAATTAATATGACCATAATATCGGATTTAGGACACAAGAACTTACTGGTTTGAATAAACTAATTCATTAAATGAACCAAAATATCAGCAGAGAAAGCTGCACTGGATACAAAAAGCAAGATAACTAATCACTCCAGTCGATCGACTCTCATATTGCACATGGCAAGAGCTGGAATCCAGGAACAAGATGTAATAAAATACACTAACGTTTCTGTTCTTAAACTATGCTTACAGTTTAATCAAGAACAACTTTCGGCAATACTAAATAAAATTCAGAATTCTGCTTCCACATCTGTATCCCCTTATTACCCCAACGTCCTTGCATCCTTCATTGAAATTTGAAACTGCGTTTTCAACGATTGTACATTTAATTAACTTCATCTGTATTCACCTAAACAATTGTTTTTGTGTATTCGGCCCAATAGTCTGAAATAATTTTGTAAATTATGTAACAATGCCTGTCTAAGTAATCATAAATTTTAATTAACACGTTGTTCATAATGGCAAAATGTTATCTCTGTTTTGTTTTTCTCAGTTGGTATTAGCGAATCGAACGGTAGCGATTGTAATAAAAATAAGTATAACATTTATACATTGTTAATATTCTGTGCGTACATTTAAAATATATATTACTTTTATTCTTATTCTGGTGATAAAATACTCCTAAACCCCATGTTTGGCTCTTCTCTATTGGTATTACTAACTTTGTTTGCAAGGTGACTTGAAAAGTTTAAGTATCCATAATACAAATATACAATTATTATAATTTTGTAAGCCAAGTTTACGGAAATTATATTTAAATTCTTGTTTTATTCGTGAAAAAGTCCTCACTGCGTTTATGAATTTATCGGCAATCTCAGACTCTCTTGTAATAATTTAATAATAATCAGAGTTATAGAATGTATAAGTGTAACCGTGTGAGCTTCAATGTGGAAGCAGAGCTTTTGTTGGGTTTCGATATGCTGTTTTTCACAGGCACTTTCATCTCTTTTATAGCATTTAAAAACAAAGAACGAGACACATGGCAACAAGAATAGTTATGTAAATCTAAAATAGAGGGGTATCTGAAAACTGGAACATGTCAATTATTTTGGTTTATGTAGGTTATAGTAGATGCACGAAAGAATTTGGTGAAGCCATGTTGATTATCTGCAGTCACGACAAATGCTGTTTTATCTAAACAGAAAGAGGTCATTAGGGTTTCATCGTGCTTGGTGGGTTCCCTTGTAAGATTACACTTGATTGGTACACAGTGTTTTGTCGAAACTGCCATTAGTTGCAAAACTTGCTATTAAATGTAATTGAGCGGCATTTGTTGAAAAAATTGAATAATATTTTTCGAAATATCATACAATTACTGTACTGGGAGCATTTATAGTCCCTCCTCCACTTTCTTGAATTGTAAATAGGTAATATAATGGGATTTATTTTTGAACGAGGATATTTTTTTCGCAAATCTTTGACATTTTAAAGCCAAATTTCAGTGGGCCTTTACTTTAGGATGAATCAATAAAGGCAGATATAACTTATACATATATTAAACCGGTAGTGCTGGTAGTATTAACCAAGAAATAAAAATAAAATGTGTAGGAGATCAAATTTCCCTACATAGTATGAACAACATGCAGCTGCAAATTTCTTTTGTTTTACGATATGCCTGCACGACATTGCAGTAATCTATGGATACCATAGTCATGATTATCACATGAAGCAAATGTCTATATTTTAATTATACACAATAGATATAATGCTTTTAATGTTATACAGGGTGTCTCGTTTACCTTGCTCACCCACAATAATTTATTTCTGATGCGACAAGTAAAAATTGTTTTTTTTTAAACATTTTAACATAACGGGGAGTTTTTGCTAATGATATACTTTTTGTATCTACATTAATGTAGGAGGTACAGAATAGGACTATGCTTTTTAAGGAACTATGTACATTTTTTCAATAATACATTTACCCTCTCCAAGAATGTATAGCACTGCTATTTTAGTCAAGACAACAGATGTGCAAACGGAGGGGTGCACAGTTTTTGAAGAAACCTAACAGTTTAAAGTGGTCGTAGAAATTACTTACCTAATGTAGCACTGTAGTAGAGTCCTGGGTGTGTTTTTATTATTTCCGATTCATGAAAATACAGGGGCCCTAAGAGGGAGGTAGGGGTAGGTGACCCATCTCCCTCTCTACCCTCAAATTGCCGTTGCTTTATCTTACATACCAATGTACTGTAGTCATTTATCAAAGTAAGTACTGCAATGAGCTATTGTGACAGCACTTTTTCTTGCATGATGTACACGCATGAAGAGAAAGTAAAAATGCTACCGATTAACGGAGAATGTAAGTTAATTATTGAAGAGGTTAATGAGCATTTCCAAAGCTACTACTTACTTGATTAAAATGTACAGTGTGATACTTTTCTGAATAGCTCTTAGAGAGGGTAAGTGTATTCTTGAATAAAATGTGAGTGGTGTCATTTAAAAAACGAAGTTCTATCCCGTCAGTATGCCCTCAGCAAGAAGCCCCCCTCCCATTATGTTAAAAATCTTTTGTTTGAAACAATTTACTTTCATTTTCTTAATGTGAATAAGCATTGTTTTAGTAAAATAAAATTAAACACTGCTAAATGAATATTTCATGATTGTTGTTGAAATTTCTTTACGAGTTATATTTCAGATCACTTCTATTTACTTCCATTTTATGAAAACAGCGCATTAATCGCACATTCCGTTTTGAAAATTTTAACGGTGGTAGTTTTAATGTTTCATCCGTTATATTGTTGTACTTAAAAGCTATACGTACTTATTAACAGTACTGCTTATGTCATGCGTTCTGCAATCAGCTTCAATATTATTACGGAAAATGGGATCAAAAGCAAAGAAATAAAGCTACCTAAAGTCCGTTAGCTAATTCACAATATCCATGTTTTCCCATACAATTCACTCGAATTATGGGTATGTATATCTGTCTCAAAATAACAATCGCTTTCCCTCAACGGTCTTGTTCGCTTCAGAAACGAAAGCGAAGAGCAGGTATATACAGAGCGTATAAAACGTGCTTGGGGCGTTGGGTAGTGTTATTTTTTTTAATCTATTTAGGTGTTTAGTTAAGAACATGCATCAAGCAAATATTTCATGAGCCTGAAGGTTTTGCATACATTTTACGCAATTTGTGTGACCAGAGGAGTTTCGTATTCAAACAGTGCATGGAATGAGCAATATCGGAGATGTTCAGCGGCTGGCAATTTCTGATCACCTGCTTCCTGCCAGCAAAATGTATGACTTGGAAAGAGAGGTCTGATAAAGTCAAGTACTTAGAAGTTTTCCATACAGTCTCTCCAGTCACATCCACAGTACATGAACATGATGCTATCGTTCTGAAGGCCAACAAGGACGTTGCCTTGCAACATGTCATGATTGGATGCATGGAGGTTAATTCATAGAACTACTATAACCATCTCTCACGGGGAAGCAGAGTTTACAATGACAGCAGTGTTTACCTTCAGTTCTTCTTCGCAACCATGACATTGTCTCTGGCTAGTCGTTTAAGAATACTGCTGATACCATGTATGCATTATTTTGCGTCCGTACTCTCTGAGGTGTTGTATTCGTTCATTGACAATAAATACTTCTCTGAAAAAATGCAACTATTGTTTTGGGACAGAAATAGTGCGTAAATGGCAGCCACTAAAGGTAATGGGAAAGTTACAATTGTAATAATAATAATAATAATAATAATAATAATAATAATGTAGGCTCTGCCTTTTACACATATTGAGTTATATTATTTTGTATTGTTTACGCATTAAAAGTGGCATTTTTAAAGTAAAAATTTAAACGTTAATTGAGTTGAGGTGTAGTGACTGTGCATTTCAGGAATAACGCACGTTTTAGGTTACATCTGGTTGCTTTCTGACTTGCTGACACGATTTAAATTCAGACTCTTGCAGTATTTATGTTTTTGTTGAGTGCACATAGGTATTTTTAAGTGGTCTCATAGCCAAAAATTTAAGGGATTTGGAGCCAGAAATTGGTTAAGTCAAACTGGATCTTCCTGTCAATTCATTTTCTAATTTATATTTAGAGTACGTTTGTTGCCCGCATGGAAATAGCGTGGAATTCCATCATTGTGTGAGCCACACCATTATCTTTGATAGAGAAGAATGGCAGATAACTTTTGATGATGATGATGATGATGATGATGATGATGATGATAATTCTGATAAACAACAGCTATTACTCACTTCGGTAGAAAGCAAGATAGTTATAATTCTTCCACACTTGATGCCGATGTTTCAGTTTTACGATTGTGGAATGAATTTCATCCACCTAAAGGTGCCGCAATAAGCTGGAATTACATAGCGTATTTTCTATACTAAGACGAGGCCCTAGTTTCCTGCTGAGCCAGAATCGTCAGATCTTCAAAATTTTGCAGATATTTTAGGCATAAAATCTATTTTCATAGCTCCAATTTTTGGGAGTCAGAATACTAGAGAAATATAGAAACCAACATTTAATTTGATTTTAAGCTGATAAATTGAGTTTGGCTATAATATGCAATTTTAGATATGTATTAATGTCATTTTGTTTTGTTTCTCTTTCAGGTAAGTCGACTACGGTGAAGAATTGTAGTTGGAGGGCAACGGGATTCTGCTCTGGTCTAAATAGTGAGTTTTGTATCCTCATCTATTGGCATTTTTCAGTTACGGCTACCATCGATAATACAGTAGGGAATTAAATCACCTCGATAAAAGTGTAGGAAATTAACCAAGGTTGTGAATAGTATACATTCAATACAATATTAAATTACATTTCATGCAATAATGAATCTTCCTAATTTTCCAATTAAACCCATTGAGCTAAATTTCTTTCCTTGTTAGTTGCTTATTTCTTTGGACTTTATACACAAAAAACAAGTAAACATATTAAAATCAAAGTAAACAATTTTACTTTCCATGTTCTCATTTCACGTAAACTTACTACTATTAATAAACTTTTAAATTTACCACTTACTCACCCTGACTTTATGCAGTTGCATTCCTTCCATACCCCTTACAATTAACCCCAGGTTGAGTATGTAATGGGGATCAATATTCACTCCTAAATGCGCTGATGACCTGAGATTTTAAAGAGCGTCAGTAAATAGACAAAAAAACCTCCTAAATAATGTAATTGTAAGCATTGTTATTTCCATTTATCTTATCCACCTTCTATAACATTTTTGCCTCATTTTGCCTATGTATTTTCTGAGTTCATTTATATTTTCGTCTGATTTTAAATTTTTCTGTTTCTTACTTCATTTGGAAAATTTTCCCACTTTCGTAATAGGAACTGTTCCCTCCAAAACTATAGATTAGACATTCATAAGTATGACATTTTATACAACTGTTAATATTCGGTGCGCGAATTTCAATTTTATATCACTTTTATTTTTATTCAATTCATGAATTAGTCCTAAACTCGTATTTTGCTCTTATCTATTGGTATTACTGACAATCTGCATTCTTCTTCTGTTGCTTGAAAAGTTAAGTACAAATATACAATTATTACAGTTTTATAAGCCAAGTTTAGAAGAATATTTAAATTCTTATTTTATTCATGAAATAGTTTTATAAGTATCACTCAAGGGTCTGAACTTTCGAGATAAATTCACGAACGTATGTAAATTTATCGCTAATCTCAGATATTACTTGTGATAAACTTGTATGTATATTGTTCTTATTTGTGCTCACACTATTTTATCCAATCGTCACCGAATCTTAGTGTAATTATCGTTATATTGGTAGAACAGAAGAGAAGGCCTATGACCTTAGCTAACCAAAGAGCAAATTAATTATACTACTACTACTACTACTACTACTACTACTACTACTACTACTACTAATAATAATAATAATAATAATAATAATAATCAATATTTACTTTCCAAATATAATCCAGTCAATATATCTTTATCCTACTAAAAATACGTTAGCTGGTAAGCAAATCACTTTGAAGTATATCTGTAACTCTTTTTAAGCAAATTGATTAAAGCATGTAGAGGAATTAAAATTTGTCAGATGAAAAAGTACCAACCTTGAAACTAAATACTCTATATAGTTATGTCTTATATAGAATTGATCACTGCATGGAATTATAACAATAATAAATATAGAATGATCTTGGAAATATATTAATTGCTCTATAAGTGGGAAGGCACTATCTTGGAGGTATACTCTTATATTATTATTATTATTATTATTATTATTATTATTATTATTATTATTATTTCACTGGTAAATAATTAATGTATTTTCAAGATTTTATCTAGAAAATAAGGGAAGAAAGCTGGGCAGAGAGATGATACATCGAACAAACCACTCTACTAAACCTCTAGGCCAACTACCCTTCATGGAATATAAGGAGTGAAATAGGATGCATATCTCTGATCTTCTGGTAAATAATAACTACGGACTGTTTACACTGGCACTAACACGAATTTGTTTTGATATTATTTGTTTTACTTAAAGGTTTCATAGATTGAAGAACAAACTGCTTACTTAAAGTATACATTGGCATAACAGAAGCTTGAAAGTAAGTGCGGAAATTAAAAAAAGGTTAAAATATTCTACTTGAAACGATGTACTACACTGTGGAACGGCAGGTATGGTGAACCAATTAGAAATTTAATGAATTTTCCTTCAGGTCCTCCGGTTTCTCCTTTCAATCCACCTACACTGTTTCTTTCACATCGTGTCCGTGTGCATTAAATCTTTTTCTCAGCTTTTGTTATAGCATTATGAGTGATGTTTAATTTGATACCCTCCAGCTGATGTCAAGACATGAATTGAATATGCTAGAAGGAAACTCCCCAGGATGTGGCCGTTGGAGAAAAGTAACTTTTAAGTACAACAGGAGATAATGTACATTCCAGAATAAAATTAAACATTAATATCTATTACAATAGATCGCCAATTTCATTTTTAAGTATTCAGAAATTTCTCTATTTTGAAATATTGACCATACTTGTGTATTTGAACTTGAGTTTCTTTAAATATTAAATATGCCATTTATCGTTTTATCAAGAACGACCTAGTCTAAATATAGGAATTCTTTTGTGTAATGACAACTTATATAGTGCGGGTAATTATTTAGTCGACTAACTTTTATTATAGCATTACGATTAACCCATAAACCCTTTCCTTTCCAACCCTAAAATGTCCGCATCAACTGCGCACTCGCTTACGCCGCCCACGTTTTAAAAATTAACTACATTTTTCGTGCACAATATCTACTGCATGTGTAGACTTGTATAAAAACTAAGTCCAACGCAAAGCCCATGCTAAGTTGTGAACCCTTGTACATAATTTCTCTCTTGCGCGGGCAACTTCCCCCTTCCGCAGTTTAAATTGCAGTAATTCCTTTAAGTGGATCATACCTGAGCCTTCTAACGTCGCCTCGCTTTTTCGTTCTAAATGTTCACATGCCTGTAAAGTCTTCATGGAAATATGAGCATTTAACTGCGTTTTTATGCACTGTAGTTGTTTAAGAATGCTTTAAATTTATTGGCTGAATAGTAAGAAGTATGGTTCATTTAAATGTCGCAAGTCGTAAGTGTAAAGGGTTTACTGTTCATGCTGAAAACTTGGCCATATTGAAGGCATTTAAGACAACTCTCTCTCTCTCTCTCTCTCTCTCTCTCTCTCTCTCTCTATATATATATATATATATATATATATATATATATATAAATTAACACTAATAATAAAAGTACATAAAGATAAAACTCTGAGAAAAGGTCACACTTGAAATTGCACTCAATTTCAATTTCAAGCAATTTCAAGCGTGACTCTTTCTCAGTGTTTTATCTTTATATACTTTTATTATTAGTGTTAATGTGTTACATTGTTAATAGCGTTTCTTTATTTTTATTTTTCATATATATATATATATATATATATATATATATATATTTCTTTTACATCAAGATTATCTGTTGACTAATGCAACTTCCATCCCTTTTTGTCCGGTTCTGTACGATGCTGTTAAAATACGATTCTCGACAAGCAATATATTTACAAGGTGTCAATCGCATATATTAAACACCATTCTTTAACTCCTTTCATTGTGTTACTTTAGCCTTAATCATCTTCCTAACACTGAAAAAACAATAACCCTATGTTGGTTTTACTAAAAAAAATACTTAACTGAAACACCTCGATTAGTAAACTAGATGTTATGAGGTTTGCAATTTCCAAACTTGCTTTGTCCATTTTAAACACTTTTGGAGAAAATAGGAAAAACTCAATAGGAATGACACTGTTCGGTTTTAATAAATATGTTTATTTTATCATAATACATTTTAGAAACAAAATATAGTTGACTTGGACATCTATTTTGTCATTAATTCAAGATATTTGAACTTAAATTTGTATATGGAAAGTTCTGAAACAAAATAATGGCCAGTTTTGAAACGAAACATAATGGAAAATACATCTTTTGGAACTAATTTTATTCAAAATAAAGTGATTATAATTAATACCAATATAAAAATATGAACAATACAAGATTATGAAATATATAAATTAAGTAGATCGTTTCCAGTCTAGTGGTGAGCTTTGCTGACTAGATTCGGTTTCCGGTAGTTACTTAGAAATATTCGAAGTTAAGGAGGTTTAGAACGGGTCTGTCCAGCCTTGTGAGGACAATTGGGGAACTGCCTGATAGAGAGGAGGCGTCCTTTGGTCTAGAAAGTGGCGTGGTAGCAATGTGCCCTCTCGCAACATTATCCTCTACAGCAGGGGTTCTCAACCTATGGTACACGAGCTACTGCTGGGTGGTACGTAAAATGTTGAGCAAATGGAATAAATTGTATATAAACAATAACTGTTTGAAAGTTTTACTATAACTCAATGAAAGTTTTACTATAACTCAATGTGAAAATATTGTGTAATACTGTGCAAAAGTAATACAGAAGTTCAATTTTAATCCTGTGACAATGATAGAGCGCAACTCGAATATACGATCATGCAACAATGGGATAAATTTTATCGTTTGATTAACTGCAAGACCCATTTACAGTTAAGAAAGCAGTGGAGTTACATTATTGTTGTTGAATGCAAGATTTCATTTGTTAAATTGTCAGATTTATACGTACTTTGTGTCAGATTCAAAAGAAGTAAACCAGAACGTAGATAAGTGGTTAATTAAAGCACTCTGCTCGAAAAGCTCAAAGGGAGAAATGAATGTAAGTGGGGTAAATAATTCCACCCTGCCAGAAGCCAATGCCACTAATGCTAAGCACCCAGCAGAAGACATCGTTGTACAAGAAAGCAGCAAAAAGCCGTACACAATCAATACGTAATTATAATAAAAGCTTTTTATCACATGGTTTCACATATATGAATATGGAGAGGAAACCATTTCAATACCGCAGTGTGTGATTTGTGTATGAAACACTTTCAAATCATTCAATGAAACCTTCCCTTTTGAAACAAGATTTGACACCAAGCATTGTACTTTGAAACACAAAACGCTGGGATATTTTCAGAGAAAATTATCAGATTTGTCATCAAGGAAAAAACAAATAACCTCATTCGCAGGATCTAACATGAAGAGAGCATCAGTTTAAGAACAGCTAAGGCAAGAAAACCTCACATAAACGCAGAGTCATTAATATTACCAGCAGCAATAGATACGGTTAAAATAATGTTGGGGGACAAGGCAGTTTGTGACTGCTTACCTTTGTGAATGTGACTTTTCTCTAATTTATATAAAAACAAGTACAGAAAGAAGTTAAATTTTTGATACCGATTTAAGACTAACATTAAGTTGGTTGAAACTAAACATTAAAGAACTGTGTTTAGCACAACTTTCGCACTGAAACTAAAGTGCGAGTCAGAAATCAGTTAGATTTCTAAAGCTAATAACTTTTACTGATTGTAAGTCTTGAGTACTAGAGTATCAGGTTCAGAAATAAATGTTTGTCGAAATTTACGTATTCATTCACTATTTTTAACCTCTAATTATTTTTAAGACATTTTACAGAAATGGAATAAATTGAACTGTTTTTTTCTCCAATAAATATCTTATTCTAAATACTACATACAAAAAGTAATGAAGTAAATCACTAATATTGTTATAAATGTAGATAAATGCTTATTTTGAACCTTGTATCACAAAATCATGCATTTCCTTAATAAAATTTGCTTACGCTACAACTACTACCCTGCATTGAATTCACTGGAAAAGGTTGAGAACTCCTGCTCTAGAATGATGTCGGAAGGAGATAAGGGCGCATGTCGGCTAATAAGCCTAAAGGAGGAAGAAATAAAATTTGTATACAAAGAATGGGCTTTTTCTCATTTCACGTTCGCCATGGGTCCCGTGTCGTACATTTGCGGCACGAAAAAGAACCTCAAGCCTGAAAGAGAGGCCTCTGAGCAAAATTTGTCGGCCGTTTCGCGCCCTGAGTTGAATGGGACGCTGATGACCTGAGATGTTAAAGAGCGTCTGTAAATAAATCAATCAATCAAAAAAAAAAAAAAGTTCGCCATTGAGATTCCTCTTCTTCATCACAATCTTCCTCGCTGACTTCATTATTTTCATCTCCTGCACTTGGATTATCAACCGTTTCTTATATAATACTTTAATTATCTTGTTCTTGTCATTGTCACCGGAGTGCTGCGTCAGATAGTAGTTCACATCTCAGCGTTTGTTTTTATATACTCTAACCCACCTTTCCCTTCCCTTGTGTCCAGTGATGATCTATGAAGGTATTTGCCATTCTTGCATATTATGATAAATCTGATCGATAATGGACTTCTTTTCTGAAACTAATATCAAAAGTTCCCTTTTCTATGAAAATTCTGTTGCAGAGACAAATTTAAAATCCTGGGCTTCCTGATTGTTTCAGAGTGTCAGACACAGCTGATCTCCAGTCATAAACACAAAATCCTTCTTAACCCAATTAGTGAAGTGCATCATACTTAGAGAATATATTAACATATTTTCTGTCTGTCCAACATTTTGAATAATAGAGTTTAGAAGTGTAATTTTAGGTTTAAAAGTTAAGAAAATTAAAAAGCTACACTTGTCTTTTGTATGAAATTTATGAAAATAAAAGTCGAAAATTAAATTAAATAGCGCATACCTAAGTTATACATGTTTTTAGCTCCTCTACCTTTCTTCGAAATATTTTGAAGTGCTTTGTTGTCGATATCAAGTGGCCCCAAGTTGGTCGCCAATTTTGAAGCGATTTGGTGTATGGTAGCGAGGTTATCGCCAGTTATAAAGCGATTTAGTTGCTGATTGCCATATTTTGTAGGGCGTATCGTTAATTGACTATTGTTCGCTTTGGTTTTATTGCCCACGCTTTATGCCAATATCTCAGAGTTTTGTTTAGTTATTTTGTGACTGGTGCTCAACAGGAGAGGATATCAATTGTGCTAATAATCACGCAATTATTGATCTGAATATGTATGGTAATTTATTTTTCTCGAGATCTATCGAGTCCTCTAGTGTTCTGGTACGAGAAAACTTAGCTCTGTCAAATATAAATTTAGCTGCCCAATTTTCTAGGAGATGAACTGAATCTGATATCTGAACTGCACTTGATCGTCTGAATATGTGATATATGAACTGAATTTTCAAACTGAGTTTCCAAGTGAGCCTCTGATCATCTGAATTGAATATGTGAATTGTGGTGAGTGTACGAACTAAGTTTCTGAAGTGAGATGACGTATTGTAACTGAGTGTGTGAACTACTTAACTGAATGACCCAGCGGAGCAAACGCCTTCTTATATATTCGATTCTAATTAACAGACTTTGGTTTCCCTAAGCCACGGGGGTCACATAAACATAAGTCCCGCGCCATGCTTTAAAAACATACATATTACTATTGACTGGTTCAAATTCACCTGCAAACGCATACCATTCGCTAATATTTCAAATTTTAAAACAGTTATTCACATTGGTTGGTTTAAAGTTAACTATACAAACATCTGGCAAGTGCATTTCCCTTAAGGTATTTACTCGCCAAACGTAGGTATTTTAAGAAATGGCAAAACACAAGTCCCTTTGTGCTTAGTCTTCGTTTGTATAGCGGTTTGTGATTTCCTTGGCGTTCCGCGCTTCCGTAACAGCCACACCAGAGAGCTTTCTCTTTTGTTGACATACAATTCATATATTGAAGTTAAACCTGATACATATGCATATACAAACAAGAATATATTACTAATTACAAAGCAAAAATATAATAATTAGGGTTTATTCATATTTTAGTGCAGGTAGACCGTAAGGTATGTATCAATTCCTAGAAACTAAGTGATTTTTTGTATTTATTTAGAATTGTTGAGTGACAGGACGGGTTTTACAACATTAACACTCCCAGTAATTTTTTTTTTTTTTTTTCAATTCGAAGTTAAATGTCGGCGAGGAATTGAATTTAAAAGTATAAAGCTTTTCTCTTTCAGTGCTCAGAGCATCTCGCTGTACATTAGGCCAGAGAAAAGCTTAATAAAAGGTGTCATTGTGTGAAAATCGATCTCTTAAGAACAGATTTGTGATAGGTTGCTACATCTGTCTAGGTAGCATATAGTCAGTAGGGAAGGGGATTTCCTTCCGGTCGAAAACCGACTGTTAATTCTACTTGTGTGGGCAGGCAGTGGTGCGTCTGCTTGATAACCAAAACCCTCTGCCCTCTTGTACCCACTGTGGTTCCCCTGCTATACTATACTACTCTCTGAATGCAGATTTTCTGCAACACGGAACATCACAGCAGGTTGATATCACTGCTCGCTATCCTTCATCAATTGGATTCAAGTGTGGCATGTGATTCAGTTATCTATGAACAGCGTCTCAGAATCACAAAACATCAAAATGAATATATGTGGTGATAAAAATAAACATAGAAGTCCATTCATAGCAAACATAGGGAAAAAAATTGAACGTCTAAGACGGAAATATTATTTTGCTTTAAAATGTTTTAAAGGAAATTAAATGTGAACTTTTAGCAATTATTTTATTAAATGCTAATTGTTAATTTTTCATTAAATAATTTTTAGCTAAGCTCTTACTTGGTTATAAATGTGTAGTTATGTTCAGAAGGTGACAACCATGTGTTATGTCTTTCATTCTACATTTATTCATTTGTTTCAGTGCATTATACTGGTATACGCAATTGAATATCTCGCTTACTGTAAGTCTTGCGAGGTTTATGGAGGAGGTGGGAGGCGGCGTCGGTTCTGGTGGTGTAGTGGTAACCATATGTCCTCGTAGACTCAAGATCGGCGGTTCAATCTCAGAATATTTTCGGGCGTAAAAGTCCTAAGTAGGGAAATAAAGCCTTGGGTCCTCTGTCGTAGATTTAGGGCATTAAAAGAACTTTAAGCCTAAAGAAGACGCCTCTGAGCAAAACTTGTTGGCCGTTTCACGCCCTGAATTGAATGGGACGCTGATGTCCTGAGATTAACAAAGATTGTCCGTAAATAAACCAAAATAATAAAAAAAAGAGGTTTATGTAGCGAATTTGATGAGTGGAACTCAGTTGTTTAGCGAGGTACGAGAGAAAAGGAGCTCTTGTTCTTAGACTTAAAACTTCATCTCATTTTAATGAATATATATATATATATTTATATATATATATATATAAAAGAAAAATAAAAATAAAATTGTCTTCTTGCCATAGAAGGACTCCACGAGTTCGAAATATAGCGATCTCAAGTGTGACTTTATCTTAGCGTTTTATCCTTTCCTGCTATTATAATTACTGTTAATTTATATATATATATATATATAGTTCCTCAAGTAAATAATCAAAAATAAATCAATAAAATCATTTTTTATTTAGGGAATCTTTTTTTTTTTTTTTTTTTTTTTTTTTTTTTTTTTTTTTTTATAGCAGCTGTGAGTTTATCTGGTCTGCTGATATTTTCTTTTTCGTTTCGCTTAATGCACTTCGAAATTCTTTGTACTTTTGACATTTTCTTTGGCATATTTGAAGCCAAGACTGGCTCTAAGATTGGCAGTTCATTCAATTTATAGGATGATAGTAGCTAGATTATATTCTCTATCAATTGCTCCATTACAAATATGCATTCCGCGCAAGAATGTTCTTCTCTGAACCCAAACTGTTCCTCTCCTAGAAGAGCCTCATTTATTTTGTTTATTCTCCGGGTTATTATTTTAGAGTATATGAAATTACATAATAAAGAATATAAATCATCTACAATTGTTAACTCTGGACTTAGCAAGAACACATTGACAAGGCTTTTAAGATAAATGATTTTACTGCAATTTTTAGCAGATTATCTGTTTTAACAGGGAGTACAAAGTGAAACTTGTGGATTACTCCTGTAGAAGACTTTTGGTTTTAGATTTCCCTACATATAATAATAGGTATAATTAGGTCAAGTTCTAATTGCTGTTCTATATTTTGCATTCTTTAGTCAGCTGGCGGTAAGGTTTATAAGAATATAGTTCAATGATAGTTAGAATATCTTCACGTATCTCTTCTTTCCTAATATATTTTTCATATTCCTCTATATGACGGGGTTATATACCTGTAGGCCTACAAGTTCTCTGTTCTAGGGAGAATCATAACCCGGAAGATAGGATTTTTTTTTTATTCTGGCTGAATGTGTATAACAATCAGATAGAAATGAGCAGTTTCGTACATTTGGGTGGGTAGGGCCAGTTTTTGTTTTGACTATTTTTCTTCTGTTGTCTATTTTAAGGTTTAAAACTTTTTTCCCCTGTTTTGGATCGTTATGGATTTTTCTGCAATTATTTACGCATTTAAAAAACACAAAAAGTTTAATATATCAAAGTGAAAAAAGTTATAATAATTAAATGTCATATTCATTTCAAAAATATATAATGAGAATATTGTTATACATTTATTTATTTACAACGCATTCACTTAATCTCTTTAAATAACTGAACCTTCATTAGTGAAAGGAACGCAGTATTACCTCGGGCATACGAATACCATGAAGTATAGAGGATGAGGAAAGCACTGTAGTATTGAATAGTTCTGGCGAATGACCTTGATTCGGTCTGCGCGAAACAATTATAGGATATTTGTGGTAGGGGTAACTTCTCAGCTGCATAAATGTAATAAACAATTATAATCAAAAAAGATGAAAGCGGTACAACTGTACACTAAGCCGTCCCTACAATGTGTTCATTACGGAAGTAGGGAAGATAACCTGATTCCCCTATAAACACACAAAGAAAATTAACTCAACCAGCAACCGCTATGCATCTTTTGCTCACTCTCCAGAGTATTCAAAACTACTTTACTTTATTTTGATCAACATTTCCATGACATCCTGAAAGGTGATTGTTCTGTTGTAATTGGTGTGGGTCCTTGGAAGATAGCTTTTTTAAATATACTCCAAACACTTTAGTGTAAGTTGAATGTTCTTTTTCCATAATGAAAAATGTTCTCTCAAACAAGAGGCTGACAATGAGAAGTGATTCCTTGAAAGTAATCTTGCTATTGCTTGATTGTTACCAACCAAGAAAAGTAGGCTTAAGTACTTTAATTATGTGATAAAAAGTATTGTTTTTTTATTTATAATGAGCGGTATTACTGTTTTACTTGTAAGAAATGCCAATTTTAAGTATATTACTGCCTATTTGAGTATTTTGTTTTCCTATTTTAACCAAATAAATTCTGAACTTCTGGGCTCTGGTGATTACGTTTCAATATAAATAGCGATACACCAACAGTCTGTAATACACAAAGAATTTACTATATAATGAATTGGGTTATAATAATGGACATTTTGAAATAATGCTTGATCTCGTAACAGCAAACTGCGACTGACTGTCTAGTAAGCCATCAGCACAGGAAGTGTCTGTTACTATGACGATCAACTGGCGTTACCTAACCCAGCGACCCCTGCGCGCACCTGCGGACCTAGACCAAAAGTATTCCGTTTAAAACTCTATTTACGAAAATAAATTTATATGCTGGCAAAAAGTGTATAGCATAATGGTTAACTGCATGAATAAAAAGTGGTAATAAAGTCATATACCTTCCTGCTTTTCATAATTTTAAATGTACTTTTGTTAGAGTTGTGACTTTTTAAAATGGGTATTACTGGATAATGTTTTAAGAATATTTAGCAAAATTATAGTATTGCTTTAGTAAAGCCTTTAACAAATAGCACACTAGAGATACATCTTACATCTTCAACCTTGTATTATTCAGCTGAGCGTGTCTCCAATAAGCGATCTTTTTTCATTAAGTAGGATCAATAACTCAGTTCTGGAAACTGAAACCACTGAGCTATTGTTAACCCGGGCAAGCTGCAATACAAACTATGCCTATGGCCTGCACCCATAGATCAGACAAGGGACATTTGCAAAGGCACTAAAATTTTTAGCGGATCTGCATTTTGCCATTCGTTGAGCTCGAGTATCGGCCCATACCAGCGAAGGGAGTAGAGAGGTTCTGTGTGCATTAATGATGAGTTCGGAAATGGAAAATGGAATTAACACGCGGGTAGGCTAATCAACGTCACTCTAGTATCAGTGAAACATGCATGATCTATCTCGGTTAGACAAGTTTCAACAGCACAAATGAGTTTTAGTTTCCAAATCCGTTAAATAATGGAAAGGGTGTCGGATAAATTTTTCCTGCTATCAGCCCAACTCTTATACGCATAACACCATTCTGTCGAAATACTTGACTCAGGACTGAGAAAACTTTATAATAAAAGTCTTCCCTTATATCTTTTCTGAACACAAGTATTAAAGAAACCATTAAATAATTTAACAAATCTCAAATGAAACTATTGTGTAATTTTTTCTTTAATTTGTATATACAGATCTAAACTTGAAATTTTGTAATGCCGAGATTTTTTTGTTGAGTATTTTCTTCGAAAAGTAATATTTTTCATTCTTATATCTTTACTTTTACTTTTTAATATTGTTTAACGTCCGTTTGTACTACTGAGACACCACATGTGATGGTACACGAGATGAAAGGATAAACTCGAAAAGCTGGTTTTTGGACATAGGAAGCGTTCCACCTAAATTTAGAATACTCCCGGCATTTGCCATTTATGAGCACTGTGGTAAACCGGTAAAAATAAGTCAGAAATGACAGTCCAAGTGAGAATCAAACCGCAGACTTCCCGCTCACGAGTGCTTCCCTTAACGACCTTAGCACTTGTGTCAGTTTCTTTCACTAACTGGCATATTTAAGTAAACATTTCTCTCATTGGCGTTCCAAGCCCTTTCTTCACAATAATAAGGGCTATGTTCATAAGCGTTGTTAGTATGAATCAATTACTGAATTCCAGTGAATTGCATTGGTTATGGCGGCCATTTATGCTAGCCAGGAGGAAGGGACGAGGGGAGGACGACACCAGGCTGTCAGGATTCAGGGGCACCCTGCAAGGAGTTCAAGTCCATCAGAAATGTGACTTCCATATCAACGTCGGTGTAGAAACCAATCCAAAATGCAAGGATGAAATGAAATGAAATTCTTTAAAATGGGGAAAAAAATCCATCTACGCGTTCTCTTATGCAATAGTCCGAGTATTAAATGCCGTAATCCGGCCTAAATTTTAGTCTCAATAGGATGGACGATTAAAGTTGCAAGATAGAAGACCATGTATGTGTTTTTTGAGCGTAGAATTCTTGAAAACATAGTCAATTTTGGATACAATTAGAAACATAATGGCAAACCGTTCAAAAATACACCAAAGAAAATGTGAGAAGGTTGATATGAGTTGGTTAGTTCTAACCAAAGCCCGGAAGTTAGACAAAATCCTTTTCTATATGGGAGATATGCTTAAAAGAGTCAGATAGAAATGAACATGTTTTTGTACATTTGGGGTCTGCAGGGACAGTTTTTATTTTGCCTTTTTGGGAAAATACAACAATTCTTCAAACTGAAACCGAACTTTTGTTCTCTGGGCTAGGAAAGAGAGTCAAGAAGGGCCAGGACATTAGGTGAGAATGTGTGGGGAAAGGGGGGGGGGCGATCTAACGGATTCTTCAGCATTGGTCGTTGTATTAATTATCTGTTTGATATTTTGTTTTGTACTCTCTTTCTGGAGAGGAACGTTAATTATTCTCTGTGCCAAGTTGTAGCAATGAATATTTTTATGCAGTTTTCTGTGCGGTCCCTTTTCTATGGATTCCAAGGACAGAAATAATTTCAATATATCGAAGAGAAAAAAGTTATAAAAATTAAATACCATGCTCGTCTCTCAAAAGTATCTGTTGAGAAACTGGTTATTTGTTTATTTATTTTCAAGCGGTCAAAAACGTTCTCCTCAACCCATTCATTTAAGCTCTTTAAACAGCAGAATTTTCATTAGTGAAAGGAACTCGTGGTTACCTCGGGCATACGAATACTAGGAAATGAAGAGGATGAGGGAGGTAACGGTAGTGTTGAATAGTCTTGGCAAAGACCTTGTATCGATCTGCTGGAGAAATTCTAGGAATTTTGTCGTGGGGGTAATTTCTCAACTGCGTAAATGTAACAAATAATTTCAGGCGAGAAAGAAATCAATCGTCATTTTTTGTTCATTCGGTAGGGATATTCAAAAACTGTTTTACTTTGTCTTGATCAACATTTCCATGATGTCCTGAAAGGTAACTGTTCTGTTGTAACTGGTATGCGTCCTTCCTAAATAGCTTGTTTATATGTGATCCAATCACTTCAGTAAGTGGAACTTTTTTTTTCTATGATGAAAAATGTTGTCTCTGACAAGGGACTGACTATGGCAGCTGATACCTTGAAAAACATGTTATTGTTGCTTGTAACCAAGAAAAGTAAGCCTAAGTATTTCAATTATATGATAAAGAGATTTATCTCAACTACCCATTTTCATTAATAATGAGAATATTACTCTCTGTCTTAATAAATGCTATTTTTAATTATATTTATGCTTATTTTCAGTATTTTAAGTGTCATTTTGCCTGTCTATTTTAACCAAACTCCCGGGCTCTTGTTCTAAATTATACATGGGCAAGGCAAATGAAGCATAATTTGCAGTATTTCGAACAAAAATTTAGCTGTCATATTTTTTCTTTGCTGTTTTGAATATACATAGAGTTTCAATTTTTTTGAGCAATTAATAATACTTTTGTGCGAAATTGTATTAAGAGAAGAGAAATGGGATGTGGGAGCCGTTATAAAATTCTGTTTTTTGAAGGAAACAGTTACCCGGATCAAGACAAAGATAGACGCCGTTCTTGGCGGGTCTTTTTCTTCTTTAAAATAGCTCATGCTGGATTTAGTTGCGGTCATAAGAGTTGTGAAGACAAAAATTGCAGTGGACGATAGACAGAGGGAAATCGAATAAATTATTTGGACATTCCATAAAATAGTTTGAAATGATCGAACATTAAAGTTTAGAGACATATCGAGCATGGTGGAGTTTTCAACGTGTTAATAGCATCCCGGTATTAGGAAACGTTGTGTTTATTGGATGCAGCATTTGGTCACAGTGTAGAGAAAGTGTTGGAATGCAGTGCTTACGTAACCTAAGGGAGTTTTTTTTCTTCGGTGTGTAGCTGCTAATGAGACAAGGAGCAGTGGAAACAGAGACACACGTGTCAGATCCGTCCCAAAGAATGCAAGGACAACACCATCTACAGGAAAAGTCGTGACGACAGTGTTCTGAGATACACAGAATGTTGTTTTAATTAACAATCTAGAATATTTAAATCTCTCACTGGACAGCATCTTGCAGAATTTGAATAATGAAATAAGACTATCTCTTTCCAAGATATAAAGTTCTGCCAGAATAATGCGCCGGCGCATTTCAACTGCGAAACAATGAGCTGAGGTTTGAGTTGCAGCATCCGGCATACTCACCAGATTTAGTACCCTCCTACTTTTTTATTCCCACACCTGATAGGAAAAATATTTTGCTGAAATAGTGAGGTGATACGTGCTATGAATGACTTTTTTTGCAAAATTTAATAGTTTAATAAATCGTTCTATAAAGAAGGCACATTGGCTTTGGAGTACGTTGGGCATAGTATATCAATTACATTGAAAAATAAATTATTTAAGTAAACTTTTGTCTTTTTAATTTATCTTACTTATCTAACAGTCCTCGTATGTCAATCAAAATAACAGCGGATTGTCAATTTCGATTAACGTACAAGTCCCAATAGCACCTCGTTATTATGCTGGAGATTTCTGTCCAGATAACATCGCAGACCTACAACACTTAGATATAAATAAAATACATCAGGAAACTTGATCTTACTTGTAATTCACTTCTCCTGCATGACTTCCTTAAACAATTATTTTTACATTATATCGTTGTTTTCTGTAGATTCTCTGCTTCAAAACTTTATAAAGTAAAGTTTAATTAATACTGTAGACTGCCACATTTTCACTGATATCTCTCCATTGTTCACCGTTCACCGCTTCTTTTCCGTAATCTGATTTTTGTTTAAAAGGCCGATATATATATAAGACTATACCTTTTCCCCAGAGAGCGAAGAAATAGATACATTTAACCTAATTCTGGGCTGTAGGTTGATTAGATTCATATAATATTGTCCCTGAAGAGTGGGCATAACAGGAATTATTTATTATTAGATAAAGCAAGACGCCATGAGAATATTAGGTTAAAACTGTCGTTACTTATTTAAAATTTAATGTAGAAAATATGTACAACATTATGAAAAAATATAACATTACTTAGGCGTTATATAAATATATACAATTTATATATGAGAAAATAGTGAATAGAATAAAATTTTATTTAGATATTTGTCATAAGTTATTGGCACTTCTCCATAACAAATCCTAGAGGAGAAAGTTTCATTTCATGTTTCTTCTTCTATATATTTGAGTGGTTATATTTTAGTTATATTTTTGTCTTCCTATTTTGTATCATAGAAAGCAATATTTTTTCTCTTCCTCTCTCAAATAGCAGAAATGTTTCCTTTTATCAATTTCTGTGTTTGTAATAATCAGAACAAAACAAAAAAGAAGAACAACGGCGAGTGTACGCATGCGCAGAGGCAAGTTTTAATACCGCCTAACATTTTTACAATGTGATTCATGGCTTGACTGCGATTACCATAACATTGACATGAGCTAACTTAACACATCTATAAATTTGTCAAACATTTGTGAATCAGTATGAGGTAAAAGTATGGTAGAAGAGGTTAGTAGATATGGTTCTTTCGTAACCAGTATAGATTTCTTAACATTAACTCAAAAAGATGCATGAAAAATGTTTCAAGTAAGTTGTATAAACATTTCCTGCTAAGTAAGCACCTCATTTGTGCATTCGCAATGAACTATAATTAGGGGAAAAAAAAAAAAAAACCTTATGCTGGTAGTGAAAATCAAGGGAAATATTGTAAGTGTTAAAAATGGCTTTTTCTATCATTAAATATATATTTGAAAGCTCTTTTCTGTGTCTGTTGAAATTTCTCTGTATTCTACGCACAATAAATTCCAAATAATGTTAAAGTAGTCGACCCCTTTGCAATTTGCACTTTCTGGTATAATAAGCCAAGTTACATTTATTTTTGTTACAGACAGTTCGTTTTAATTTTTTATGAAAGCAAAACTCATGCCCTCTGCAATATTCTTATGTTCATATAGACTATTCTCAGAGTTATCTAATTTGTTTGTTTAACTATTCTGGCACCCTTCTTCCTTCCACGGCTTTCAACAGCCAAAAATATGGAACTTTCCATTTAATTTGACGTGCTTTGTTGAATAATTGTACTCTCAGGTCAAATTCTTTGAATCTATCCGGTATAAGAATATACGAAGCCCTAGCCAGTCATATGTCTAGCCTGAAGAGTTTATGCCCCCGACATCGTATCCTTTTGCGATTGTTTTTCCAATATATCGACTACTCATACAGATGTTCCAATCCAGCTGAAGTGACTAAGGGAGAAACAGCGTAACGTTTAGTTTAAATTTTCTTGATTTTTAAATCAGTTATATTGTTAATTATAGCTCTGAAATTATTTATTAGCCAAATAGTTACGCTAAGTAGTAATCATGTGACATCACCTTTAATAAAAACCTTAGTCTTATATTTGTTTCTTAAACCCTTCTTTTCCATTCAACCAGTTAAGTACATAAAGTAATAAATTGTAGACAAAGATTTAATTTATACACGTTGTCCCAGAATCTACGTTAAAATTTCCGGAATTAGCAACCGACCACCTTACGCTGTAAGGATTGGGTAAAAGCAGCAACGGTTTATCAGCTTTCAATATCTAATTACTGAGAACGACCTGCAAATATGCCGTGCATATCTCGTTTGTTTCTTTATCCTTGTGTAAACACTTTACCATATGATTCGATACTAGATCAGAATTACTAACGTCAAAAGATTAATAGGCATACGAATAGAAGAGGAAATAAACTTGCATTAATAACTGTGCTTTGTTTGAATAGAATATAATTTATGGCTTATTAGATAAAGAAAATATGAGAGAGAATTACTAAAGGAAAGAAAAGTTTAAAACGTTGATTTTATCCATCCCTAAAATCCCTGGAAGATGCAACCAATATGTCATGGATGCCACGAAAGGGCATGGGGAAATAACGAAAAAATGTACAACGATAATGGGACACCGTGTTTATAGACCAAATTAAATAAGAATTAAGCAAAATATAATAAAAATTAAATAAAAATTAAAAAAAGTTTCGTAAAATTCTGAAGAATTGTACCAATTAATTATTGGACTATCAACAGTCCCTACTTGCAACATTTTCAAAAGCAATAGTGTATTTACATTTAAAAGTTTGCTAAGATTCTCTCTAAGAAACATTACTATAAATATAACCTCGATATAGATTTAAATTGTGGTAATGACTACATTTTTGACAAAGCGCTAGAATAAATCTTGTATAAAGAAAGACAAAAAAATTGCATTTACGATTAGATAGACAGGTTAAAAGTAACAAATTAAACACTTTCGTGAATACTAAGCCTGATGTAAGACTAGTATCCCTATATGTTATCTACATGCTATTGTAATGGTTATTGCATTGTTAGGCATATTATTACATCAAAGCTAGATCGCTTCTCTAATGCCTTGGCATACATTGAAAACCACTAATATATTTTCTCGGAAATTTCATTGTCTACTGCTCTGCATAAATTTCATGGTTACTATTTAAGTAAATAGATTTAACTATACTGGGCCTGAAAATCGCTTTGAATGCGTGAAACATGGAGCAAACATTACGTTTCTAAGAAAAAACGAGCCTTTTTAAAACCACGACCCTGTTTTACAAAAGTATGATCTAATGCATTACAAGTGTATGGACTTGTAACTTGTAGTGATTAGTAAAATTCTGTTCCCTACATGTTTCTGCTACGCTTGTACTTTACAACTCTATTCACAAATGTACAAGTGGTTTCGGTTATTCTGTTCCACAGAAGTATTAATATTAGTCGGACACAGGCAATTTGTATACGTTTCTCTACGAGCATAGGAATATTGGTAACTTCAAATATTAGCACAAACTTTATTATCTTTTTAATGATTTTGAGTTACAGTTGACCCAAATGTGCTAATTATTACCGAAAGTGATGATAATGATGAATATGAATATATATAAAGAAACAATAAATATTTGTGTACAATGAGTTCGGTTAAGTGTAATTAAAGTATGGCTTATGATTGATATTGGCGTTTCCTGTTTCAAATGCATATTTCAGACCTGCATAATATAAATGTATTTTTAAGAATCCACTACATGCCACGAAAATAATTTATTTTGATTCGACTTTCAAATAAAGAAAGTCAGTTAATAGTTAAAATAACAGCAATGCAAGAATATTCGCGATTAGCGAGCTACAAAGCGGAAAAATGCAGCTAAAACTTAGAATATACTTACTTCTGAAAATAGTTAAATAAGTTTGGAAGAGGCTGTCGAAAGGGAGATATAAAAATAGTTTGTCCACACAACACTTGGTGATTATGAACTATTATAATGACTTAACCATGTGTATTATAAATGTCATTAGAAAGATCGGATGAAAGGATTCCTGTTTTGAATATCACGAAATGTGCTGTTGACAACGGAAACAATAAATGGCACTATAAGAAAGAATGAAAAACTGCATTTGTTGCTGCTCTTTCTTTCGAAAGTTATTGACTTTTTGGATTGAAGTAAATTGTGTGTTAACATTTCAATTCAGTTTGAATTCTGCAGCTATTTAATGAGCAAATGACTACACACAGGAGCGTATTTGGCGTGTTTTGGGATATAGGACTAGAGGGCAGAGATAGTTCAGTGTGCTTTCTGACAACAGTTTGAGCATCAAGCATCTAGTGACAAGACGATCATGACTTGATATAGAGACTATGTGGAGTAGCATGTTAGGCCAAGGGAAATGCCGTTCAGGGACCGTCAATTCGAAAATTGTGGAACGTTTGAGGGAGAAGTTTATACACAGTCCTGAGAAGCCCATGCTTAAAGTTAGCCTGCAGTTAAACATTCACCGTGTTCAAGAGTCTACGTACTCCTCTGTTTCACTCTAACAAACTGCAATTGGTTCATCAATTGAAACCTGAAGATTATTTAAAATGACTTGCTTTCTGTAAACTTTGCATCGAATACATCTCTGTATCCAATTTGTTGGAACGCGTGAGGGATTTTTTATTTGTTTATTTAAGGACGCTCTTTATCATCTCAGGTCATAAGCGTCCCATTCAACTCAGGGCATAAAACAGCCGACAAATTTTGCTCAGAGGTCTCTTCTTTCAGGCTTGAGGTTCTTTATCGTGACGTAAATGTACGACACGGGACCTACCGCTTCCTTCCGTTCCGAAGGAAGCCATACTTAGGATTTTTACGCCCGAAAAAATCCATCGATCCTGGCCGGGTTCGAACCCGCGACCTTGAGTTTAGAAGGCAAGTATGGTTACCACTACACCTCCAGGACCGACACGCGTGAGGGAATACCGCCTTGATGTCTGTAGTGTGACACGCGGAGCAAACATTTAGTGTCTGTGAAGTAGGCACTTAAATTTGTGAATTTTTATTTCTAATATTAAATTTTTATGTAAACATGACAATCGGGAGCGATACTATGCATGTTTATACTCACGGAATGCTTCTGTACTTTTGTCAAATGATATCTACAATTTCTCGCCCCCACAGAACATGTCCTCAGATATTAAAAACGCCATGTAAGAAATTATGTTGTTGAACCGACAAGCAAAAGTCAGAAAATTCTAATTTTTGCATTACATTAATATTTTTAGACGAAGATTATCTTGCCATGCGTTTCCTATCGTAACGTAATTGACTTTGACGTCAAATGGATTAGAGTTACTTTGGAAAAAAATGAACTGAGCTGGAATAATTGCATGATGGCGCGCTAGCAATGACTGGTCGAATTAAAGATTTTATTTCATGATTTTCCTCACATACGGTCTATTCATTATTTTAATATAGAAAAGCTTTGGTAGTACAAACGAGTTTTTCAACCCTTAGAAACGTTATGGACTCTTGAGTTGGGATGACTAGCCTCATTAAAACCAGCAGTGAAAACTAGACAAGTGCCAGGAAGCAAACACTGTTTGGGAAAACCAGCTTCTGTACAACGGCATTCTCTGGTTGGCCAAAGTCGAACTACTTTCCAAATTGTATGAAATCATACAATTATGATTTGAGCCTGGAAGTTCACACATTTATTTGGGTTAAAATAGGTTGATAAAACACGCTTAAAATACTGAAAATATAATTAAAATAGGCATTTATTACAAGTGAAAACAACGTAATATCACTCATTATTAATGAAAATAGTATTTAAGATACTTAATATTTTATTTATCACACAATTAAAGTACTTAAGCTTATTTTTCTAGGTTACAAGCAACAACAAGATGTTTTTTTCAAAGTATCGACTGTCATTGTTAACTGCTTGCCAGAGAGATAATTTTCATCATGGAAAAAGAACATTCTATTTCCACTGAAGTGATTGGAGCTTATTTAAAATAAACTATATCAGAAGGACCCATACCAGTTACAACTGGATATTGCCTTTCAGGACATAAGAAAATAATGATTAAGATAAAGTGAAATAATTTTGAATAGTCCTGGAGAATGAGCAAAAGATGCGCAGTGGTTTCTGCTCGAGCTCATTTTCTACTTATGCGTTTATAGGGGAATCAGGTCAGTATCTCTCTTGCTACAGTACTGAACACATTGTAGGGACGGTTTATTGCACAGCTGTACCACTCTCGTGTTTCTCGCTTGCAATTGTTTGTTACCTTTATGCAACTGAGAAGTTATCCTGTTCACAAATTTCCTATAATTGTCTCACGCAGGTCGATGCCAGGTCATTCGCTTCGCCAGGACTGTTCAAAACTACAGTACTTTTCCTCATTCTATTTTCTGGTATTCCTATGCCCGAGGTAACCGTGCGTTGATTTCACTAATAAAAGGGCTACTAGTTAAAGAGCTTAAGTGAATGGGTTGAAGAGAAAATGTTTGACTGCTTGAAAATAAATAAACCTATGATTAGATTTCCAATAGATATTTTTTGAGGTGAACACTTCATATAATGTTTACAGCTTTTATACTTCGATATATTGAAATTCTTTGTGAGCTTTTTAATTTTTTTAAGAAGAACACTTCATTTAATTTTTATAACTTTTATACTTCGATATATTGAAATTCTTTGTGTGCTTTTAATTTTTTTAAGAAGAACACTTCATTTAATTTTTATAACTTTTACACTTCGATATATTGAAATTCTCTGTGTGTTTTTAAAAGACGTAAATAATCGCATAAAACCCCCATAACGATCCAAAAACGGACAAAGCAAAAATGAAGTTTTAACTCTTAAAATAACCAAAAAAAGTAAAAAAAATTAAAAAAAAGACAACATAAAAACTGGCCTTACCGATTCCAAATGTACGGAAACATGTTCATTTCTATATGACTTTTGAATATACCCACCCAGATAGAAAAGGCAATTTGTCTAAATTCCGGCCTCCGGTTGTTACTTATTACAAATATTTCCCACAGAAAAAATCGGTTTTTGTAGCTCTCATTAAATAAGTCCCATTGTCCAAATGTTGCTTATCTGGTTGCTGTTTTAAACAGACTTAATGCTGCGCTGAATGGAAGGAAAATAAAATCAACTCTTTAGTCAAGATATAAACTAAATGAGCTATTTATGTAATAATAAATAAATAATAAATTTGCCTTCCTAATAAGCAAATTTCACTGATTTCCAGAAATCATTTTTCCTATTTTATTTCAATGGTATATAGAAAGTTTCCTTTAAAAAAAATGCAGCCGCTAGAGCGATTTTTAAATTTCCCTTCAACTCTCACTCTTTTTCAGGAATACTCTCACTCCTATTGTTCCGATTGCTCTGATTTTCGAAAACTACTTTTATCGATTTATTTGAAAGAAACATGCCGAGTTTTGTTGAGAAAAAATCACTGCCGCTAGAGCAATTTTAAATTTTTTTAAAAAAAATTCCTTTTAGGTTATCCTCCATTTCCAATGGGACAATTTTACTGGTTAACAAACTCGAAGAATCTTTTGTTAATTTATGGTCATATGCCGAGTTCTTTGAGAAAGAACAAACATTGTGAGCGTTACAGCGTTAACATACATGCATAAATATAGTATTTTTCATTTTCATATTCGGTACGTAGTAGGTAAGATTGATGGAGATTTGAAGAAAATTTTCAAAAATCGTTTCATGGGTACAACCGCAATAGCTACATCCCTTCGGAATTCGCTAACACTTAAATCATTTTAATATGATGAAAATATGTGACATTAATTTTATACAATGTTTTAAAAAATATGTAAAAATAATTTATGGAATGCATTAGCATTTGTGATATATTGTAATTTATAAATAACATTAAAATATATAATTACATAAAACCCGAATTCTAAGTAATTATATTACGGAAGTTTAAAATGAAGCTATTTAAAAATATATTATTTTAAAATTATTGTATAATAGAAATTAACACACTCAATTTAAATGGATACACTTGTTTCTTTCCTCAGAGAGAAAATCACTGTAAATCAGTGTAATGTATTCTATAACAGAGAAATATTGTCCTAGACTTTCTCTACAGAGGTTGGCTAATACTTTCTGGAACGACAAATGACCAATCCTACTGTTCCGATAATCACCGGTGTTGAACACAAGAAACAGCTCGGTGCCATGGTAACAGGGAATCATCCGGGCATGGCTCCAAACTGATGTTACACACGAGGCTCGGTTCGGTTACACTGCTCATCCGATCAGAGTCAATGGCGCGTTCAGAGGAGGTCGTTACATATGCAGTTTTCTCCAGAACAACATAATGGAAGTCCTGGCTGTAAGAGCTGTGCTGAATCAGATCATTTGTCCAGCTTTAAAGATGAAAAATGCTACCGGAACCAGAGACTAACAGAGAAATCTCAATAGTTTAACTAAAGCCGATCAGCTAGTGAAAGCATTAGAAGAAAGGCGCGCCTGGGATAATAACCAGAATATCTAAGAGAAGGCTTCAGTGTGGACATCTTTCAGAAGTGAAGATAACTTCTTAAGATTTTCAGACAAATGCAGGTACTGGGAACAAGCAGCTGAATAGTCTGTCTATTAGTGATGGGATAATCGAGTGTAAAATAATAGGTTATATTATTATTTTGTTTCAATAGACTGTTCAATTATTTTGAAACAATTGCATTATTTAATGAACAATTTTTGTCACTTTCATCCAAATTGGTAATTTGAATGAAAGTAACGATTTTTTCCAATGGAAATTTGCATGGTAGTAACTTATACACAAAATGTATGAAAACACATCATGAAAGTTTTACTGCCTTAATTTCTTGTGCAGAGATTTAACTTTAAAATATTTTGTGCGAAATGTACATCAGGTACGAGTTTTGTTGTCACTTACGGTATCCGGCTGTGAGAGGTGTGCAAGTTGAAAGATATTCAGTTCCGTCTGTGGGATGTCAGGTGACACGCAGTAAAAAGTATGCTGCTAGAAATTCTATTTTCATCTCAACAAATCTCCATCTGTTCTTTCCTATAGTACAACTCGAAGATGGTTTAAAATGTTTAAAGAGGGAAGACAATCAATTATAAACGAGGGTAGGTCCTTGTGAGAGAAAATAGTCAAATAACATTAAAAACACTTTCAGAAATGTTGAATATTTCACTGGGTACTACCCAGATGTTAATGCATATGAGACGTGTTTGTGCACGGTGGGTTTCAAGACTGCTGTTTCACGAACAAAGAACGTTCTCGTGCGGGTTTTCAGGCTGTTGTTGCAGGAAGATGCGGAGATTCTCTCAAAGGCAATTGCTAAATTGAAACTTCGCTACATCATTTCGATCCTGAGATCTTTGTAGAAATCTTCCTCATTACCAACCCCCCCCCCCCAAAAGGAAAAGTGGCTGATTTGCTGGAAAAAGTGTGGCATCTCATTTTCATATATTCAAGGACTGGTTTACCAGCATATCGTACCTGCACAACTGTAGCTGGGTAATGCTAGAGACGGTCTGAAAACTCTACAAGACCCCATCACATGCAAAAGATCACCTTTCAGCCAGCACCACGATAATGCACGACCGCACTGCAAATGTTGTTACTGAATATCTCACAAAAATAAATGTGAAGTGTGTCCCTCTCTCTTCTTAAGTTCATATATGTTGAGGTATGACTTTTTCCCAAAATTGAATAAACACTTTTGTGGGAGGCATTTTTCATTATCAGAAGCAGTAGGGAAGGTTGCAGAGACGATTGTAAAGAACTGTCAAAAACAACTTTGAAGACTGATATAATACTGGGAAAATCATTGCATCCAAAGAAATCCCCTCATCAAAATTATGAGGAGTAAAGGTATGTTGTCAAAAATATTACTATCGTTAATTATTGTCCATCCCTCTTAGCTTGGAGGTCAAGGTTGTAGAGGCGAAATGACCGAGAGAAATATAACGCTTAAAGCAAACAAATTTTTGAATGGTGTTTAACGCCCGTTTTTACTACTGAGACACCACAGGCGGTGAACACTGGTGATGCATGAAATGAAATATATTGGGAAAAGAAACGTTCGAGGCCTAAGTTTAGGGTACCTCCCCGGCATTTGCCGTTTATGAGGACTGAGGAAAACCTGGAAAAAACCTCAGTCAGGGAGGACGGGCCTGTCGGGATTCGAACCTCAGACCTCCCGCTCACAATTCCACGTCTTAACGACCTCGGCCACCCATGGCGGTAAAGCAAACAATTGTTTTCATATAGGGGCTAAAACTAACGGTTATATTTTAGATCAATGAACAGATATCATAATTTTATACAGTTTTCAAATATTTTAGCATTTAGTTCATTGAATAATTTGATATACCAACAATAACGTACAAAACTTGTTGTGTTCTATCTTAGTGTATGCATATAACATTATCCACCTTATTACAATTAAAATGATAAATTATTGAATAAAGAGATGCGTAATAGTACAAACAAGCTATTTGCGGCTAAATCAGAGGTTAGTAAAACGTGTGTAATGTTACAATATTTAAATTTAAAATATATATTATTATAATATACAAGTTTAATTTTACGTAGCTTGATTCATCGCCGCAGGTGGCCGAGGTCGTTAATGAGTGAACTCGTGAGCTGGAGATCTGGGGTTCGAATCTCGCCAGGAACGTACTTCCTCACTGAGGTTTTTTCCAGGTTTTCCTCAAAACTCATAAATGGCAAATGCCGGGAGGTACCCTAAACTTAGGCCTGCAACGTTTCCTTTTAAAAATAATCCTTTCCCAGTATATCATTTCATTTCATTTCATGTATCATCAGTGCCCACCACCTGTGGTATCTCAGTAGTAAAACGGGCGTTAAACACTATACAAAAAAAAATTGCGACGACGAGAGAAGACGATTACTGAAAGAATTATCAAATGACTCCAACCATTAATGTAATTTCTAGTGAGAAGATATTCCATTAGTAAATCGGTCATCATACAAACAGACAAAATTAATTAGCTGCTATTACATTTAATTCCAGAAGATCAATATCAGGCAGCACTTAGATGATAAACATAAAATTGTCTCAAGTAATATCACAAGAGGGTCTGAGATTGCCGATAAATACAGAACTTAGGGGGGAAATCCCAAATGTTGGAACTATTTCCCAAATAAAATAAGAACTTAAATATAATTCTCTAATACTTGGCTTATAAAAGTTTAATAATTGTATATTTGAATTATGAATACCTAATTTTTCAAGTCATCTTGCAACAGACAAATATCAATTGTCAGTAATGCCAATAGAAAAGACCCAAACATGAGTTTAGGACTATTTCATAAATAGAATAAGAATAAAAATAATACATATTTGAAATTCGCGCACAGAATATTATCACTTGTATAAAATGTTATACTTACTTGTGAATACCTACCTATTGTGAGAATGAATTAGATGAAAGTCGTCGGCTATTACAGTTGCTACTGTTCGATTTATTAATACGAACTGAGAAAAACAAAACAGAGAAATACTCTACGGTTCTGAACAACGTGTTTATCAAAATTTATGATTGCTTAGGTAGATATTATTACATAATTTACAAAATGATTTCCGACTGTTTGGCTGAATACGCAAAAACAATTATTTGAGTGAATACACTTAAGTTATATAAATTTACAATTACTGAAAACACAGTTACAAAATTTGAATGAACTGCTGCAATTTCTTTGGATACAAAGGCATTTGGAAATTAGTAGTTGAAAATGTGGAAACAGGATTTCGCGCTATATTTAATATTGCCGATGTTATTCTTATTTAATCTGTATGATGCTCAGGAAGTATAGTAGCGGTATAGAGTTGGCTACACTGACCAGAAGACAAATGCATTTCGCTTGGTAAAGGAATTTATAAAATTCTACGATAATTTCTCTGCGATATCGGGCTGTGATAAGTCAGAATTTAAAATTTTATTACATTTCATTGGTCTATTTTATGATGACGTCATATATGTGAAATAATCAAGAGTTTGGGTTTCGAATCCCGCCAGGACTGTCCTCCCTGATTGAGGTTTTTTCCAGGTTTTCCTCAGGCTCTTAAATGACAAATGCCCGGGAGGTACCTTAAACTTAGACCTGGAACGTTTCCTTCCTTAAAAATCCTTTCCCAATATATCATTTCATTTCATGTGTCATCAGTGTCCACCGACTCTGGTGCCCAGTAATAAAAACGGGCGTTAAACACCATTAAAAATAACAATAACTAACAAAAGATCATCAAGCAAATAAATGAACTCTGTTCTTGAAATGAACGCTACAAAACTTCAGCTAGATAAATAACTTTCCAATTGATACCTTACTTCCTCTTTGCCTTACTCCACGTTGCAGTACCCCGAATGCTGTGGTGCTTACTCGAATTTGAATCGGCAAGATGATAAATGTCGTTTATCTCCTTAGAATATACTGCTCCTAATTCTACAGGATTATAACCTACTCTTGTACACAGAGCTCTAAACTACTTGCTTAGAATTAATCTGAATAATTAACCTTGCATCATTTCCGTTAACCACTTTCATAAAAAACGAATTCATTTTTCTGTTGAACATTTCTAGCTATAAACACGGCCATCATATTGTACTGCAACAAAAATTGAGAACCATATCAGTTTCTTTAATGCAGTTCTTCTTACAACACATTGCACCTTTTCAAAGTATGACCCTTTGTTCCTTTGGACATTTACCTTACATTAACTATGATGGAGGAAAAATGAAAATAGATATTATAGAATTGTCAATACCTGTATTGAAAACTAATACTAACAACTTGAGGAATCATTCAAACAAGGAAACAAAACGTATGGCAAAATATCTACCTACCTAGAATGCCTTTATAAACACCCCTTTTTGTTTGATCTTTTATTGCTAGTTAGCTATCATTAATTTGAAGTGTAAGTGAATCGATACTAAAATGGAATACCCTCAAAGGTAAAGGAGCTTTTAGCTAGAGATCTTGCAGTTTAATATGGGTTGGAACAGAGAGGAACCATGTCCTTCGTTTCACCCAACTCGTGTCAACATTGAAGTTGTCAACTAGAAAGGCATTTCTTATCTGGAAGATATTCATTGATGGCGAAGGTTCTTTGTAAGACGTTAAAACAAAGAGAGTTGACGTGAACCATCTATTAGAGCTTGTTTTACCCCTTTCTACAGCTTGACAGCTATTCACTGCGCACGAACTGTCGATGAAAACCATTATTTCACAGGCAGATGCTTATCTTCTTGCAAGCTTTTATCTGAGATTTATGTGTATGTGAGCTTCTGATCGGGCCGGAAGGAAATAAACATATTATAGAGTGAAATATTCTTATTTAAGTTTGATTTAACCCTAATAAATATCCAGTATCCTTAAATCGAAATCCTGTTTATATAATAAAAATCTAAAACCGAAAGGAAAAATCAATAAATTCATTGTTAGTGGGGTGGTGTTGCCGTTTTTGTTGGCGGCCCCACCTTGGATACCAGATTTTGAAACAATTTATTCGACTCCAGCTTGAAGTGATTTGTTGTTGACGTCGAGTGGGCTAACGTTGTGATGTCAATTACTGAAGCGGGTTTAATAGGCTGATTATTGGTTGCTTCGATGTTGTTACCCGCTCTTCACAACAATGTGTTAGAATGAATTCTGCTATTTTGTTGATTGGAACTCAACAGGACCGGGAGAGGATTTCAATAAGCGTACATAAGCGCCCGATGCGACATAACACATACACACACACCTATATATATATATATATATATATAAATTAACACTAATAATAAAAGTAGATAAAGATAAAACACAGAGAAAGAGTCACACTAGAAATTGCAATTTTAAGTGTGACTCTTTCTCTGTGTTTTATCTTTATCTACTTTTATTATTAGTGTTAATTTGTCACATTGTTAATAGTGTTTCTTTATTTTTATTTTTTATTAATATATATATTGGTACTTTTTATGCACAATTTTTTTCGCGCCTTCTGGTGTTAACATAGACTTGACTTCGTTGACTATATGCTAGTTGCCTCGTGTGTAACTTACAGATGAGTGCCGCAGCGCGTGAAACTGAAAGTTAAACTCATAATGAGTATTGCGAACTGCCTGTATCTTGCCTGGTATCGCCACCTGTGAAACTTAAATTGCCTGCGTGTATTTGGGCGCATGTAAAACTTACTGCCTATCTCGCAGCGTGTAGAACTTGAAACTATGGAATAAGCCGAATTCAGTACCCCAAACGAGCACACGCAATCTTCACTCGTATCTTCAAAAGTTCAAATATACAATTTCCATTGACTGATTGAATCCATCGGCCATGCATGCCATTCGTTATTTTTTGAAAGTTTAAAACATTTTGTTGGCAATGACTGGTTTAAAGGCTACCAGTACAACAATCTGTCGGGTTCAGAGACCTTAACGAGTTTTAAAAACCTTCAGATTTATTAACCTTACCATAATGGCCCTTTTAAAAAGGGGGAGCTTCACACGTGACCCTTTTCCATTGTAGAGTTTTATTACCTTGTTGACTTTCCAAGCTACTGCAACGGACAAACACCAAAGACGTTTGTACACTTCTTACATTGACGTTAAACTTATTATTTAAGTGGTGGTGGATTGGAGGAACTGTTTCATCATACAACTAGCGGAGCATTTGTTTAATAATATTAAGTACATGCACAGTTAATTTCATGGTGTACGTTCCTGCACACTTCAGCTAGGGCATTCCTGTTCCGGTGTCTACGCAATTGGATCTTTTCTTCGTTCAGATGACTCGACTAGCGAGAGAGCGCGTCTTCTGTCTCTTTGCGAGCAGCAGAAAGCAGGCATTTGGACTTCGAGTAAGGTACCGGCTTCTTTTTATTAGCGTGCAGGAGCAATTAAGTTAAATTTTCTTTGATAATATTCCTCCATCTGGATCTTTGCGTATTGGGGCTATACGTTTATTTATCTTTTACGAACATAAATGGGACAAAGATATATTATTTTTTTTTTTACAAATGCATTTTCGTGATAATAAAAGTAAATTGTTGTACGCGTGGAAGATTTAATAGCCTGTTAACTACATAATTTTATAAACAAGACAAGGTGATGTCGAGCTAATTTTCTGTTTGATTTTTTGTAAAGCTTAAGCATTTATAATCAATATTTTTTCGAATAATTGTTTAACTACCTTATAATATTACTAGGGGCCTTGTCTGTTTTAAATACAAGGTTCACATCAGTCAATAAAGTTTGTAATTATTAACAATAACTCAAAATACAGAACAGCCCTCACTTCCTCATAACTGCGTTTTTACTTGTAATAAACTTATCGACCGTTACCTTTTAGGTTTCACAAAAACTAGGAAAGAAACAAACAATCTGTTTTATTACTTTTAAAAATAATCCCCTTTTAGATGTACACACTTTTGCATGCGTTCAAACCAATTCTCGAAACATTTTTTTTTTCATTCTGAAGTTGGTATCTCAAAAAATATTGCTTTTAAAATTTCAAAACTTTTTGGGGTGTTTGACGTTCGGGAACAAAAAGAAGCCGTTAGACGATAAATGAGGTGAATATGACAATGAGACACTAAATCGATGTTTTTTGTTCATGTAATCAATCGTTTGACTTGCAGTGTGAGAGCTCTGGCATTGTCATGATGAAAAATGATGGGATATTTTTGGTTGTTTTTCCTGATTTCGTCAATGACTTCTGGCAAACAAATTGGTGTATACAATTCAGCATTGGAATGTTGCGACATGTCCAGTACAACGGAAGAAACAAACAGTCATTTTCTTGTGTTTCGTGAACAAACAACTTCATCTTTGAGCGCCCAAACAGTGGATTTTTGCTTAGTTTCCGGTTCATACGAATATATCCAAGTTTCGTTACCTATTATGATGTTGTATATGGATTTTCAGTTCTTCGGTGGAATTTTTGAGCATTTCATTACAGCAATTAACACGAGCGTTTTTTGAGCTTTGGTCAAATTATGCGGAGTTCATCGGGAGCAATTTTTTTTTTCCACAGTTAAATGTTCATGCAAAATTGAATGCACTGCAGTCTTCGATAAGCTTAAGGATTTCTCTTTCTCTCACTGTAAGTCACATGCCGATCTTCTTGAATCATGTTAGGCACAACATCGATTTTTTTAAAATGATAACTAATTTTGGTCGACCTTCACGAAATTCATCGCTGACGGAGGCACAATTCCGAAAAGTCTGCAAACAAAATGTAAACAGCCTTTTCTTATGGTCTTCATTACCAAAAGTTGAAGGAAGCGATTCCATGCATTGCTTTTGAACTGGACTTTAGTACTAAAATCGTGAAAAATCATTCAGCTAAAACTTTCACGTGAACTTTCCATTTTTTCGCAAAATTGATTTGTTTAATAGCTTACTGTAAACAAATAATTCGGCCTATTTCTAAGCTTCGACTGTTTTCACAGCAACAAATGTCAATTGTTTCGCAAAGAGTAGCGACATATATCAATAGTGCCACCTGGTGGTCGTTTGGAACTACTTAAAAGAACACTCTCGTAGGTCAAGGCAATTAATTAATGTATGTTGCAGGAAGTTGCTGTGAATAAAAAACAATAAAAGAAAAATGCACAGCTGATCAGAATAACTTCTGGCGCGTACCTTTAAGTTTTTTATTTATTTATTTATTTATGGACACTCTTTAATATCTCAGGTCATCAGCGTCCCATTCAACTCAGGGCGTGAAACAGCCGGGAAATTTTGCTCAGAGGCCTCTCTTTCAGGTTTGAGATTCTTTTTCGTGCCGTAAATCTACGTCACGGGACCCACGGCTTTACTTCCCTTCCGAAGGAAGCCATACTTAGGATTTTTACGCCCCGAAAAAATCCATCGGTCCTGGCTGGGTTCGCACCCGCGATCTTGAGTTTAGGAGGCAAGTATGGTAACCACCACACCACCAGGACCGACCCTTTAAGCTAAGATAGATAGAGTGTAGCTATAGATTAGGTGTAGTTTCTCATTGTTCAGCTTCCAATATACATATGAAAAACCATGAAGGGAAACTAACGAAGTACATTTAGTTCTTTCATTAAAAATTAGCAGTGATTGCTGTCAGCAAGGTTTAATGCTGTATCTACTACATCCTTACTTGTTACTGCGTATATTGGAAAGAATCGGCAGTGTGAAACAGAGAGAGAGAGAATGAAGGATAATCAAATCGCCATGGTTACCAGCCCTCTCATATCACGCCTCCATATATTGGAAGGGTTCCTTTTTTTAACAGTTCATTAAGCTCCCTTTGTTTCCATGCTCATATATGCGTCGACGAAAATAAAACCGAAAAATCTCAATTTCTTGACATGCAAACTGTGAACTACATTATTAAAATGGATCATGTACAACGTTCAAAACCGTGTTTTTGCTATCGTTTTCTCATGTATGATAACTAATAATATTGCCAAAAATAGGAATTGTGTAAAAGAACCTCTTAGCCAACTAGTTTCGACATAAATTTCTCAGGAACGTGAAACCGAGTTCAAATGATTTCATTGACTCTTAAGTCCAGGAGGAAGAATAGAAAATAAATTTAATATGTTGCAGAGATTTTATAGACATTGCCCCAATTACACCCTTGTGAAAATTAATGTGAACAAAAATATGTTTTAATTATTACCAAATTTTCAATATAATATTTTACTTAACAGTGCTATGCATTTTAGTGCGGCCATCCTTTGCCTTAATTACCATTTTCACTCGTTTAGGCATAGAATCAACGAGTTTCTTACATATTTTACTTATTTCTGGGTCATGAAACCACCACACTTTTATCTCAGCACAAATCATCTTGTCTTTCGTGGTACAGTCAATTTTCCTCGTTCGTTTCTTGACAGTCACCTAAAGATTTTCTATAGGGTTGAGACTTGGTGAATTGCAGACCATTCCAAACACTGAAAACCATTTTTCTCCATGAAGTCTTTAACATTCTTCGATGCATGACATGTGGAAAATCGCCTTTTCAATGTTCGTTCATTTCCTCTGCCAATCGTCACATTTCTGGGGCAAGCCTTTTCTCTAAAAACGGGATGTACTTGTCACTTCATCAATGCGTCAATCAGTTGAAATCAAAACAACCACAAAACATCTTTTGATGTGCTTCGGTGAGATTTCCTCTCCTCGTCTTCTCCTTACTTGCGAGGCCTTTAAACCTTGCAGTTCAAAATGACTTTCATTACAAAATTCTTTACTCTTGTGTCTAGTTCAGCTATTTTCTAGTCCATCTCTTTTTCTTCATATAACACGTCAGTAGTTGCTTTCTGACCTGACTACCAGCTTCTAGAAGCCACGTACTCGCTGCTGAAGCATCGACTTTCAGCCCTGCAGTTTCCAAATCTTTTGTAAATCAAAACTGTTCCTTTGAGGATTAATATAGCTGGTTCAGAATTAGATAGACATCATATTTCCTGGACGTTTCGGTCACATCGTTCTTTCCTTTGAGGTGAAATTGACTCAAATTCACTTTTCCCTCTAATTATATTATTAACAGCAGGCAAACTTACATTACATTCATCTGGTGTCTGTCTCTGAGTCATATCACTAAGTTCATGGGGAGTTATGACCTTACTTCTCTTCTTAGGAGTGATGTTCATTATGAATAAAATTATGTTTGTTAAATAAAATGTTAAAACATCTGGAAACACAAGAAAATTGCTTAACTCTAGAACAGTGGGTATAAATAATACGGTGTAGAATTGGAAGGAAACGGTTATTAGCATTGAACAACTTATAAAACTAAATTTACCTGCTTGTTCACATTAATTCGCACAGGAGTGTATGTGGAATATGCTACAATTTTATAAAAGTTGCAATGCCGTTCATTTATTTTACCTCAATGTTTGCAACAGAGTAATAGCGGAGTCGGTAGGAAAGTGCATGATTTACGGACTCGTTTAAGACCGGCAAATGACAGTAATACCAAAGATGCACACATTTTTATAAATTAAGAACATAATATGTAAATTATAACATTAACTATAAATGAACGGCCTAATACACGGGCCTACAAAATCAAAGTTTTTCTTTGTCAGAAGATCTAAATGAGGAAACCTAAATATACATGAGATTATTTCCATTAAGGGCCGCTTGAGCCCGGTTTTTTAATGCAAAAGGGATAAGAGTAGCTGCGCGTAAATTTAGTTGCATTATTTTAATAATTATACTTTTTACTGAAAGCATAAAATGATACTGTACGTAAAACTTATGATTACTTGCGTTATGAGAATGTGCTCCTCAGAGGCAGTACATTGCCGGAATCTGCGTAAGAAATTTCTGTATTTCATCTAACGTTATTTCCTAAGAACACGAATTCGTAGCACCTTTCTCGTTATTGACAGATCCTGTCTCTCGTAACTTTTTAACAAGTTGGCAAACAGTTTCTATACCTGGAACACGATTGCCGGGATATGTTCTTGTGAATCGCTTTACCACATCTCTATAAGAATCTGTTTTCACAGATGTATCGTACATTAAATACGTTCATCAAGAATGTATTTATGTAGTGGCATAATTAGTGAAGAAAAATTAGCACACAGTTTATACACAAAGTTTGCACTGAGTAACAGACGAATGCACATCTACCACCATCAAACCAAATACAAGCTGCCACCTGCACGTGCAATCTACGACCTTGACGAATTGCTTCTGCATAACTTAAATAATCTCACTTTTTAACATTTCACTATAAGCCTAAATAGAAACAAAATATTCACTATCAAGTCTCACTTTTAATTCACCGCTGCTGACTACCACCTGTAGCCGAGGTTGTTAGGGCGCGAACTTGTGAGCGGGAGATCTGGGGTTCGATTCCCCTCCGGACATCCTCCCTGACTGACTGAGGTTTTATTAGGTTTTCCTCAGTGCTCATAATACCGGGGAGGTACCCTAAGCTTAGGTCTGGAACGTTTTTTTTTCCTTAAAATATCTGTTTCTCATTTATTATTTAATATCAGGTATCATCGGTGTCCACAGCCTGTGTTGCTTCAACGTTAAAAACTTTAAAAAAAAAAATAAGAAAATAAATTTCAGTACTTGCTCTTTACCAACAGAAGATGCACAATTATAAATTTGATAATTATTCAGCATTATTGGCAATTTTGTGATAAAATATAATCATCTCATGATAGGCAGTGGAGAACACTATCATTCTAATGTAAGGCAGCTGTCACAAAAAACTTTGCTTGATGGACGTTCTCTGATTATATATTTATATTCAGATATTTTCCTACTGATGTAAAAATGCTGCGGGCTTGGCTATAATTGCTTTCTTTTTCATATCTGTTAAAAAGTTCATCTTTGTTGTTTGCCAGCAAGTGGTTAGGCCTCTAAATTGAAAGTAATTAGTAACTAGAAAATGCCTGTTTATTATTATGCCAGCCTTAATTTATTTTACAGAAGCGTACCTTACTATAACAACGTAATAATTGTTAATAAGTTTAATCAGTCCTACCAGGGAATATGTGGTTATATTAAAATCAACATAAAAATGACGTTCCTGAGAGAAAACGAAGGAACTGATATGCTTATGATAATAAGGTATATAGAAATAGACAATGTGCATAATAAAAGTGTGGACAATTACCACTAAAATAATAGAAAGGCATAAAATAAGTTTGTGTCCTGTTTTACCTGTTGCTAGATTGTAAATGATAGCACTTCCAACTTTCAGTTTACTGTAGATTTAATGTTCACTCTGCGTTTATTATTAACTGATTCACATATTTGTTTTATTAGTAAAGATGATAGTAAACAGTTTTATTGAATTAAAAAATGTACACTTTATTTGCACCAAATTTGTAATCAGTAATTTAAATTCAGAAAAAAAAAGCCAAATTTATTTCAAGGTGTGAAATCTTCCTGGGACATGCATGGACAATATATTCTATCACATTAAATAGAAAAGAGTATAAGGTTATTTTAAAATATTATCGATAACGACATAGCCCCCAAAGAGAGTCTGGAAATTCAGGTAATTATTTTCATTAAAATAGGATGGCAAAGTGGCACTTAAAATACTGAAAATGGGCAGTAGTATAATTAAAACAGTTTTGTATTTCAAATGAACAGAGAGAGTAATATCAATCATTATGAATGAAAATGGATATTTGAGATACTTAATAAATTCTTTATCACACAATTAAAGTACTTAAGCTTTTTTTTCTTGGTTACAAGCAAAGACAATATGTTTTTTTCAAGGTATCAACTTTTTTAGTCAGCCACTTGTCAGAACATTTTTCATTATGGAAAAAGGACGTTCTACTTCCACTGAAGTGATTGGAACATATTTAAAACAAGGTATTTCAGAAGAAATTATACCACTTACAACAGAACATTCACCTTTCAGAACATCATGGCAATGTTGATCAAAAAGAAGGAAAGTAGTTTTGAATAGTTCTGGTGAATGAGCAAAAGATGCGCAGTGGTTTCTGGTAGAGTTCATTTTCTGTTTATGCATTTATAGGGGAATCAGGTTAGTACCTCTCTTACTTCCATATTGAACACATTGTGTAGACAATTTATTGTACAACTAAGCAATACTAATTTGAGCTCATCTTTATTGCTTGCAATTGCTTGTGACTTTAGGCAGCTGAGAAGCTACCCCACCACAAATTTCCAACGATTGCTTCCCCCATATCGATACGGTCATTCACCAGGACTATTCAAAACTAAGGTACTTCCCTTATCATCTCCATTTCCTGGTATTTGTAATGCCCGAGGTAACCGTACATTCCTTTCACTAATTAAGGTTCTCTTATTTAAAGAGCTCAAGTGAATGCGTTGAGATAAACTTTCTGATTTCTTGAAAAGGAATAAATGTATAACACGATTCTCGATAGGTATTTTATGTGAGATAAACGTGCCATTTAATTTTTATAACTGTTTTCATTTCGATATATTGAAATTCTTTATGTGTGTTTTAAAATGCGTAAATAATCAAGAAAAGTTCCATAACGATCCAAAACAGGTACATAAACGTTTTAAATCCTATAATAGGCAACAGAAGCCAAAATAGGCCAAAAAGTGAAATAAAAACTGATCTTACCGACCCCAAATTTACGGAAACTTGTTTTTTCTGTCTAAATCTGAAATATATTCATTCATTCAAATAGGCATTTTGTCTTCTGACCTCTATCTCGAATAATCATTGTTAATTTTTCTGTTTTAATTAAAAGATCTTTCAAAATGAAATAGTTTAGTCATCTTTTTCACGAAAATTGTTTCGTTCATTTTTATTTAAAATTACACATACTTTTGAAAAAATGTCTATAATCATTGTGAAAAATGCAAAAAGTTTATATTATTAAATGTATTTCCTGCGCCCTATTTACAAATTTAAATTTTAATTTCACATTAATAAATCTGTAGATGATCCAAAAGTTCTAGGAATGGTAAGATAATAGAGTTTAAGCGAACACTACAATTCTTACATAGAAATGGATACCTAAAGCAATTTTGAAAGAAATCCTGACACAGGGGCAAGGAAGAATATTTCTCTTTTACTGCGACATTCAGTTTGTAGTGTTGTTAAGTGTGGCGTTCGGAAGGAAAACGACGTCTAAAAATGTTTACCGCTTTCTGTATTAGATGAATGTTTACTGTGTAACAGGAGGAAATTATTCCAATGAAACCATGTTATACCTGTGTTTTGATCTTTATCGAATGCTGTAAGACATGTGGAAGCTTTGTGTGCCCTACTAGAGGCCACAGGGTCTACGGCTGCAAATCATATGCCAACATCCGTTATCGGCAGAGGGAAGAGGAAAAAAAACAAATAATAGAGGCTTGCGATATATTGCAGCCATACGCAGAATTGACTTGGTAAATATATTGCGTATTCCAGATAGCAGATACCACTCCCCTTCTGGCACCGTCTATCTACTTTTTTAAACATTTACTATCCCCGTTTCTCTGCCACGTTACCTTAGCTTCGCCTCTCTCCCGTGAAAGATAGTTTTAGCACTTACCCTGTGCTGCAATTTTTCACCTCAGGCGTCTAGAAATGAAACCATTTGTTTCGCGGTTCATGTTGCTTTAAGTCACGAAAGAAAATAAAACTCGTTAGACTGGCTTTTGCAGCGAATTGGCTATGAGCTTCTCAAAATATGACGGTATGAATATATATTTGTTAGTTTCTGACTAGTTAGATTCGCCTGTTTGAACTGTGCAGGGATTAAGACTATTTCTCAAGTAGGGCATCTAATGGTAATATAAAGGTCGACTTGCTGAGCTTGGGATCTATTTCTATTCTCCAAATTATTATCTTGTGCAAGTTTTTTTTTTATTTGTTTTATTTAAAGACGCTCTTTAACATCTCAGATCATCAGCATCTCATTCAAATCAGGGCGTGAAACGGCCAACAATTTTGCTCAGAGGCCTCTCTTTTCAGGCTTGAGGTTCTCTATCGGGCCATAAATGTACGACACTGGACCCACGACTTTACTTCCCTTCCGAAGAGAGCTATGCTTAGGACTTTTACGCCCGAAAATATACATCGATCCTGGCCGGGTTTGAACCCGCGATATTGGATTTAGGAGGCAAGTATGGTTACCATTACACCACCATAAAGCATAAATTTCCATACCTTTTAAGAACTATGTTACAATTTTTCAGGCAGAAGTAATAGCACTTCTAACCTGCCTTAGCTTTTGTTAGCTGAGAAATTATGTTGGCGTATATATTCATCTTAACAGATGATCTAACTACACTTAGTAACACTCTTCAAGTCAACTTTGGACTTGTATGGGGATATCTATAAGCTCCCATTAATCTTTCCGCTAGAATCAGTTAGAACTTTATTGGATGATGCCTGGGCATCAGTGCGCTATGAAGCGGTGAATAAATTGAATAAATATGGAACTAAAATTAACTTCATAGGACCAGAACGTTTATGCGGCATTAGTAAGAAATTGCTAGAACCGATTAAAAAAGAACATAAAATAAGATGGAAGAACTTTCCGGGCCACAAAACGGGATTAAATCCTTATTAAAACATCCAGCGGTACCCTGGCTAAAGACCTACTGAATAGGGATAGAAGGTAAACCAGTTAAACAATTGAAATGATGCCTAGACATTCCGGAAATACCTACAGAATATGGGCCGCTATATTGGAAATACCACATACCGTCTATGTGTGCAGTTTGATGAGATTTGAAAACATATATTACCAGAGTGTGAAGCCTTGGAGAGACGAATACATCCCTATTAGATTCCGCTCTTTAGGAGACATAATTCTAGGTTTGTAGGAAAGCTACTAGTGCTCAACAAAGTTCTAGATCTGAAACTACGAAGTTAAGATTGAAGGAGTGCACAAAGAGCTCTTGTACCTTAAGCGCCAAAGTATATTACTGCTCACTCCAACAATAGCAATAAATAAATCAACAATCCTGAATCGACCACTGCTGCTTTTGCCATAAAAATAGAACATATCGATTTCCTTGTACTGAATTAAACATTTTTGTTTGAAGAAATCTATGTCAAAGACGTTTGTATGAGCTCTGCACCAGTGTTGTGTACTTCTTATTTTTAGACAAAAGCGTTTAAACGTGGCCGTATATATATCGGAGATAAGGTGATCTCCGCCACGAAAAATATCATTAAAGTCCATGATGTAATGCTGGACAACTGCCAATTGAAAGTTCATAAGATGAAACTGTGGAATCTCAACTGAAAAAATATACAATAAATTGCAATGAGAAAGCAATGTGCTCAATAAATCCCACGACTGTTGTTGACTGTGGAAAAAATATTTATATAAAAGCGAAAGATTATTTTAATGCAGAATTTCACATTTGGCGATGTTGTGTATGAAATTTTCTGTTTTAAATAATCAGTTTTATATGAATGTTTTGTTACGCGTGAATGATCAAATTATTCATCCAAAATAACGATACATATTTACAAGAATCAATTTTTAAATTGCTTCAGTTAAATACAATCTAGAAATTCATCGCATTAAATGAAATTCGTGGCATTTAGGAAATGAGGTTTTATTGGATTTAATATGATTATTTATAGTGCATTGTTACAACAGGTATTTTATTTTCAATATTAGGTTTGTACTGTAACATATAATAATATAGATTCTCAAATTGAGTCCATGGAACCATTTTCATTTAAAAAATGAATAAAAATAAGACAATCATTTAGGTTTTATAGCTTTGTGATTTTACTATATCTTGTTAATAGAAAGGAAACACGGACTCGAGTAAAGCGAACATAAAAAACAGACATCAGAGTTAAAAAGTCTTGCGAGCGGTGAAGGACTTATCAGAAGAAATAGACTCAGAAGTTAGTCGCACAAATAGATCGTAAATATAAGAACAAGTAGATATATCACATAAATAAAATGTCAGATGATCGTCTTCCTAATCTAGCATTTAATTTTAGACCATCTGGAATTTGAAACATTGGAATAAAAAACATGTCGGATCTATGAACCTGAAACAGGCCGATAACGTGATTAAAATAAATTCACTTGTGCTAAATATTGTAAAAATCGAAAGTTTATCGTAGGTTTTTTCCTAACATTGATTATTTCAATGCTACTGATAACTTTACTAAACTGTAGGTATTTTCTCCCCCATTTTATTAATAAAAATTTCTTGAGGTATGACTAGAGGTGACAAAATCTCTAGCGTTTAGATTGAGCTATGGCTTTTGCAAACAAATATTTGCCCATTTAATGACTTTAATAGTGTTTTTGCTTTTTAATAGTTGAAATTGAGCAACTTTGCTATATTCTCGGATGCATCGGTGCTACATTTAGGCATATATCAATGCCAGGGGCTTTATTTTTGTGGAACAGCAATTCTTTAAATTTGATTTGTTTCTTTGAGTCATACATATAATAATATTAAAAATTATAGTCTGTCCCTATATCTAAATCATGTCATTTATGGTAAACGTCTTTCTTTTTTATACGTGTTGCAAACAATAGCGTTCTGCTATCTTCATTGTATCCTGCCTGTATTTTGGAACATATTATTTCACATCTTCATAGTGATAGAGTATAATAAAATCAAATTATATTCCTTCAGTGTTTAAAGGCATGGTGTTCATGAGAGACAGTTTTGCAATATCAGCTTGAAGATTATTTTAAGAATAAATGTATATTTTGTGATGAAGTCACATTTCAATTACCCGGCAACATGAACCATTCTAATGCCCGCATACGACAGATTAGTGTCCTCACATGACATTGGAATATCAGCATGACTCGTAGTCAATGTGTTCTCTTGTGACATCCCTGGATGAAGTCAGAGATGATTACATTTTCCAGCAATATGACGCTCCAACACATTAACATCAACTGACCCCTGGATATGTGAACTACTAGTTGACACAGCATCCAGTATGATGGCTGTCAGGCCTAGAGCAGAGTTCTACTTCGTTTTTTGTTTTCAAACCTTCTGTTATTGAGGCTGAATTGGTATATATCACCAGAGTAATTACAATTATTTACCTTATATAGATCTGCTGCATTTTACCAATAGAACATTTATGAAAAAGAACTTGGCGTGTTTTTATTTCATTTGATAACTAAGAAACCACTATTCTTTAGTTATTATCCAATTATGAAATTTAAAAAGTATCAAGGAATGTGATATAAAATGTTCAATTTTTACTAAAGCCGCATTAATAGCTACTATTATAAGAAAAATGAAAATCCAATAAAGCCGCTTTCATAACATAACCACAAATGGAAGAATGACATTCATTCACTTATCGCCAACTTCCGGAAATTCGGACTGTATGTAGGAGAACGTTAGTAGATAAGTCTTCCTCTTACCCTTCTGAACGAGGGAACACTTTAACTAAAACGACTATTGCCTCAACTTCCTCCAAACTGCAGCTTGTACTTGGCGAATACACGCGTAAGAAGCTTAAGAGGAGTGGAATGGGAGAGAAAAAATATTAGAACGAAAATTCAATTCGAAAAAGCTTATTATTGCCGGTATACAGTATCTGAAACCGTTCGACTTCCATTTCACAAGCCCAATCTCTTTTCCATCTACTTCTGCTTTTGTTCAGGAGAAAGTAGGGATTAGGAAAAATGAGAAATCGAAGACTTAAGTCTAAGAGCAGACTGGAGGCGGCTGTGTGAATTCTACCGGATGCAGTAACATAAAATGTCACTCTGGCTAACTCGTCGTAGGATTTTAAAGCTTGTGAGATCGGATATTTTATTTAGAAAAAAAATCGCAGAATTTCCAACTGAACTCTTTGTTTGCCATTACTAAAGACCATTCTTCATAACTATCACTGCGTCTTTTATCTTCGTTTTAGTATTAGTAAAGCAACTCACATTTGTACAATAATTTATGCTGTGTATTTTAGCGAAATATGCTTTATTGTATTTTTTCATATATTTTAATAAAAGGACACGAACACAGAAGTTTCTTTTGACCTGCGTCCGCAGCTGAGCGCAAATTGTGCGGGCTAAGATAGTGCCAATCTCCGGCTTAGACCAAGAACAACTTCGGCTCACGTTTCTACTCTCAAGACTTTGATCAATAATAACAATCATGAAATAATCATTTTATTTTATAATTAATACTAAACTGATTACAGGAATAGTTCCAAGTGATAGCCTGACTTATTTATGGTATATTTTAATAAAATTCATGTCCCTCACAGCAGCAGATATTTTCAAGTTCTTCTGCCAGCAAATTTTTTCCCTGCTGTTTGTGATAACATTTACTACATACAGTACAATAAAATCAACTTCATTAAACTATAATTAATATCACTGACACCAATTGTCTCTAATACGCTAAGAGGCCGGATGTTTACGCATTAAATTAAACTGCCTAAACTAATGGAAATCATCAGTAAGTCGAATTTGTGAAGGGTATTCTATACAGAGCTAGAGCAGAGAGAGCGCTTTTTAACTTTGGGTTTTTAGATCTATCCCCACTTCTAATAGTCCGCTTTTACTTATTTTCAGAAAATATTTTTGTTATTTTATGTAAGTGATATGTCGAATTTCTTTGCGAAAAAAGAAGAAATTGTGATGTCGCTAGAACGATTTTTATTTTTTGGTGTTTCAGGTAACCCCCACTCCTAATAGTCTGATTTTGGTACCATTTTATTTAAATTATGTTTATCTACCTTGATAAAAAAGGGAAATTGCGGTCACTAGAGAGGTGTTTTAATTCTAGCTTCAGCTTAACTCCATTCTTTAAATTTCGGTTTTCAGGTTTATTCCCACTCTTAATTGTCCGATTTTATTTCAGAAAATATATATTATTTTATTTGAATGGTATATACCGAATTTTGTTTGCAAAAAAAAAAATATATATATATTGGTGCCGCTAGAGTGATTTTGAAAAATTGGGTTCAGGAAACCCCTGCTCCTGATAATCCGATTTTGCTGATTTTCAGAAACTATTTTTATTATTTTATTTACATGTATACCGAGTTTCGTTGATAAAATATGAAAATTACGCTGCTAGAGCAATTTCGTTTTAGGTTTACCCACTCTCCCAAAGGGACATGAACTCGATGAATCGTTTGTTAATTATATTTATATGTCCAGTGTCGTTGAGAAACAAACAAAAATTGCGGCCTCTAGAGCCTTAACACAAACACATACATACATAATACATACATACATACATACATACATACATACATACATACATTTTTGATCGTATTTTTCGATGCATTGTAAGCAGAATCGATGGAGATTTGAAGAAATTTAAAAAAAATATTTTCATGATTACAACCACATTCCTTCAGAATTCGTTAAAAAATATAAAATAGCAACAATACACTTAAATATTAAATACGAAGGTTACTCTAAAAGTTTTGAGAACGAAAGCAATAAAACAGTTGGCCATTTATTACTTTTTTTGAAGTACTCTCCATCACTCTCTATGTAACGTTTCATTCCCTCAAACTATTTTGTGAATGCAGAATGCCATGTTGATTTGTTAATGCTGCAAACATACTTTTCACAAGTAGCCATTACAGCCTCAAACTATTCAAAGTGGTTATTACAAGCATTTTCTTTTACTAAGAGAATAGAAAGTGGTTACTCGGAGCCACGCCTGGACTGTAGGGGGGACGGAATAGGTGACTACTGCAGAAATGCAGTTGTTTCCTCATCATTTCAGGGTGCAGCAGAATTCAAGCAGGACTGTCTTTGGGGACTCTTCACTCTCAAGCATCAAAACTTTGAGCAGACATTTTGTACAGTATCTTCTGGGGGTGACGGTATCTGGTCCCTCAAGCATAGAGGTTGCAACATGGCCGCTAGCTGAGCAGAAGGAACAAATCTTATCTTCTTGCTAACACTTCATCTCATTCATTTATTGGAGGACCCTCTCCTGGAAAGACCCAGACCTACGGTTGTGGCTTAACATCCGGATCAACTTTCGTTGCTTATTAAGATATTAAATATACTTTTTGATAAACTCCATCAAGGTTTTCTAGGAGATGTGCTCATCTGTGAGGTGATGGGGGATTCAGCGATTACAGAGCTTCTTGACACGAACATTTCTTTCCAAATGCTTTTTTAATGCTGCCGATCTAAAATTCGAGCATTTTTTAATCAAGGTTTATGCACAATTGTACAACGATTATCATCCCCCAACATACCCTGCACTTACATTACATTTTCATTTATTGTTGCTGTTGAGGTCCATCCTACACGGCCTTCTTATTTCACACCATCCCTTCCTCATTTAAACTGTGCAAAATATCGATAATGGTGACATCCGAAGTGCAAAGATCCTTTTAGCGAATTTCGAAGAAATGCAGCTTTGCGGTTGTACCCATGGTACTATTTTTGAAAAATGCCTTGAAATCTCCATCGCTACTACCGACTAGGCACCGCAAGTGACAAAATGTGTATAATTTTACATATTTTATGTGTGTCTGTGTGCATGCGTATGTGTATGTCTGTTAACGCTTTAGCGGTCGCAATTTTTTGTTGTTTTTTCTCAACGAAACTGGGCATATAACCATCAATAAACAAACGATTAGTCAATGTCGTTAACTAACAAAATTGGACCATTGTGGGGGGTAACCTCATTTTTTAAAAATTAATATCTCTCTAGAGGCCGCATTTTTTTCAAAGAAACTCGGCATATTTCTTTAAATAAGATTATGTAAATAGTTTCCGAAAACGAGGGCAATCAGGTTATTAAGAGTGGGGTGTACTTAAAAACCGAGTGGGGGTTAAAGCGAAAATTTAAATTGGCTCTAGCGGCCGCAATTAAGTTTTTTTAAAAGGAAACTAGGTATGCTATTAAAGTAAAATTACAAAAGTAGTTTTTGAAAATCGGCGATACCGGACTATCAGGAGGAGGGTTTACTTGAAATTTGCAATTTAAAAATCACTCCGGTGGCATTAATATTTTTTGCAACATAACTCCCTACATTCCATTTAAATAAAATAAGAAAATTATTTTCTGAAAATCAGGGAAATCGGGCTAGTAGGAGCGAGGGTTTAGCTGAAATCCAAAATTTAAAAATAGGTCTAGTGGCATCAATATTTGTTTCTTTATTAAAATTCCATATTTACAATTTAAATAACATAAGAAAAATTATTTATGAAAATTAGGGAAATCGGACCATTAGGAGTAGGAGTATACTTAAAAACTGAAATATAAATAGTGCCCTTGCGTTTAAATTTCTCTATATTGTTTTAAAATATAAAGAAAAATTAATTCAACATATAAACTCTAATTATAACGATGTATATGTTTCACATTTAACAAAATCATCGTCGTGAAGATAACAAATTTTAAATATTAATGTAATATGTATTTGATAATTATATTTGTATGTAAGAGCGTTCTGTAATAACATTCAGAAAACGTTGGCGTTCCATTTTTTTACTACAATAACGTTTAAATTAAATTTCAAAGTCAATGAAAATCGATGAAACTTTCGATTGTTTATTGTTGATTGTACATATTTGCTTACTACATTGCAATTGTTTTTAAATAGTAACATGTTTCTGTTTTATTGAATCATATGAACATATTTTTCTTAAATACAAAATGTAAGTCCAAATTTTCTGTTATTTCTCTATTTTAGTGAATGTAATGATATCAAGGGCTCATTCCATAAGCATGGTTACATTTAAAATATTTAAAAATACATAGTATAACTTTGTCTATCAGTAGTCATACATTTAATTTAATTAATAGAATACAATTAATTTTGTGGTTTAATAATAATAATAATAATAATAATAATAATAATAATAATAATAACAATAACAATAATGCTAAAATGTGGTACCTTTTTGTGATACATTTAGATTGCAGGAATTCTAATTTTATTCCCCATACCCCAAAACTTGTTTTATTTCGTTAATTAATAAGGTCATAATTTGGATTTTAAATTATTTTTTTAAAGTTACTGTATATTTCAGTTTACACAGCTCTGTGTGACGGACTTTTGATGTACTGTACAATCTTTGAAGGCGACCTGCCCTTACTAAACGATTTTTAATAAACATCATGACAAGGAAATTCTCTAGTTTCAGATTCAGCCTCGCATATGATTCAACAAGCATGTTCACATGTGCTGATGCAACACATGTCTAGGTGCACATGTTGCTATCAAACTTCAACCTAAAGATATGAACAACTGCTTTAGTTTCTGATTACTCATTCCTGGCCAAATCTTTCGTAGTGATGACTTTCGTATAGATAGTAAAAAATTCAATTTGCACTATTATTTGTAACTGCAAATTAATTTAAACGAAGCTATAAATCAATCTTGGAAAAATTAATTTCATTAAATTATTAATTATCTAAAGTTGTTTGTAATTCCGAACTTGTTCCCAAGAATGTCACAAAAATAGAAACTGCATGTGTAATAACACCTAAAATGGTCATGTAGGACTCTGAGCTGCTGGAACTGCAAGGGACTTCTTTCAGAGTGTTTTTCCCTGGACAAAATCTTCTTCCTCCACTTGTTAGCTTGCTAATATTTCGAATTATTGTCCAAATGAAGCGATATCAACTACAGCTTTACTCTGATATTAGCCTGTTCTCTGTTAAACACGTTTATGTCATATAACTGCATTTGTATTTCCCCGTTTTAATTAGTTGCTTTAGCAAAACATGAGCCTCTGTTTATAGTGTGTGACGCGCAAGATATGCAAATTTTGGCCAGGTCAACATGCCCATTTTGCAGTAATGTAAATAAACCTTTACCGGCGACCTAGCTGCGTCACTTCAAAAGGTCGCCCTATCAGGTTTTTCCAGGAAGAAAAAACAAGCGACAGTTACGATCAGGGGAGTTAATACAAAGGACAGCAGTGCACGAGTTTTTACTGTTAACGATAAGGTAGAAAATATAAAAATCCTGGTGTGCTAAAATGCTGAAACGATATGTAGCTTGCAGGAATTGGCAGCCATAGTTTTTCCAAACCTATAATTTATCCCTTATATAAGCTTTAAAATATTATCTGAAGGGCACATCCATTCGAGAGATTCCATTTTAATGCAAATATAAGTAAACTAGCTGCCAAATGATACTAAAATATGTTTACAATTTCCATTCGTATTTCTGAGAGAAATAAAATGTAATGATTTAACACCTTTTAACATTTCATGCTATTTATCTCTTATATTTTAGTTTGAAATATTTTAACTGTGATTTCTGTCAGTAATTGCGATGACCTGTCCACTTTTATAGACAGCTATTGATAGTTTATTAGGAAACTACAAACACAGAGGTAGATAGATAGGATGTAGAAGTCAATAGAATCAATTAGCAGCAAAGAATTTTGCCTTGAGAAAGTTATGTGCCTGGTGTCGGAGATTCGCCGTGTAATATTTCAGAATAGGCAACATGCATTACACTGTAACGGTTGGGAAAAGCAGCAGTTTACATAACACCTGGACAATTCATAAATATATTCTTTAAAAAAGTCTCTCTATTTTAGCGATTGTCATTGTATAAATACTTTGCCTTTGTGAATTGACAGTAAATTCAGCAAGTCAGAATCACTAATAACTAAAATATACGTAATGTTAATGAAATACACCGAAATAATTTCAGAGAGTGTCATATATAAGCAATTTGGGTTAGTAAATATGTTGCCTGTCTGTTGTAATTTCGAAGCTATGGCTGTAAGTTATTAAAGCGCCAGTACGCCACTGGCTAATGAAGCTGCCCCTCGAAAGCATAACTCACGATAAGCAGGTTTCTGAACGTATCATTCTGGCGCTATGGTTATGATATTAACTTTCGAGCAAGAAATGGTCATTTGTTTTCGAGTTCGAATCCCATTCATCACTTTTTTATTTGGTTTGTTTTCTGACTGGCCTAATAATGTTGCTTTTAGCCTACGTTTTAAGTTGATGTTTCAAATTATGCACTCAAATATTAACAATTCAATTCATATAATCACAACCTTTGTAGTTGTTATTGTACCTATCAATCAGAATCGTGTCCTGAGTATGTGTTAGATAAATTAATTGTTAGGCATCATGTTATAGTAAGCTTATTAGCCATTGTATGTATTATTTTTTTTGAGAAAGAAAATAAAATTTGAAAGTATTAAGTACGTTTCATTCACAATTCTTTAGTATTCGTAACGCAACAACAACATATTTAATAAAAAAATAAAATAACGTCATGTAAAAAGTTGACCCGCCGTTTGCGTTATGCATTACGTCACACAAGTAAAGAATTTCTTCCAAAGAAGGCTATATAATGCAAGGAAGCAGTTTATAGATGATCAGTGTCGCACAATCACATGATTAGTTCCAGATTTGAGGGATTTTTATGGCATTAAATCTTGAAAATAACGCTGATAATGCTATCGATATTTCTATGCTGCTAGGCAGTTTTAAATACATTATAAACTAATTTTTCACTCGGCTTCGCTTTAACATCGACTTGTTAGCATCTGATGTCAAAATGCTTAACACATATAACTGCACTATGTTTAGTTGTGGACCATACATTGCTTGTTTGAAATTGCTTACATACGACACCTATGCGCTCTCTGAAAATATTTCGTTGAAGGTCGGGAACACTCTGTATATACGCAAATAGAGGTAGAAACGAATATGTATTAATAACTATGCGTCGATTGAACAGGTGATTTTTCCAGCTTATTCGGCAAGGATTATATAATAGAGAAAATTAAAGGAAAGGAAAATTCATCCTTAAAAACTCTGAAAGATGCAACCAATATTGCAAGCACGTCATTTGTTGATTTACTTTATTTAGGATGCTCTTAAATATCTCAGGTCATCAGCATTCCATTCAATTTAGGGCGTGAAATGACCGATCAATTTTGCTCAGAGGCCTCTTATTTCAGGCTTCAGGTTCTTTTACGTGCCATAAATCTACGACACGGGACCCACGCTTATTTATTTTTACACCCAAAAAGTCATCGTCCGTGGTCGGGATTGAACCTGTGATCTTGGGTCTGAGAGGCAAGTATGGTTACCATTAGACCACCAGGACCAACACAAGCAAGCATGTCATGAAAGTACATTAGAGCATAACTTGAAAAAATGTACGGCTATGGATACAGATATCTAATAGATATAAGATTGTGCAATTTTTTGTGTTCTTGTTTTAAGGCAATATATCTACCATATATTTGTTAAAATCAACAATTTCAATCTATATAAAATCGAAGAGACTAACGCTAGTCATTTAAAAAGGTCGAGTTTGTAGTTCATAACGCTCATTCTATAAATATGAATTTGTTTGTATTTTAATGTAAAACTAAAAGTGGCACAAAACAATTAATTCACATATAACTAACTCCCAACGGAAAAAAGTTAAAAAAAGAGCAAATTGTCCTCTGTCTCCCTTAAAAATATAGAATAATAATATTTTGATCACCTCCGTGGTTTAATGGTAGTGTTTGCGATTACTAATCTGGAAGTCCTGGGTGCTATTCCCGGTCGAGTCAAGCTGTCTGGACAAATATAGCTTTAAGGCACCAAGGACTCCGAGTTCATTTGCGTAATCATTCATTAATTTCTAAATTTGGACCATAATCATTTTCCCTTCATCATCTCCACTGGCACAACGTAGCGGCCGGTTGAAAAAACAGGTTCTTTCAATAATAAGAAACGGTATTCTGTACCAGCGTTTCTTACGTTAGGTGAAATACAGGTTATTCCTGAGCAACTTCAGCATCTTTTACAATATAGTTTAACGCATATTAAAACCAGGTTTAAAAGACTTTAATTTTATTCTTTCATTAAAATATAAGTACTAACATAAAAATACTAACTTTATGCTCGACACTCTCTCTCCCTTTTTCTGGTCCCTGCAACTGCACTTCCCGTATATACTTTGTGCAAATAATTTCATAAATTTACCTTATTTTGAATAATTAAAATTTTTATCATATATTGACTTTTTCCAGAAATTCTTAACATTTATCTTTATTTTTTACATTTCAAATGCACTTTGCTAGATTTTGGAGTTCAGAGCCATTTATAATATTTATTCTTCTAATTAATCAATTCGTTTTAAAAAATACTTTTACGATTTAATAAATTTACTTTTGAAACGATTAAAAATGTGTGCTTATAGGTAAATGTTAGCCTCACTTTTGCTTTATTTCCTTGCTTTTGATACAGTTTCGAAACCATTTTTCTCTTAAGTACAAAAATCGGATCGGGTGCTGTATTTTATCTCACAGCCAGCAAAGGGAAGTTCGTTGAGTTTTTAGTAAATTTGCATAAGTAATCAATACTTTTATGAATTTTCCTGTATTATAAACCTTGAGTGTGCCTATTTATTTCTTAGAACACCCATAGTTTTTCATTGATTAAGTGAAGTAAATGGGACATGGTGACAGCACTGCAAACGAAAAGTTACTTTTTTTCTCTTTTTATCTTTAGGGGTATACACAGAGCTTCAGTTTTTTTTTCAGTTGATAATAATAATAAGGCTATAGGCGTCATTTGATTAAAATTAAGAAAATGAAGATATTAGCGGTTATGAAATTCTATTTAAAATGTAAGATCAAGGGAATGCTATAAGTTGTTCTTGCCGCGTCTTCTTACTTTAAAATGGTTTACATTTGGGTTGCTGAATTTCACGAGTTGTGAAATCGAACATCGCAGTAGACAACCAACAGCTATGACAACGGAAGACTTTTTGTAAAATGTATCAAATAGTTTCACACTATCAAAGATTAGAGATTAGTTATACCAGATGGGGGGATCCCACTGAACGTGTTCAAATCATCTTATATGAATATCTGGATATAAGAAAACTCTGTGCTCTTTGGGTACGCGTTTGCTCAAATTGCACCTGAATATTTTTTTCGAATGTATGCTAAAAGTTTAGAGCATTTCAGACAAGGAACTTTTGCGAGAATAAGGTCTATTGCTGTACTTCTGAAACAGTGAGCACAAGTCAAAGTTCTCCCGAAAAAAGGAAAAAGGAGAGAGAGAAAAAAAAAACACCATTTGCTGAAAAAGTTATGATTACGATATTCTGACAGAGTGTTGTTATCATTTACTTCCGACACATAGAAAAACTGGTTTATTTGCTACAATATTCTAAATAAACCTAAACTATGAAATCAAGAATAACTGAACTTATCTTTCCAAAAATAATGTTCTGTTTCTTAAGGATAATGCACTGACACACAAATCTGCAGGTACAATGGCACGAACTGAGGTTGGAGTTGTTGGGGCATTCAGCATACTCGTCAGATTTTTTTAAATCTTCAAATAGCTCGGAGGAAAAATTATTTATGATAATAGTGAAGTAATAAGTGGCAAATAATGTAGATTTTTAAACGTTGCCAAATCACTCTGTAAAGGGGGAATTAGGGCTTTGGGATACCTTGGGTATAGTTAATCAAAACTTACGTGAAGAAAAAAATTGAATTAAGCAAAAATAGCTTTAGTTTCAGTTTTTAATTTACTTTATTCATCAAACGTTCTCTTAAAATTAATTTCATATAAATAATAGGCATTTTATTGATAATAAACGCCAAGAATATAGGAAGATTTAAAATTGTGATACTTTAAAAATGAATTTCAACCACAAAGTCCCTTTTATGAGTATATTTTAAGCATCTGCTGTAATTTTTTCTAATATAATTTTAGAAATGCTTGCATAAAAGTCAATTCCTTTGTAATATTTTCCAAGTAATTTGCTATATTTCGTTTTTAATACAGGAATATCAATAGAGCTATTGTGTTCTTGAAATACGCCACCAGTTTTTAATACTATTAAAATTGTAAAAACAGATCACGAAAGGAGAGAGAGAGAGGAATAAAATAAAAAAAAAAAAAAACGAACAACAAAAACAACGGAGGTTCCCCTTTGAATATCGTGATTATGCAACATCTCTAACACGAAGTGCATTGCGGCAAAGCCTAAGCATTGGGCGCGGTCTCTCTTCTCTTGCCTCTTGTATATTTTTTAGAGATGAGGAAATCCGCCCGCGTGCAAACCCGGCTTTGAGCATTGACATAACAGCCCACAGAAGCCTATCCTCTCCACCTCATAGTCCAAAGTTGGAGGCAGATAAGAGCAGACTAGGATATCGTTCTGAACCTAAGAACTTATCGTCTCCTTTTCTCTGTCATAGACAGCAAATCCTTCGTGTTTCGTTTCTAATAAGACAAATATACCTTTATGTATCAAAAAGTTAAATAATGAAGTGCATTTTAATAATAAATTCCAATAAATTAACGCGATTATCTTAAGAAGTAATACATTTATTTAGTTTCCATTTAGGACGAAAGCGATCCTGTCAGTCTTCAGTCAAATGCGCAGCACTTCTTCCAGCCATAAGTCGTTCCATGTCAATCTCTAGTTATGTATTAATGAGGAAGTTTAAAAGACATATACTTCAAAACAGTATATGAAAGAAAATATCCTTAATTTGGGACATAAATCGCAGTATTTAAATTAACAATATTATTTTAGAAACTGCAACGCCTCTCTGTTCTACTAATTATGTTTTTAATTATTTTTACAGGCGTAAAAGAGAGAATAAATGTTTTTCCAGTGGAATAAATTACACAACTACTGATAGATAACTTGGAAATGGGTTTAAAAGGTTTGGAGATAGTGGAAGCTCCTCGTGTAGGGAAACATATTGGAAAAGACCAATTATTGTACAGTTTTCAACAATAAAATTAGGGACGGGATATATATATATATATACATATATATAAAACTGTGATCAATTTGAAAGAATAGGTCTTGTATGTATGCCTACAGGGATATTATTTCTAAAAGGATTACGAAAAAATTTAAATAGTGAAGTATTATGTGTGGAGAAAGTGAATAATGTGTTTCATTGTCTAATAGAATGTAAAATGGTAAAAAGGTGGAACCATGGTTTCTGGTATGAAAAAAGGGATAAACTACAACATAATACAGTTGTAATTAAAATGTTGTCAGATATGAGGACAGAGAAAATAAACAAGATTGGGGAATTCTGAGGAAAGGTAAGGGACAAATTGAGTAGTACAAGGAAGGAATTTGTGGGCACACACGTTTTGGAAATGGTGATTTATTATAGAGATTTATTTATCATACACATAACCAGATGGTTCAGGTACAGGAGAATCTTAGTTTTTATACTGTTAAATTCTTAGATATTTTGTTTATGTATTTGAGAGGTATGTTTATTTTTAATTTAGGTTTTTTTTTTGTTTTTTTTAATTTGTATTAGTATAGGAGTTTATATGGTTATGTTGGCTGGCTGGTCTTCTAATTCTAAATATCCTTTGTAAATTTAATTGTAATGTTGGTTTTAGAAATAAAATCATTCTTTCATATTTATAAAATAAAATGTACACTTCTGCATCGTCAATACTACCTTGGGTTATCGACCCTGAGCAAGCTGACAATGTTCGTACTCGGCTGCTGAATAAACACTACTGCATAAAGCAAGGTGCAAACAGATAGATAGCATTAAGAAGTTTTGGAATACGAAATGATTGTTAAGTTTGAGGAGCAACGAGAAACGTATTATTAACACGTTTCTAAAATTTCGTTTTAAGATGATGAATTTACTCAAAATTATAAACCTGAAAATCCTAATTTAATAACATTTTCTGCTAATGTCTCTTGGAGCGCTCATGCACAAAATACTATTTGACTATTGACTGTTATCTTTATCATGTTGAAGCTACGCGCTGGAGGCGTATTATATTTCAAAACAGTAGACCATTGGTGCACTGTGAGAAGACAAAAGAACATCTGTTTCAACCTGCTAATATTAACCAATACGATAGGGGTTTGGTCATGTTCAAGTCTACTTTCTTACTCAGTAACAGAATCAGCCTGAATCAGATTCGAGAGCTAAAGAAAACAATGTGAACACTCGCATTTATGAAGGTGGAATGAAATTAATGACTCTAAGAGCATTACTCGATATTGGATTGCAATATTTTAATAAATATCCATTATTCAAGTTACCACATAATGCAAATTCTTCTGCCAACAAAAGTCACTGTCAGTTTCTACAACTAGTTCCTGATTGCTACTTCAGCTTCATCACGAAAATGTAAAGAGCGTCTATAAATAAATATTAATCACGAAAATGTTTTTTAAATTTGTGTAAAAATGGAAAAGCGAAGGTGATGAGGTCTATACTCCCAGTTGCTCTTATATGCCAAGCGAAATGCAATGTTTGGCATTTCATGTTGCAAGAAAATGTTTCTTTCTACATTGAATCTTCCATTTTAAATTACGGTATATCAAATTGCCCGAATTTATTAATGTAAAAAGTAACTAGATAACTTTCTGCATCCCAAAATACTATTCCAATAATTTTTAACTGATGACTGATATTTGAATGATCTTTTTCTATATCTTGATCATTTTTTTTTCTAGTTTACGTTACTTTTCAAAACTCAATTTTCCATAAAATTTTCAAGAAATTCATATTAACGTCACAAATAGTGTCAGGCGTGTTGCCAATGAGAGACGCACAAACAAATCTCTCATGTTTGTCCTTCACTGGCATGCAAGTAGTGCGTGCAGAGAAGGGATTGCTGCTGTAGCTGTTCACGGATGAACTCGTACTCTGGATCCCTGACTACGTAAGTTATTTCACGAAACATGTAATGTTTCCTTTCTATTTGACCTCTAGGTATATTAGTTATATTCTGTACTTATTAACTTTTTTTGAAAAATTTTGCTATTGATAATTTTTTCCGTAAAAGCAAAGCGAAAATATCTGTGGTCGTCTTAGTAGCTGATCGAGCAAAGAGTTCTGCAGCATTCAAATGACATACCGGATCTACCCAGAGACACAATGAAAAGGATTATTCTGCTTCTTCAAGCAAAGTAGTGTACGGCTGAGTAAACGCACGTTTTCGTCTTAACCAGGACAAGGGTAAACAATCCTTTCCCTGTATAACCGCGCCCACCTCATGGCCATATATACATCGACTTAGAGCGCTCTTGCAACTTGAGAAACAGAATAGCACAACGTCTACTTGAGTAGTGATCTCTTTCTGAGTTTGTCTTTTTGTGTCTCAGCCATAGTGGAAACCAGTATGACTGCTAACAAACAAAACAGAGTCAAGTCTATTTTAATCTACAACCTTTTCTAGGTTGCGCGCTCATCGCCAGTAATAACCATAGAATAAAAGAAATAGTAGAAGCTGGTGATTTGTGCAGCAAACATTCAAGTAATTCCTATTTTCTTTTCTGTTTTTTTTTTTGTTTTAAAATATTAATGTGTCACTTTTTTAAAGCAAAGATGGATAATTTGTGTTATTTTCATAAATGCCTTAATATAAATCTTGGCCATTTAAATATGCATAGCTACTATTTATACTTAAACTGTTCTTATTACTAGACACGTGCATTTGTCCACTTAACCTTCAGAGCCACGGGATGAATGAGTGCCTTCGCTGTTTATGATATAACTTAATCATGAACTGTGGGTGGCATTAGAACGTGTATTGTGAACCCAGCGTTAGCGAGTGCTTCCGAAGTTTTCCGAATCGATCATTACGGCAATTATAGAGCAAATGATGTTTATTTTACACTTTATTTATTGGCTATCCAACTAACCATGACTAAAGTTCATGGAGTTTTGTATTTAATTTAAGTATCTCTTAAGTCTATAAAACACAGCTGTTCTTATCACTAGACTGTGCTCCATCTGTATCGAGCATTCCTGTACTTTATTTAGGGAAACTTTTAATAAAGAAGAAAAATGCGAAGGCTGGAAAGTTAAGAGATAGTATGTGAAAGAAATAATTCTCTCTAGTACGTATACAGCTGAAGGTACGTGGACTTGTCGCTAAGGAACATAAATTTGCTCATCTCTGCTCTTGTGAAATATATGGGGAGACGTGAGTTGAGGTGGAAGCTCGCCCAGTGTTTAGCCTTCCTGCAATACGCACATGTCAGAGAAGTTGCCTGGCCGTGCCAGTGGAAGGGGAGAGTGAGATTTCTCTAACTTATCGTTACATAAGCTCTTAGTGTTGGACTCTTGGGAGCAAGCAGAGGTTTTTTTCCTTGTGCAAGATGACTGAAAGGGGAAAGACCTCACATCAAAATTAATGATGGGGATTCCTTTAAGGGAATAAGTTTCACTTACTGCCACGTAATGTGCGAGGCAGTCCTCTGGGTGAAGCTAACGTACAAACTTGGACTGACGACGGTGAAGATGTTAGAAAGTTATTCCGACCCAGAAAAAGCTCATTTCTTACTTTTAGAACCTGTAAAAACACTTCTTATGGTGACTTTTTTTTTATTTTGCCTCTGCCTTTTCCAGCTTTACTTTCAATGTGTAAACTTAAGAGATTTCTGTGCTTTTCGGATATCTTCAGGTCCTTTTTGTTTTTAATAATTTGCATAATTTGTATAATTTGTAGACACTAATTAGACACTGTAAGCTACAAAATCGGATGCTACCATGGTGATTGGAAAATTGAATATGTTTACTGTCCGTGTGTATGCATGCCTGTTTTGCAATGGGATATGTTCTTTTAAAAAAGCAATTATAATTTTTGGTTTCAGACTCATAGCTAATAGATATCTTTATCGAGTTCTAGCATATTAATGATAAAATATCTTAATTTTGATATTATTAGGTGTATCTTTATTGTTATAAACTTCTGTATACACATTATAAATATATTTTATGCATGGTTCGTAGACCGTGCATGCTTAAACATGATACACAATTATAAAGAGGAACAGATAATAATACAAATAAAACAATAATAATAATTAAATGAGAAGAACGAAATTTAGAATTATATGAATGGAGAGATATTATTTATAATTACACTAGTTATTGCGTTATAACTAGAAAATAAATTTGTTCCAGCTTCTCGCAGTTTGCTAGGACAATGCCCATATTCAATCAATTAGGTCCGAGAATGCCAATCGTACTATAATTGCCTTAAAAGAATTTTCAGGAAACAGGTTTTTCTCAGGTGTGGGTACTTTCTGCCAGAATATGTACCCATTCATGATACCCTCCACAAAATGAGCAGATTCTCTTACAAGAACAATCCGTTATTTTTTGAGTCTTCCAACCTCTCAGTCTAAACCAGGTCATTTCAGATCTCACCTTCCTCTCTAGAATGAGCATGTATACATCTTTACCTCAGGTTAATTTAATTTTATTTTATAGGTTCAAGGAGACTTTTGTGTTACATTCTGTTTCGATTTTCTGTCTTCTGATGTCCTCTAGCCTTTTTCTAACCTACTTCCATACATTTTTATTATTTGCATCGCTTCGTTACCATATTGAACCGAGACCATTTTCGCTTTCCACCTCTGCAGTCCAAAACGTTGGAGTTTTATTTACCATCTGGTGCCTATAGCATTTAACATGAAGTGTGGACTGGCGTCCCTTTATTAGTCTAAGCTAGTATCACCTCCTTTTTTATTATTAAGGATATCTTCAAAGAATGCGTAAATAGCTGTACAGCATTGACCATTCGCGCAGTCTTTTCATGTAAATGAACATGCCACAAGATGCAGGTCAATGATGCTACCAAAAAGTTAACTATTTACTTAAAAATTTAAGAAATAAATTACTTAAACATATAATGATAGAACCTAAATTTTATATAATGTAAGACTAATATGTAGCCAAAAATTATTTGCAGCAATTAGGAATATGTAACAATAAACATTTCATATCTGTAATCTGTTTTACATTTTAGAAATTGTGCCTCCCTTTTCAATTGATGTAAGATAAGTCAGAATGAAAAGTTTGTATTTGTGTTTTCAAAATAGCAAGCAATGAACTCATAATTTCTATCACGAACATGAAATTGCAACTAATTTTGAAATAATTGGAATAAATGTACACATCTTAAAAGGAAGCTTTTTTATTTGGTTTATTTATGGACGCTTTTTAATATCTCAGGTCATCAGCGTCCCATTCAAATCAGGGCGTGAAAGGGCCGACAAATTTTGTTCAGAGGCCTCTTTTTTCAGGCTTGAGGTTCTTTTTCGTGCCGTAAATGTACGACACGGGACCCACGGCTTTATTTATCTTCCGAAGGAAGCCATACTTAGGATTTTTACGCCCGAAAAAATTCATCGGTCCTGTGCGGGATCGAACCCGGGATCTTGGGTTTAGAAGGCAAGTATGGCTACCACTACACCACCAGGACCGACTTAAAAGGAAGCGGTCTTCCATTTTATCCTTAAGTTACATTGAAAGGGGATGCACAGTAAACTATAAAACCCTTTTCCAAATATTCTAGAGTCATGCACTTATCTCTTATTTAAGATTATGGCTTTATCGTTCAAAATCAGAAGATATCACCGGTACATATTTATACAGAGAAACCGACTAGCAATACTGTTTTCGAGGGTTCTACAGTTTTACAATCAAATAAGCGAAATGATGTCGCAAGTTTTGAGAATCCAGGTTGTGCTTTAACACAAGTTGTACCTAGTGGAAAGTATAGGATGTCCGGAATAAACCTCATGGAAAATAATAAATCATATCTCAGAAGCTAATGCATTTATTGCCTATAAATTTGAACGTTCAGAAAGAGAAAATAAATTCGTTGTATGTGCTGTAAACGGATTTTGCGCATGCACATATCTTTGTTTCTTTGCTTCTCCCGCGTTGCCCTGATTGTCGACAATCTAATTGGCATTGTACAAGAAATTATCTATGCGAGTCTCATTTTCTTGCTAATATAGCAATCAGAAAAGTTGGATCGTATACGAGAAGACCCACTGAGTTGTATGGTTGGCTGGTATGCAGTCAGTCAAAGAGTGTAACGTCACTTTTAAGTGGAACAGCGCAACTCGCGAGGGCATCCTGTATTGAGATGCTTTTCATGCGCATGGCAAGAGATTGATGTAACCTCCTGCACATGCAGCTCGTATGTAGAGAGCATTTAAACTTTCCGAGTTTTTCTTTCTGAAGGTGTAAACAGCAAACAGCAACTGAGAAACATTTCTTCATTTTAACTAGGGGTTTTCCCCCCACTTACCTTGTACAACAGTAGCCTTCTGAACAAATTTTTAATTATTCCCATGGATTCTAGCATCTGCAACTTCTTGATGCTGCCGGTCTACTCAAATGACATTATTTATGAAAGTAATTCAGAGCATTTGAATGCAGTCTCCTTTCCTGCCCCTCGTTGCAATACATGAGCAATGCAAGTAAAATATGTTTTTCGAGTTTTTAACATGTATGCAGCTACTATACAACAGTAGAATTCTCATAGTTGATTCATCCGGAATACTGGGGTTGCAACATTTTTGTAAAAATGTTTAAATTTGGGTACCTAACGTTGTGCAAGACACTTTCGCTGTACTATTGTTACGCATCATCTACGTTAATTTGTTAATGTAGGTTGCCTTTGCTCCTGTTTCGTTCAATAAAGTTCTTGTTTATTTCTAATACTCCATTGCCTGACTGTTTAAGTTGGGATATTATAGTACATACGATACGTTTGTCACAATTTTAATCGAACTATGCTTTGCCATCTGTTGTGAAATCACTATCAATGCAGATGTGTGATCAGATTATCTTCCTGCTATGCTTTTTTTGACTTAGTAATAGTGAAAATGCGACTGTTGCTATGGTCAAAGCTGACACAAATTCTGATGCATTTTGAGATCAAGAAATAAAGATTCTTGAAATTAGTCTTTGCTGGCAACAACGAACTGCTATAATTTTGCTTAGGAATAACGCAATGATGTTAAAACAGGTACAATTATTGCTATTTCTGTATCTCGTAAACCTCTGCTTTTTCTTTCAGCATAAAGATATAACATAAAATATCTAATTTCATGAAATTCTCTCTGATTTTTAACTCATTCCCTATTTTAGGAGAGAAGATATTGATATGGCTATCACATCCAAACATTTTTGGCGGTTCTGTATAAAGCCCTGCTAAGTCGCTGTAGTTTTCATTGAGAAATGCAGTCTTTGTGCTTTATTTAGATTTTTTATTTATTAGACACTTTGATCAAATGTGTTCACACTTAAAAATAAGTTTCTAATTTTACATAGCAACAAATTCCACTCCTAACGGTGTGTTGCAGCTTGATAAAACACTGAAAGACCATGCCTCTGTCCATTATAGGAACAAGTCCTTGCGATTGGTCGATACTTGTATGAAACACCCAGTACTTCTATTGGCATCTCACATACTTAACCCCTTTCACTTTTCAAAGCATTCAGTAAGTCCTCTTTCAAGATCACAATCTACTGCCTTGTCACGTTCAACTTAATCTCGTTCAGTCTGAATTCCTCTTTTTCATCGTAAAGAAGCTGGAAGTAGCAGAGAACCATTATGAGCTGTAGAGAAGCTAACACACATGAAAAAAGTCAGACGCAGTGTTATGAATGTTACGATGACCAGTACATCTCTTAGCTCAATAACGTACAAAAAGTCAGTGATATTCTGAAATTAGAACTTTTTGTTTCGTTTACTCTATTAGTTAATATGGAAGTATTTTTTTAAATTAAACGATATTTTTGAGTGTTAGATCAATAAGGGTATAAATCCTTTTATTATTATTATTATTATTATTATTATTATTATTATTATTATATTCTGGTAAGTAAATGCCGGTGAAGAAAAATATAAAGTACTGAATCAGTTTAAAGATATGTTATTAATATACATATATGGATCAAATAATGATTTACTTATTTATCAATGGAAGAATGTGAAAATGTTACTGATAATAGGCATTTCCTACCTTTAATAGATTAATTTTCTGATCCTTTGTGCCCACAATTATTTATTACTTATATTTTCTATTATATTTAATAGTCTTACTACCCCATAAAACCTCTCATAACCTAACCCATGCTCTGAAACCTGACATTGCACCGAACATCACTTTACTCACCATGCACAGTAGCTACTGCCCGCATCTGCAATGCATTGCCACGGGATGTCAAGAGATTACCGAACTTCAAGAGCATTTCATAAGAAAGTATTTAATATTATTCATAATCGGTTACCCTAGATTTGCCAGAATAAATAAATAAACCCAACTGTCATAATTTTCATTTAAAAATCAGAACAAGTGGAATATTAAAATAGAGGTAATCAGTACCACAGATTCTAATGCATGGAATTGCATATAAATAGAATAAAACTACCACAATTTATAAAAACCAGACGTTGAGCACATTTAAATATCAGTTTAGGCTCCTAATCAAATATATATTGCGCCTTTATGAGCAATGTAAAATGTGTTTTCCATAGTTTCATACCTGCTACTAATAGCACTGACATCATTACGTGCTAAATAGCCCTCCTTCACCTGTGTGCAAAGTGTCAAATTAAGCTTACTCCACACACGTCATATCTTCGGATGTCATATTCTGGAATCAGCGCATTAAATTTGGTAATACAGAAAATGTCACTACAGCACTCAAAAACGACCCATAAAGTCCAAAAATATGTAGTGTCAACCATTTATCACTTAAATGGATTCTTAAACAAAAGAAATTGCTTCACATCTTATTCTAAACTTTATTAAACTGGGTCGTGATAAAATCAAAATGTTCAAAGATTTCTCAAATAAAGTCCTTCCCCATGTTTATAGGAACACAAAACTACTGAAGCACCCTCAGTACGTGCAATAGGTATAACTAGAGAAGCCGAAAAAGGATAAAACGCTTAGAAAGTCACATATTTTGTATTGCTATACTTCGAACTTCTTGAGTTCTTCTAAGGCAAATACATAAGCTGTAAGGTCTTGTCTTCCTGCCTTAGAACTCAAGTAGTTCGAAGTATAGCCATACGAAATCTATGACTTGCGAAGTGTTTTATCCTTTTTCTGCTTCTCTAGTTATTTCTATTTTAGTTAATATTGTTCATAGTGTTACATTATTTTTAATTTATATTATATATACAGAATGAGGCATTTATAGTGTCGCTTCCATTTTGCTCCGAAACGAAGGGGAAAATCAAAAAATGATTCAAATAAAATTTGGAGTGTTCTTAGGGAAATATGAGATAGCCACCTTAATTCGTCCTTGAAATGACATTGAGAATGGCATTTTAAGGTCAAATGGATTTTTTCAAATGGAATGGTGTATTTTCCTTTCTGGAAATGTAAAGAGCATTCAATTTTTAGTATAAATGTTCTAATACATCTATCAGCTAGGGGCGTTTTCCAATCATGGATGTTCGATACATTATCAACTAGAAGATTTACATTTATGGCAAAGTTCAAAAAAACGCTAGAGCAGCTTGCAACTTATACGGAGATTGATATCCTGAAAGGACTAGTCATCTGTTAGAAAAATTTCAACGACATGAAAACTTACTCTTCGAAACGGGAGGTGTCGCACTATGAAAACATCGAACGAGAAGTGCTACTGGGGAAAATTCGGAAATCGCTGTATTAGCTGCAGTTACCGCTAATCCTCACCGAAATTCCCTTCAACTGGAACGTGATTCGGTAATCTCTCAAAGGAGAGAGATTAAGTGTCACAAATACCATCCTTATGACATTAGCCTACACCAAGTCCTTCATGGGGATGATTTCATAAGCGTGTTGAATTTTGCCAACGGCTCTACCATAAATTCAAAACGGTAACTTTGCCAACATACTTTGATTACAGTAAAGTGAAAGTGAGTGAAAAACATTTGCTGTCTTATTTGTCTAATATCTTATCATCTATCACCCTTAGCTGATAGATGTACTAGAGCTTTTATACAGAAAATTGAACACTCTTTCCATTTCGGGGAAAGAAAAGCATTCCATGTAAAAATTAAAATACTATGACCTTGAAATGACATTAAGAATGGCATTTCAAGGGCGAGTTAAGGTCACTATCTTATGTCGCTCTAAGAGCATTCCAATTTTATCTGAAGCATTTTTTTGATTTTCCCGTTCGTTTCGGATGAAAATGACCGCGACACTATAAATGCCTCACTCTGTATGTGTGTGTGCGTGTTTTACTATCTATCACTATAAACAAACAAACTCAAATATAAGCATCATAAATATATTTTAATAGCGGCGTTATAAAACAATATGAGGGAATTTAAAATTTCTGAAGCGAAAACAATGTCCATTATACAGGACGTTTATTGAAAAGCTGCCGGTCTGAATAGCTATTTATTTAACGTACATTTAATTTAAATAAAAGAAAGTCTATTTAGATATAGGGGGCGTTTAAAAAACAATGTTGATTACATATCCACTTTGAAATTCCAAACAGTATCCTCACTTTATGAACTTATATTTCAAAGAGAATTCTGTTGTTATTTCTTTCTGTAGTTGCATGGTGGGTTGACGTTACTGATGAAATCAGAGTCAGATAGGAAAATACTCGCATTTCATATAATTAACACTTGGTTAGCTATTAAGTCTGAATCAAAGACAAACGAAGGTTTCGAGTCTCCTCTTAAGAACAAACTCTCTGTAACGAGATAACCTTAGAGGTCTCTAGGGTATATACACTCAAGTAGGGGAAATGGTGGACTATGGTCAAGGTAGCTCAGGTGGTTAAGAGTGTTTGCATGGATAGGAACTCACGGTTCCTTTCCCGGCCGTTAACTCGAATTTTTCCTATGTGACTCTGATTCCAATGTTTAGCCCTAATACTCGACTTGTGTGAAAAAAATTGAATTTCAAATTTTGTAATTTTTTTTGGATATAAAATATGGATCAGTAGGATGAAATTACCATTTATTTTGAATAATATTACAATTTTTAACCTTTAAGTAAACATTCTATTTTGTTTTTATTGTAAGATATGTACCATTTTTAAACAAAAAACAAGTTTTAACTTGAAAAACAAATACCAGGTTGCCAGGCCCATAAAGTATGTGATAACAATTTAATTCTCTTTAAATGTACGTATCATTAAGTAGGGATTCCATTTAACCTTCAAAATGCTGAATATGATAAAGCCTAAAACTCAACCAAATTAGTTTTAAACTTAGTAATTAACATGTATTTTGTTAAATTAAAGTTGTTTTAAATAGGTGATTATTCAAACTGAGAATGAAAGCATTGTATAATTCAAAGGTAGTTTGATAAGTAATTTGGCTCGTCTTCTAGAGGATAGCAGCAAATTTGTATATATGATCATAAATGTTACTTTCTAATGTTGGGCAGTGGTTTACTTAAAAACAATAGTTTTGATTGACAGTGAAAAATGAAAAGATCCCTTACTGTGAAATCGTTCAACTTGTGTAAATGGGTTCAACCGTTACAGAACAAACATCGAAGACGCGCCATATTCAGGAGTAAAATCAGCTACCAGGTGTAATAGGATTGTAGGGTGTGGGAATTGGTCTGTATGGTTACTGTGTTGATTAATTTAATCCCGCTGATCGCAGATTTCGCTATGACTGTTGCAGACCACTAACACTGCTTACATGAGACTCTTCTCCCCCTCTCTCTCTAGGGCTTTCCGCTGATTTATCGCAGATGTAACCTAGCAAAGGCTGAGTGAAGGAGATTTGATATGGGATACGCCGATGAATAACGCCTCGCGATTTAGTTGCTGAGGTGGTTTATTCTCCAGAAAATGAATATTTAAGCAGCTCACGTGTAGCATCGAACCACAGCCAAGGTAACCTTGGCAAACACGTAAATTTATTGCGTCCACCAAATGGTGCCGAAGAGATTTTTATTTCATCAGTATTCTTAATGCAATATTGCATCGGTATCTCTCGTGGTGATTGACAGTCAAGCCTTGTTATTGCCGAAATTGGTACTTGGAACTTAGGCCGCTCTTCCGCTGATCTCCGGGCGACGGCAGCCACACATATCTAGGCCCGGAAAATTCTGAGATTGCGCGACTTTTGGACAAAATCTATCCCTTTTATACTGAATATAAAATGACGCTATCCACGAAGAGCGGCGCGAAATATTCCCGCCAGTCACGGGTTAACGTCACTCATAGATCAGTGCTTACCGCAATGAATTTCATTTCTACTCGCTGGACAATTTGGTCAAGCCAAATGCTCCGCTATTCGTCTATAAGATGAATTTAAACAGATTTCATACGTTACTGTCAATGACCCTTTTACTCGGACACCGACAGCTTTGCCACCGAACAGACTGGTGTCTCTCCTGAGGCGGGAGTATTTCCAACGCTAGCTAATCAGAAAGGATTAGCTTGCATTGTCTGACTTTTTGCTTACTGTGTTCGGAGAAAAACGTGAAATTTACCTTATTTTGCTATATTATCACGTGCCATCTCTCAAATATCACCAAAAATTACACATGAACGCATTTAAACACTATACAAGATTAATTCTACATATACGAGTTATGTCATTAAAGTTCCTCCACTGAAAGAAAATGCACAACATACTTGCACATAATTACTGAGTGGCTGATTTTAAAATTACAAATATGAATTATTTCAATTGCTCTGTAATCGATGGGGAGCCAGGGCAACTTCAGAGGTCAGAAATCTCCAAAAAGTGAGGAATACTCTTTTGACTGACAGACGAGCGAATGTGCGCAATATAGCAAGGTCATGGACATCTCAACTGAGTAGGTTCCTTTTATTTTGCACAATGAATTACAAATGGAAAAAAAAAACTTTACACATGAAGGCCTGCTCACCCCGGAGCAAAAGAGAAATCGTATGAGAACATCGTAGACTGTACAGAAAGATTTAAGAAGAATCCAAAAGATTTTTACTGTGCTTTATGACTGTACGAAACGCACGAAACGCATTACTATACACCGAAAACGAAAAGGTAGTCTCAACAAGGGACCGCAAAAGGGAACCAGCTACAAAAAAGGCTAAATGCTTTCCATCCGCTGAAAAGATGATGGTTTCAGTTTTTTTGACAATAAAGAAAAAAATTTGGCTGAATACTTGAAGAAGGTAAAGAAAGAAAGAGAAAGAAAGAAAGAAAAAAAGAGAGAGAAAGAAAGAGAGAGAGAGAGAAAGAAAGAAAGAAAGAAAGAAAAAGAAAGAGAGAAAGGAAGAAAGAAAGAGAGAGAGAAATACAGAGGGGGAGAAAGACAAAGGGAGAGAAAGAGAGAGAGAAAGAAAGAAATAAAGAGAGAAAGAAAGAAAGAAAGAAAGAAAGAAAGAAAGAAAAAGAGAGAGAAAGAAAGAAAGAAAAAAGAGAGAGAAAGAAAGAGAGAGAGAAAGAAAGAAAGAAAGAAAGAAAGAAAGAAAGAAAAAGAAAGAGAGAGAGGAAGAAAGAAAGAGAAAGAGAGAGAGACAGAGGGAGAGAAAGAGAGAGAGAAAGAAAGAAAGAAAGAAAGAAAGAAAGAAAGAAAGAAAGAAAGAAAAAGAGAGAGAGAGAAAGAAAGAGAGAGAGAAAGAAAGAAAGAAAGAAAGAAAAAAGAGAGAGAAAGAAAGAAAGAGGAGAGAGAGAAAAAAAGAAAGAAAGAAAGAGAGAGAGAGAGGAAGAGAGAGAGAGGAAGAAAGAAAGAGAAAGAGAGAGGGAGGAAGAGAGAGAGGGAGGAAGGAAGGAAGGAAGGAAGGAAGGAAGGAAGGAAGGAAGGAAGGAAGGAAGGAAGGAAGGAAGAACAAACACTGTAGTATACTGCACATCACTTTGGAGAGACTGAAGATGTTTATCGCGGAAAAAAGTTCGAGAATGGCCAGGAAGGTGCAGTTTTACCATGACAATAAGGCGTCGCTCAGGACAAATTATTCACCTTATCTCACTGCCCCAGATTACAACCAGTAAACTCAAAACTTTCATGGCTGGAAAGCGGTAAGGAAATATTTTTGACAAGTTCGAAGAACCCACCTCTATCTACCTCAAGACACCTAAATAAACGTTGAGAGGACTATGCCCAAAAATAAATATGTTGCCAGAACTTATTCTCTGTAATATCATATCAAGTTAATTGTCAAATGGTGCTAGTATTGTCCTCGTCCCCAAAATCACGAAATATAACATTTCAATCAAGTACAAGGACCTGAAATTTCTTTCCTTTCTGTATCTCCTCCGCCTGGAATTGTACTGTACATTCAAAATGTTGCATTATTCTAAAGAACAATTCTGCAATTTGGTCTATATTAGATGAAAAACTGTAGTTTTTTTATATCAGAGATAAGAAATCAGGCGAGGGATGTAGGGATTTTGCTCATTAGAGCTGATTCTAAAGAGTACCTGCACAAAATATTGTTCAGTTCAGCCAAAAGTAATTTTTATATCTTTAATATTTCTTCTAAGAACTTACATATCTTTCTTTTAACCTACACTCCTTTCTACAGCACCGCAGTGCTTCTGTTACCAAGACACTAAAAACGCGAGCGTTGTGTCCCCATTTACACAAACATTCCACAGCCGTTTTGGACCCATAAACGCTTAATGGTGTGACTCTAATTAGGGCAGATTAGTGCTACAGACCGACCAATGTGTGGCGTTTAAATCAACGAAAGCGTTCCAACTGCTAACGGAATCAGAAGTTCTTCTAGCGATTTTTTTTTTTTTTTTTTTTTTTTTGCTTATTCTCTGGTTTATGGTTCCCCTTTACGTTTTAAAGCATGAACGTGTTTAATATTCAGCATCACACGTAGTGCATTTCTGAAATTTACGTCTGATGACATACGCCTTCATCGTGCTGCTGTTCTACCAATAGAAACCCAATTTCGATATGTCAGGCGTTTTCTTGTGTTCTGTACAACGCCCACATATAAATAATTTCTGCGTATGAGCTACTGATTATAGAAATAAAAACGGTTAAAATCATTTTAAGTTTTAGTTAATTCTTTTTATTGTTAAAAGATATTTTGGGTTATTTTAAGTCTTTTTTAAAATGGGAATATATTTTTGTATAATGAGAACGAAAGTTAATTTATTTTAACATGACAAAATATGTATATTAATACGGCGAGCCAATAAATTGTCTGTAAATTATGCTTCTGTAGAGATTAGAATTCAAGTCTGTTTAGTCTCGCACCTTCTCTCCATACCATGTGATTGATAACCTAGCATATTTTTGGTCAGTGTTTCTTACAGCGTTCTGTGGACATGCTTTATCAAGTAGTACCTAAATCATGTTAATTTATACATGATATTCTATTACATTTCACTGGTCTCTTTGGTACCATTTGAGATGTTATATGTTAATCTAACATATAACATATAACATCTTTCACAGCTCTTACCGCTGTGATCTATAGCGGCACGGCTATAGATCCTCTACCGCCTCAATTCTCTTTAAATATTTGTGAATGATGACCTATGTTATAAAAATTCTTCTGTTTAAGCTTCTTTTTATGCAGCGTGATTCTCTTGCTAGATGCCCCAATTTAATGTCCATAACAGGTTCCGGGGCCTCTAGCAAAAGAATCACCCTGTATATTGAAGCGCATTTTGATACTTAGCTAATTTAATTTCTGAATATTTATCTTTATTTATGATATCGTACCAACATAGTTGAAAGCTGATACTTTGCTGATACCACATTACGAGAGACTATATTGCGAAAAACGATCCTTTTTTTTTTTTCTTCTTCTGGACTGTGATATCTAAAATTCGTTTATCTAAAATATTCCAAGATCTCATCTTGGCCGCTATTCCTTTATTATGGTTCCTTTTATTTTTTAGCGAATTCTGAAGGATTGAAGCTATTGCAGCCGTACCTGTAAAACTTTTTAAGCGAATTCCGTAGGAAGTAAGCTATTGCGATTGTACTAATAGAATCGTTTTGAATAATCTTTCCAAATCTCCATAGATTGTATCTACTAGGCACCGAAAAAGAAAAAAAAACTATGAAAATGTGTGTATATATATACAAAAAACACACACACACACACACGTGTATGTTGTATGTTCTAGTGGTCGCAATTTTTGTTTTTCTCACTTAAATTCAGCATGTAACCATCAAATAATAAACGAATCGTTGAGTTCGTTAACCAGCAAAATTGAACCATTGGGGGTGGAGGTTAACCTAAAGAGATTTTTTTAAAAAATGAAAAATCTCTCTAGCGGTCACAATTTTTCGTTTATCTGAACGAAACTCAGTAGATTTCTTTAAAATAAACTTATAAATGTAGTTTCTGAAAATCAGAGCAATTGAGTCATTAGGAGTTGGCGTATACGGGAGAAACTAGTGAGATTGTGAAAATCGCTCTGGCTGCTGCAATTTTAAATGTTTTGAAAGAAAATTCGGTATATACAATTGAAATAAAATAACAAAAATAGTTTCTGAAAATCAGTGAAATAGGAAAAGCGGGGTTTACCTGAAACCCAAAACATAAAATTCCCTTTAGAAGCATTAATATTTGTTTCGTTCACAACGAAACTCTATATGTTCTATTTGAATAAAATAAAACAAATAGAGTTTCTGAAAATCAGGGAAATCGGGCCATTAGGAGTGGGAGTTTATCTGATACTCAAAATTTAAAAAGCATTCTAGTGGCACCAATAATCATTTCTTCGCAACAAAATTCCAAATATACGTTTTAAATAAAATAAGAAAAATAGTTAACGAAAATTAGAGAAATTGGACCATTACGAACAGGGGTATACTTAAAAATCTAAATTTAAAAAGCACTCTTGCATTTAATATTCTCCGTATTATTTTAAAATAAAAGGACAAATTAATTCAGCATATAACCTATTTGTAATGATGCATATGTTTTTTATATTTAACAAAAGCATCGTCGTAAAGATAGAAAATGTGCAACATTAATCTGTGTGCTCTCTCTCTCTCTCTGTCTCTCTCTCTCTCTCTCTCTCAATAACCTTCAGAAAAAGTTTGCGTTACATGTTTTACTTCAATAACATTTAAATTAAATTTCAAAGGCAATGAAATGTAACATTTAATGCTTTTTATTTGTTTTGTACATTGTATATGTTGTGAATAGTAACATGTTTTTCTTTTATTAAAACATATTAACGTCTTCTTAAATACACAATGTAACTCGAAACTTTCTGTTATTTTTCTGTATTATTTTAATAAATGTAAAGATGATATCAAGGGCTCAGTTCATAAACATGGTTACATTTAAAAATACCCACACAGTATATTTTTGTCTTTCAGATTATATATATAGAATGCCATTAATATTTATGGCTTAATCTCAATAATAATAATAATAATATTATTATTATTATTATTATTATTATTATTATTATTATTATTATTATTATTATTATCACTCCAAAACCAACTTTAACGTCAGTAAACATTTATAGAGAGGAAATGCTTTCATTTCAGATCTATCCACGTATGTTTTCCAACAAATACCTTCACATAAGCAGATATGCTGACGTAATACATTGTCTATACAAATATTACTTCCTTAACATCAATCTAAAGATAGGAATAGCTGCAAAAAATGTTATTACTCGCTGTTCACCATTTTAAAAAAAAATTATATTGTATTTTGTGGTTAAGGAAGAAAAAATATGTAATACGCATGGAAAAATGTTTGTAAAGGCATTAATATAAAAATTTCCAACATGAACACCAAAATACTTTGTTTTAAAAGAAAAGATATAATCGTAAATCAGGTTCTGGAACAAGTATGGGCTTTCAAGTTGGTAAAATCAGAATAGTGTGTCTCATTTAAAAAATAAAAGCTTTAACATAAAAATTAATAGGTTTAAAAGAATATTGGACACTGAAATATAAAACGAAAAATGCATTGCAAACGAAATTTTACCAAGATGTGGCTCTTCCCATTCTCATTTATAGTGGCGAAAATTGGACAAGAAAAAGGTCCATCAAGCAGGAACTGCGTAAACTAAATGGGTTCCCCACCGAGTTGGATAACTTTCAATGAATTTAATATAAAATCCAAATTAGACATTAATTTAATGAAATTAAATCAATTATGGAATTATTGTGTGGTATTAGGGGAACAAATTTTGAATTTTTGCAACCTATAAATATTACAAAAGAGAAACCACATTGTTATAATAATAATAATAATAATAATAATATTATCATTATTTTTTCTTTTTTTTTTTTTTGGATAATAGGCATGCATTTGGGGATCTTTGACCTTCGCATTCCAACATTTATCATTGCTTTTTAAATTTTAGAGAGGGCTCTCTCTTGAAGTAGGCCGTGTACATCGGCCCTCAACTCCACCAACAAATGAACGTTATGATAGTAGAGCGTATGTTGCGGGAAGATATTTCCCAAATCCAAGAAGCCTTGTAAAAACTTTTTAAAAGATTTTTGTCATTAAGCTCTGCTATCACTGAATCTCACACAATTTCACAAATGAGTAAACAGGATCAAGAGTGGAATGGTGCCAGAAAATGCTAGAAAAATGGATGGAGGAATATCAAAACGCATATTTATCCTAACAGGTGAAAAAACTGGATCTCACCAGTTTCATATAAAAAAATAAGTGACCTGGTTTTTCCTGAGGTTTCTCCAACAAAAATGAATGGATCAAGAAGTGTTGACAAGATAATTTTTCTCATCAAAGGATTAGAAATAATAGTTTTGTGCTCTATGCATATCTCTTGCATTTTTTAAGAACGTTCGCATTCATAAGCATTAGCTCTTTTTATAAAACTGCTGAAAATTATATCTTTTCTTACATTGTCTTAAAGTTCTTTCAAAGTATGCGGTAAGACCTAAGGAAAGCGATGGCCAATGACCCTATTCTCAAAAGTTACATCAATCAAAAATAACGAGAGGTCAGCTGTATGCGCTGTAGCGAAGTCTTGTTAAAATGCATGTTTATGTACAATATTCGATAATTCTTTGAAGAATGGTGTTCATTTACAGTATTTTCAGAAAATACAAGCTCTATAATTATCTAAACATTAACTGTGTACCGTGCACCATTTTTTTTCTCACGAGTTAGCGTTTTAAGTACAATTTTCTGTATTCCTATAATCATTTGAATAGAACCATGTTTCGTTCATGAAAAAATGCAATATGGGCCAATGAAGTTATTACTAACATTATCCATATAACATTTAGAGAAAGACATTCTATTTACATAATCCCGTGGCTGAAATTCCTAAACAACAATTATTTTACACAGCGTTAATTTTAAAAGTATGATGAGATTTCAAGCCAAAATATACGAAATTCCTGTTTGGTGTGCAAGAATTCGCAAGATTTCTTTGAACATTATTCTAACCTTTCTACAAGTTTTAAGTTTTTCCTCTGTAGCCACATGGAGGTATAATTTTGGTTTCTTATCGAGAACAGAATCCATTTCTGTAAATGCATTCACAAGATTAAAAAAATAAACAATTGAGATTTAGAAATACCTGATTATTTTCTTACAATTCACCGTATCGCTTTTCTTACAGAGAATCATGCATGAAACATCAATGTTTTAAAGTGTACTTACTTTTTGATATTATAACACCAGTGTAGACAATGAAGGTCAAAGGAAACGGTTTGTAGCTTCAGCTTCCCCGCTATTTCTGTCCGCGCTCTAGCGGACGAGCATACCTTTGAAAGCAGGGTATTTGTTCTTATTGCGTTTGGTTTCTTTAAAAAGTTAGTTTATGTTAACCAGATACAAAAATGTGTATTGAGGGTTATATACTATAATTTTCAGCTAAATTCTCTATCTGAACTTTGAAAACGATTTCAGGTAGGATATGAAAGTGTAAATATTAAATAGGAGACATGAAGTTCTTTTAACTAATCATTAATGGCCAAATATTTGTGGATATGATTTTATATTTCTCTTTTGGTGAATTATTGGAGCAATAACGTTTTTCTGCAGGATTCTGCAACAGCACATATTGCATGAACAAATTTCATACCATGTCGAATAGAGTGATCAGTCAATCTCCGATCTAAATATAAGTCTATAAGTATAGTAATATAGATTATATTTTATTTTAAGATTAAATGTTTAATAAACGAACGGGGAAGTCGCATTGTATAGCATTATAAACGAGCTTCATACTCTTGTTTTTATACCACAATTATAAAAATATATTCATAAAATAACATTAATATTAACGTCAATTTTCTAATGAATTACTCTAAATATTATTATACTTATGACGACAGTCTATGGATGGAAGTTTTTGATTTTGTTAGTCTGTTGTTATTGTAGTTACCAAAGAAGGGTTTGCAATAAGAAGCTCAAGCTGAAAAGACTGAATACTGAGAAAATCACATGAAACTTATAAGAAGGAATGGGACAGATTCATTGTTTGGATGAACGGAAAAAAATATTAAAGATATCTGAGAATCTTTAATGTTTACGCATATTTCAGAACAGTTTGCTATTATGAAATTAAACTAATTCATTTGGCAGCTAATATTAACTTAAATTGCCTGAAATATTGTGTTAATAGGGAAGATTGAGTTAACCGGGGAATTGCCAGGACGTAATATAGTTGCATAATTGTCGGGATCTTAAACATCCTGCATGTTAGATGTCAAACTGCATTTCTTACTTTTACATTTATAAGTATATCTGAGAAAAATTAGCTATATAATTAGGTACGTAAGTAAAGTATGTTTATTGCTCAATATTTAAACATGATTTGTATAATATCGCTCGCATGGGTTTTCGACCGTACGTGCTATTCATTACAGAGACACAAAGAATTTGTACTTAAAATCAAATAAATTTACAATTCTAATACATTCACTTGCATGCACAAACATTCAGACTCAAAGAACCCTTCTACTCCAACGAAGTGCTTAAATTCCATAGAAAAAAATCGAGCTATGGACAATTTTCTCCCTCTGCAAACGGATCCCAAACATGCTAACCTATCCCTATTCAACTTAACAAACTAGAGCGCAATCAACCTCCACAGTTTGATGTTTGGACAATCCATTAGAATGTGCTGCCAGTTTTCTCTGTCTACACAAAAACATCTGCAATAATTCATTCTAATGATAATACATATTTTTTTCTTAATATTATCCCTGCATAATATTCAATTAAGCAACGAAAACACTTTAATGACGTAATTGTTATCATATGCAAATATATATGTATATAATGTGTAATTCCTTAAGCAAGTAGATACAAACAATTTTGGAACAAATTTGGACAGGCAGTGTATCAATAATAAATGTACAGTTTCTAAAGAGGGAATATATTATTGTTTTAACTTGGATAATAATTAAATGTTTTTCATTGACTTTTATAAATATTGAATGTTGCTGTTAATTTTAGCCATACTTCTACATACTTAAGGTTCAGCAGGACATGTTTCTCTGCTTACTGAATATACAAACACTGGCAGCGTGGGATATGCACATCTGGTAAATTATTCCGCAGCTGGAAAAAAGGAAATGGAGGATTGCAGAATAATAACAACCATAGCCTCAGTACATTCATACGTGTTTTTGATGAAAACACAACTCTTTAGAGCAGCACCGACTTCAAAGGAAATCGGTCACCGTACCCGAGTCTCCCAACAGGTTCGTTTCAAAGCGGTTGTTGAAGCCACGTCCGCTCTTTACCCCTCAAACCATTGCCCAGTGTTTGGAACACTTCATTCACGTACCTTCTTGTACATATATTTTGGAGCATAAAATCGAAGACCGTGAAAAAAATGTTTGGTAGCGAGTATATTCAAAGGTATTAAATTGTGATTAACTGTTTACAAATAGAATATTTATTAATTGCATCGGTCTATGACATCTGAACATCAGTATTCTGAGTTTCAGTCCAGGTGGTGATGAACAACAAGAGGTTAAAATTCCAGCCACTTTGCAACAGATAAAGTTCTCAATGAATGAGATATGTATTTAAATTGTTATAGTATGGGAACAACATTTAACTACGTTTTTCCTTGAACTTAGATTTTATTTTTCCAGCTGCTTATTTATGTTACGTTGATATGAAAATCGTGAGGAAGAGATATATAATTTCGCTCAGGAAAACAATGTTGTCGCGTCTCTGCAATCTCTTTCAGTACATCAATCTTTAAGTATTTTGCTTTCAAAATCATCTTAGATTGGGAAATAATAAGGCGCATCCCTCCAGTGGTTGGACAATGTTTGCCTAACGGGTCAAAGAAACAGCAGAATTGAAGGGAAGAAAGTCAGTAACGGCCTGCAGGATATAGAGAGGCAACATATAATCTCGCAATGTGGGGAGAATAGCTCGTTGAATTTCACTATACCTCAAAAACAGGTGCCAAACTCATTTAACAGGAACCCGCTTGGTTTAGGCTTGAAGCATGGATCTCTGATGAAAGTAAATTGAGAAGCTGTCCCTTATGTAGAGAGGAGAAATCATGGTCGCATATCCTGGCGAATGTAGCAGCATTGAGGCGTGCATAAAGAAGTACCTACCGCGTGCCTTTAGTGAACCTAACACTGGACTCTGCTGGCATCAGTGAGGTGCAGGTAAACAAATGCCTGTCTAAGGTAGGACCGTTCAGGTCTGGACAGGCTATGAGCTGGAGAGTGAGGGATAACAGAACTGAACAGAATTTTAACAAACTATTTATATAGGTATGTCATTGTATTCACTTATTCAATTGATTTGGGTGGGGGTTTCATATTTTGGATGTTTTAGTATGCTGCTAATTTTATTACTGCTATTTTAACTACTTTCATTACTGAAGATAATATTTATTTATTTGACTTATTTGACTTCTGGGTATTATGAAAGTATATACCCTTCCGAAATTTGTAAGAACAATCGTATGTGCTAATCGAAATAAATATACTTAATTAATTAATTAAATCATTTGTATATTTAGTGTTAACTTTGGCTTTTTTATTTTTTAAGGGAATCTCAAGTATTCTTAACATGAGAAACAGTAGGTATTTATAGTTGTGCTCAATCTTTGATGTACGAAAGTTAACAGTAGTAACGACATAGTTTTATCAGGTATTTTGTAGTAGTGTTACTGTTCGAACAAAGCGATAACAATTAATACTCGCTACTCGGTGAGACAGAGAGAGGTTGTAAAGATTTGTCCCCTACTTTTTATGATTCTTCAATGAAATTAGATATGCTGCTCTAGTTCCCAGAATAGCAGGTTCTTTACAGTTTAAGTAAAAATAGGTAATTCCAATTCCACCAATAGTTATAAGAAAAATGCCAAATTATGTCGCAGTATTTTCGGTTTTTTTTAAAGATTTTATTTTGGTTTAAATTTTTTTTAAAAAAAGTTTTATGTGTATTAGAAAATTAAAATTTATAGAGCATCTTTAGTTAAGTTTCTTAATATCTCTCAAAATTTTATACTTATATTTTTAAGAACTTCTGAGATACAGTGCAAAATGTATACTGCTGCATTATTTACTAGAATTACGCTTTCTGGTAGTTTAATGTAGTTATATTTAAAGCACACTTTTTCAAATGTTTTTCGGTTTCAGTATTGACGATTTTACAGATTATTCTAGATACTCTCAATATTAAGGGAATTTTATCTTTATAAGTCATAAATATATTCTTATAATTAAAATGTAAATAATTTTCAGGCAGTTGTGCTCTGCAGAATCTTTAAAAACAACAACAACAAATAAACGCAAAATACCAAATACGAGCGTTTTTGTTTTTGAAAATCTTGGTAAATACTAACCAAAATTGATAATTGTATTTTTAAAACATCAATTAATTCCTCAACAGTCTCCAACGAAAGCTATAAACTTAGTTCATTGAGTTTTCATTATATTACAGTTGTTAATATTATAGAACTCATTACCCAAAAAATACAACTACGGTAAGATATCAAATCCCTTAATACATAAATTGCTGTAGATCTGGAAATAAGTGATATACAAACAAAAAATAATAACAGAAATACTTTAATATTGTCTTGAAGTACGTAATGGAACTAAATTAGGAAAAACTTGCCAACTGGTTGATTCAATTAACGTCACCTCTTTTCTAATACAGGGAATTATGACTTGTTTTTTCATAACAAATAGTAGGCAACAAAAATAAACAATATCCAACTGAAGTTAAGTTTCTGTTAAAATAATAAATATTTACTCAACATGAATTAAAATTTAATCTAGGAATAAAACATCAGAATATGCAAATATACTTTACATTTCATTTAAAAATGTGCTCTTTTCCGCATTTTGTACATAAAAATAAATAAATAATATGTTGAGGAGTGTTATAAAATAAATAAGTTCTAATTATCCATACAAGTGTCATATATAACGTAAAATATATGCAGACCTTTAACGCCAGCGAACATTATCCACCTGTTTCTGCAACGTTTTCAAATGTTATACAAATAAGCTGCAGCGGTAACTTCAATAACCTAGAACAGATATATTTTATATAGTTATTCTTAGCTGAATGCACAAAATAAAATAATTTCTCTTTCCTTGTTATTAAAAGAGCCTTTCAGTAACTGTATACAGTAGCAAAAGGCAGAAATAACGTCTCAATTGCAAATGAGGCCGGAATCCATTAACTCATTACACCATTAAATATCATGTGAATGTAAGTTCCTTTTGTTCAATATGCAACATTTTTTGTTTTCAAGAATTAGTTTATTGGCGTAAAAGGTATACATGACAATTTGTGGATAATCACCTTATTATGTTACATTCTCACTAGTTTTGTAATTTTATTCGGTCCGAATTGAAACAACAATAGCTATAATTCAGACAAAATAGAAAACAAAATTGTAATCACAATTTATTCCTTTTTAAATTTTTAGCACTGTAAGATACGGAGGCCATTTGAAATTTCAAAGTGAGAGCTACTGAACGTATGATTTAAAACCTAAAATGTAATCTACATGTATATTTTCTCCGCTATATTTAAAATTGAGATATTATTTGTTTGTTTGTTTGTTTAAGGTAAATCTATTTGAAATAAAAGCCCTGTATTTGCCAATACTTTTCAATTTCTTTAGTAAATTCATCGCAAGTAATGCTTTTATTTTGAAATGTTATATTCTTCCTGTTTTTCCTCCAGGGAAACTCTTATCGTATATAATACAAACAACCGGTATTTGTATGATTGTGAATTTTCATATGAGTTGCCGCTATTTGTATGGATTCTGTCAAAGTTATAATAATATCTGCACCGCTTCATTCCCTTACAGAATCACGCATTGTACTAACATAATTACCCTTTCCCTCTCTTCATTATTGATATCTCACCATAGGTAACACCAAAATGCTCTCGTTCATTGCTTTTAAATTATTTGTTGACTGTGTGCGGTTATTTAACGTAAGCAAAGAGGGTGAATGATGCGACTGAACTCATAAATGTTAATTTTCCCAATTTGTTGACTCCATATTTTCCATTAATAATTTACAACTGAAGCGCATTATAAAGGAGAAGAGATTTTTTCCCATCTGCATATAGTACTGTATACTGCACCGTACCGGTAATCTCATTCTCCTTCTCGCTAATAACAAAGGAAATAGGAACTAGGGTGACAAGTGAACTACTGCTTAAAATGAAGACAATGATTCCTGAAATATACGTCTTTGCACCAAAAAAGTATTTCCAGTAAAAAATGCCATTTTTCCATTATAAAAATATATTTTCTAATATTAATTATTTGCAGAATCCATTACAGTATCAGTTCGTATAAAACAGTAGGTTGCTACACAAAACAAAATTGACACATTATTTATTCTTCACTGATGAAAGCAATTAAACAAGCCTCTTTTAAAACATTTAACATTGTTCAATGTGCAAAATTCAAATTATTAACATTAACATTGCATTGGCATTCAGCACTTAAATAGATCCGAAGAGTATTTAATTTTTAAAATTCAACAATAAACTTTTTAAATGTCCGATATTTTAGCATTTTTTTCGGTTTCTGAGCCGATAGAAAATTGTCCAGTAAATCTAGAACAGCTTAAACTTTCCATTTACTAAAACGTAACATTGGAAACAAATTTAAAGCCATAGAATGTGCAACTTTATTTCTACCTCTAGCACTAGTGTTTTAGATGCCAGGTTCTCTGCTGAAGTGCACTAGTTAGCTTAATTGCATTGGACAAATGCTAAAACTGTGAGAATAAAAGTGACTTAAAATATAGAACGCATATATTGGGATTTAGACTTCACGCGGTATTATGTCTTGACTATTAGGCGAACCGAAGCCGGCGGCGCCAGTACTTCAACTATGATGACTACTTCCCACACCTTGTCTCTCCTTAAATTTTCTTTTCTTTTGGTCCCACGGCAAAACATATTCGCGAGAATGGACGGATGGTTTTGAGTGTAGAAGGAGACTTTCGGAAGCTGAGAGCTGCCTCTTTCTTCCTGCGCCCTCAGTAAGGATACCTCCGGGAGAAAAGGATAACGCTGGGCGGTAACTGCGCGGACGCAGATGAGATACTTAATGTGCAAGCGTGGTACTAATTTTATTGTTGTCACTTTCAGTTCCCTCCTGTGAAAGGGGTGCAAATTAAGATATATTCAGTTCCGTTTACAGTAAAATGAAGGTGACTCGCGGCGAATAACGTGCAGTAACGAAGTTCTGCTTTAGTCTCAAGAAAGTTTCAATTGAGGCCTATGCAATGCTCCAGAAGGCCTGTAAAGAGTTTATTCTTCCCTGTAGTACAGTTAGAAGATGGTTTAAATTGTTTAAAGAGGGGAGGCAATTAATTTCAAATAAAGGGGAACTCGGGTCACCAGTTTGTGCTCTATCGGGAAAGAAAATCGTCGAATAATATTAAAATCACTTTCAGATATTCTGAAAATGCACACGTTGGTAACTTAAATGTTGCACGTGATACGTGAGGGGAAACACTGATGATGAAACTTGGCTACATAGTTTAGTTCCTAAGGCCAAACAGCAAATTTCTGTGTGGAAATATGTATTATCAGCAACAAAGTGCTTGCTTCTCCTGGGAAATTATGCTCATTTCATTTTTCGATATTCGAGAAATGGTTTTCCAGCATGTCGTATGAGCATACACATGGACAATACTATAGAGATGCCCTGAAGAATCTGCAAGAACATTGCACACGCACAGTACATTTCCATGCAACAAACTAGATGCTGGTAATAGTAGTGATACAGCTGGTGTATTTATTGTTTGTTACAAATAAACCTCAGGGTCCTGGGCCCGTGCGTGCTTTTACAATACACTAAATCACACATGAAACAGCACAAGTCGGTATTTTAACTCTTAAAGAACAAACTATATACGTTTAATAATAATTAAACAAATAAAATGAAAAAATAGAAAATGTAATAACAGTAATAAATGAAAAGAAAAAGTGCAAAAATAAATATTTTACACTTGTATAAATATCTCCAAGACTACCGAACTGAGCGCTCTCACTTGGCATAAAAATTTACCTACTCCCTCCTCCTCCTCATTCCTGTCTGCCAGCAAAGTTGAGCACTGCTAGTGCTCTCTCCCACCATTAACGAAGGAGACGGTAGATGCCTTTTTCTCCATTCTTCCGTCCCTTTGCAATAGCCAGAATATGATCTCAAATATTCTTTTTCTTCACTTATAGAACAGAACCATTTATTCAAAAAAGTATTCAAAAATATGATGAAAAGTATAACTTCTGTTTTCGCTTCTCAGATGCCAAAATAGAATGACTAATAAATTAGCCGTGGGAATGTATAGGTATGTCAAAACCATCTCACAAACAGTCGTTAATTTAGCTGTAAATACCTTGGCATCCATTTGCTTGGGTCTTGGGTGCACATTCCAGGTAGACAGACGAGAGTCCAGATGACATGCAGCGCTAATGAATGCGGTTTGTATCTGTTCCTTTTTGAGTGATGAATAGTAGTTTCAGTAAGGGACAAAAGTCTTAGTTAGTGTACTGTAATTTTATAAAAAACAAAACTGCTCATTGTCTGGGAGAACTGCTGGAGTTTAACAAAGAAAGGAGAATAGTTGAAAGTACAAAACAAGCGAACATCATCTGAAATGCTATATGCTATACAAAAGTGGAGTTGTGCCATGTGAGCGAAAAATTTAGATGCTTTAAGATCTCTTTCAGAAACCGCAAATATTTCAGAATATTTTTATTGCATTTGTAGGCATGGGTTAATTGCGTTCTTGGTTTATAAGGGTCATCGATCACTGATCGTATTATAGGCTACCATCTTGAATGAGACCCAAACGTATGGATGAAGCGTGTCATAACTTCAAACTTTCTTTAATTTTTAAGTATTCACTTTTTATTTAGTTTTATTTACATAAGAGTGCGGTTGCATTGCCACAATTTCTTAGGTATTAATAACAACGAGAAGAAATGCAGTTAAGTTGCATTATACGACTATTACTGGCTCACAAAGTCCTAGCATGTAAATATCGACAAAAGAAGGCCAAGTTGATATTTCCTACCGAAGGAACAAGTCTATGCAAACCAGTAAAATTAATTTGGCGGAAAAAGACTTTATCGATCCTTTTCTCTCTTCGTTCCATCTCTTTCTCCTCATCGCCTTGCTGGTCCCAGGTTTGTTCATAACTTCCAACTTAACGCATAATTTTCTAGACGAAGACACCGCACTCCACTGTGTGTTATGGGACTTCACTTTCTCCAAGATAAACTCGGAAAATCCCCGCTCGAGATAAAACATTGACGACAAGAATGCGAATGTCGCGTTATCTTAACCACATATTGTGAGTTTAAACACCCTCCATGACTTAGTGCTTGTGCATTTAAACACTATAAACAAGAAATAATGAGGCGGTTACAGCCTAGGAAGGTGCAGTTAAATAAATCAGTAAATAACCACGACTGGAAGTCAACATATGCTATTGTGTTCAGTTTTTTATAACAAAAACCCATAAAAGAGCACGCATGGATGGTTTCTCAATACTTTATTCAATACATGAAACGTATCACCTAATAAAGAAACGCAATAAAAAGAGGACAGATTAACTAACAGTAACTTAAACATACTAATTTCTTTCCTCATATAATTTATAGTGGACCTGGGATAAAAGGAGTTTCTGTTAAATGGTTATTAAATATGCATTTTTCCATGAAAACCTGACATTATAAGATTAATCATCAAGAAAAACCATCGACTCACGTTGGTTTTATTTACGGCATTCTGTGCCATTTGTGCCAGTAATTTCTTTGTTACCATTTCCTTTCTATTACCTTCCCTCTCCTTTCCTATCTCAAAAAGATTCGCCATCTGGTGCAGATATCGAATGCTCTATAAGCCGGTGACGTAACAGTTTTACGAAAGTATTATCTAATACCTTATAAGTGTATTAGTACAAGTCCTTGTAAAGTATGGATATATAGCTATCTGTTCCACGAAAGAATGTACAACACTTGTAAAGTATTAGTAAAAAGTTACAAGTGACGTCATATAAGAGCAAGATGAAGGAACAGCTGCTTGCTACATCTCTTGAATTAGGTTGTGTCCATTCCTAAGTAATAAATTCGTAATTTTAATGTACTAAACGTATTATTATCATTCCTGCTAAATGGGTATTTTATCTGTTATCAGAATTAATGATAATTTAAATACTTTATCATGCAATTGTCAATATTAAAGCCTAAAAATCTTGAGACTTAGGCGGTCGCATAGAAGCATCACTTTCAGTTGTGAAGAGATGACAGAAGAATCGAGCTTTCCTTTTGTGCTCGATCATTTATTTTATTCCTACATTTTGAGCATTTATATTTATATAATTTTTTATGTTCCTTAGAAATCATAATTTCGTGACAAGCAAAATATGAGAAAATGGCGCAAAAGAGAGTATTTTAAAAGAGAATGAGGAATAGAAAGAAATGATTTACGTGACTTATAGCAAGAACCCAATAAAACAGACTAAAGGCATTTGAATAATGCATTTGAGACAAGAAAATCAGTCATAAACCTTAATTTAATTGCACTTAACCGGATATTTTCAATATACTGAAAAAAATGAACTATTATTTCTTTATACTTATTCCTACTGTTATCATTACCATCATTTTGGCTAATTAAAACTTGTACTAGTACTTGTACTTACCGATATCGCTATACTTGTAGAGAAATCTATACAAGTTACAAGAGCACGATTTTTACTTAAGTGGGACAAAAACAGCAAACATTCACTTGTACACTTGTAAGTATAGACTTGTAAAGTACACATGTACTTGTAATGTATTAAATCGTACTTTCGTAGAACAGAATTCTGATCCAACAAAGAGATGGAGACTTGGGCTAAGGAAATGTCTTATTCTAAATTATTAGGTCCGAAGCCTTCTTCTAACCGTTAGACCCAGTAACCCAGGTAACATGAGGCTGTAACATATATTGTTATAATGTTATTAATACAATTTGAATATTGGCTTAAAGATGCATTTTGTAAGTTGGTAATTTAGCAGGGAAATTTGTATTTTAAAGTCAATGTATTAAATTTATTGTAATTATGGGCGGCATCAAAAACTATTTTAGTCATTGCCTTAAGTGTAGGAGTTCATAAAATACATTGGCTCTGGTAGTAATTATTACTCTAGAATTTTATCAATAGTGTATATTAAATGTGAGAATGTTTTCACGGTTTTATGCTTATTTGAATTATATATTGCTATATTTTCCACACAATTTTATTTTTCTAGATTGAATTTTATTTAACGCATTAATTATATATCAATCACTATTATCGTTGAATAAAATATATAGCAATTGTGAATTATTCTTCCCCCATTGTATCTTTTCCCCGCCATAACCTGAGGATTTTTCCTTTCAGACACTTCTAATTAAATCTTATCTGGGAATCAATGAAAGTCTGTCACGCAAGAGCTGGGTAAACTAAGCGAATTTCTCATTGGTTGGATAGCTTTTAATAAAAATTAATATAAAACCCAAATTAGGCCTTGTTAATCAATGAAATGAAATAAGTTATTGCATTATTGGGTCGTATTAGGGGAATATAATTACAATTCTTGCAACCTATAAGTATCACAAAAGGGAAGCTATATTTTTAGAAGTATTAATATTATTAAGATTAACCACAAAAATTAATGGAATACTATTAATTAAATGAAATATATGGCCACTAATAGACAAAGCTATACTGTGTGGGAAATTGTAAATGTAACCACATTTATGATCAAACCCATTGATATCTTTACATTCACTAAAATTGACAGAAAGTTTCGAGTTACATTGTTTATTTAACATGTTCATGTGTTTCAATAAAACAAACATGTTATTATTTAAAATAACTATAATGTACTAAGCAAATATACACAATCAACAAAAAACAATTGAAAGTTCCATAGATTTTTATTGGCTTTGAAATTTAATTTAGGTATTATTACAGTAAAAACATATAATGCAACCATTTTCTGAAGGCTAGTACAGAGTGCTCTTACAATCAAACATAATTCTAAATTGATTATTAAATTAACATTTCACAGTTGCATTTCACGGCAGTATTTTGTTAAATATAAAACATATGTTTCTAGTTTCACAGAGTGTTCTTCTGACTGTCTTAGCAGGACACCAATGATTTCATTTGAACGTCTATTGAATCATTGAAATCCAAACTACTCCCCCATTCATTAATTTAGTTTCAAATTAATGATCTAAAATAAATACATATTGCACTGAGAATATTATTTTTGGACAGAAGTATGAGAGAAAAAGAAAAAAATTCCATTAAGGGTCACAGCAAAGCTGACCAATCCGTCATTTTATTTAATCTACCCGTCATCCGTTCTGCGCATTTCTAATTTTTTGCATCATTAATCTGGAATAAACTTCATTTAATGCTGGAAAATCAGCATCCATTGCTTTATAATGTTGTTGCGAATTGGTAGCTAATGCAAATTACTGAGCTAAACTTACCTAAGTGCAAATAAAATTTAAATGCATTTGTTCAGTTTTACAAACATTGAGTCTGTAGGGGTACTTCAGCAAAGTAATCACATTTAGCCACCAGAAGGAAGTGGACAGTATTTGCTTTCTACAGTGTTTACAGTGCTTTCAAATTTGTTAAAGCCTTACAAGCCATTCAGAAAAAAAGGATTAAATAAAGTATAAAAAACTGACACTGCGTTCAGCAGGCTATCATTATATTTCTAAAATATCGAAATTCTAAATCACATTTGGGCTATTTTTACAATACACTCCCATACAAGCAACCACATTTAGCTACTCTTAAGAAACCAATAATTCTTATCGTCTTGCACTGAATTCTCTCCCAGTTATTAGCTTTTCCCTGACTTTAAGCATTTTTATGTAATTAATATTTTTGGTAAACGTTCATATTTCAAGTTACAGGCAAAAATGTTAAATATGATTAGATAATATGAATGCGTTCAAAGGTATAAATCACCCACCACCCCAAAAAGTGTTTTCACTTTTATAGCTGAAATTCGATCAAGAAGGAGAAAATGGCGGCATATTATTTGACGTCACGATTATAACGTAGCAAGAAATGCACTTTATACAGCGCTAAGAAGTCTCAAGTGAATCTTAGAAACCGGTGAATTAGTGGCTTACCGCGGCTCGCTATGGCCTTACGCCCCCCGCTCGTATTCTATTTGGTGGTTCGCCGCAGTTATCCCGAATATTTTTTCAGCGCCTCCACGGGTTTTATGGTATTGTGGTACGTTTATAAAGAATAAAGATGCAGGATGATTGACTTTATACGCACTGCCGATAGATACACCAATTAATCTTGTTAAATACTTTCGAGAGGATTCTAATGGGTATCCAAAAGCATCAAACTTCTCGGTGAAATGTCGGGTTATTTTAATCTGTGCTTCTTTTCATTGAAAATGCCTCGTGTTCGAACTTTGTTCACCAATCTGAAAATTGCACTTCCCGGTGAAAATTTAGCAGGACTCTCCTGAAGTACTCGTAGGACATTTCCTCACTCATAACTATCTGGTTATTATAAATACACTTGCATTGTTCTAGCGTAATCTCACTATTCACAACATAAAAATAAACAGTAGCCATGTCAAATGAATTCCTTTCCACATTTTCTTTCCACAAATTTTTGGTTTCCCGTTTCATAAAATTTAATTCCATAGTCACGATTGCAGAATCAATAATGTCAGGCAAATGGGGCTGATGCTGTTCACCATTGAATAATTTCTTGTCCTGTTGTATGGCGGCGAATTCTGTTGGAGGGGGGGGGCTCTTCAAAGGGTTGCCCTGCGGAAGGTTATCATGGTTCTTACAGGCCCGCCAACCTTTGAGACTTATAATGTTAAGGATGTCGCCTATGTTCAAGAATTACCGTGGCTGGCCGCTCGGTGCCTACCTCATCTGATTCCTTCCTTCATGAGATGCCTTTTTGGGAGCCGTGGATACAAAAAGCCCATCAGTATGACCGAGATGCCAAACATCTGTCATATCCTATCCTGCCCTATAGCGTCATTTTTCGTATTAATAACCAGGAATATTCAATTGGAGAATTTCATTCCCGTATTGCTTTCAGAATGTCTTGAAGATATATTTTCTTAACAATCCCCATATGTAATGTAATGCTAAATAGATTATATATGAGGGCAACTCAACAAAAACCGAGCTATTTTTTCCTGCGCTCACAGCAAAGAAACATTATTGATGAAAACGAACCACCCTGGATAGGCGGACAAAAACAGGCATTCGTCTGCATACACGGGGCGAGCAAAATGCTTCAGTTCGCCAGTCGCCTAATACAAAATGGAGTTGATTCGTGAAGAGCAACATGCTGCGTTGAAGTTTTGCTTTCGTTTCAGAAATCCGGCATGGAAGCTTACAGATTGTTGCAGCAGGCATATGGTGTTGATGTTCTGTCACAATCCACAGCACTTGATGGTTCAAAGAGTTTAAGGAGGGCTGTGTTTCAACAACAAAGCAAGGCGGTCCAGGTGCTCCAGCAACAACAGTAAACCATGATTAACCAGTCATAGTTTGTGAAGACCTATCAATAACAATTACAGACATGTTACATATTTCCCTGGCAATACATTTTCGATTCTGCATGGTCACTTGAACATGAGACGTGTTTGTGCGAGGTGGGTCACAAAGTTATTGACTGCTGAACAGAAGATGGTGCGAGTGGAAGTGTGTAGGAAATTTCGAATGTGCCCCCATCCTCCATACTCTCCAAACTTAGCCCCCTGTCTGAAAAAGGAGCTAGGGGGGAATGTTTTGGTACTTTCGGAGCCGTAGTGAAAAATGCTGAGGCAGTTTGAAGATGTCAAAAGGTGGCTTCCAGCACATGTTCCGGAACTGGCAGACGTGTTGGGCAAAGTGCATTCAACTCAACACAGAATACTTTCTAAAAGACCACATCAATCTGTACCGAGCCTGTATATTCCATGCTTAAAAAACACTCTCAGTGTGTTTTGACTAGCTGTTGTAGTTTTCGCATTAATTACGGCACTGCGTTTCTGAAAGATTGTAAACAGAGAAACACTCCTCCAAAAATAAGCATGAAATTCAGTCAAAACTTAATATAACTGTTTTCTTTCATACAATAATCTGAAAAAATTAAAAATCAATGGCTCTGTGTTGCACTGGAGTTTCACTATCTTCAATTTCTACTGCTATAGCTCAATTTCAAGGCATTAGCTGAATTTCCATCAGGGAATTACTAGCCATTTTAACTCCCTTTCCTTTCTGATCCATTTTTTGATAAGTGCATTGGTGAAGTAGCCCATATTTAAGGAGCAAGAGGGTACTATGCGAAAAGAAATAAATGCAAATGAAGGTATGATTTATAGTGAACTAGAAATTATATGGCCATGGCTGCATCTGAAGGGTGGTTTAGGTCAGCACGGAATTAACTTGTGAAATCTCATAAGGCAACATTATGTCTGTGTACCACAGAGCAAACGCCATCCATCACAAATTCAAATGAATTCCACCATGCATACCAAAATCGTTAAGTAGGGAAGCACTACACATTCCGTGACCTCCAGCCATTTTGTTTGATTTCACAGTGTGCATACTAGTCGTTATACATGTGTGCTCTTAGCAATACTAAAATAATTCACTTCTGCTCAAATATTTCATAGCACATCCAGAGAAAATGTCTCCGAATTACTTACGGCTTTAGGTTAAAAAAGAAGAAGAAGAAGGATCATTTTCTACAGTTGCATTTTATATGGGCTAAACTGCTTAATCTCACGTGACACTAGTTTAGCTTGAAATCAGCTAAAATAAACTTATAACATAATAATTTTATTTATCACGTTTATAACAGCATCGTTTGAAAATCCTCCATGACCCAAAAGCCTACATTAATAAAAAATTCGGCACCCAGGTGCTGCTTGAACAAAACGAATTCTTCACCAAGTGAATAACTTTTAATAAAAATGAAGATAAAATTCAAAGTAGATATTATTAAGTAATGAAATGAAATAAGTTACGGCATTACGGTATGGTATTATGGGAACAAAATTAGAACTCTTGCAATCAATAAATATCAAAAAAGGGAAACTACAAACTATATTTTATTATTATTATTATTATTATTATTATTATTATTATTATTATTATTATTATTATTTTGTTTTTGTTGTTATTGAAATAAAACCACAAAAATTAATGGTATGCTATTAATTAAATGAAATGTATGACCACTGATGGACAAAGATATACTGTGTGAGTATTTGCTAAATATTTTTAAAATGTAACCACATTTATTATGAACTAAGCCCTTGATATCACCTTTACATTTACTAAAATAGAGTGAAATAACAGATGGTTTCTAACTACATTGTGTATTATAAAAGATGTTCACATGTTTCAATAAAACAAAAAGAGGTTACTATTCTGAAACAATTATAATGTAAGCAAATAAAAACAGTCGAATGTTACTTCATTTCCATTTGACTTGAAATGCAATTCAAACGTTCTTGTAGTAAAAACATGTAATGCAAACGTATTCTGAAGTTTATTGCTGAGTGTTCTTGCACACAAATATAATTTTCTGATAAACATTACATTAATACCTCATATTTACTGTCTTCACGACGATGCTTTTGTTATATGTAAAACATATGCATCGTTATAAACACAGTTTTATGCTGAATTAATATGTAGTTATATTTTAAAACAATATACAGAAAATAAACGCAAGATCTCTATTTAAATTACGGTTTTCAAGCATACCCCTGCTCCTAATGGTTCAATTTCCGTAATTTTCGTAAACTATTTTTCTTATTTTATTTAAATGTTATACACTCAGTATCGTAAAAATAAAGAAACAAAAAACAAAAGAAAAAACCAAAAACAAATATTATTGCCTCTAGGGCGATTTTTAAATTTTGGGTTTCAGATAAACACCCCCCCTCCTAATAGTCTGATTTCGCTGATTTTCTGAATATATATTGTGAATTATTTTAATGGCATATATCAAGTTTCCTTTAAAAAAATCAAAATTGCACCCGTTAGAGCGATTTTAAAATTTCGTTTTAACCCCCACAAGTTTTTCAGGTATAGCTCCATTCCTAATGGTCCGATTGCCATAATTTTCGTAAACTACTTTTATCAATTTATTTGAAAGAAGTCTAAGAAGTTTTGTTGTGAAAAAAAACAAAATTTGCGGCCTTTAGAGCGATTTTTAAATTTTCGCTTTAGGCTAATCCCCATCCCCAAAGATTCAATTTTGCTGGTTAACGAATCGTTTGATTAGTGACGGGTTATATGCCAAGTTTCGCTGAGAAAACAAAAATAACGACCGCTAGAGAGAGAAAGGACATATATATGCATTTTATATAAATGTTATTGTTTTTTATTTGTAGGTGCCTAGTAGGTATGAGTGATATAGATGTGGATAGATTATTAAATACAGTCATAGGATTAATTACGAGAGAGAATGAAATTAAAACCGGAATTTTTGTGAGTAGGATGGAGCAAGACACTTTTTTGAGGCTTTACGTGGAAGAAGGGGGAAAGCTGTTCGCCTTGCGCAGCCATTTTGTTTGTTAGTTGCATCATGCAAGAGATACAATCAACAATTACGCAACGCATTATTTTTAAATTTTTGGCACTGGAGGGCGCAAAACCGGCCGAAAATTTTCAAAGATTAAGGCTACGGTTTGGAATTAAGATACAATTATATGAGCGGCACAAACGTTTCACAAAAAGATGAACAGCTTCCTGGGACTTCTAAGGTATTTTGTTCATTGCTTTTATTCATGAACGCCAAATTAAATACAGTTTATTACTTCTAGCTTCTGGTTGAGGCAAAAAGTACTTATCAGTGAAAATAAGTCACCATTTAAATTAAGAAGTTCTTCTCCAAGACAACGCCCGTCTGCATACACATACTTTTACGAGGGAAGACTCAAAGAAACACACTATAACCCAGACTCATCGCCTTGCAATTACAATATGTTTAGACTGTTAAAAAAATCTTTGGGAGGTTGGTAGCGAAGGTGTGGAGATATCCGTGAGCAAGTGGCTGGAAATCTAACCACTTTCTCTTTCTTCGATAATGGGAGTAAAAAAACATTCTGTTGGAAAATATAGAAAAATAAAAAGTTACCCATTTTATTTCATTTGAGTTCATTAAACAATCCTGTTTACAAATGATTATCACAAGTAATACCACAAGGAGGTCTGAAATTGCCGATAAATTCACGAACGTTCTTATGGAAAGCTCAGATACTCGTGTGATAATTATTAGGACCATTTCACGAATAAAATAAGAATTTAAATATAATTCCCCTAAACTTGGCTTACAATATTGTAATAATTGTATATTTGTATTATGCATCAACCTTTTCAAGCCTTCTAGCAACAGACTACTATCCATTGTCAGTAATGTCGATAGAGAAGAGCCAAATATAGGTTTATGACCATTTCATGAATAGAATAAGAATAAAAGTAATATATATTTAAAATTCACGCATAAAATATTAAATTGTATAAAATGTTTGAACCAGAAGTTATTGCCTCAAAAATTCCTATAAGAATAATAATAGAAAAGCATTTAATTTCAGGATATTATTAATAATGTTTATCCCTGTGGTGCCTCAGTAGTAAAAACGCGCGTTAAACACCAATCAAAAATGTTAGAAACGACATAATAATCAATTGTATCAACATTACAATTATGATCAGGATTTTAATATTATAATTATTAGGTATAGATATATTTTTGTTCGATAAGTAATATTCAGACAAAGGTTTCATTTCTGTGAAGAAAGGCTAAAATTATAACAAAGGACATGTCAGTCTTCCGTTGCTACCCTGGTAATCTCAGGGGCGACGGTCAAATCATTGTTAACAATAGGTTCACTTCGAAAGGATCACTCCTTTGTTAACGCTAGACCGCTGACTCATTTTGTGAACTATCCCTAAAGGGTTACGACATCGGGCCACAAATGTTTTTATTGCTTCGACATGGAAAAGCTGGAATTATGGTAAAATCGGTAACTGTGCTTGACATATTCAAAAGAAACACCGCATGCGAAACAGGTGTCTTAAAACTGTGTCCGACAGATTCAAATAGACATCGTTTATATATGGCCGAGGCATGCTTAATTATTAACCTTAATATGCGAATCTAACATTTAAAAGAGTAACGGAATCTGTCATTCTAAAAGTCGACGCGCGTAAATAGCAGATGTATCCTTTCTCGTAAATCTCTAGCGCGGGGAGAAACACTTCAAGCTATAAATATCCCTCAAAATTGGACAAATGAGAATGAGTAGGCAATATTAAAGATACCATGTAATCGCCAATAGGAGGTTAGATAAAAGTTCGCGGGGTCGGAGCGAATTCATATAATAGTTTTTAATATAAGATATAAATTTTAAGTTTTGGGGGAGACAGAAACACAGTAACAGGACAACACCGGAAACACGTGATACAGAAAACATCGCAGGAGAGTAGAGGATATGTTAGTATAGCACCGTACAGGCAGTAAACAGTCGAAAGATATCACACTGCAGTTCAGTGAAAGAAATAAGTTAAGATTGAGATAATATGCGAGTCACGTTAAATCAGTGTTAACGTAACGACAATCAGTTTATTCTTATTGTAAAATCCTTCATCCAAGTGCATTGGTGTATAATAAAGTGTTACAGTAAAATTATAGCCGACAGTCACGCGTGAATTTGTTACGGAAGAGTGCAGTTAAAGTTAAAATTAAGTAAGCAGTGTAATTAGATCTTCGAAAAATAACCCAAAAGTAACCCACAAATTAATCCCCGTAAATATTTTACATCCCCACCGTAAATATTCGCTCCATGTTATACTTACGAATACAGGTAAGTATTCACAAATCATGAGAATGAAATAGACGAAAATCGACTACTGTTCGCTTTGCTAAAACTAATTGAGAAAAACAAAACAGGGAAAACATTTTACCATTCTGAACAACGTGTTTATTAAGATTTATGGTTGCTTGGGCAGGTATTGTTAAATAATTTATAAATGTATTTCAAACTGTTTGACTCGTATGCGAAAACAATTAACATACTAAGTTAGTTAAATTTACAATTACTGAAAACACAGAATAGTGGTCAGTGATATATACTCGGGAATTATATAGATGTTAGAGTTGGCTACACTGACCACAAGACAAATGCACATCGCATGATAAAACGGATATGATAAAAATTTTCTATAATTTGATTGCGATATCGAGCTGTGATTGATGAAAATTCATAAATGTTTTTCGTTTCATTCTTCAATTTTATGATGGCGTCACATAAGTGAAACAGTCTTCGTAATTTGATTAAAAGGGCTGCAGGCGAGGCGCCCTTTAATGTCGATTTTTCCTTATCAGTCGGGAAAGTTTTAATGGGTATTATTACATAACTAGAAGTTAAACAAAGTCCCAATTACAAAACAAGTGAAAATGTAAAAAAATACTCTGGAATATATAGGAAAGAAGCACCTGATAGAGCCGAACCATACATTACTGCAGTGAAAATACCGTGTTTTATAAGCTATCGCGATTCTCTCGCCATTTACTGCAGTCCCTTCCGGTCCGGTTGGGACGAGTCTAATATTTGCACTACATATAGGCCCCGGTCAAACGGAACCAACATAAAACTGCATCATTATAAACACAAAAGAATGTGAACGGCGCTGCGGATCCTGTTATCAGGTAGCGCTTGGGAAACAAAAGAGATGGGGTAAATAAAACACCAAGCGGAAAGCAGCTCGCAGCATCATAATTATTGTATCAACTACAGGCTTCTGTATTGGCGTCAACTAGCAATGGCGTTCTTTGCATGCTGTTCCTTTTGTTTTCCAGTAGAGATTTACTAAATTAGTTCAAACTATCCAGCCAGGTACAATATACCGAGGTCTTAGCGTAAGTTCTATATATACATTACAAATATACACGTCTTATAACTACATGCTTAAATACGATACACAATTTGAAAGGGAAACAATAATAAAAAATATAAATATTTTATTTAACTTTTCATAATACGAAGAACTGTATTTTAGATATATTAATTGAAACATATTATATATTATTTATACTAGTTATTGAGTTCTAACCTAATAAATGCGCTTCTGACTTCGCACACTTTGACTAGGAAAATATCTGTATTTAACCAACTATAATGGTTCACAAACAGATCCCCCAGCATGCCAACCGACTTCTAATTGTCTTAAAAAGTTTTCTGGGAACAGCGTTTTTCAGGTGTTCCCAGTGCGTACATTCGGCCAGAATATGTACCCATTCCTCCTTCCCTCCACAAAATGAGCAGATTCTCCTACCTGAGCTATCTGTTATTTTTGAGCCCTCCGACCGCCCAGTCTAAACCAGGCCATTCCTCATCTCGGCTTTCTCCCTAGAACAAGCGTATGCACCTCTTTAGCCCAAGTGAGTTTAATTTCATTTGACAGGCTCAAGGAGATTTTCATGTTACATCCTGCCTCGATTTCCTGCATGCTGATATCCTCTAGCCTTGTTCTGACCTTCTTTCATACATTTTTATTACTTTCATTGCCTCGTTGTCATATTGAACCCAGGTCAATTACTGAATCACCTTTGCATCTCTGCAGGTCAAAACTTTGGTGTTTTATTTTGTATCTGGTGTCTATAGCATTTAGTGCGAAGTGTTGGCTGGTCTCTCTGCATTAACACTATTATTATATAAAAGCATATGAGGTATCAGTGGATAGGGAAAGACTCCAAATTTCCGTTAATTATAAATATTTAGAAATATGCGACGTTAATAAGGATGTGTCCACTAGGAAGGCCCGGCCCGGTTTCCATCGATTCCAAAACCGATATCTAATAATTCGCAGAAGTTGTGGCTTGCTGATGCAAACACGTTTTTAAGAATGACTAATATTTATATTTTTCGAATTTTTTACCAAAATTTTAATTTTTAGAAAAATATGAAATTTTGAAACTTTGTCCAAAAGTTTAGATTTTTTGAAAAACAAAAAAAAAAAGTTTATACACAGTGTTTATTGTTGATCAAAATAGTTAATAAAATGCGATGCTACACTAGTTTCATAATAATTCCATAGTAACAATTACGTTATTAAATTGATTTCATTGTTGTTGCCAACTCCATTATACGATAATGTTAAGGAAGAAAGGCATTATTGAAAATAGCGTCAATCAAATGTGTTCATTGCATTATATATAATTACATAAATGATCAAAATTATTGAATTAAAATGAGCTACCAAATTAATTAGTAGAATTTGATAATACTAGCCTGTTCTGAGGATTTATGCTAAAGTTTCACGAATCTTTCTATAATTTTTATGGAAAAATTAACGAATCTGTCGTATTCCTTCTGATAAGTGTCATGTTTTAATGATTCCTATTTGTTAATAAAGCCTTTTCAGCTTGCATTAAAATTTCTTGGGGTAAATCCATCTTCGCTAGCAATAATGAAAGTAAACAAACTAAATAATCCCCATCAATGCAGTGGGGTCATAAGAAATATCGACATTAATGCTATTCTTTGAAATTAATTTTTTTATAATCTGGTATAAAATTAGTATTATATGAAACTCGTTTAAATTGTACATATTTTTCATTCCTAAAAATTACATAATTCGTTTCTTAAACTTGTGCAATAGAATGTAGTACATTCTCGTTCAATTCTTGTGTTTTGGTGCTGTAGAACGATGTTTCAGAATACAAAAAAGTATTTTAACTCCCATTAAAATATTATAAAACACCCAGAGCTTTTTAGAAGCAAAGGGAGGATAAATTTTTGCTTTGCGCATGCTCAAATTAGATACTGTTCCGGAATCAGATTCATCTAACGACTCAACTATGATCTTTCGGCTAATGTGGATGTCTTTGCCCTACCTATCATGACCGCTAGTATTCCCCATCGAGTCTATGAAGTACGATCCATAAATTCCCGGTCTTCAGTTTCGGTAGGTGATACAATAAAATTGGGTATATCATTTTTCAAGCAATCTCGCTTTGCTTTGCTTTCTCACATCTTTGGAATAACATTTCAATTCCCCTAAAAATATTTTAAATCTTTGTCTTCTAATTTCTAGAAAACAGCATTCTTCAAACTTTATCGGTCGTGAATCTCCGCCTCGAAGGTCATATTTCCGTTTTGAACATATGAATATCAGATAGGAACATCGCAATAATGAATCATTAGGATGGAAATTCAATGATGCATACGTAGTGATTTTTTAATCGAGTATCATGATGACCTCTAAAAGGCGGCGGAGGAGAAAAATCATTATAATTTTAAAATCACTAAAACAGAAGTTTTTCAGTTATTGTTAAAGCGTACACGCATAGAAATGATTAAAGTGGCAATAACTGGAAAATTAGAGCCAAACGCCGAACACACCTACACAATTCTGTTATTTCATTGCGTTGCTGACGCTGGTATTCCTCCCCACAAACGTTTCCTGTCAGATAAAGAATGAAAGGGAGGTGCGAAGTTAGGGAGGAGAGACAACTGACAAATTGAGCACTGATATCGCAAGAGGATCCTTTTTTTTTTTTTTTTCCGCTGACTGTTGCATCGGCAGCTGAAAACTGGCCCTTAAAATAAAAAAGCCAGGACTCTGTATATCTATTTTGGGAAACTAAAGAAGCTTGTCGCGTTGATAAAGTGACCGTCTTTCACTTGTTAGTAGTTTCAAAACTCAATTTGCCTTTTAGTGACTGATTCTGAAGCTAGAATAGCAAGATATTGTTGTTTGATTTTCCATGGTGAGTTCCACATAAATAAAAATAATGGAGGAGGTAAAATTAATCGGGAGTCATCAGTGCGGCAAACAAATGGTCATCGTCTTTGTAAGTTCAGAAATAAATTTTGGAAAACACATTTTATATTTCATGTCCAAAAGTTACCGAACTGGCCATGTTAGGAATTTTTTTTTAATGATTTATTTATGGACGCTCTTTAACAGCTCAGGTCATCAGCGTCCCATTCAACTCAGGGCGTGAAACGGCCGACAAATTTTGCTCAGAGGCCTCTCTTTCAGGCTTGAGGTTCTTTATCGTACCGTAAATGTACGACACGGGACCCACGGCTTTACTTCCCTTCCGAAGGAAGCCATACTTAGGATTTTTACGCCCCGAAAAAATCCATCGGTCCTGGCCGGGTTCGAACCCGCGATCTTGGCCATGTTAGGCAAGGGTCAGATTTAATATATTGATATAATTTTTCATCGTATTCTCAATTTACTTTAATGCATTTTTCCCATCCCTGGATTATCGTTTTATGAATAATCGCCCTCAAAAGATTTCAGTTTTTAATAGTCTTTGGGGACATGGTTTGGGCTGTACAGTGGCTGATCCAGCTCCTGGAAGTCGCATGTGTTCACAGTAGCTTTGGCAATAACAATCGTTTGGACTAGTGCGTTATAATGCAGCAGGCGAAACCTCGATTGAACCTTCCACGTCTCTTTTTCTTGACAGTAATGTACATTTTATGTAGCTTAGCAAAGTACTTTCAGCGAATGTAGCGTTTTTTTTCTTTTCTTTCTTTGAAGTCTTTCATCAGAAGTCCTCTGCATACATACCCAAAAAGTAGTCGCTATGATTTTGTATATTTGTGATCTTTGCTTTTATAGGTAGCGTTTCACTCCATTTTAGTCAATCTATTGCTTATAAAACAGCAAACCTTTCAAAGAAGATATAAAAATGGGAAAATTTAATAGAAAATGTCTAGTTTATCATTCAAAGCAGCACAGATTTTCCATTTACGAAAGATAATTAAATTTAAATTTCGCAATGTTACATCACTGACACTTTCAAAAAAATTGCTTCCATTTATTTGTATCCTTCAAAAAGAAAATTTAATCGTATACGTATTCCAGCACTAGTAGTCGGTGATTAGACATTCTTTGGTTTATTTTAAATTTTTGTCGGCTTATGGAATACATAATCTCCAGAAATGTTCTAAATAAACACGAGATAACAGTATAGTAATATAAAATATCGAGTAGTTGAAGTGCATATTGTACAGTTTAATAACTATAATAATACAAGAACTATAATCTGTATGGAATTACCACATTGGAAGAAAATGATATTTTAAGGAATGCTTCAATATGCAAGAGAATGTAAGTGGAAAAGAAACTTATGGATAAATAGGGAATATCAAAATAAAGGAAAAGAAATAAACCTAAAAGCTACTGAAACACAAGAAATGTTTGGTGGTATGAGGGAAAAGAGTTTGTTGAGAATGGAAATAAAAATAGTATTGGGCAGAGAAAACTATATTGAACAATGTGAGAATACAGATAGGGAAAAGTTTGAATGGCCTGGAAGAATTTAGATGGGGAAATATTAATTAGAAAGGTTTTACCTGTAAAAGAGAGAAAAATATAAAATAATAGGGAACTATTTGGGCAAAGTTAGGGAGAAATAGATAAGAATAATTAAGAGGAAGATAGAGTGAAACATAATGTTAGAAGTTAGATCAGATAAGTATGGACAAGGATAAATAATACAGCAATAAATATGACGGTCACCAATACACTAGTAACCTGGAGTTGAGTGTATTGGGATCATAATGTAAACAAGCAACTCTAGAAAGAAAATATCTGGAGGAGATAAATAAGATTAATATTATTTTATTTTTAGATTATTTTCTGTTATGAATTGATAAACTATGTATTTTTGAGTGTAGTGTATTATGTAGTCTAATATGATACATTTCCAATAAATTTCAGTTTCAGTAATTATAAAAGCATTTGTAGCATATTCACTGCTTTTTAAGGAGATTCCGCACCTTACGTTACAATTGTTAATTTCTACCTAATGAATAATGTTCTCGGGCTCTCAAAAGGAACTTCAAACATTGTGTCATGAGGGAATTGGTTGTTATGAAGATACGGTTAATAGTAAAACAAGGACGGTGAATACTGACTTAGATTAATGCAGGGAGATCAGTCCGCACTTCGCGCTAAATGCTATAGACACCAGATGCAAAACATAAAACCAACATTTTCGGCTGTAGAGGTGGAAAGAGGACTGAGAAATTTTCCTTGGTTCAATTTGGCAACGAGGCAAGGAAAATAATATCGTATGGAAGAAGGTTAAAACAAGGCTAGAGGCTATCAGCAGGCAGGAAATCGAGCCAGAATGTAACACGAAAATCACCTTGAGCCTATCAAATGAAATTAAACTCACCTGGGGTAAAGAGGTATACATGCTTGTTCCAGAGAGAAAGCCTAGATGAGGAATGGCCTGGTTTAGACTGGGCAGTTGGAAGGCTTAAAAAACAGTTCGGTATGAGAATCTGCACATTTTGTGGAGGGGGGAGGAATGGGTACATATTCTGGCAGAATGTACTCACTGGGGACATCTGAGAAAAACGGTATTTCCAGAAAACTTTTTAAGGCAATTAGAGGTCGGTTGGCATGCTGGGATTTATTTGCGAACCACGCTAATTGGTTGAATATGAGCATTTTCCTTGCCAAATTGCGCAAAGCTAGAAGCAAATTAATTTTTTTTAAGCTTTAATTATTATTTGTTCCTCTTTCAATTTATGTATCATACTTAAACATTTACGGTCTATGACCATGCATAACTATACATATATTTGTAACGTGTATATAGAATCTTATAATAATAATAAAGACACTACAACAACTACTACTACTACTACTACTACTACTACTACTACTACTACTACTATTATTACTACTACTATTATTACTACTACTATTACTACTACTACTACTACAACTACTACTATTACTATTACTGCTACTACTACTACTACTACTTACTACTACTACTGCTACTATTAGTGCTACTACTACTACTACTACTACTATTACTATTACTACTACTATTACTATTACTGCAACTACTACTACTACTACTACTACTACTACTACTACTACTACTACTACTACTGCTGCTGCTGCTGCTGCTGCTACTACTACTAATACTACTACTACTACTACTACTTTTACTACTACTACTACTACTTAATACTCTGTCACACAACACACAGGAACAAGTTCGTACCTTCCTAGAGTTAAACTCGTACTGAACTTCGCGGGGCTTTCAAGCGTGTGAAACGAACGAGAACGGCGGAGTTGGGCCAGTTGTTGGCAACTGCACGTGGAGCGGTCCCGCAAAGGAAAAATCATCCAATATAAATTTAAAAAAAACTGCTCCATAGTCGTTGTTTAATATTTTAGTAAAAAAAACAATAATTTGGTCAGTATTATGTATTTATTAATAGAAATAAGACAGTGTCTCAATAAAGTAAAGAAATATTGACATTTTTAAGATTTAGCTCACAATATCAATCCTTGGCATACTGCTGCTTGTAAATTCGCATTTTTCCAGATAAAGGGCTTCTCGGTTGCAATGGGAGATGAAAATGCCGTAGGCGCGACTTATGCAAAGATTTGTTTCAATAAAACGACTCTCTTCTCGCGCTAATGAAGGCACTTTATCAGGAAATCTTTTCCGGAGGAAGTCACGCGATTTGCAGGGAATCTTCGTCCTCCACCAAAGTTCGACAAGCGCCAATTTATCGCAAGATGAGGTGCGCCATCTCTGGTTTTCCTTCCCTACCGATGTTCCTTTCGCTCTACGCGGTGGAGTATATACTACATACCTACCCGCTTGCTTTCTCATGGTAATCACCCCTCAGATAAATCACGGGGCGCTGGCAGGGCGGGCGGCACCGGAATCTTCGCTCGCTATGCTAATGAGGATGCTGCGAGCTTCGGGTCCACATTAACACAGTGTGCTGCCGGAACTGTGTTGTTGTATTCTGCTCTATTTTACAAACTTTCCGGATTGGAAGTAAATGATAGGTCCCGACTAAAAGGGGGAGTTTGGATGAATGACGTGATGTCAGATGTTAAGGCAGTGCGGTTGGTTTACAGTATAATGCATCCTGCTGATGTCAGAAAACCCGTTTGTTACTTTGTTATTAGTCAAATAACGTTCGCGGGTTCCAAACTATAATAATGAATTATAACAACATGCATTTCGCTTACTCTCTTTTCCTTGTTTGTTTTCAAAAACATGCAAAAGAGGGGAATACACCCCTTAACACGAGAGTACCCTACAATGCGGACCAACCAAGAGTTTATGTGTGATTCACAGGCAGAGGGAGGAGCGCACTAGCGGCGAATGCATATATTGCCTCTCACACTCATTTTGTTCCTTTTCGAGAATGTAGTATGCTAAAATAAAATTAATTCAGTTGAAAATGAATACTAATTAATTAGAATTACAACATTATTAATTGGAAATAGGACGTGGTGGATATGCTAGAGAAGATGGTATTGTTTATCAATGCTTAAAAAAAATTATCCTTGTGTATGGAGAGTTTGGGAAGAATGCCTTGCTTTTTATATTTTGTACAATGACAGATATTCAGACAGAATGCTATTTGAGTTATTAATGAACATCTTTGAGTAAAAATGATTTTATTGCTTATATATCTTAAGAAGTTCTTTAGCATTACCTGGGCAGTACTAAACTGCATTTCCGCGCTTTTAGTTGCGCGAAACAGATTTTGTGTTTAAAAAATGCCTTCTCTTATTAATATTCGAACCTTTCAATGATAGATTGTCTCATTAGGAACTATTTTCAACTTTTTCAGCATATTCCAATATATTTTGGGGGGAGTCTAAAACACCAATTCAGATGCTAACGAGGGTCACAAAACTTTCTTCGGAGATGGTCACAACTTTAAGAATTTAATGAAATTTGCAGAAGTTACCATGAAATATCACAACAAATTTACAGGCACGTCTCACTGTACTTCATATAAAAGAAATAAAATGTAAATGCGGTCGCGGTAGGAAGGAATGTGCTGTACATTCCATTCTAATAATAATTTTCATAAAGTGTAGATAAAATGCGAACAGGCATGTACTGTTTTTCCATAAGAATAGAGTGAATGTATTGCTTTTTACCTAAAGGTCATGGGTACTCTCCAAAAAGGGAATCTAAAGTCTGAGCCCTACATATGAAGATACTTTGTGAAGAGATTGACCTCGAATGATGCAAAAATCCTCCTTTATTATTCTAACCTCATCTAGTTTTGCTTTCTTGAAGTCAATAGGCAGTTTTGCAATTGAAAAAAGCAACTTTGTGCTAGAAGTACACTCCCTCATTGATAAACACTTACCTGAACTTTAATTTGGTAAAAAGAGCGCATCTATAGCACCTTTCGTTCCAGAAATATTCGTTATAGTAATTTTAGTGATTAAATACAGGTCTCTAAAGTTCATATTGCAAGACCCACCTCTTAACAAGAAACTGAAATTCGAGGCATTCAACTCGTGTGTCTTTCGGGTGCTGATATATGAATGCCAAACCTGATCTCTTACCAAGCGGAGCATAGAAATATGCCAAAAGAAAATGGAGAGGAAGATCCTAATATAACACTGAGAGACAAGATCTCCAACACTACACTGAAGGAAATCGTGGACAGAGCGGCAGTGACAAAATGGAAATGTGACGAGGCAACAGTTTGACAGATGGATGCAGCTAACTATCTTCTGGAGCCCTATGAGGTGTCGATTCTCAACAATTTTATCGTTATTCTTTTCATTAATTGCATTATATATAACCTAAACTCTAGTATTTATGTTTAAACATTTTACAGTAGTTACATTTTGTTTTTCGATATACAGGGTATAAATAAAATATCTATATAAGCCCCGAGGGTGAATTCTGTGTAAATAAGCAAACCACAAAGGCCAACAAACCTGAAATGCTTATTCTGTAAACTTTATTCCGAAGATTGAATTCAGTACTTCGGTTTTCAAAATGCCACCTAATAAATTGACGCAGGAGTACCTTATTCTTTGGATATCGTTGGTTGTTAAGGAAACTTTGTTGGTTTGTTTTGCATGTTTGATCAATTTGTGCTGAAGGGAAATACAATGTATAATGGGGTTTGTTAAATTAATCTTTGACCACCGTTTCCGAGAAAGGTAGCTATCAGCATAGCTGTGCATATGAAGGTGATAAAACTGAGTTTAAGATTAAATTTTAGAAATAAAATATTAAACTAAAGTTACTTAATTCTCAAGGATTATCTAAATATTTAAAAATTACTCCATCGTTTCGTTTAAAATTCTGAAGTTATCCTCCTCCCCCTGGGGTCTCATAAGGGGGCCTAGTTAAGTTTGCCCATTGACTATTATTAAGACCCCATCCTGCAATAAGTTTATAAAATGTCAGAATTTGTTTTTATGCTCTATGTAACATTTTATAAATCTTCTGGTTCATATAGCTTAAATTAACTAAAATCTCACTCAAATTTTCACGATATTATATTTTCTGTCTGGAACAACACTTACACATCACGTGATCCATCATCTGTCTAATGTTTCTATACCACACGCGGAGTTTCGCGACTGTATGTTGACCGAAAAACAGTTCGGTTAAGTGGTTAATGCCACATCTTGTATCATCTTCATGGATATGTTAAATATTTCGAAATATATAAGCTCTGGACTTTTGCACCACATCTTTTGATTACTGTTTACTTTTCCTGAAACACATTCTCATTTTTTATCCTTTTACTGCTTCTGTTATCACCTCAGTGTATGTTTTCCATAAGCGCTCCATTTTGCCTTTATTAATAATGGAGGAATTTCAATCAAATTCATAGCTAGAGCGCTGTTCGCCGCAAATGGAGCCCTGTGCTATTATTCCTTTGTACGGAAAAGTGTTTTATAGCCAGCATCATTAGGTATTCCAATGAAGCGGTCCATTCTTCAACCTATGGCAGTTTAAACTGCCACATAACAGCTTTACAGCGGGCCGATAAAGCAAGAATTATACTAGGACATTAAAATGGTAATCGTTTTCACACAAGCTTCCCAACTGCTCGTAAAGTCTCGCCTAACGGAGTTTAAGTTGATGCTGGAATAAGTTAAATGAGGAGACATTACAACAACGAATTAACATATAAGCACACTTTTCTTTAATTGCATCAGTATGATTTAATTATCGCCATTAAACATAGCGGATAACATGAGGCGTATTTGGTTGTCCTGCTGATGTTTTCTTGTCTAGAAGGTTGTCATTTCTGAACTGAAAACTTAACGCTAGATCGCCCGAGCTTCAAGTACCCGCTAAAACGCCTAACTAGTGCTATTTTCTTGTGCATTTTTAATCATTTTTCTCTTTGAAAACTATGGAATTTCTTAATTATCCCCTTCTAGTCTAGTGTGTAGAGGAAACTATTTTGTTTCTAAACTACAAGTCAGGTTCGCATTCAGTTTGCATTTAGCTTCCGGAGTGAGTTTGTATATACTTGGTGTCTGCTCAGTATCACATATTTAAGTGCTCTTCTGACTCGGGCCGATAAAATTTCTTACTTACCAGATGACTGTAGTGATGTAGAGGGAACTACAAGGCTTCTGAACTGCGAACCAGGTTGTATCCAGCTTGAATCAAGCTTTTGGTTTCAGATATTTTTGTGTTCATGGTTTTTGCTCACATATCACGCATGTTTAGTGCTTTATGTCGCCAGGCCCCTTTGCCTATTTATTTGATTTGTTGGCTATTCAACGGTTCATTCACACATTTGTTCATTCACTCTTTTGTTCATCTTTTATAGCTCATCTGCGGCTAAATGTATTATAATAAAAATGTTATTTATTTTTTATTTCAAGTACAAGCGCTTGTTTTCTGTAAAACAAGAAATGCTTATTATACGAATAGGTTTTGCTCTATGCTATATAGTAACAAATTATTTGTACAAAAGACAGACGTTATACAAGTACGGGTTATATCTATACAGAAAGCTGTTACATTGAAACATTCTCAGAGATATTGGTATGACACTTTTTGCAGAGTTTTTGATTATGTAAGCACCACATACAATGTTTACATGTCGAACAAATGTCTTTGGTTTTGTTTTCCTTACATAACCCTACACGAGTGATGGTGACGTATTCGATGAAAGAGCTACGTGGAAATGTAAAGCTAAGAGAACATTTAGACACGGATACAAGAGCTGATAAACAATGACTCACGCACGACACTACAATGAGTGTGAAATGTTTGTTGTGCAGTAATCATTATTGTCAGTTACAACTACGCAATACACCACGTAAGAAACCTGAATAAGAAAGCGGTCAATTGACCACCTCCGGCAACCGATTGTAAATTTGCTATTATTTTAAAAAGTGAAGCCTGAAATGCAAAAAAATATTGGTGAGCTAAACGTCATTGAAAGGTATTAAGAGACGCAAAAACAGAGAAAAATACTTCCAAAAACAGTGAAAATATGAGCGTCCGAAAATTAAAAGTGGTCAATTGACCGCCATTGGGCGTTCTAGTGTTAAGCAAGCAGATGGATGTCAGCATAGTTTAAATGGGCAGCATTTTTGTTCAAAGGCGAACTTTCAAACTAATAAGAAACCCAAGTTTGAAGCTCAAGTTAGCAGCTAACCTGTTTATTAAAGACGGGATTTTTGTTAGCAGTTAAACTTACAAAAGTATATTCTTTGTAGCTGTGGGTTTTAAAGTTTACGCTTTACAATGGCATTTTGCTATACTTAGTAGGAAGAAATATTTGAACGATTTGCACTCCTGCACAGACTTCCATATATAATGGAATTATGAAGACAAATGTTTCTGAACCCAGAGTTCAGCGTTGTTTTGAAAATGTTTGTATCTGAGATCTGAACCTTGAGGATGAGAAAGGTAGAGCGTGTTTTGTCACGTTGTTGATAAACTGAGACAATTGTTGAAAGTTATGGAAGAAACTTTTGTCACTTGGTAATTCGGTCTAAAGCAAGCGAGTTTTTATACAACAAAAAGAGTGCAATTGTGATGCTAGCAATAAGAATCCGTTTTAAAATATGAATATTTTGAGGTTGCCATGTGAATATATACTTTCTATTATTATTTATGTTAAAATTAAGCATACTTTATAAAAAAATATACAAATAAGAGGGTCATTCAAATATAAACTGGATATTTAATAATATTTTATGCTTACCGTATATAAATACACAATTAATTTATATTACAATTCTATATATTTTCCTTCAACAGAAATGCGTTTTTCTTTATTCTACCATCAAAGAAAGTGTAGCCATTTACACACAAATTGCTCAATCTCAGCGTGGTCGCTGAATATTTTCCCTCCCAATGCCATCTTCAGTGGCCCGAGTATGTGTAATTACTAGGAGATGGATCTGGACTGTAAGGAGGGTGTTCTAGGGGTGTCCAAGTGCATTTTCTTTAATTGATCATGATTATGCCTGCAGTATAGGCTCTCACGTCATCCAACGTCGGCCCTGATGACCTAGTGGTAACCATACTTGCCTTCTAAACCCAAGATCGCAGGTTCAAACCCAGCCAGGATCGATGGATATTTTCGGGCGTAAGAATCCTAAGTATGACTTCCTTCTGAATGGAAGTAAAGCCGTAGATTCTGTGCCATAGATTTACGGAATGTAAAAGAACCTCAAGCCTAAATAAAGATGCCCATGAGCAAAATTTACCGGTCATTTCACGCCCTGAGTGGAATGGGACGCTGATGACCTGAGATGTTAAAGAGCGTCCATAAATAAATCAAATGAACAGCAAATCAACGTCGTGCAACAGCTGTGAAGGAAATCTGTAAGCAACACGCGTTTGGAGCCCCAAAAGCACGGTCACAAGAACTCTTCCGGCTGGCAGACGAGGTTTGACCTTGACCGGAACGCTCTTCCCTCTCTGCTTCTCCACTCTACACTCGTTCTCCTGTTTTCGGGGTGTACGGTGCATCCACGTCTCAACACAGGTCGCAGCTCGGGTCAAAATCAGCTCACCTTCCTTCTCACCGATTCAGAAGTCTCTGACTGGTGTCTTTCGGACATTCTTTTGTTCATTAGTGCGGAGACGTGGGACCCATCTCGCCGTTACTTACAAAAAGTTCAGTTCTTCAGAAAGAATGGTGTGTGCTCTGCACAACTAATGCCCACCTCTGAAGCGATTAGGCGTCGTTCACCTTCCACAACGTCTGAATGACTCTCGTCATGGCTTGGCTCATGACTGGCTTCCTTTTCCACAGCTTCACGTACGCTGAGGAACTGCTTGTATCAGTATTATACAATTTGCTTTAACTTAACTATTATTCATAATATTTTAAGTTAAAAGTAAACGAAAACTTTTCAAAGTTGTAAATAAAGACACAATTGTAAGTAGTAATAAACAATTTTACAATTTTAGAACTACATTCTAATATTATTATCAGCGAATATAAGACTTGTGGTAAAAAAAATAACATAATTGCTTCATCCCATAAGCAATTTTATGAATTTAAAATTTATGAAACTTTTAATAAACTATTTCAAACAAATATCCGTTCGTTTTTTAGTTGTAATCTTATCCATAACTTGATATTACATATTTTTCTTTTTCTTTATCATTGCTTGATAATTCGCATATATATTATCATTTTTAAATAAGCTACTTCATGGCATGAGGATATGAGTTTACTTCATTTTGTTTCTCTTCTTTAGTTGACAAATACTTTACTGAGCGTATTTTCATATTGTTGCATTGAAGAATATCTATGTTCTGAGACAACTTCACGCAACAAATAAATAAATATTTAGTATTTATAACTTAAGTACTTGTGAACAGCAGTGCTCGCTTGCAAGCACTTAAAACAATTAAAAATACAAATAGACCATTGTCTCAAGTGTGCTAATAAAGGCCGGCGTTCATTAGACTCTATATAAGCTCATTATTACATCGTTATGGTTTCTTTTGTGCTTGCTATAACAATCAAGAAACCAGTATAAGGATTAGTGGGTCATATTAAAGTTAAAAGGTTAGCTCATTGCGTACAGTGTTTGGAAATTAAGGATGACCATCCCGTCAAGAGGCACAACCTTGGTCTAGTGGTTCATGTTGCTGACTGCTGGCCCGGAGGTCTGGGTTACCTGCTTACAAAATTTCTAACTTAGGGAGGTCTGGAACGAGGATAATTGGGAAGCTGCTTAATTGAGAGTGGTGTTCTTCTTCGATCTAGGCAGCCACGGATAGGCGACTGTCGGGGTGCTGGTATGCTGAAAACGCACCATTCGGCTATACTTCCCTCAATCAATGAAGTCCTAAGCCGTAGGTAGAGAAAGCGCAGGTCCATGCGGTAACCAAGAATTTCCACGGGCTGTAGCGTCAATGAGAAAAAGAAGAACAAATCGCATCAGGGTAGTTAATGGTTGCCACTTTTTATTACATTTATTGAGCAATCGTCTGGATGCGTGGCCGGCTTAACGGGGATTTGCCTGCCCAGTTTTTAACCGGCTCTGTTCCCCCTCCACTTTCCCGCTTCTCCGTGTGCTGACGCTCTTTGTGCTATATAGGAGTGGAACGTTCTGAGACCACGTGTTCCAGTGTTATAGTGTGTTGGTGGTGTTATAATGCCAAAGGTGCGTATTCTTTAGCACACGTAATCTTCATGTATGATTCCTATGTGACAAACTCTTGTAAAGAAGTGAGACGGCGATTTATAGACAGATTCCCTGCTGTTCATGCGCCTCACAGAAAAGCGGTTCGTATTCTTGTTAATAGATTTAGGGAAACTGGATCTATTCTTGATAAGAAACCGCAAGTAAAACACCGTGTTCTTACAGAGGAAAAACTCGATGACATCGGAGAAAAATTAGAACGAAATCCAAAGACTTTCTGTGAAAACTTGCAAAGGAATCAGGACTTTCGCAGACCTAGGCTTGGAGTGTCACTAAACTTGTAAAATTAAAACCCTCTAAGATAACTGTAATTCAGGAATTTGCAACTATGCGATAATGTGAGTCGAGTTAATTTATGCAATTGGGTGTGGGATAATAACTGGCTCAAATAACTTTATTTATTAATTTATATTTTTATGGACGAAGCATGGTTTTATTTACATGGCCATATAGCGACACAAAAATGGAGTGCAGAAAGTCCGATCTTGTACACGAAATGCCATTGTATGAAGGTTTGGTGTGCTAAAGTAATCTATGCACTTGAATTTAAGGGGCTATGAATGTCGGACTCCGCCGGCAAACAGCGTACTTCCCGGTGCCAAGAAAATCTTCGTTAAGCCGGCCACGCTTCCAAATGAGGGTCTTTTAATACGCTGTCAAAAGACAGCTGTTGACAGAAATTATAAAAAATAAACGAAGTTCACATGGAAAAGTTCACCATCACAGTGACCGATGCTATTATCCGTAATTAATGATTCATCAGCAAAGAATAATAAACTTTTCATTAGCTTTCCGTAGCATCCAATTACAGAAGTTTACCGTAATTTCAATTTGTGAACATTTGCGACGTTGTATGCTTTCAACTTTGAATTGCCTGGTTTTTGAAAGATCTGATGCTTGTGAATGACAATTTTCTAAATATGTCAGATGTAGCAAAACAGTTATTCCAAGTTCTGTTGTCATATTGTAGGTGCTTGTAATTTAGTTGCGAGAACTTGAAACAGGTGCGCGAATATTACTTCCACTTTTTCGGGAGTTACCGCTCTGATTGCCGACCACTAGTCGCCGTGAAACGAGCGACTTATGCATAAAATACCTGTACTTATCCAGACATGTTTTTTAAATGAAGGAACTGTATAGCTGTTAAGAATAATTCATTTTAAGATGTTTATAATAATCATTCTAACATTTGATTATTCTAAGTGGCATGTAGTTTCTCCGGATATTTTATTTTATTGTCATTTTACATAATTGTAAATAAACCCAAAATAAGCTACAATGACTTTCAGCTTATAAAGTTCTTGCCCGTATTATGTGAAAGTGCACAAAGAACTAAACTTTCAACTGCTTAGACGATGTTTATATCAGTATTATTATAGCACCACCCTCGGACTTCAATTTATTCAGAACAAATACACCAAACTAACTACGGAAATAAAAACTGCATACCTCCGAAGTGGCAACGTGAAACTCAGATGGTCAAACTTTCACAGGCTACAAGAGGTTAAATTTTCACACGCATTTGGAATCTTGAACACTCAAGATTAAGAGCCCCCACCCCACGTCGAAGAAATGAAATCTTTGGACGTGGGACCTTTAATACTTCCCTGGTTCAATTCAATCCAATCCAATCCAATCCTGTCTCCCGAAGGACCTCACCTTTTTTTCTCGCTCTCCACTTTCTTTTTATTTCAATTGAATGAGAAAGGACTACTCAACGCAATAGGACAGTCCAAGGCGACGATATTTAAGAACTTCCTGCAGTGAGGTCCGTAGGGATGGGGATGAAGATAAAGTTAAAAGTTCGTTGCTGTCACCATAGCCCCGGGCTGTGAAGAAATGAAAAGGTCAGGAAATGGAGTGAGAAACTTGACGTGGAGCAGTGGGGCATGTTCCTTGGGATTTCCTCTGGCTTCAGAAGGCTTTTTTCACGTAAATATCCGCTGGTCACAAAGTGCCAAGCTCTATTCTTGACTAGAGTGGTGAAATGTCAAAAACAGTGACAGCTTGGCACCTCGGATCGCTAGTGTAGTAAATAAAACATATGACATACGGAAAAATCGACTTCCTTGCGCGTTTATATCGATCGCTGGCGTACACATTTTTGCCTTTATTTTTAGAAGTAGCTTTGTAGTCTTAAGAGTAATTAAAGAGTGATTAGGAAACTTGTAAGTTTCTCCAATATTGTCTCATAAAATTATAACGCTGACCTTTTACATAACAAGTTTCTAAATATCATAGATTGATGGACAAACTTCTTAAGTAATATAAATATGTCTAAACCAATCTCTAGTAGTGTCGAGTGGTTGCCAATTCAGGGGTAGGGAATTGTAGCATGTATTTCTTAACGGATAGTATTGAATATGATCATAATAGTATAATTTTATTTTATTTAGACAGGTTATTTGCATTATAGGCCGGCAGGCAGTGCTGTGTATTGGAAGAAACCAGTTGTGTAGACCATATAATGAGTAAATATTAACTTGTAGTTATTTAAAGATAGGTTTTGTCAGGGAGTGATTTTGCTTTCGTGTGTTACTTGGTGCTTTCATTGTGTGATAATTGTGTGCTAATTGTTCTTTATATATATCTTCAAGAACTAGTTATTATTAAGATACATATGTGAAAGCGAGAAGCAAGAAAATATACTGGCAATCGTGTTCCAGATAGAGAAACTGTTCACCAAACTGTTAAAAATAAATTATTTCGTTATATATTAGTAGTAAATTAACCTTCTATTCAAGTCATGGTATATTGTTCGAAGAGGACAGGCATGTGGGACATGCCTGTATGCTTTCAAAAATGTTTCAGATTCTCGCTGCATTTTATCTCCTGAAAATTGTAAACTGCCTCCCGGATATTTTGTTTCAGCGCCTACACGGTTTTATTTCAGGTGACCATTTCTTTTTATGGATGAATGTATATAAAGCTGAGTGGCTTTATACGCACTGCCGATAACTACATCAATTTGCTGTGCTAATCGTGTTAGGTACTTTCGAGGATAAATTTTTAATCAATAGCCTATTTTATCAAGCTTCTCTGTTAAGATAGGCGTTTTTAGCCTTAGGTACTTGTCAGTGAAAACGCCTTGGGTCCGATGGAAATGTTATTTTTGGAAATTTAAAACAAAATTCTCTCCTGCATTACTTGTACATTTCTTTTGCACACAACAATCATTATTCTTTGTTCTTACATATTGGACATACTTCACAATGCAGGTGCACAGTAGAAAGTCTAACACGCACGTCCTACAGAAATAAAACTGAAACAATAAACGTCATAACACAACATAGCAAGTGATCAATTGCCTGCGTCGCTGAAACTTCAACTCAGGTCAACCGGTTTCCGCTAGTGTATACAAACTACTACTGCGTCACGGAAAGAGTTTATAGTATAAGAATTGCGGATAGTTTAAACGTTCTTCTTTTTTCACTTATTTTGTTTATAAATAGTGGTTATTATTTTTACTAACTAATAATATTCCAGTTAAACTAGATAAATATATTGCACATCACAGTCGCATGGGTCGCAAGACCGGTGATGCTCTTGTAAAATACTTATTTTTTGAAATGAATTAAAAAAAATAAACAGCAACATTAACAAGAATGATTACGCAAACACGTGAAACATTCAATAATTCTGATATTAACATAAAATTTCGTATTATTTTGTACAGTGTTTATAGACATTTCTTGTCCCTAAAACTACGTATTTCATTTAAGAAAATGCCCAGGTTTAACCAGTTTTGTCTATTTACAAATAAGTGCCAACATGCCGGCATCTCCCTACTGGAGGTCAGAAATGAATCCGGGAGAAATTTTTTCCTGGTATCTTCTGTCTGTGTACACTTAGTCAAAATGAGCACCCAGTCTTCCGGTTTCGAGCCTTCTGCCTTCCTCGACCTTATGTGGCTTCCAGCCTCCCAGTCTAAGTCATGCTATTCTCGACCTCTGTTAGATGCCTAGCTCCACGGTATAGGTCTCTTTACCCCAGCTAGTTCTAATATTGCTCTGCAGGTCCAGAGATGACATCTGCATGCATCGTACTCTTGTTTCCTGTCGGTTCATGTCAGACAGGCGTCTTTTTGCTTTTCATTATCCCTTTGCCAAATACAGTTAAAACCGATTTTTGACAATTCCCGCTGTACAACCGCCACCCATCATTTTGGATAATGCATGTTGTCCAATTGGTGCGCTCGGGATTGTTGTCTTTTAATTATTCTTAGCCAGTATCTAAGTAATTCATTGTGCTGTAGACAGTATTTTTCCAATGTCCCCACATCTTGTAGTACACAATAGAGTTAATAATATGCATTCACTACTCAATCTTCCTTTAATGCAGCCACATTGGGGCTCTGAAATTAATGTTTCTGTAATGTATGTGAATAATTTATTATGAATTTTTTCGTATATATTGTAGTAAGTATTGAGAACCGTTTTAATGCACTTATCTCCTTTTCTGAAAACACGGCTTACGAAGGCCTCATTCCATTCGTTTGGTTCATACCCAGCATACCGAATATGTGGATTAATTCTATCTTTACGTAACGGAAGCAGCCGACGTAGGCTCATAGATCTGTTCGTATGCACTGATTCTTTACACCTGCAATATATAATAATTAAAAAGACTTTATTTTCTTGTGTGTCCGGTTTTTATTGTTGATTTCTGTTTACGTAATGGAAAGAAGGCTTTGTTGGTGGAATCTAAAATTCTGACAGCTTATTATCCAATCAGAAGTCATTTAAATTCACCCCAAATGAAACTTGTGGTAATGTATACAGAACTGCACATAGTTATCCGGCATTCTCTTCAAAGAAAGTCGTGGAAAGCGTAGAAAGAACGTGAGTTCTAAGGCAAACCCCCTGTACGTGTGGAGGTTTGGAACAAAGGGCGGGCAAGCTTGTGATTGCACTTGCCGATCACATAGTTTGATACCTCTGCCGTGAGCGGAGTCCAATATAATCCACTGACGGTCTATGCTCATCACCCTTTTACTTCCACTTGAACGGGAAGAAACTCGGGGAAAACTTTGCGCCGCCAGATGCCCGTCCATTCCACTCTGAAATTCACTCCCAACTCTACTGAGAACAGCAATTTCACTACGCAAGGTTTTGCGAAGTTTTGTAAGTAAAAAACTACTGTATCTCGGTATCCAGAAGCAAATTTATTGATTCCATCTATAAAAAACTTGAACTTATGGATTTGCTATGATGTTACAAAGTCTATAACAAAGTTTATGCACATATGACGTATTCATTGCTTTGCATTATGGACTCTTGCATTTGCAACTTCTGAGTTACAAGTTTACGGCTATTCTTTGAAGTTTGTCGGTCCTGGTGGTATAGTGGTTACCATACCCAAGATCGCGGGTTCGAACCCGGCCAGGACCGATGGATTTTTTCGGGCATAAAAATCCTAAGTATGGCTTCCTTCGGAAGGGAAGTAAAGCCGTGGGTCCCGTGTGGTACATTTACGGCACGAAAAAGAACCTCAAGCCTGAAAGAGAGGCCTCTGAGCAAAATTTGTCGGCCGTTTCACGCCCTGAGTTGAATCGGACGCTGATGACCTGAGCTGTTGAAGAGCGTCCATAAATAAAGCAATCAATCTTTGAAGTTTTTTTGGCCTAATAAACCCAGTTTATTCATTTCTCTGGCCCTTGACCAGAATTATGCACTCTCTTGCGGTAATCATACTTTACCAGGTACGGTTTCGGCTGGAATCATCGTTCATTACTAAAAAATAACTTAATGTTTTCCAGGTTATTTTAAAGTACTATGGTTCTGCTGCCGGCAGTTTAAGTTATTCGTGAAATTATTACACCAGTCTTTTTCTAATATTCTCTTTGTACCCAGACTTCTTCCCATTTTCTACCGTTCTGTTCGCATAGCATTAGCTACCCACGATTCATAACTTCTGAGATCTTTGTGAATTTCATGGCATATCAATTTCACCCCACATTGGTTAAAATATTCATTTATCGCTTACAATTATTATGTAGTAGTAATGGGCTGTTACTGAAGCAGTTTTAAAGTGCACACAAATAAGTATAACTATCGCATGGGCCTCATGGTCATACATGCTGATACCATCCTTGTAATAATAAAAAATATACATACTTACAGACCTACATGCATATGTACGTATATACAAATACATTGCTATATTTAAATCATAGGTTTTCTGTAAGTAATTTTATATATATTGCGGTTGCACCAATGAAAAGATTTTTAATATCTTTATAAAATCTTCACCAATCCTACCGACTAGTCACCGGAAACTATTATAAATAAATATGTGTGTGTGTGTGTGTGTGTGTGTGTGTGTGTGTGTGTCCGTTAACGCTCTAGCAGTCGCAGTTTTGTTTCTTTTTTTCCCCATGAAACTTCGTACATTTCTTTGAAATAAATTAATGATAAAAGAAGTTTCGGAAAATCAGCGTAATCGGGCCATTAGGAGTGGGAGTTAAGCAAAAATTTAAAAATCATACTAGTGGCGACAATTTTATGATTTTTAAAAATAAACTTAGTATATTGCATTTAAATAAATAAGAAAAAATGGTTTTGAAAAAACCGGAAAATCGGACTATTAGGAGTGGGGGTTTACCTGAAACTCGAAATTTAAAAATTACTCTATTGTCACCTATATTTGCTTTTTGGCAACGAAACTCCGTATATGCCATTCAAATAAAATAAGAAAAATATTTTCTGAAAATCAGGGAAATTGGATAACTAGAAAAGCTAGGGGTTTACCAGAAACCAAAAATTTAAAAATCTCTCTACCTGCACCAGTATTTGTTTCCTCACAACAAATTTCTGTACATACCATTTAAATAAAATAATAAAAATTAGTTTCTGAAAATTAGGGAAAATGTATGATTAGGAGACAGAATATACTTGAAAACTGGAATTTAAACTGCTCTCTTGCGTTTCATATTTTCTATATATTGTTTTAAAATAAAAGGCAAATTAATTCAGCATATAAGTTGTATTTATAACCATGCATGTGTTTTATGTTTAACAAAAACATCAATATATGTATGTAAGAGCGCTCTGTAATAACCTTCAGAAAACGTTTGCATTACATGTTTTTATTACAATAAAATTTAAATTTATTTTCAAAACTAATGAAAATCAATGAAACATTCGATTGGTCTTCCTGATTGTGTATATTTGCTTAGTGCATGGTAATTTTTTTTAAATACCAACATGTTTTCATTTTTTTAAAACATATGAATATCTTCTTAAATACTCAATGTAGCTCAAAACTTTCTGCTATTTTTCTTCATTTTAGTGAATGTAAAAATGATGTCGAGGGCTCAGTTCATAAACATGGCTACATCAAATCATACTTGAATATGTCCTCTTTTGTAGTACAGAAACAAATTTTGTATGACTTTTGTACACAGTTTGAAGTTTGGATAACAACTAATGCAAATTAACATCTGCTGGCCGCGCATGCGCATTGTGAGCAATTTTTGAAAAAAATCGTCGTATCTATCTTAAATAATAAGCGTATAACTATAGATATAGTATAGTGATATTATTAAATCCTGCATTTAAAGACAAGGTTTAGCTTTGTTGCCATGCAAATCGAAATCCAACAGAGTACGCAGATGTATATTGTTTTCCTTTTTACATAAGAAGAGAGGGCGCGAGGGAAAATTTGCAAGCACAGCTCTTCCTTTCAATCGACTTGAAGCACCGAAATGATAAAACTAATTTTCCTGCCTCCAGGTACTAGTATCTGTTTCTGTGCCCCCCTAGGGCAACACATCCTGAATTTCCTTCACGGTTGATTTACTTCTAGAATCTCAACAAACCGATGTCGTGTGTAGATCTGGATTTTCTTTTTTCCTAAAACGAACACGGAGAAAGAACGGAAAGTGGGAGAAAAAGCCTAGCATTCAGGAACCTCGTCTTCTTTTCACACAGGTCCTTGTGAGCGATACATCGATCAGGCTCTGTAGGTATCGATTGGGACGCACTCTTCACAGAGATTGGGCACCACGTTACTAGCTAAGCGCGCCACTCGACGACAAGAAAAGCGAACCTGAAAAATTGCTTCCTTTTGAAAATGCGGTCATGTGTGAACTCAGATGAAGCGGCAAGGAGAATGAGTGCCGTGGCTTCCACATGCTTTCAAGGAATTTGGACTATCGAACTCCGTGGAATAACTCACAGCTTCTTATATTCATTTAGAAAAGAAATGACAATCGCGCATTAATTCTGGAGTAGTTTTAAACACAAATGATAGCGTGTAGCAATTATCGCTATGAATAAAAGAACACTTGAAGAAAACCCTAGTTACATCAATAGAAAAATCAAAGACCGAGAGACTGCAGTAAATAAATTAGAATAAAATGACCGAGGATTAAACGTGCTAAAGGAAACTACAAGGGAGCTTTATGTAATTTTAAATATCGAGGAGTAAAGATTTTTAATATAAATGAATCGAAGTCATTGACCATTATCTCATGAAATATTAAAGTAGATAGCTTGTTTATAGTGAGTACTTATGAACACGTTTTCATACAATGATGCAATAAAAAATATGATTATACATTTCTTACTTAATTTTTTTTTCATCGTTCCTTGCAGTGTAGTGGTAACCATACTTACCTCGTAGACCCAAGATCGCGGATTCATTTCCGGCCAAGGTCGATAAATTTTTTTGGGGGGCGTAAACATCCTGAGTATGGCTTCCTTCGGATGGAAGTAAAGACTTGGATCCAGTGTCGTACATTTACGGCACGTAAAATAACCTCAAGCTCGAAAGAAGAAGCCTCTGAGCAAAATTAGTCGGCCGTTTCACGCCCTCAATTGATGGTGACTTGAGATGCTTTTTAGAGCGTCCGTAATTAAATCAGATCAACTTGAAATTTTTATTTTTATTTTTAAAATAACCGTGCATAGCGTCTTAAAAATATAATTAAATTAGTTGTTTAGTTTATTAAAAATAGTAAGTTTTATGCTTAAGGGTTGCTGATATGATGGGATATTTCTACAAAAAGTGATTTAGCAATTAAATTTAAAAATTTAAATGAAACTCACATTAGTAAAAAATTTAAATAGAATAACAAAATCCTCGAGGCTGATAGTTCTCCACTTTTTCCTCTTGATGTGTGTTTTTGTTATGTTTATTTGTTTCTTTATACATAGAACGGTTATAAAAAGCTTGTCTCTAGAGCATATATTTGTAAAACAATTTATTTTTTGCTGAATATTTAATTCAGAAGAGCATTAAAAACTTAACAATTTTCAAAGAATTGTAGTATCGCTGTAAAACATAAATCAAAATAGGCGGCAAATTTAAAATATTTCAATAATATCAAAATCTAGAGATATACAAAAAATTATAATAATTTTAATTGTACTTAAATATCTAGATTCGCTAATGTCAGTAAACATTTAAGCATCAAAGATGAAATTATTTGTACCCCGCTTAAAAAAAAAAAATATATATATATATATAAAATATATATATATTTTTTTTTAAATTACAAAATGTCAGCTGAAAAATACAAATAAAAATATATAAAGATATATTGATATCTACAGTAATGTATAATTAGAAACTTTGGTGGTGACTACCAAAGCCGGCCAGCTAAGCATTCAGTGTCGCTCGCATCTCGACTAGCTGCTTGATCACTCTCCCTAACACTGCCACTCGTTTGACCCAAGAATTCACTCCTCGTACTCTTTTGTCGATGCATGCAAGTCTTCTTCTTGTGTGGTATTAACACATAGTGCAACCTTTCATGCCCCTCTGTACTGGTTGCGAGTGGCCTTGATATCGTAGCAGCACTCTCGCTTACGAGAACGAGAGGAATAACCCGGCGTTTGACCACCTTTAATAGCTGCATAAAATAATAACTTAAAGTGGGAAAGGAAAATATGAAGATAAATGCTTGGTGTGTTGGAGAGAAAGGAGCAAACAAAGAACTACAAGAATTATTTGGGCAGTCATATTTTCAAAATAGCACACAATACATTTTAAGAGGTTTCATAGATTCTAATACCTAATATTTGCACTAAAACTTCTGGGTAACTGCACAACTTGCCAAAGTATGCAATTTATTTTTCTCCTTTCTACTTCGGGCACTAATTTTTCTAAGGCTTGTTGCAAGCTCCAAGCGAGGTTGTCAGTGATTCAGTCATTCTCTCTTTTTCTTCCACTTTTTGTTTTTCGTTTTGGGATGTAAGAAATTTTCTTTTATTCTCTTCCCTAAGATATCCTATCAATGTGTTATAATTATTTGTCTGATAGTATCCTATTCAATAATGTTGTAAAATTCAGAGAACTTGTTATTTCTGGTCTTGTCTTGTCCTTTTATTACTAATATTGACTTTTAAATTTCCACTTTTCGTCGCTTGAGTCTATTTTTGTCTCTAGGGGTCATTGTCGTGCTTCCCTTATATATAAGCTCCTGTAACTGCCATAGTCTTATAGAATATTATTATTGTATCTTTTCTTACTTTATTTTTTAATATTCTTTTAAAAGTTTTCTATTTTAATTTCAATATCTAGTTCTTTGATATGTAATACTGAATAAACCACCTCCGTAATCTAGTGGTAGCGTTTGTGACCACTATTCCGAAGGTCCTGGGTTTGATTCCCAGTCAGCTCTGCTGTCTGGGTAAATATTTGTTACCCTTTCCCTGAGAAGATGAATATCAATTCCTACAATCAGGTTTCATGAGCACGTTGCTGTTAATAATTAGTGATTCATATTAATTCATTTGCATCATAGGAATCTACAAAATATATGAAAGAAATAATTATTTTGAGAAACAAATAATAATATGAATAATAAATGCTTTTACCTCACATTATTTTAATTTGTCGTCAGAATGCTGTATGGGAGTAGTATATATACTAGTGCTATATATATAGCACTAATACTCTCAACGTAGTAAGGTCTAGATAGTGTGTTGACGTAAATAAAAATCAATGCACAAATTAGTATACTACAGGAAAAAACAGAATAGGATACAGCACGTTTGTCAAACTTTTGAACACCCGGTATAGCCCAGACACACCGCTGTTGTCTCTGCTTTTGTAAGAACTCGAGATTTGCTGCTATCATTTACCTTTCTACAAGTCACCAGTTTTTGGTGGCACGATTTATACACATTTCTCTCATTGGTCAACAAGTTACCACAAAAAACGTGCGTATTACGTACTTCTTGGAATGAGCTTACAAAGAGCAAAGGTATTTTGCAACGCCGCTTCCCTGAACCAGCAAGATTATAAGATGGGCATGTTAATATTTCAAAGATCTTCCTCTCGCTTTGATGTCGTCTGGGATAGAATGGAAGCGGCGACGATACCTTTGGCGTCTGTTGAATATCATACCGTCCTTACTTTAAAGTTACTTAGCAACGAGCGCTGTATAGAAATACTTGGCCCTCCGTTTCATAAAGCAAAGTAGAAAAAAGTGAACTTTTTTTTTTCAAACTGTAAATGTAATCATGTTTGTTTGGGTTTTACTGCGAATCATTTTAAATTAATAACAGCACTATTACGGAGCGATTTTTATAATATTAACCAGCTGATATAGTTATGAGAATTTGCTGTGGAAGGCGAGTATAAGTCCCGGAAAGCAAAAGTGTCATAGTTATCTCAGTTTGTTTACAAAATGAGGTCATATTCGTTCTTCAACTATTCGCTAGATTGCAGAGCATCGTACCCTGAAAAATTACGTGTGACTAATAGCAATCTGTTGAATATCATGCTCTCCTTACTTTAAAGTTACTTAGCAATTAGAAATATAAGTACAGAGGATTATAGAAAAAATTAACACTATTTTTTCAAACCGTAAATATTATACACAGATACATAGAAGTCACCTGCTATATCAAGCTTTCCAGCTCACTTTTATGGCCTGCCAGCTGAATTATAAGCATAAAACTGTAACAATAATTCTTTGCATGCACTCTCTACGAAGATTGGGAATGTACACCTCAAGACAAAAATTGGTTCTATTCTTGAATGCTAAATGCAACACATTGTTTGCAGAAGAGTATAATATGCTTTTATCAGAAGGCATTTTACGTGCATTAATTTAGCGGTACGGACCGTAGGTTCGAAAACAATAAACCTCCCTCGTTAACCGCTCCAATAATTGGCTGTAGTACAACAGATAATGTATGATGAGTTTTGGTGGCAGTGGGTAGTAGCACTGTGTTTTATATTTATTTGTTTATTACAGCAGATTCCATTACAAAGCGTTATAAACTAATATAATGCACGATGGCTTTTGTGATTACAGCCTACTGTTATCTGTTAAATTATAGATAGATAAGGACGTTAAAATCATGTATATGTAATAATGGTAGTAAAATAAATTATTAAAATTAATGTTTTTAGCACAGCAACTACTTTATATTGATTTTTAAATCCTGCTCTTTCCCAGTAGCCAAGTTTAGAAAAAAATAGCTGCAGATTTTTACGTTAAGAATATCTACTAATTGTGTTGCAATTGGCACGAATATTTCAAATAAAGATTTTGAAATAAAATCCTGCGAACACTACTGCAGATTATAAGCTTTCCGTGCCCGCGGATCAATCAGTCCGTCCAGCTGCGATGTCACCGGTAATCGCGAGCTTCGTGGGAACGCGTGAACAGTCCAAGCTAAACGGTTCATGAAACCGCATGTTAAGAGCAGTGTCCTAAGAAACCTCTCGTAATACAAGTTTAAGTATTCTATTCCACAACTAGTGACTATTTATTATTCATATACGTGCATACAGAATCGGCTAGTTCTGTCAGGAGAGTATTCGAAGAAAAATTGCTGATGATTAAGTTGCAGGTCTAGCTATGATTCATAAATTAGTTAACACAATTTGGGAAATGGGATTGTTCGAGATATTAAGTAAAGACGACGGTAAAAGAAAGTGTAAAGGATAGATCCTTAGATGGGCTGAAGACTAGCATCCGTCCAAATCCGTCAAGGGAATTAAGAAGAGTGACGAATTATTTTATTTGTAACATTATTAGCCAATACCTGCAATATTGCAGTATAGTGGACTGCGTTGTCTTGCGGCTGTGAATACAGACTGCGAGGCCCATACAGCCCTACCACTGCGTATGGGGAAACTCATACTGTGCTCAACCTGCATAAATTTGACATCAAAATGGTCTATAGATTGATTATTAATATTATTTTATTATATATGATATATTAAAATGATATTTTTATTTCTCTGGAATTTATTATTTATAACCTTCTTGAAAACTAGCAACCCTACTTGGACATGTTAGTTAAAATAATTTATGTTCAAAAATGAATTTTCATCGACATTATGTAACATTTTAGATAAAGAAATTTGTCAGAGTGCTTCAGTAAACAAAAACGTCTTCACATGAAGTTTCATGTAAGCGTAACTGAAATTTTGAACATTGTTTGAGTTCAATTTTAAAATCAATGAAAAGTCATTTCTGAATCCTGATAAAGGTCTACTAACCACGGCGTTGTAAAATTCCCAAGAGCAGTGAATTTATCTCTTGCCAGAATTTTGTCAAGTGCGCTGGAGACTCAATTTCTTATCTCCGCACACTTAGCGTTAAAACGCTGGGCTGGGCAGTCAATCTAGATGATTTCCATCGAAGAGAGGGAACCACACCCTCCAATACATTCTGTGACCTTTATCGGACAAGACAGAGACGCCCTTCTCGAGGAAAAATAAGAGATTTTCTTGTTGCTTGGAGAGTTGTGTGCTGTAAAAGGGTGGCGCACAAGTGAAAGAGAAAGGCAGAAAAGAAATATGGCTGAAGTAGGGAAGCGAGAGGTACTAAACCAACAAACTGAAAAGAAACAGGAGGATGCGTGCGTAGGAATGTATAATGATAACGCGGCGAATTCTTGTGTTTTAAGTCCGGTGTTCGTTTGCGGAAATCCTTCTTAGATGCAAGTCCGCTCCATCGCAGCATTCTATAATTGGATTCCATATTACAGCGTTCCATACCCCTGACGAGCTTTCAAAGTCTTCTGAGATCTAACGAACCAAGCCCACAAAAAAAGAAGTTATAGTTGTTCAGTTCTTCCTATTTGAATATTTTATTAGAGAATTTGTCAAAATAAACAATCGGCACCTGTTTTTTTAGGCATTGTGTAAAACGTAATAAATAAACATACAGAACGCTAATCAATTGTGGAGAACCTTTTGGAGATGATTGAATATTTCATGCTATTTTTAATTATCATGATCAAAACAACAGACAGACTTTTAGACATTATTTCCGAAAGGTTTTGAGTATTATTTTCTTGTTGTTTAATTGTTCACTGTGGGCGAATGGTTAACCTAATAATAATTAAATATAATTGTAATCAAGAAATGGCAGAAATGCACTGTGAACACATTCCAGAAACTACCAGCTCTTCCTGTGGAGCTGGTTCATTGTGACAAACCAAGCAGTGCTGCTGATCTAGAAATAAAGAAGACAGCATCTGAGAAACGTTGCACACCTAGTAGATTACATTAGATTAGATATCGGCGGGGGTGTGTTGGATTTTAGTCGATCTCCCTCACGTCAGCCTATAAGGTTTATTGTGCTACCCCATAGGGAGAGAAGCTTTCACTGTTTCCCAAAATCTGTTCCTTGAACAAGTTGCAGTATTTTGGTTCCAATGTCAGCGTTCGTTCCCAAGTCTTCTCTGGTTATAAAAAGAGCAGGTCTCTTTCTTATTAGGGATGAGCAATTAAACAGGATGATCGAGGCACTCTCCTCATCTGTTTACACGATCTGCAAATGGATTCATCTTTATAGAGTCCCACTCCACAAACATGTTTTCTGAAGTGACATGTTCAACGATTAACGCAACTGCTTTTCTTATTCCTTTTCTATCCAATTTTAGGACAGATGCAAAAAGAATATTGCTTGGACTTTGGACCAACTTGTTTTTGTCCAGAACAGGTTTGCCACCTAATTTGGTGTTTGTCCCCAATCCATGTTTTCACCGTGGTCTTAGCAGTGTGTGTGTGTGTGTACTGGTTCCAACTACGAGTTCTGGACCGACAAAGGATGTATCAGTACTTTTTTTGCCAACTGATCTGAATTTTTATTTCAATAAATGCCTCAATGTCCCGGCAGAAACCGCAGTTCAAGCCTGTTGCAAGATACAGGAGCAGTTAGGACATTTAGGCATTCCCAAGCCACTTTAGATTTAGCCCGGACGGGGGAAAGTGCGTTTAATCCTCTCTGATTATCAGACAGGATGAGAATTCGCTTACGTGGTAACCCTTCTTAAGTCCTCTAAAACCACAGTTCAGGATAGCAAAAGTTCTGCCTCAAAAACTGGGCAGTGTTTCTCAACGTTTGCACTGATATTTGTCCTTGGAGATAGGCCTGCAAACTTACTAGAAAAGGATTTGATGGAAATGTTTTATTCTACAGTCAGGATTGTGATATTGCGTGTAATAAAATGTTTTACATCACCATAAATTACGCGTAAAATACGTAAAAACATAAAAAACAAAAGGAAGGAAAAGAAATGGAACGGAAGAATACACACACACGTGCGCGCGCGTATGTAAAAGACAAAACAAAATAGGCTTTGAGCACACGCTTCTACATCATAATTCCGTAATAATTACACTATATAGGTATCGCGGGTTGGGTGCTTGCGTGCTATATTCTACGATTTAGCCCTTGAATTCATATTCACATAGGAAAAGACTTCATTTATAAGAGGTATTCGATGACTGCGGTTGGGGGGTTGTCAAAAGTCAGAACTTAGAACCCAGCAATATGACGAAAGGAGGCGATAGGAACAATAGAAATATTCCTAGTCTTTGACACTACGTCAGAGTCAGCAGAAACAGACGAAACTCTGCGTGATGTGGTTAGTGAATAAAGAAAACCAGCTGAAAACGATAAAGTGTGAACATTTACTGTACAGTTGCAGACAATGTCATGGGCACTCTGCCTGCAGTGCCCATATTGGGAAACTTCTAGCCAAGGATTTTCACTCAAAAACATTGCAATTCGCGTAAACGCGGTCTTGAGGTCTTTCAAATACCTGCTTGGGAACATGAACATAAAAGAGATTGGTTTAAAGTTAATCTCGCTGTACATACTCGCTGCTGCTCTCAGAGAGATGCCTATTTATCCTTCACTAAAAATTTAAGTGCAATGGAGAAGGTTGCTGCGAATCTGAGAAACTACCTTCTTCAATCAACTCCCTTTTCTATGACAGTGTCTTTTTTAAAGAATCTGTTGATACACCTGAAGTATTTAATCCAACATCTCGACTAATAAATGAATGTCAAAAACCAAATAGCAGCTGCTGTTGATGCCGTTGAATTGTGGATAGATCTTCTTCTTCTTGATAACCATAAGGACCTCTTGCAATATGTAAGAAAATAAAATAATCTCTAAATACAGTCAGTGCTGGTTTCAAAGTACTTCACCCTGCGCACCAGGGACTAAAACTGAACTAGTTACATCATGCACAAGTAGAAGAATTCATCTTATGCAACCTTGGACTCTGGAGCATAACCAGTTATCAACAGTATCGAGAAAAATCTGGAAAGTTTGGAACGCTTGTGAATAAAGGTGTTAGAATACCTTGAACATTTTTGTAATTTGATGTTCGGGCGCATAAGGCGTTGTAAGAAGTTTAATATCCCAGCATATTCAGCCTAACTTGAGCTTCTTTCTCATTGATCTTTTGTCCATAATATCGCAAGAAATCGACTCAGCTTTGAACGTTCCAAGGAACTGCTTCAAATCTATTACACACTTAAGTTACAAAACTATAACAGTGATAAATATAAGTGTGATTAATGAAATGTGAGAGCGGACCGTTATAAACATTTAGAAACATATGTATAAAGAATTAACTTGAGTTTAGAGCATAAAATTAACTATCAGTTATAATTAAGTTTAAATTTTTGATTATACAAACATAAATCTACGATTAGTTCGTCTTAACCTGAAATTAAACCTATCTCGTGAAATTAAAGCACCAGTTAGAGCTTAGTAATTGTTGAATAAAACATTTCTCAGAGTACAGAAGTATAACAACTTCATTTATAAATAAAATTTAGTTACACTTTTATTTTCATTCGGTGTAGATAAAGTTTCTTCAATATTTCACTTTTCATTTTCGTAATAACAACACACACACAGTTGCGAACAATTATAGGTTATGTTAGGTTAACCTTACAAGCGGTATATTGTACAGATTTTATAATTTCCAACATCTTATCCGAAGGTATGTTTAACTGTGCTGCTCGTGTATTTCACGAGAGAAAAAACCCATTCCTAGAACTGAATGACAAAAAATTCAAAATGCGATTTCGCTTAGCAAAAGATGTTGAATAACTGCAATGAATGAATAGTGTTTTACGCCCGTTTTTGCTACAGAGGCACCACAGGCGATGGACACTGATGATACATAAGATGAAATGATATATTGGGAAAGGATTTATTTTTAAGGAAGGAATCGTTCCAGGCCTAAGTTTAGGGTACCTCCCCGGCATTTGCCATTTATGAGGACTGAGGAAAACCTGGAAAAAACCTCAGTCAGGAAGGACGGTCCTGGCGGTATTCGAACCCAAACCTCCCGCTCACGAGTCCGAGACTTAACGACCTCGGCCACCCGTGGCGGTTTTGAAGAACTGCAACAGATGTTACGTTCCCGATTACAATCACAAACTAAGCGAAATTATGCTTTGAATTCGGTGTTCATGATACTACTAACTTTAAGGTTCTAAGTGACGGGGAACTTCCAAATAGTTATTAAAGTACTTTCAAAGAAAGGAACGGCTAGTAGAGCCATTCATAAAGTTACTAGAGCAATAGCAGCTCTGAGAGTTCAGTTCATTAAAATGCCAACTGAAGAGGATGATGTAAAGAAATTGAAGCTAGGCTTCTATAGCATTCTCAATTTTTCTGGAGTTTTAGGTGCTATAGACTGCATACATATGCCCGCTATATCGCCTGGGGATTATAATACAAACGTCTTCAGAATAGAATTATTATACCCTTTGGCAATTTCCCCTTTTCCCTATAATCTTCTTTATCCATATTTGAGAACGAATCTTTTTTTTTTTTGTTCAATTATCCCGATATTTTAACACCATATCAATAAAAATATCCTTCTCACTCGCATTCGCTTTGACTTTCCATATATGTTTGAATACATTAAGGAAGGGTGAGTTTGTGGGGGGGGGGGAGCCGGAAAGGTGAATAATTATTCATTTTCTCAAGTTGAACAGCTGAATATCAACTAAGGTTTGACGGTTATTGCAAACTCGACGTTACAAAGTCTGAGGTTATTTTTGTGCAACAGAAATGATGACTAACCGCTAGTTATGTTTTAATTCACAGTTAAAAGTAGTCTCCAGTTACCATCTTTTATTTAACTGGGCCTTAAAGTGCATAACATTTTTCAGTAAATATTAAAATAATGATAAAGTGCTACCAAGGATAATATCAGTGATGGAAATAAAATTAGGTACATTATAAAATAAGCAATCCAATGTTCTGTTCAATCAGCACTTTGGCAATAATATATTTCTTTCCTTCGTATATACATAAGAAAAATGTACACTCTTACTAAAAGTTTAAAATAAAATCTAAATAAATTGTTATCATGTAAATACTGCTGGTACTACGAGACGTACACATAAAAGGTTTTTTCAATTTTCTAAAATGCGTTATGTAGATTTTTTTAAAATCTGAAATATAGAATAAATTAATGCTCAAAATGTGAAATTTAAGTAATTTTAAGTAGTAGTTTCTATTGTTAATATATTAAAAAATCCTAACAAGCAAATTACCATGCCAACATTGCTTACTACCTATTGGAGTGGTGAAAATATATCCAAACTATTTTATTGTATGTTTAGTAGTTTGGTTATATTCTTCTATAAATGTTTGTCTCTCATTTTTCTTATACTCTTTTATTGAAGTTAACAAGCTCATGTCTTCAAATACTGACTTATATGCATTGTATATAAGTTTAAATAAGAATAAAAATTAATGGTTTTGTCGCTGAATTAAATTTTTACTACTCTCTTGAAAATGTTCCTTTTTTATTATAATTGAATTTATTCCGGGAATATTCTAGTTTAAGCATTATCAAATAAAATAGCAGTGAACTTTATACCCCCAGTATCTATTATTCCAAACTTACTATGTAGTATTAAAACACGATTAATATTTCTTTAGTGATTGTGGCGTAAGACTCGGTAAGCTAAGCGGAAAGAAGAGATAAACTGGTGGATTTGCGCAGCGTTTTTGTTAATTTCTAAGGATAATTTTGAGTTCATAACGTAATCTTTTTAAGGCCGTATCTTTCCGCCTTTACACTTTCCGGTTCCCTTAAACGTTTGGCTAAACGGTTTATATTGTGCGAGTTGACCCAAATAATGTTCGAGACTCGTATCCAATCCTCAGTGCCATCTAAGTTAACTATAGTATTTAAGTTTTTTTCCTTAACATAAAATATATAAGATTCGGATTAGTTTCTTCCACCAAAAACTCTAAAGAAACAGTTTACAACAATAATAATCAAAACGGTTCGGTATAAGAAGGGGGTAGGAAAACTAAGGAAATCTGTACGATCGATTCGAACCTAAAATTAGAACAAGGACGTAATTTTTTCAACTGTAATATGCTTTACACTGTTGCGTTTAAATATGAATGTTTTTGTGAAATTTTACATATGCACATATAATAAATTGCATACAAAGTTCCACAAAGTAACCCCGTTTAATTAGAACTTACCTTTTTTTTATAGATACTTATCGAACCTCTAAAAATAGAACTATGAACAAGCTCACATCACTGTTGAACACTATAATTTGGAAAATATGGTCATTTATTCCCTATATTTAAAAATTACTTTACGTGTTATTTAAACGATTTTCCCACAGACAATGAAGCATAAAATTATGGTACAATTGCAAATTATTAATAAAAGAAATATAATTTTTAGATTTGTGCTCCAAGTATTGAAAATACAAAAAAGTTATATAAAAAATAGGGCGCTTATCATCTCTCTTTCATCTCACTAGACCAACTCTCTCAAGTCAAAGTAGTATAGTTGACTTCTCGCTCGGCCCCGCTCCGCTACTAGCAGAGTCCATGTGTCCCACATATAAATTAACGAAATTATTTTTATGAGAGTTCTTGATGGAACATCAAAATAACATAACACTTCTTTGTCAGAGGAGAAGTTAGTGTTTTTGTTTTTACTGTTTTAAGCGGGAAAGCTATTAAAATATGATTTATGTAGCTGTTAAGTAAGGATTTTCCTCTTTGGTTGTTAAGGCTTTTATGGACTTCAAATGTTTACCGCGTGCAATTTGTAACTTCAATTTTAATAATTGGAGCAGTTTTTTTTAAATATTAATTGATACAAATTTTATAACAATATGTTTAAATAAATATTTTAAAGAAATTACTGTATTCTGAAATGTATATGAGTTACAAAATAATTCCTTTTTATGTTTGTAGCCCTTTATCATGGGAACATGCTTTATCTTTTTCCTAATCTTTAATAATGTGGGGGGAATATCTATCAGAAGGTATAAAAAACAATTGAGTAAAATGGCGTTAAACTTTACAAGTTCTTACCTTGTTAACATATATTTAGAATTGCCTTCGTTCTTATTCGCCAATCTCCTCCTCCTCTCTGGTCTTCCTCTTGTTTCTTTTCTCCTTTCTTGCAGAGTTTTCCATTTGCTCCATCATTCTCTCTGCTTTCTTGATATGTATAGGTCCTGTTCTGGAAGTTGAACTGTTGTATTGTAACCGGAGTCTATTGACAGTTCACCAAACCCCTAATTCTTCTTATGTTCCTGGTGTTAAATATTAAAGCTGCATCAAATGCACCAACTTTTAGTGTATCAAGATCAACAAACACTGTTTTTGGCATACGAGTTCATAATACACTGTTGCATGATCCGTTGGCATTCTGTGTTTATCCATGTAGACATTTTAAGAAGGCCAGGGTTAGACAGGAATATTATGGATTCATTATGCCTCCATCACTGTTAATGGAAGTCCATGATGTTTATAATTTTGCTCTTGTCTGTTTAATTTACACCAAGAGTTGTGACATTTGGGGCATAAACCTGTTGTGGGTTGTCATCAGTTGATAGCTCATGAAAACGTGACCTAAACTGCATGCACATTAGACCTTATAGCCATCCCATAACAATTTTGCAGTTTGTCAATCATGCTATCAGTTAGTCTTCTTACCCCCCCCCCCTAATTCTTTTCTATCTGACAGTTTCTTCCCAACCATGTGTTTCTTTAGTTTAAACAGACGCAAACCCACACGTTTTTTAACGTAGCCTATGCATTATAATTCTCTAATATGTCGGTTATCTCCATAGGGTTCACTTTCTGCTATTCTCATGAAACCTTTTTGTCTCCATGCCCTAAATATTTCAACTGCATGACAGAGAGCACAGAAGGAGGCGTGGTCACTGGCTGGCACCATCTTAGAAATTATTAAATTTGGAGCATAAAATATTTGAATTTAGATTCCGTATCCGTATGATATTTATAATACATTAGACATGCAAAAAGAACAAAAAATTTAATTTTGATATTTGGACCCAGTTTCTCCTGGCTTACTTACCTTAACTACACTCATAGCTTTAATGCTAAATATTGCACAACATAATTATAGAATCAATTTAAGATCTGGCATTAGTCTTTTGGGAAATATGTATTTCAGAGTAGATTTTCATAAATCTGTCTCATTAAAAAAGTTAACTTCAAAGTAAACCTCATTTATTTATAGTTTCTTCAAGGTTTCTTGGTGTTCGATTTCCTATGGAATAACCCATTCATGAACTAAAGGTTAAAGTGATCGAAAATTGAAAATGGCACGACATGATTAATGCATTTGTGACGAACAATGAGTTTATTTGTTGATTTGGTATATTTACGGACTCTCTTCAACATCTCATGTCTTTGGCGTCCCATTCAATTCAGAGCATGAAACGGCCGGTAAATTTTGCTCAGAGGCCTCTAATTTCAGACTTGATGTTTCTTTTCATGTCGTAAATCTACGACATTGGGACCCACGGCTTTACTTCCTTTCCGAAGGAAGCCATACTTAGAATTTTTACGCTCAGCATTTATCCTGGCCGGGATTGAACCCGCGATCTTCCGTTTAAGCTACCTCTACACCACCATGACCTGACAACAATGAGTTAAAATTACTTGTTTTAGTAATATGCAAAGGAACAAATAAAGCGTTAGGCAAGATTATACTGAAAATGTAATAAAAAGTAAAATTTACTATTGTTTATTTTCTGTTTTAATAAAATTAAAGATGTATATCAACGTGCAGTATAACAAAAGTTATTGATTGGATTTCCTTAGGTCATAGCGTGCGAATTTAAAGCTGTACGTACTTGGGCAATGCCTATAGAATTAATTTTGTTAGAAGAGTCTTTCCCAGCATGCACGCACGCGCGCGCGCACACACACACACACACACACACACACACACACACACACACAAAGATGCACCTCAAAGGGATACCATTTTTCACCAGAATTACTCAAACATTGACCAAATAAATAAAATAGATGTATTAACAGCTCAAATCTTTAATCTTGTTTATACTAAGCTTATTTAATTAAATAACATTTTAAAACAGTAAAATAATATCTTAATAATACAGCTGATATATTCCAAATAGTTGATACATATATAACAATTAATGTTTTTAAAACAATTAGAAATACATTATTAAAATAGCTATAGTTTTACACATTATTCTTTTTATTCTATTTTGAATTATTTTCTATTGTTCAAAAAACTCCATTCAAAATTGTAGGGCTTTTAATTCTCAGTATAGCTCTGACATAAGTGAATAAAGTAAGAAATAATATTTAATCAAAATATAAAAAAGTATTTTTATCTCTCAAATATTGTATGGAAGCGAAATGTGAAACCAGTCATAAAAAGAAACAATTAGCTTTTTCTCCCTTAAATGTGTATGGAAAGTTATATGGATTTGGTTATCAAATAAACTAAATATGTACATTCTCTTTCAAATATACGAGAATATGGAATACAGATATAGACCCAGTCAGAATAAAAACTCGATCACAACTTGAAATTTATCTTTTCTATCTCAAATAATAAGTCACAAAATCCGATTAGGATAGCCAGTTGGTTTATTTGCTGACCCTCTTTAACATCTCGGGTCATAGCGTCCCATTCACTTCAGTGCGTAAAACGTCCAATAAATTTGGTCAGAAGTATCTTCTTTCAGTCTTGAGGTTATTTTACGTGCCGTAAATTTACGACGTGGGACCCACGCTTTACTTCCCTTCCGAAGGAAGCCCTACTTAGGATTTTACTCCCGAAAAAATTCTAGGAGGCAAGTATGGTTACCAGTAGACTATCAGACTATCGCATTAGGGCAAAGGCCTCCAGCAGGTTGCAGTATAGCTCTATTGCAGTCATTTAGCGAGTAAATCAAATTAAGTATTTATACTGCTTAGTTATAGATTCGTATACAAATGCAATACATACTGTTATGTAAAGTCTTTCTCATCAGCAACCTCACATTTCCCTCTTTCTACTAACTCTTAAAAACCGATATTAGCTCTCTTCATTAGGAAGAGTTGCAGATCCTCCAATTTTACTTTTCTCTAACTGCTCTAAACCAAACATAACCCCTGCGTCCTCTGAAACAGGTTGTGTTTCGTTGAGAAAAAAACTAAAATTGCGATCGCTAGAACGATTTTCAAGTTTGTGCTTTATATTAATCTCGTATCCTAATGATACAATTTTGGTAGTTAACGAACTCGATAAATCGCTTGTTAATTGATCGTTATATGCTGAGTTTCGCAGAGGGGAAAACGGACGTTAACGAACACACATATGTATGCATATACATACATACACTTTTTTACTTTTTTGAGCCCAGTAAGTAAGATCGATAGAAATATTTGAAGCTTTTTTCAAAAATAATTTCTTTAGTACAACCTCAGTAGTTACACTCTTTCGAAAATCGCTAAAATCTATGAGCAGCATTTAAATAACAGAGAATGCAGTGTTGCTTATTTTATAATGCTATGAAATGTAATTAGAACTAGGTAGAAGAGACCATGGAGTGTTTTCTAAATTGTAATACAAATATTTGTGCCACTGGCATTTTGAGGAAAGCTAGAAAGCCGCTTCTATTTGGATCTATTTTTATAAAAACCGTATTCATTCTAACAACTTTCAGAGAACACGTATCTGATGCTTTATATTATTCATTTTTAAAGCAATGGGCAATATTGATTTAGAAGTACTCCAGTTACAAACAAAAATATATTTTTTTCTCTTTTGCCAACTAGTCAGGTTTATTTTGGAGTAGGGATTGCTTTTTTATTTTCTTACGAAAACAAAGCCTTAAGCGACAAAAGCGTATTTCAGTTACGTATACATGGAAACCTCTACCATGCTTATAGTTTACTTTATATACTTCAATCAGGAACCGTTAATGAATTTCTTCCTTGAGGCTTCCTTTCTCCTCTGTTATGTTTTCTTTTCTTTCTTCTTGCCGCTTGCTCTCGTATCGCCAATAGTTCATTTTTTTTTTTTTTTTGCATTATTGCTAAATTAGTATTTACATAAATTGAAATAACATTAATTAAAGACGGCTTTTCGTTGTTTCGGGGTAGAATTACCAATATGTAGAAAGGATCAGATCTTGGTCAAAAGTAAGGGCCTTTTGTGGGAGTGGAAAGAAACTTAATGCTAAAATATTTTCATTATATTAATGGATTGACGAGAAATATCGAAATGAGTATATTAAGAAGTTACACTTTTTACATATATTGTCACAGCCCAGGCAACTGGCCTTGAGGGGGGGGGGCAATCTGCAATACGAATCCTTACTTAAATTATCCTAACGAAATCTAGCTCGTCGTGAGAGGGGAAGGATTTTCAAGGGAGCGGTTATACAATGAATATTATTGGTGTTGGATATATACTGACACATTTTATCATATCCACAATTATCACTTACAAAGTATTACTCACAGTGCATGCATGGGTCCTAGTTCCTTGATGTCAACCGGAGATAGATGGGCTCGTACACGTTACTTCGTAAAGGCTCCTTTCTTATTATCGCCAACGGGTTGGACATGAAAAATAAGGAAAGACTTAGATTAAATTGGACTGGGGTATATTTGGTTAAGGGAAGAGGACAATACGCATTAAAAATAGTTATCAGACATTTGTGAGATGTAGATAGGCAAAATGCTGAGACTCAATGCGCAGAAAAGGTATCGCTTAACCTGCAGGCTCAAAAAAGTTCAGGTGTAGGGGAGGGGAGGTATCTGTGGGTCTCGCATGGTTCAGATTAGGGGCTTGGAAAGGAAATAAAACAGTTAGTGCTTTTGGGGAAAGAATTTGCTCACTGTATGGAGAAAGCGATACCAGGAGGCATATTCTAGCAGAATGCAGGGAAATAGAGCTTTTAATAAATGAGCATTTACCACCGCAATTTCTGAATACCAACTGAAGTTTGAACATCTGCCTGGCAGTGTTGGTGCGTGAGAGATACACACACAAAAATCTGCAATATTTCTAGCGAAGATCCGATAAAGAAGGTTAATGGCTTTAGAGACGGGAGGGCAGTTGGGGAGTCGAGTGAGTAAAGGGAAGGAGGACTCAGGAAGGGTTCTATTTATGCTTGTATGTATAAGTATACATATATACATATATACTTGTATACTTATATACTCATAGAAAACGTGTGATTCGAGTATATCAATGTGTTTGTATATAAGCGTATATCGTGTTGGTCATATGCATATACATATGTATATTTTGATTGTTACAAGGACGGTATTAGCATGTACGACCTTAAAGCCATGCAACAGTTATACTTACTTGTGTGCATTTTAAAATTGCTACAGTAAAAGTTTACTACTACTACTACTACTACTATTGCTGCTGCTACTGCTACTGCTACTGCTACTGCTACTGCTACTGGTTATCTCAAGTGATGCTAACTAATTATATCCCCATTTTCTTCTGTATGCCCCTTGCTTATATTATATCTCAGGTCCTTGCCACTGTTATCTGTTTTCCTAACGGTCTGTTTGACCTTTCAAACATACTCTACTCAAACACCTAAACAATATTTCCCGCAATACATTGTCAATGCCTCATTCTTATAACTGCCACATCTGCCCCGATCGCCCCCTTCGACGACCTCGTCGAATAAGAAATCTAGCATAAAATCTAAGCTAGTAAATACAAAAATAAGAATTTAAAATCCTAACCTATTAAGTGAACAATGTGGAACCCAAAGAATATAAAAGTTGGGATATATACCCTTAGGAAGTGACCAGCCAAATAAAATTCTTGATAATGTATCTAGTGTTATACAGAGTTCCACTGAGCTACAAATAAGTGCACTAGAAACTGCTGCAAAGTATGTGTACCCATAGATGAAAAGCAATATATTTGTACCATGAAGAGGAAAAAAAAAAATAATAAAATGGAAATACTCTGTGCTCTATCCGAAATACAAACCCATGAAACAGGCGCATGTGATTTATTTACTGCGATGAATATGCTGCAGGGTAGGTGCCACAGCCGCCGAAGTGGTAGGTGCTGGTGTGTATGTAATTTGACATGCCCTTACACAGAGAATGCAACGCAGGCTGCAAACCGAACAGTAGCGAAGAAAGCCAAACGCTACCTTTCGGGACTGCAGCCAACAGATACCTTCGTTTCGTATGGAAGCACTGTTATTATAACGTAATATCACTTTTTATGTTCTATTATTATTTTCGCTAAAATTAACGGAAATAACTTAAAAGTAACATTTAATGGATTAAGAATAGGATATAAAAATAGTTTATTATTAATAATATTTTTTTATGTTCCATTGTTTTCTGGTAAACTTATATTGAACTAACCTATGAATTAAAAATTATTCTATTAACAATAGGTTAGCAAAATGATGAAAATTTAAAAACAATGATAGTATTTATTGTGAAAGAGATTATGAATAAGAAAACAAAACACTTAACTCACTGGGAATCTACCCCATAACCTTCACCTCAGTAGCACGACGCTCTAACCTACTGAGATAACACTCAGAGTGAAAATTATTTGCATAAAATAATAGTTACTACTAAAATCGTAACCAATCGGCAGTCTTCGCTACTGTTCGGCTCAGCAGCCTAAATTGCGTTCTCCGTGTAAAGATAACTTGTAATGTACAGCCAACCTCAACTTCCAAAGATGGCGGCATGCCACTGTAGAGGTGCAAAAATCCATAGAGGGGATACACAGCTTCTCGTTCCCATGGCATTTAGTGGATTCTGAACTTTTAGCTCATCTTCCAATAAAGGTGTAGTGAATATAATGAAAAAATTATCACAATAAGACATCTTTGGGTCCTCAAAGTAAAATACAAATACTTATAAATATTAAATCTATTTACATCAATCCCTAAATACAAATAGTTCCAAAACTATACTAATTCCCATGGGGTACATAGTCATAATTATACAATGGCAATCAATTATATACATCACATAAGTAACAACAGATTTTCTGATACAATTTCAACAACAATATACATTTCTCTTTTTCATACAAGTGATCCCTGTTACATTCATATAAATTTAAATCATATACACATGAGTTTAACAACACTGAAAATGAAACACATATCAAAACATCCACAAAATACACCACACAACAAAATATAGAGCACTAAAAAATATGCAAATTAATTACATAATATGCTTGGATTGCTCCTTATGTTTGTTGCAAGCAGAACTTTATTAATTTAAAGAGTTAATTGTATACGCCATCTATATCTGCCGGTAAATCCTCTCGGCAAGAACGCTGGCGCGCTAGACCTACTGCATAAAGCCGATGAACGCTCTTTCAATCCACAAAACACGGAACTAAAGTAAGTTCGGGGAAAAGGGACCACATGAGAAATCAAATAAGGACAGCACGTAGGCTACCCACAAGGAACTTTTGTTTCCACTTTTAATTAACAACGATGCGTCTAATGTAAACTTTGAGACGTGAGGAACGTGGTCTAACTATTAGAAGGGAAATGATCCGTAGACCGCGCGTGGTGTGCCTCAGTAAAAAGAGATCCAGATGGGTATCTCAGCTCCTGCCTATTGAACAACTCATGCATTATAAAAGCATTAAAAGACTCTGTTGCGGGAATATTGATTTTCGACGGTAGAAAAAGCAATGTTATATTTTGCTTCGACTTTTCATGCTGCCATTATAAAAAAGTGTTATATCTGAATTAATAAGATGCTATTAACTTATTCCTCTATAGTTTGTTGCTCGAAATTTAATATGTAAATTACTCAATATTTTCAAAAAATTAAGCACGAAAAGTTTAATTTCATTTAATTGAACAATGTGAGATAAATGTTTCATTATTTTATAGCAATGTTTTAAATAATTTATAAAAATCTGAGAACACTTGATAATTAGATATTACTTACAAAAAAAAAACCTTAGGATACGATAAAACAAACAACAGCACAATTCGGTTGTAGGCTATTTGCTTACCTCTGATTCAGTGATTATAGCTGTTTTTTCTGTAAAATGCCGAAGTTACTCACTGGAGTGTTCCGTTTAGTCATCCTTGGCTCGCCATCTGCTGCACTAGTTAAGAACGTGCAGGTGCTTGTATCGCATGCTTCGAAACGGAAAGAGTAATATCACAGTTGAATAGCAAAAGGTGAAATTTTGGTGAGGATATTTGCGTTTAAGGTGACCAAACAGAGCCCTCTAATGAGCGATTCCGGCGTTTAAACATAAAAACGAATATCGGTAAGTAAATGACTTAATAACTGTAAGTTGGTTCGGATTTGTTTGTTGGAACCCGAAGGATTTCCTAATGAGCGATTCCGGCGTTTAAACATAAAAACGAATATCGGTAAGTAAATGACTTAATACCTGTAAGATGGTTCGGATTTGTTTGTTGGAACCCGAAGGTTTTCCTAGTTAGATATTTTTATATCGGGTCTTAAAAGAGAAAACTGTATAAAGAATGTAAGGCAAGTGAAAATTTTATTTGTATAGTTAATTAAAATAAAATCTTCATAACGGCATAGGTTAATGCACTCACTGCTACTCCGTTTTACTTAGCTTCACATGCACAAATGCCCCGAAGATTGAGGTCAGATTACATGTTGAGGGTTCATACACGATTTCAATTTGTGTTTACAATTATGTTTTCACTTTAAAAGGTAAATTTGTCTGTTCGTGTATTTATTTAGTTATTTGAAAAGAATACATTAATTTATTATTATATGTTTTTGTATGTGCATAGATAATGTCATGAAATTTGAATTATACTTTAAAATATAATATGATAATGCTCTGCATATACATAAAACCAATAATTCAAAGAAAAACAAACAAAGTTGCATGGGATTTGAGCCCAGGAGCTTACGCAGAAGAGCAATGCCTTCTCTAACCTAATATTCTCTCTCCAGATGTTTATGATTGTGATCGTTACGTTTACAGGTAAAGCGTCCACTGCATGTGCCACTCGCTGCATGCGCGTTGTGAATACAGCGTTTACGAGCGTCACCGGAGTTCTCCGATCGACAAGAAGAATCTTTTTTTTTTTTTTTTGAATGATTTATTTATGGACGCTCTTTAACATCTCAGGTCATCAGCGTCCCATTCAACTCAGGGCATGAAACGGTCGACAAATTTTGCTCAGAGGCCTCTCTTTCAGGCTTGAGGTTCTTTTTCGTGCCGTAAATGTACGACACGGAACCCACGGCTTTACTTCCCTTCCGAAGGAAGCCATTAGGATTTTTACGCCCCGAAAAAATCCATCGGTCCTGGCCGGGTTCGAACCCGCGATCTTGGGTTTATGAGGCAAGTAAAGTAGAATTTGGGAAGCTCTCTCTCATCAAAGGGTTTACGTTAAAATTTCGAATTTATTACTAAGGAGTGAATAATTCAAGGAATGACGACATGTGACAAACTGTTCCTCCTCCTTGTTCTTTATAGGACGTCACTTGTAACTTTTTACTTTTACTTTTTGCAAGTGTTGTGCATTTGTTTCGTGGAACAGAAGGTTACAAACCCGTACTTCATAATTACTTGTACTAATACAGTTTTAATGTTTAGGCCTATTTTATGAAACAGGATCATGGTGTGTGGGCTTTAAATACTTCACAAAGCGCTGTATCTATATACAGAGGTCTCGGCACCGGAAAAGTGTATCGTGGGATGTTTCAAATGTAAGGTACACCTTCATCTATTGCAATTCTTTTTACAGCCCCATGTGCGCCTGAGCTTTACCGTAGTATTGCAGAGCATGCGATCAGCACACAGCATTCCGCTGATCGCGGTTTACTAGATCGGAGATCGCCACCTCTCCAGCCCAATTGTTCTCACGCGACTGGATGGACCCCATTCCAAATCTCTCCATCTTAGAAAAATTCATAAGTGGATGCCAGGAATCGAACCCGGGCCTCCCAGGCAGCAGTCAGCAACGCTAACCACTAGACTAATTAAATAATCCTTCATCTGTTTCCTCGCTTAAATTAACATAGCAGAAAAACACTCGATAGTTGCATACTACTGCATTGTTGTACTAGAAGTACTAATTTAAACACTAAATATTAAAGCTTCATTATATCAAAGTTTGTGTCTATTTATTTGGGTTTCATTCAATTTATCTTGCAGAATATTTAGAATATTTAATTAAACATTCTGCATGATAATGATAAAATAGTGCATTATTTTATTAAAGTAAACATTTTTACGAATTCCAACTTCAAAGACTATTCTCTGTTTCACGAGAGCACATGTAAATAACCGCAATGTCAGTTGCACGAACTTTTAAATGTTTTTGGCTAGCCACACATAATAAGCCTATACAAGCTACACAGCAGATTTCTAAAGATGAATTCTTGTAAACAGTTTTAGGAATGTTAGAAAAGCATAAGTTCTAATGAATACGAATGTATAAATTGTGTTTCATAAATAGAAAAACGAGGAGGAATGTAATGCTTTTAGAGTTGTGAGTTTACGCCGGGGCGCTTTAACCGTGTTTCACTATTATTAACACTACGTGGGTAAGGAAACACCTCTCACGTGGAGCACCCTACATCATCTGAGCACCCATGAAAATGAGAGATATTGTGTCACTATGAACCGTTAACTGCCGGCAACACCGCTTGTTTATTTTGTTCAGCCACTCGTGTATGTACGTACGTGTGTGTGTGAGAATGACTTCAATTCCATTAAACCTACTTTTTTATGTATTTTTCCTGTTCTCGCATTTTCCTCTACTATATATGTATACAACCAGCACTATCAAAATAAAAACGGATTTACTCTTAATTTCTCAGTAGACCTCATATACCTAGCAGGGTGATTCGGGGTTAACGTCTGGGTTTTGAGTTTCGGAGGTCATGGGTTCAAATTCATTGGGACCGGCCATTGCAAATTAATTACTGTCACACCAAGAAGTTAATCAAGTTCAAAACTTCTGTTGATCTTCGGGGTCTAGTAGTAACCATACTTGCCTGGTAGACCCAAGATCGTGGGTTCAATCCCTGCGAAGGACGATAGTTTTTTTTTTTTCGGGTGTAAAAATCCTAAATATGGCTTTCTTCGGAAGGGAAGTAAAGCCGTGGGTCCCGTGTCGCACATTTACGACACGATAAAGAACCTCAAGCCTGAAAGAAGAGATCCCTAAGCAAAATTTATTGGCCGTTTCACGCCCTGAATTGAATGGGACGCTGAAGACCTGAGATATTTTAAGAGCGTCCGTAAATAAACCAAACCAACCGAAACTTCTAGAACATATGTGGTATCGGGAATGCTTAAATATTAAATTTTTCATCCACAACATATATCATGTTTGGATATCAAAAAAGTATATGCTAAGTGTGCCACTAAACACTTAAACAGATATTTGAACAGATTTATTCCAAGATATTTGGCCATATTGAAACTATGGACGAAATAATGTAGAAACAAAAGAACTGTAAAAGGTTTGAAAACACTTTGACCTACCTGTGCAAATAAATGTCTTGTTCAAAACTCGACAAGGAAGTTCTTAAGAATCAGTTTCTTAGATATATTACAAATATATAGAAGTTGAACAAAAAAACAATCAAAACTAAACTTATTAATAACAACAAAATATACTCATAAACCATTAAAATAAGTTTAACTCACACCCAATACGCTGTAGGACCACTTTTGACTTTGATAGTAGTCTAAGCCTTCTTCTTCTCCTTGTCCTTCCTGTCGACTTGTTCCGTTCTCAATTCAAATATCACTCCATGTTGTTCTTGGTCTTTCTACTTGGCGATATCCTCTAGGTTTATAATTTAGTAAACCTTTTGGTATCCGTTCCTCTTTTATCCTTAATATATGCTGATACCAATTGTTTTTATGTTGATTATTTTTTCATATATATTAACTGTTTTCGGGAATCTTCATTTCTTTGTTTATCTAGAAGAGTAAATCCCAGATATCTTCCAGGCTATTAACACTTCTCTGTAGACGATATTCTGTTTCCTCAATGATAACCTGATCGTCAGCAAATAAAATTGTTTTCAACGTATATCTATTAATTTGAATACCGCCAATAGAATAGTTTTCCCACTCTTTAAGTGCTTCCTTGAAACTTGCTAGAGGATGGTAACGGGCTCTTAGTTTTATTTTCTGAAGCCACAATACGCGTAATATTCGCACCAGGCGATTGTACAATTCAAGGAAGGTGTGCAATTTTGTCCTCGTGCTGCTGAAATCAATCCTGGACAATTCCAGCTGTATGGATGTGTGCAATGTCATCTTGAAAGATGACATCCCATACTGGAAGAAATGCCTGCCCCATTCAATGGACATGATCATCAAAAATGGTTTCATAGACCTTACCAGCTACCTTTTCTCTCAGTATGATGAAGAGGATCCACTGAGAATCCCGAAAACATGACAGAAACTGCACCATACTTTACTTTTAGAAGAAGACTGGCTGGATTGTATGCTTCTGCCGGAGTTTTCAGTTCAGCGGTGAGGAATGCAAATGTCTGTGAGAGTCCACGTACTGTGTTCCTTGCATTTTCCTGCATAGCAAGAGGTTTGGCAACAGCAGTTCTGCAAGTAATATTTTGTTTACCTAAGCTCTATTTTTAGTTCTCTAGATCCTGTGCTCATCATCAGCCATCAGTCATTGCCTTTTTCTGAGAGGCAACAGTCCTCCTTCATGTTGACCTGAGTTTCTTCAGTGGCAGAAGCCACTGTTATGCTCGTTATATGCTATCATGACGGTACATAAAGTAACCCTTGATTCCTCTACTAACTTTGCAAACAATGTTTCTGATACACCAACATCTACAAATTGCGCTCTTTGAAAGCTCTGGCATTATGGCTGATCAACACAACACTAATGATTCAAACCGAAAGCACTGGGGACATAAAATAAATAAACAAAAGACGCATTCTGTGTTTAACGCCCGTTTTTACTGCTGAGACACTACAGGCGGTGGACACTGATGATACATGAGATGAAATAATGAACCAGGAAAAGATTTTTTTAAAGGAAAGATGCGTTCCAAGCCTAAGTTTAGGGTACCTCCCCGGCATTTGCCTTTTATGAGGACTGAGGAGAACCTGGAAAAAAACTCTGAGGAAAGTCGGTCATGGTGGGTTTCGAACCCCAGACATTCCGCTCATGAGTCCGCACCTTAACGATCTCGGAAAATTGTGCGGTGCATTCAGTGCATGGCAGTCCAGTCACATAAACATCAGGAGATTGGATACTTCTAGAGTATTAATGATATATTTATTTTCCAACTCCTGCAACTATAGCATGTACTTAAAATTTAGTACGGGAGAGCATTATTCTTCAGTATTAACTTGAATAGTCTCACCATCCGGCTCCTGAGACCATAAGAGCCATTCAAATTTATCGAGCGCTCATCAAGTGTTAAGCGATTACCTGGACATGAAATGGCTAATAATTTTGTATGGAGTTCTTTAACGTGCCGTAAAACTACTGCTATAAATTCCCTCCCGCAAGACTTAGCTCAAGTTTTTGAGTATCATAAACCTATCAACGTCTTCCGGGTTTGAGTTCACGAACCTTACTCCAGAAAGGTGCGCGTTTGCTCTAGACCCACGAGGCCGACTCGAGAAGCACCACAATAATATTTTAAAATTTGTACACTTCTTTTAAGACTAGGCATTCCCTGAATTCTTTACTTTATAGAACGAGTCTAGATTTGAGATGAGCATCCTCCATTAACCCGATATTAGCACCTTCAGTTATCATTTACACAATTTTATGTTTAAAACTTAGTGCTTAACACTACTGCCTCGAATTCGAATATACTGGTAGTTTGTTTTTAACGTCTCCAAGTCCTGATATAAATAATTTCTAAATTGCAGGTACGTTAAAAAGTCTCAATTACCTCGTTACTGAGTTTTCCAAATATACATTCTCCACCGTGTTGCGAATAACATCAGGCTTAATACAATTTTGGGTGCCCAAGCATAATGATGGAGGAAGAAATATTGCCATGGCACCTTATCTCTTGCGCCAGCTTCATCATGTCGTTCAGAGACAGCTGTAATCTCACCATCATCATTTAGATTATCACCATGCCACACGTCAAATTATCGACGTTTCATGATCGCTAGAACAGGCGTACATCATATTTGGATATTGCATCTGTACTTCGTGACAAACATGTCACAAGGTATTAGGTTCATGCAGAGTTTATAGTACGTCGTGTATTAAACTGCTTCATTGCTGCTTCTTATTAATCTCTCAGCAAGGGGAAACATTTATCACTTGGGGAACTGTTCCACTTAGGCCTATATGTGTTCCAGTTTATCAAAAATATTCATTATCATTTTTGAGGTATCGGGCATTTCTTTTTTTTTCTTCCGTTTATAATTTACAAATTTCCTACTAGTATGATAACTCTCCATATACAAATATACTTGTAAATATGTCAATTTATATTTATAAGTAGTCAATGCAAGCGAAAATGTTCTGGAAGTTATTCAGGGATATTAGCTGAATGTTGTGATATAAGCATCCTCATTACTGGGTAGTTTGATGTTGTACGAGATGGTACAAGGCGAATCTTCCACTACAGACCTCAAATTACTATTTATAATAACGTGTGTTATATAAATAATGACTTGTAATATCATGTGTACAAGGATAAGGCATTAAGTCACAAATGGATAAAGAACATATACAAGTAAGAACATGGACTTGAAGAATACGTTTATTTCACAACATAACCTCCCTGCACATCTAGGTACTTGTCCGATCGTTTCACAATTCCATTAAAGCCAGTAGTACAAAATTCTTTAGCCTGCTGTCTGAAGCAGCGGGCGTCTTTATTTTGTACATTTTCACTGTCGGGAAAATGTTCAAAGGGAAGGCCGAATAAATGGTAGACGCTTGGAGCAAGTTTGGGGCTATAAGGAAGATGCTCGAGGACTTTTCACTTTAAATTTTGTAGCGTCTCGTTCGTCTTGTTGGCAGTATGAGGACGCACGTTGTCATCGCTTTCTTTCAATGGCTTTGTGCAGTTTTCTGAGGATGCTACAGTAGCAATCTGTAATTACTATTTATGCTTTAGTCTGGAATGAGCTGAGCAGTACCAAGAAGAATTTGAGCATAATTTTCCCGGCCATGGTGCACTTTACGCTTTGTCTCGACTGCTGGTAATAGGGATGCTCAGAATCATCACCTGTGACAATTCGAGCTAGCATATTGTAGTAGTGACTGAGCTGCTGTAATGCCAGATTTATTCTTTGCAGTTTGTGTTGTGGGGTCAGCATGCACGGCACTCATTCTGCACGGACTCTGTGAAAACCGAATCTATCGTGCATTATGATTTAGGCCATACCGTCCGAACAGCCAATAGCAGCGCTATAGTGTCTATAGTTACATTCTGTAAACTCGGATTTTGTCAACTCGTTGCAAATTCGACTCTGTGGCAATCTCCGTTGGTCGGCCGACGCGGTTTTCGTCTTTGATATGTGTCCGCCCATCAGAGAACTTAGGCATCTAATTGTACACAGCATGCCATGACGGCCCTCCCCACCGTAAATGGGAACTTTTTTTATGAATGTTATTTTATTGTATACAGAAGTGTACACTCACTCAGAGTCACCGCCATCTTGCAACTACTGTTTCACTATTGTAAACATCTATAGTCTCGTGTCGAATGTCAGCAATTGCCACCGGTAATGCTGCCATCTAGAGGCAATAGTCTCAGGAACTTCATTCAGATATGCATTACCCCACATCAATTTGTAATTTAACTTTAACTTTACCTCGTACATGTGTTCAAAGATGCAACTTTTATAATCCTTGGTGAAATGGTCTCCTAGTATGCTATATCCATCCAAACCATGAACAAAACCGAAGACTTTTTTGTTATTCGTTACACTCAATTACTGAACACACGTCACACGTTAAGTGCGTATTTTTGCTTTATTTTCTGTTATTCTGACATTTCTAAGTCTTCGTAATAATTTTGATGATAGCTCCTTTACATCGTTTATTGTTTCTTTAGGCAATTTGCGTTCCTTTGAATTTTTTGTGAGAAAGTTTCATGCTGTCTAACTTTTTACCTATTTTTAATGCAATACTTTCATTCTACACATCTGCCATAAAATTCAGGTCGAAATATCGCCTGACATGTTTTGAATGAACCTGTTTGCCACTATTTACGAGGAAAATGCTCTGTGTGATTGTGTACATTATTAATAAAGCAACATTTGAGTCGCAACTGCTGAGATGCGGTGACGCAAATTACAAAGAAATGTAGGTCACTGGGCCAGTTCCATTACATCTTGAGGGTTTTTATTCTGTTCTGTGTCGTTAAAGGTATATGTAAGTATGTGCTATTTGCAAACCAGTATTATCAAACTGCTCTGCAGAAATATAAGGAAGGGGAACCTCTTTTATTATGGGATCGATGGTCTCTCTTGGAAGCATACTCTATGTCGAGGTACCTGCTAACTACTATTTCGAAGCTTATGGTGAAAACTTGTTTCTTGCGACCCTTTAATTTGTACAACTCGTAATTGAATTACTCTTTTTTTTTTATGATCAAAGTATCGAAAACGTATTGAGCTCATGTTGGCTTCGATACATCTTAAATATCGGCGGTATTGAGGTATGCAGAACCCATTACTGTTTACCATCCAACTTTAATATGTACCTCACAAGTTACATTAATAAATGTTTATTAATTGGTTTATTTCTTGGATATAATTCTTCTGTTCCCTAGAATATGACCAGACTATTTGATAGGATAGAGTGTACTAGCTTTTGTTCCAATCAGCCATGTTAATCCCATCCTTTTATATTTAAATACATTATTGTTTTAGCGTTTAAAACATTAGAACCATGCTTAGAGATAAGAGTATGAAAATGTATGATAAGGCTGTTTTTTTACTTATTTAAGAGTGCTCTAATGAACTGTAATGTTGCAGGTTGTCTGTTGGCTAAAGCCCAGCATGGAATTCATGGTCCGGTATTTCTACTCGAACCGCCGTCTGTTCTCCGGTTTTCGAACGCGACTGGCTCGCAAGTCAGCTGTTCTGCTCATGGTTCACCTCCCCCTGACGTCACGTGGCTCCACCAAGACGGTTCTCTTGTTACCGCCGTTCCGGGATTCCGGTAAGTCCTCATTTATTCGCTTATTATTGCTTTGAAGGGCGATGTTGTATGAAAAGCTGAAATCATATTAAACTTGCCAAGTAGTTTATTTGACCGTTGTGGCTAAAAAGGTGTTAAAAATTAAACTTAACATCACTGACGTAAATCAAATGGCATTCAAGGCTAATCCGAGAGATTATTCTGATACATTGTTCTGAATAAACATTGAGAATAATTGTATAAAAAAATGAAACAATGGGTCTTTGACCTTTAAATATTTCTCTTTTCTCTTCGCGAAGCAAAGAGAATGTAACAATATAAGGTTTCTTTTGAATCCTCTGCACTTTGTGCTATACCTAACGTACCTAATTAATAACGAAGAAACTAGTTACTCCGTCAGTCATTGAATCAAGTCAATGTTAGTGACGAGACTGTAAACCACATCAAAGCAGAAGTACGTCACACTTCCGCAGATGATACCGTGCTCGCAGCTCGTTCAGCACAAGGAAATAAACTAATCAAGGTGCAGCGAAACAAAACGCTTTTATGTCGATCTGTTACAGCGCCGCGCCGCAACCACGCTCTTAGTTTAATTAGCTAACTCGTTGACAAACTTCTAGCCCGCACTTATGCATAACGTAGTCTGGAAGTAGTAAACGGCAGGAACATATTATAAAATCATTTGAAGTTACCCGTTGTGACGCAGCAGAAGTAACACTAAGGTCTAATATTGTTCACTTCTCCAAGTTCTCTCACTTTCTATTGTATTTCACGAGTCTGTGAAGAAACCTGTGTACCTGGTAGAGAGTAATTACTGATAGTAAGTTAAAAGTGCATATTTTTATAATTATACCTATTTAGAATATCTGGGGCACTGAAAAATAGGCAAATCAGACACAAAAGTACTTAATTATTGTATTGAGACCTTTACAAGCAATTGTAAACTAAAGAGCAATTTTCCTCTAATATTTGCAAGAAATTAAATATTTTGGAAACATAATAATTCTTCCTGAGGATGCATTTCTGCAAAATTTCCCTTAAGTACTTGTCCAATTTCCTCCAAGAAATACTTATTTTAGTTCTCTGATGCATGCTTTACAACATATAGTTTTCTGTCGTGGAAAAATTGGTATTTCCGTTTATTCATTACCTAAGTTGAGAAGTTTTTTTTTTTTTTTTTTTTTTTTTTTTTTTTTTTTTTTTTTTTAGTTGCTTTCATCTGGGACTTCTGTAAAGGGATGCTCCGATGAATTAAAAGTCGAATTATATATTAAAGGGAGCTGTTCAAATAAATTGCTATACTTCTGAAAATAAGGTACATATAAATAAATAAGAAAACAACGACAAAAATATTTTATATTCGGTTCAGACAACATAAGTATATTCATATTTTACACTGGATATCATATGTAACTAAATTAAGAAAGGCTTGCATACTGGAAAGGTTGGATCAATTAACGCCATTTGTTTAATAATACGAAGAACATAACGTAATAGAAAAATCTTAGCTAAATTTGAGTTTGTGGTAAAAATTAATCTTGACCTGGAGATGAGATATCAGATGGGGAAAAAACTTTCATTCTGTATTTTTTTTTAAAAAAAAAAGATTGTACTGTTCGGTAGTTTGTGAATTTAAAATAATAATGTCAAGAGTGGTATTAAACAAATAAATACTATTCCCATATGAATATTGCGTGTATGTAAAAAATATATAGTGCTACCATTCATTAACATTATCCACTTGTTTCTCTAATATTTTAAAATTTTGAACATATCAGTTAACTAAAGAGAAAGCTTCAAGAATCAGAAAAATAGTGGTTATAGGTATAATGAGATTATTTGAGTTACGGGCCGCCTAAGCACGTCTGCATCATAGGGAAGTACAGCCACTGCACCGGAAAAAGATAGTTTCGAATATACTATCTGTATGCTGCGTATAAAGATTGTTATTTTAGTATTTATAATTATACTGAAAGCATAAATAAGCAATAACTTGTGTTATAAGAAATGGTGAAAATGAACTATTCAGCGGCAGTACATTGCCGGTATCTGCTTAGAAAATATCCGTATTTCGTGTAACTTTACTGCCATAAGAACACGGCGGTTCGGAAAAATGTCTTATCATTGAGAGATCCTGTCTTTCGTAAGCTTTTTAACAAGTTGGCGAATAGTTTTCCCACCTATAAAACGATTGCCAAGAAATTTTCTTGCGAATAGCCTTATCGCTTCTCTGCAAGAATGCATTTTCACAAACAATGAAAGTAACACCGAATGCACAACTATTCGCTGACAAAGCCGCCTTCTAACTACAAGCTACTACCTGCTAATGCATTATACAGCCATTACGCAGACAATTCAAAATGCTAGCATAAAATGTATTACCTTTTTAATGCTTTTAAGAGTCACTGACCCAAATGTGCTAAGTATTAGCGAAAGTGATGATAATGATGAGTTGGAAGATGTATAAAGAAAAAATAAATAAATATTTGTGTGCAATAATAAAGTTAAGTTATTGGCATTTTTTGTTTCAATTGCATATTTCAAACCAGCATTTATTTAAATGTATTTTTAAGGTTCTTGCTACATGCCGCGAAAATAAATTATTTTCATTCTTCGTTCTCTTTTGACACAATATCCCCAGTTTTTTTTTTTTTTTTTATTAAAATGAGAACGCGAATGTCAAGCAATATAAACAAATGAATATACATGAGGAAATGGGCTAATTAAATAAATGACCGCGAGCAATTCGGAAGCTCAATTATTCTGCCTCCCTCGACTGAAATTGATGCACCTTAATAGAGCTGTAACGTACCGTCGTCTTAACCTTGAATGTCGACAAGTACATAATAAAGTATGTAAATTGTCATTATATCTGATAAAAATACAATACCCATTAGCAGGAATGACAATAATCCGCTCTGTACATTACAAATCCCTAAGGAGTGGACATAACCTAATTCAAGGTATGGCGACATATGACAAACAGCTGTTCCTCCATCTTGCTCTTATATGACGTCACTTGTAACTTTTTACTAATAATTTACCAATGTTGCACTTTTTTTCGTGGAACAGAGAGTTGTACTAATACACTTGTTTATATTAGACCACACTTTTGTGGAATGGGGTCCTGAGCGAATATATTTGATATATCATTATAAAAATGATGTTTACTAAGAGTGACGCCATCTATCGAACTTTCCACGAACCTAGTTATTATTCTCTAAATTGCATTAAATGGTAAATAGATAGTTATATATTAATATACGAGAAAGTTATTATTTTATGAGCTTATATTGAACAAATTTTGACAAATAATCCATTTGCAATGCTTATGGTGGAAAAGGAAGAATTAAATCACGCTCTCACTGATGTGAGCAATTATTTGTTATTTTTTAATTTAAATATTACTTATGTCTTGAAGTATTCAAAACGAGTCTTATTAAATATTACGTATGGTATAAACCTATAAAAACTTTGCCAATTATTTTTTTAAAAAATGCATGCACTTTAATTTATCGCATTGTAGAGAAATAAAACTGAAAATAAAGCTCGTAAATTGTCGCTTGGAATTTGTGTATATCTCTCACGGGAACAATTTGCACCTGGCGGCTATTTGTGAAAACATTAATTATAATTGAGGCTCCCAACCACTGCAGTTTCACACTAATAATTTACACGCATCTACAATACATTTGTGCGTATCGTAATTATGTTATTAAAGAGCAACTGCTCTGACACCTTGTCTCTGTTCAGCTATTGCTTAATGCATCTCTTAATCACACGAAACTGTTAAAAATGAGTTATAATTGGAAATGTATCTTTGAGTGGTTTAAATTTTAATGTTGTCGTTTTTATATCAAGAGAGGTTAGTACCAATGATTATGGTAGTATGTCCACGTCTTTTTATTTACTTTTTTCCTCTTCCCCCCTTTTTACTTTTTTCTTTTCTTTTCTTTTCTTTTTTTTTTCCTTGCCATTGTTTCGTTTAAGCTGTTTTACTAATTACGCAGAGATTATGAGATGGTAAGGATGTTTAAATGGACCAAAATGACCTCTTCACTTATCTTGTTATTTATTGTGGGTAAACATAATTTTAAAACAATTTATTACCAAAAGGCACTAATTACTTACGCTTAGTAAATTTTATATTGTTATTCTGTCCAAATCCAAACAAAAGTACTGGTTGTCAAGAAACGATAATAAATTGTATTTTATTTAAAAGCTAAGAATAATAATGTAGGGGTGCCATTTGAAATTTCAAATTGGGGATGACTGGGGAGGAGTGGGGAGGGGAAGTGAAACATAAAATATAATTAATAATGGTCTTCAACCTTCTTCTTAATATCTAAATACATGTGTTTTCGTTTAAATTAAATTTATATTAAATATGTCATTGTGGTTGGAAAGTTTTGAAATTAGCACTCTATATATACCAATGGAATTTGTGTGGCCGTATTATAATAAAAACTATAGATGTTAAGGGCATATATGCTAAGTTTATTTTTTTAATTGTAATATTGTTTAACGCCCGTTTTTACTACTTAGACACCACAGGCGGTGGACACTTGTTATACAGGAGATGAAAGATAAATTGGGGAATTTTTTTTTTTAGGAAGGAAGCGTTCCAGGACTAAGCAGGTACCTCTCCGGTATTTTCATTTATGAGGACTGAGGAAAACCTGGAAAAACTTCAGCCTGGGAGGACAGTCTTGGCGGGAATCTAACCCCAGACCTCCCGTTCACGAGTCTGCTCCTTAACGATCTCGGCCACCCGTGGCGGTTGTGCTAAGTTTATGGGAAATACGTGTATACAATCAGTGTTATGTTAAACGGTTTTGTAAATGTGCTTCAAATATTTAGGTTCTTTGATTACGAATAATAACAATGTGCGTGTTAAAAATTGAGGGGAAAATTGCCGCTAATAATCGTTGCTTACGAGTTATTAGCAATATAATTCTAGGAAGATCGCATTTGACGCGTTCATTGCATGCATTGACTATAGTCAAAGTAAAACGAGGTAGTTGATTATGGTCAACTTTGATCGCGGGTAACTCCGTTGATTGCGGTCAAGTTTCACAAAATTGCTGCCTTTTCGATTTTCTTGAAAGTATTGAAGATGAGATATCTAGACATCAAAACCGGATCACTACAGAAAAAGGTGACCATTTTGAAGAGTATGAGGACAGGAAATTTGAAGAAAGATTCCGGCTCTCAAAGGATACAGTGTGGTGGCTACTGAATGTAATGGACTTGAGAGGTTAGAGTTTTGTACTAACCGCAATCATCCTGTTTAACCCACGAATAGAATTTTACACGTCATGACTCACGCTGTTTTAACAAATAGTTCTTTATTTATTTGGTAATTAGAACTCGCCTGGTGTTACGTTGAAATGCAGGCTAAATCATTCCATGCCTCCTTTTCTTTTAAAGAACTGAATCAGCTTTTTATTTCTCCGTTTATTGGAATATGAAATATCTAGTTCCACCAAAATGTTTATCTCAAACTGAGTAAATTTTGAAGACCTTTATATTTATTCAATTTTCGTTTACCTAGTAGTATGGTAATGAAACATAAGACAAAAACAAAGCGAAATAGACAAGAATATTATAATTTCATTACAACCTCCTTGGCTATAAAGCTAGATCTTTCTTTTGAGTAATTATCGTAGAATCGTGATCGTTCAGCAACCTAGTGCCCGGTCAGCTGATGGCGGTTCGTTGAACGAGAATTAAATATGATGCACCGCCGTTACAATTTCACCTTATTTGAAGTTTTATCACATTTAAGTAACCTTCGATCAGCACGGATTTGATCGAGAATGGTATACATCATTGTTAGATACAGTTCCGCATAAAATAATTAAAGAACATGGTCGATAAGAACAACCAAAGAATTAAGATTTAAGCATAAAAACTGACATAAAAGTGAGAAGATTTGAATGGCTGGGTCATATAATTTGAATCGTAAACTATAGGCTGAAATTGATGGGAAGGGAAAGTTTAAAAAAACCAAGCTTAAGGTGGCTTAAGGAAGAGTTCATTAAAGCTGGTATATTCGTAGGAGAATGGAAGAGAAAAACACAAGACCAAAATAAATGGGCAAATTGCATTACGGAATCTAAGGTTACACTTTGAAGACTGTAATGCCAAAGAAGAAACAGAAGATGGGCGTATACCAGGGTAGCGTAAAGTGAAACTAGAGATTTGCAACCCGCGTCGCTTCAATTCTAAAGGCGGGATTACGATTAACTTTTGTTTTTGAATGCTAGCTCTCTCTGCTGTTATTACATGGCGGGTTAACAGTCAGCTGTTTGTTAAACTTATTGATGTTCATATTGCACTTTCATGTGTTAAATAAGGAAGTGAAATGTGTCAAGGAGGAATATTGTAAATAGACATTTATGACAGTTAAAATAATTACTTTGCAAGAGAGGACTCAAGAGAAGATTTCTAGGAAGAGAACGGGAAATAAATTACGCAAGCTGGTGGCAGTTTTTTTACTGTATTTTTTGTAATTATTTTGGACGTATCTGATGCTAATTATTATTTATTAGCATCTTATTTTTGAACGAATTGTCATAATTATACTTGAACGTTTCAACACACATTTAAAATTTACATTAGTAACGCAACCTATAAGTAACAGTTTGAAATGATAACTTCTAAACTTAATTTCACACATTCGTGGAGTTAATTTCATTAATACATATTACTCAAGTACATACTCGCATACTTATATTTAATTAACAAAATTTAAATATACAGGGTGATCAGTTTGGATAACGGATGTAAAACACTGTAAAACGTTTACTACAGATCTTTATAATTTGAAACTTGGTGTTTACAACATTGAAATATGGTAGATTTCTCAGAATGCTATATGGCCCCATTGCACACTCTACACAACTCACAATAGTGATTCAATTCAGCCCATGTTCGTTGTAACATCAGTGGGGTGATTTTTGGAAAGCTTGAATAATTTGTAATATCAGATCATCAATATTCCTGGGTTTCTGTGAATAAACAAACAGGAGGGGTTAGATATGGAAGTTTGGAGCCCAAGAAATTGTCATGACATGCCATTCCTAATTTTTCCGTCAATAAATTGCCATAGATGCATATTTGGAATCGTATTTACGCACATAACACACACAATACTCACTCGAAATTCTCTTTGAACGTGTTTAACACTCTCAAGTTTAGTATACCAAAGAACGCATTGTTGACCTATAGTAGTAATTTAAATCATTTACGATTTACATTTTTCATCATGCATTGTTGATTTTCATTCTTACCATGTACGGAAACTCCCATCTTTTAGCAAAATATTACCATCAATGAATATCTCCTATTATATATTAGTTTTTGTAAATAATATTTAATAATTTCTCTACCCAAGTGAATCGCCCTGTAGTATAGATATATTATGTGTGGAGTAATATACATGCAAACAGAGCCCTTCACTGTATTTCATTACTTGTAGTCTATAGGGTAGTGGCGTATTACGTTTGCGTTTGTTGAAGCTAGAACTTGCCATTGTCCACTTACGTCATCTTGCGGCGAAGTGTGCAAACGTAGAACGTAATTGAACACTGTGAAACTGTATTTGATAAACTTTGATCGTAATTCCGCCTAAAGTAGCGGCCAGCAATCCAAAGGCGTCGTAACATAACGTCATAGATCGTTAACGCACTGCGATCCTTATCTGCTGTGCTTTGTGGACATAACTCGCATTTCATTCAGTGTGCCCATCTCTGGCGTATATGATAATAAAAAATTAGGACCGTTTTGTTTTATGCCATTGAAAACGTTTCCGCTCATCGAATTGGCAAGTTCGCATAAAACCATCCACGTTTTGAACAATTTTTTGTGTAACACTTTTTTACAATACATACGTAACATAGCAAAATCGATTAAAAATCAGAATATTTAAAGCAAATAGCAAAAATAACTGAATTCATAAATGTATAAATTATCCTAAAGGAATGCTAAAATCACCTTGCTGTACTAGTGTTTTAGAAAATAGATGATGAGAAGATATGAAATCATGAAAATAGACGTGAGTCGATATATTATACAATACGCAGTGTTCTGCTCTTCCTTCCAGGACCTCTATTGCGTCTGTTGACAAATGTCACACGGAACTCCAAGCTAGTTTTCCTCCTCCACCTTACTGTTTCCTTTACGTGCATTTCTGTGTTCACGTCTGCTGTACGAGGCATAGTGTCCGGTTCATTTTTACCAAACTCTAATAGAATGGCCTGTAAATTATGAATCCTCGACCACGATAGATATGGCTAAGGAAATTTCCCCCTTATTTTAAATACTTTTTGTAAATGCAATGCTCCTGTTTCATCGTCGTATATTTCTTGCTTGTATGACTTGATACAAAGTGTTAATAAAATATATTTGAGATAAAGAATCTATGATGTGACGTTTTTCAATGTTTTGGTATTAAGTTTCTAAAGCACCAGTAAGCCACTGACTATTGAAGCACCCGTTCGAAATGACACGACACAACAAACAAACCAGAGAAGTTGTTGAGCATGCCTCCTTGACGCAGTCGGTATGATGCTGGGGTCAATTAAAAACAATTATTTATCGAGTTGTAGTCTCGTCGATTACGTTTATCTTTACCTGTGTCTTAAGCATGAGCATACTTATTAATAAAATAAGTAGTAAATTAATAACTTGTACTATTGCACTCAAGAATTTTCCGCTAATCGATATTTCCCCATACATTTCCTAGCTAAGGTCATATGAGAATGATGCCATCTGAGACTAGGTGTTCTCTAAACGCTTCATTGGTTATTATATTGGTCGGCATTTTGTCGCTTTCCTTATGAGCTTGCACAATAGCAGGTCATAGGTAAGAAGTTCCCATTGCGGAAATTGTTTCGGTGTATTTTTAGAAATTTAATTTTAATTTCTTACCTATACCACAGAGATCCAGGTTTGACTTTAGGTTTAATTTATTTTGTTTTATTTGAAAAGTAAATTGTAGGTAATTGCCTAATTTTAGAAAAATATTGTGAAACGTTGTATCCACGAGTATCCACGTGGCTGTGGCGGGTCAAGGATTACTATTAAAAGTTTTAAGAGAACTGAGTTGCTTATTACTTATTTGATGATATTTTAAAATATTTCTAGGCAATAGGTACATTTTTCAAGCGAGGAGGATTACTTTGCTTTGTCTGTATATTGTGCAAACGTTTTGTAGCATATCGCTCTTGCGTAAAGGAAAATTTGTAAATATTTTGAAACCGTTCTAAAATGTTGTCAATATTTTTATTCGTTGTTTAACGTTTTATTTTAATTCAAGAAAGTAATAATCGTTTCATGTGCAATATACACAAGCTTAATTTGTTTAGCTTGTCGTAATACACAACATTTACAAGTTTTGATGATAGTTGTGCAATAAATTTTGTTAATGTTGCCAAATTCTTCTTTTCCTTTAACAAGCACACAACAACCAAGACGCACGCATGTACATAGAGCAATAAATGTAACAAATATTCATTTCTTTTAACTGTTGTGCCAAAAGTTGATAATCTAAAAATATCGTTAAGTTTCTATTAGCCTTATTGTTCATAAATAATGCTAAATGTTACAACAGTTCTCTGCCGGATCGAATACTACAATATTAGAAAACACAGTCTGTCATCTTATCCACTAGATAAGTTAGCGGAAAACTCCCTTCTAAACTAAACTATATCACATGATAAATAAGTTAACTATTGTTCAGTGCCTTACTGTCATAGTCATTAGTCCGACATTTTACAGATAAATCTTGAAAACCCTGACGAAGTTTGCTCACGAAGAGATGTGAAAACTTAACCCATCTATTTTAACACTGATTTATCAGCATCTAATTCCAACTTCTTTATCAATATGTACTTCCATTTTTCTTCGTCGACTGTAGACTATCTAAAAGTGCGTGTCTAAGACCTGAATGCAATCTCTGAAATGATTGAGGTGTAATTGATTAACTTTTTTTAATGATTATTTACTAATTCATGGTAGTGACCACAAGGCATTTTCTTTATTATATCACAGTTAAAAAAGGTGGACATTTTACGATGCGATCAAAGAAACGATCATGAATGGAACTAATAATGTTTATAACAAGCAGGGTGGCTCAGACCGGAACGCTTAAGACTCTCATTTGGAAGGTCTGTGGTTCAAGTTCCTTGGGGCTCGCCCTCCTAACCTGTTGTAGTTTAGGCGAATGTTGGGATGATCTTTACTTTCTGCGAATTTTCCGCTCTCAAATTTTCCATTTCATATCATTTCATTCCATTGGTTCCGCTACACAGTCCAAAGTGCCAGGGGGAGGTGGTGTGACAGTGACTTGCACTTTCAAAAGGATTTCTGGAAAGATTTCTGCCCCAATGTCTGGTCCTGTTGAGAGGCTCGAACTTTTTTGAGGTTAGTTCCATAAGCCTACCTCCCTTACCTCATCCTTTCCTCCTGGAGGTGCCCCCAACTGGGGGAGTAGACACAAACGGGCAGCTGTTGAGCAAGACTGGGATACCAAAGTATCCTCAACCCAATTAAAGTTAACAACCTTTGAAGTATGTTCGTTTAGATGAAAGTTTCTCGCCTGTTATGAATGAACCCTACGGCACCATCAACTCCCATCTTCTAGCCACTCATAGACATCTGCAGTGTACCGTAGAAAATTTCCAAACCAGCGGTCCAATACTTGCAGCCAAAATGCTTGGCTATCTCTTAGAGTTTAGAGATTAATACTGTTCTAGAATATCACTGGAGATCACTATGCTTAAAAAATGATATGATTTTTTGAAGAATAGTTGCAAATGAAGATTATAGGCAACTACAGCAATGTGCCTTCATGTTGGCGCAACATTCTCGAAATTTACGTATATCTATTATCTATTTATAACTATGAAAATATTTTTGCTATTACTTACCCTCGGCATAGCGTGTTACGATACGAGGGATAAGAATTTCAATCTGCAATCAACAGTTTTCAGCAACACTGAAGAAAGTTGTGGTTAAAATTCCCGCACACAGCATATAACATATCAGGTTTAAAATTTATCATACATCTTGGTATTAAGAACAGCTCTGCATTTTTTGCGCTTCATAATAGAATTTTTAACGAAGAGTGTATATACTGTAATGTCCCCTGCGTTCCGACGATCTAAGTTTCAAATTTAACATAAACAGAACAGTGGCGTTCTTCCTACACAAATGCAGTCATTCCTGAAACAAATAAAGATCTTTACAAATAGAATTCTTATAAACGTAGAACGATACTATTATCTCGCAATCTTTTCTCAATCATATTTTTCAAGAAATAGAGAAAGGTGTATAAACGTGAATACTCCAAAATGTATCTCTTTTCTTTTCGTCGAACATATGTTTCTTGATACGAAGCACAAAACGATTGACACAGCGTCTATGGCGATTTCTCAGTGTTATAACCAGTGTCATCGACAAGTTCCTCCTCACTCGGCTGGTCTGCACCACGCAGGAGAAAATGGTACTCCCATATTTTTGACATTCATTCCTTCCTTCTAAACCGGGTTTTAGCAGGTAATTCTCCCACCGTTGGTAAGGTTTGAACTTGGGGTATGTGTTTGCTTTGGTGGAGAAATGAACACAGTAGCTATAACTCGGCGCGTGTTCGTGCTGCTATCCGAATTCGCTTCTTTAGTGAAATCTCGTCTACATAATGGCTGGGGAATGACTTCTCGATGATCCTTTACTTCAAAATGCAAAATGCATACTGTTGTCTTTTTAGTGCTTATCAGCTTAACATACTCCAAATATATAGACAGCCTTGAAAGTTTTGTTACCAGGGTTACACGGGACAAGTCTTTCCATATCAAGTGATCCAATTTTTAGATACTTTTTTACTTTACTTTACTTTTATTAAATATGGTAAGCCAATATACTCAACATAATTTTCTAATTTCATCTCATCCCAGTTTTTATTTATAAGAATATGAAAATTTAAAAGTGATGTCGTTTTGGTCATACCTGAAAGTATCACAATTTGCCTTCTGGTTAAAGATACTTGCATGAAATACAAATAATTTTGCTCGGATTTCAAAGGTTTTCATTTAATATTTAAGAGGACTAATTTGAGGAAAACTACATCAGATTATGAAGTCAAAATAAAAAAAAAGGCTTAATTTTTATACTTTGATATTTTGAGATTGCATCTACAATTTTAAAGTTGGGACCTCAATAGCCTCTAACATTTTTTGGAAATTTATACTACTACATTAAAGAAGTGTTTTTGTTTGCACTAATCAACTGAATCTTTAAGTTTTCTCATACTAATAAGCGCATTTAGAATGTGTGAGGAAGAAAAAGATGTATTGAAATCCGTGATAAGGTAGGACGGTAAGGCCTACATGATTTATAACAGGAGTAATATATAAGTGGAATAAAGAATTGATATAATAAGGAGATATGTTCTATGTGTGAAACATCAGATAGCACTTGGCATTATATATTAGAACGTAAGCAAAACAAGTTTTGGAGGGAACAGTTCCTATTACGAAAGTGGGAACATTTACCGGATGAAATAAGAGGTGGAAGAATTTTAAATTTAAAATCAGATGACTACGTTAAGGAACTGGGGAAATACACAGGCAAGGTGAGACAAAAATGCTTATCGAAGGTGGTTAAGGTAAATGGAAACAACAATGTTCACAATTGCACTATTTAGGAGTGAATATAGGTCCCCATTACATACTCAACCTGGGGTTAATTGTAATGGGGTACGGAAGGAATGCATCTCCATAAAGAGCAAGTGAGAAGTTTAAAAATGCATTAACTGTAGTAAGTTTACATGAACTGAGAACATGGAAAGAGAAATTGCGTACTTTGATTTTAATATGTTTACTTGTTTGTGAAATTGTATGAAATTGGTTTTATTTATATGCATTTACTATTAATTTTTTCCCTGCAAACTTTAATTGCAAGAAAAAATAATATTATTTTTGTTTATATTTAGTTTATATTTGCAAGAGCTAACTTCTAGCTAGAATGTTAGTTCTCTTTTTTTGGAAAGTTCTTTTTTGAATTTGAATTGTAAAAATGTAATAATATTTTATAAAAATATTAAGATCAATAAATTCATTCATTCATTCATTCATTCATTCATTCACTCGCCCATTCATTCATTTATTCATTCAATAAACGTAGTTTATTTCATAGGTGTCAAATCTCAAAATTTCGCAAACAATATTACTGAAAGTATTGTCGCAGGCCCGAAAGAGCACCTCCGCTTATTTCCTCATTTTTCCTACAGCTATCTAAGCAAATGGCTAGATACTAGGAGCGTACTCCAGTTCTAATCTCTGTAAAATGTACGTTAAGGGACGAGAAACACAAATCATACAATGAACTGACAGTTGAGAACATGATGCTACTGCAGCTATTATTATTATTATTATTATTATTATTATTATTATTATTATTACTGTTATTATTATTATTATTAATATTATTATTGTTGTTGTTATTGTTATCAGCTCACAGTGATGTAATAAGAATATGATCTGGAGGAAGTTGTTATGATGGCCAGGGAGAAGCATTGTGTTCCTTGACCCTGTAACATCTCTCGATAGACTGACACAGCGTTGCCAGCCCTTTTCCTGTGAAAGTCCGTAATTGAGTTCTGAAAAATCCGTATATCAAATATAAAAATCGGTATATTTTGCATAGCATATCACGAATTTTTTTAACTGTGGTTTAATCTAGATAGCAACGGAAGATGAAGCATATAAAAATGTATTAACAGTATATCAGGTACTGTTGGCACACAATTCTGGAATATTTTTAGCGAAGACCCGACAAGGAAGGTTAATGGCTATACAGAAGAGAGGGGGGTTGGGGAGGTGGGTGAGTAAAGGAAAAGAGGGCTGAGGGTAAGGGTTCTATTCATGTGTGTGTGTGTATATATATATATATATATATATATATATATATATATATATATATATATATATATAAATTAACAGTAATAATAAAAGTAAATAAGGATAAAACACTGAGAAAAAGTCACACTTGCAATTTCAAGTGTGACTTTTTCCAAGTGTTTATCCTATTCTACTTTTATTATTACTGTTAATGTGTTACATTGTTAATAGTGTTACTTTATTTTTATTTTTCATTTATATTGTTTGCACCTCTGGTGTTGCTTTTAACTTTGCTTATTAAGCTTTATTTGCTTTTACGTGTTTTGCTTTTGCTTGTTTTGCTTTTGACTTCTTTACTATTTATCTATCATTCTTTTAATTTTATTTTTTTTTACTTTCTCTGTGTTTTCTAATAGACTTTATTGTTTATTACATCTTATACCATGACACCTATCCAAGGTAATGTTATGCAATTTCAAGTGTGACTTTTTCTCAGTGTTTTATCCTTATCTGCTTTTATTATTACTGTTAATTTGTTACATTGTTAATAGTGTTACTTTATTTTTATTTTTCATTTATATTATATATAAATACCTTATGCTTATATATAGTATATATACTATATATACTACTACTGGTAGGTATCAAGAACAAGAATAGTGTATAATACTACAGAACCCTCTTTTGAACGAGTTGCCGGCTTAACGAAGATTTGGTTTGCACCGGCAAGCATGCTGTTTGCCGACGAAGTGGTTATTCATAGTCCCTTAAATTAAATATGATAGATTTCTGTAAGCATTCAGAGCACACCAAACACTATTTTTTTGTCATGTAATGACATTTATTTACAAGTCCATGTTTTTCTGCACTCCAATATCTATTGTTTTGTGTCGCTAAATGGCCATGTAAATAAAACCATACTTCGTCCGTAAAAATTAAACATATGAAAAATAAAACGTGGGTCAATAAAGCGAACATTATCATTCTCCAACTCTCAATAGCAGAAATCAATCTATTCACATTATCGCGTGGTTACAATTATTAATCAAGTTTAGTGGCATTTCAAGTCGAGATTTTTGAAATTCCTGGTTTCTGTGAAAGCTTTCTCGGATTTCTTTCGACTTTGTTCTAACTATTCTTCTATGTCATCGAATTTTTCGTCTTAAGAATACAGCGTATTACTTTCGGTTTCTTATCACGAACAGTTTCGGAAATCTATTCACAAGAGTGCGAACCGTCTCTCTGTGAGGCTCACGAACAGCAGGGAATCTGTCTATAAATCGCCTTCTGTATATGACTTTTTCGTCACATAGGAATCATACATGAAGATTTTGTGTACTAAATTATGTGGACATTTTGACATTATAACAGCACTAACACACTATAACACTTAAAAACATTGTCTCGCAACGTTCGACTTCTATACAACACAAAGACTTTGCGTAAAATGATTAACAGGCATGTGGCGAGGCGGGGAAGTGGAGGGGGGACAGAACCGGTTGGAAACAGGGCAGGCGTCCAAATGAAGGCTCTGTATACTGTGTAATACTACAAGTAAATTACTATCAGTATTGACGGTCTTTGTTAATTCAGTTTTAATGTGGTATGTTCTTCATAAAAAAAATTAAGTGCACAGTATTAATAATAAAATGTAAAAAGCTAATAAAGCAAAAACACAACCTCCACACTTTCCGTGAAACATACTTCACAACTGAAACTGAGAGCGATGAGATGAACTGAAGACCCGCCCTTACCGTAATAATCAATTTTAAATTGCTCCAAGTTGAAAGCAACAATGCAGCTTGGCTCCCCATTACAGGCAGGCTTAGGCAGACAAAGACAACGCACCCGATTTGATGATGTCTTAATTATTTAAATATGCCAATTGGTATCGTGGCTAACTAATCTGTTAATATAATATTTATGTCTCGAGTTCACTAAAAATACTAAAATGAAATGTTGAAATATCGAGCTGCCACTTACATAATATTATCTAAAATGCGTAGGTTCAGTTTTAAAATCCGTGTACTCATAGATGACGACAAGAAACCGGTAGATCTACGGATAAATTCGTAGAGTTGGCAACGCTGACTGACGCTTCCTTACGAACCCCCCCCCAAAAAAATTGCAGCTGCACGCATGCGCGGAGCTTGACTTTTCCTTCTTTCACACACGCCAGGTGAGTGGTGTGCAATTAGCTCGCAATTGTTGACTCCGAGAATACTTTACTGTTGTAATAATGATGGGCCTCATTATTAGTGTTTTATTTATTTATTAATTCCCTTTATTAAGCCCCCATTTGCCACAGTATTTAATAGTAGATAAATAATTGAGCTTAAATATTACAATTACCAGAAACGAGCAAACAATTCTCTATAACTTGACTTCACTTATCAGTTTAATATATTGAAATGGCGTACTCCCAAACAGCGTGTGTTAAACTTGCTCTTACTAATAAACAATTTCGGGAATGTTAAATTTTGCAAGTTTATTATAATTTTGAATTATGATAAAGCAAATACTAAATGAGATTTGTGCAAATATCAAGTTCAAAGATGATTTGTGCTGAATCACTTGACATGAAATGACCCGCCTTTCAGTTTCTCCACAATTGATGATGAACATATTCATGTTGTTATCAGGTGCTCGAGATAAATAACATGGAACCAGAGGAGGATATTATTTCCATATTGGTTGAATTATCCGATGTTTAGTTACATTTAGATTCTGAATGTCCATTAATTTTTGTGACCGATTAAAGTTTGTTGAGTGCTAGATGGAATCTCACAAAGGAGCGTTACACAAAATATCTTTGATATCCATGCTAAATAAAAATTATGTCATATAAATGTCATTCTCTGACCTTTCGTGAGCAATGCACATTGAGAAAAACGCAAAGGATGGAAATATCGAAACTTTATCTTACCATCACTATCCCTTAATTACAGAGATGTACAATTGTACTTGCTATTTTACATAGCAAGTACAATTACATCATTATTACATTAAACGCTGAAAGAAAATAGCTCAAAGCTTGTCTAAATATAAGTTCAAACTTATAGCAACGCAAAATATAATGCACAACTCATCTTTTGAAATAACAGCATTATGCTCTTGTTAATGATAGACAAAATGATAAAAATTTTTTCCGATAATATTATAGAGCAGCGGTTTCCATATACATGTTTTGTGGTGTATGCTTCATTGTAATATTAATGTAATTAAAATAATTTATTAATAAGGAATAATTGCGAAATTGTACAAGTTAAAATGCCTAATTCATCGACTATTGCATTATGACTACCGTGCATAATCATAGCTTCCACCTTTTTACTGTTTTTATGAAATCATAGAATGACTTGTGTGAAGGTCACTTCAGTGAAAAAATTTTCCTTTTATGACAGCAAAAATAACTAAACATTACACGAAAAGCGATGCGTGGTACACGTCACGCCTCCTTTTACAATCTGAAACGAGAAAATCGAATGCCTCTTTACCCATAAACTTCACTTCATTTGGAAGTGTGGCTGCATCAATGCGGAGCGGATGTAATAGTCATATGGTCGTAACGCACAGAAACGAGCAATCTTTGTCGCCAAAAGTTACTTTATATGAAACACCACACGAAAGCAAATGGGAAACTAATATAGCAATGTAACACGTAAAGAAAGGTATCATTAAACCAGAAAAGGCATGCACTTTTAACGCATTTTCAGAATATTTATGTTGAGTTGAAGGCTGACATTATTATATGTTATTAATAAAAGCTTTAACTAAAAGTTTTTTTATGCTTTTATTGCATAAATATTACTTTTATATGTAATGAATTTTACTATACGGTTATGTCATTCTCTATGTGTATTTCCTGAAAATTTGAAGCACCTTATTATATTAAATTCTGAGAAAATACGTATTTTGAGTGATAAAAACAATATTTTCGAGAATCATGCAATAAAGAAAGCATTTCAATACGTTCCGGCCCCATTAAATGGAACATGTTATTATTCTACAAGCTCCATACTAGATCAACTAGATACATCAAAGTGTTTATAAAGGTACTGCGTGTATTCAGAGGTTGGCACATCATTAATTCCATAAATTTATCAAATGCGTCTCTTGAGCATGAAGTTTAGAAAATATCAGCAGTTTGGGAGTTCCTAATCGAGGCTCGCCTATGCAGAATACATATACATTTTTAATTTTAACACATTTGTCAGTTAGAAAACTGTATGACATATAGGTCATTAAATGGATGATATTCAATTGATTTTAATATCTAAGAAAGTAAATTTTAAACATTTCGCCATTTTTACTCTTTTCTGAGCCACTTAAATATTTCTGTAAAGGTGTCTTGTTCCTCGACCTTTCCTACTAGATGAAAGTTATGAATTTCATATTCTAAAAAACTGTTGTAGATTTAATTGTAGTTAGTGGCTATAATGTGATGTGCGTTTCATTTGAATGCTGTTCAATTTTCTGTATAAAGTGTAAAATAGATCATCTGCTCACAGTGCAACCAGAGTAATGCAAAATAATCCACAAAGTAAGGCAAAAATATTCCAATACTGGACGTAATATTCCGCTCTAGATTGCCTTCCGGCAGAGAAATACTAAATGAAAGACTGAACAAAACACTAATATAATTACACACAAACTATGAATATATCCTTTGTCCACCGTGTACATAAACACTAACAAAACGTTTCATCGGACTGTATGCGTTGTGAGCCGATAGAAATGACTACCAATTTTAGATATCTGCGCACGCTATTCCTATTGTAATAATATTCAAGCGCTGCGAGCGGACCGGCACTAATCGCATGTGAAACATAATTAAAAGGAGCGTTCTGACGAGCGAACATTTGTTGCCAGTAGAGGGCGCCGGATTAGGAACGCCCTCGTGCGCGCAAACAATAGAACGACGTCGCTGTTTGCGGAGCAGAGTTCTTTGTTTTCATTGGTAAGTCCTGAGAGGGTCATTCATCCGCTTCCGCCAGTGTTTACTTTTACATCAAGGCGGGTTTCCTCAATAACAACAATAATAATAGTAATAATATTTAAGGACAAATAGGTACACCGCAACAGTCATTTTGGACATTTGAAGAAGTATTCTCAGTTGGTCTGGTTTACACAGAATTTAACAGCACAAACTCCACTGCTAAATTTTGAAATTTCGTGTTTCGAGCAGGCAAAATCTAAAGGGTAAATTAGATGGGAAAATATGTAGGTCTAGGCTTACAAATCTTCGGGGAAATTTGTTCTGAAGACTTCGAAAGCTATCTCATAAAGGATACTTGATCCTAACAACAGAGTGGAATACTCGAGTACTTTTGACCCATATTTAGGGGAAGGCAGGGGAAGCTGAACTCCCTGTCCCTTCGTTCTCATTTCCTTAAATTTTAAACATTAAACTTTTTCTTTACTAATCTTAAACATTCATGTACTATTTAATTAATGTGTTATATATTTGAGATTCTCTCATATAAGCTGTTATATTTCACACTGAGTGAGTGAGTGATTGTGTATGATTATCGTGGTTATTAATGCTGGTCATTCACCCGTTCTCAGCTTCTGAAGTTGGTTCGTGAGACCCGTGATAGCAAACCGCAAAGTCAGTTTTCTGAGTTATATTTATAAACAGTGGATTTATTGGTAATTTAAATGTGGTGTGTGTGTATGATAGGAAAACATTGAATATGTTTTAAAAACGTTATTAAATGTTATTAATACTGGGCTGTCCGAAAGACTGCCAGCGGACCCATAAGCTACTGTCTGACCCAAAGAAGAGTAGGCTAATAAAAAATTCTGTATCTTCCTTTAAAATTATGATTAAGTTATTAATTACTTAAAAAGCGTTTCTGCAGTATATTGCAGTCTAACAATTTCAAGTTTTGCGTTTCTGCGTATAGCGATGCTGCAGAATAACAGCTTCACGCAATGAACGCAACAATGGTTGTTCAAATAAACAACTTACTATAAGGTTAAAATTACTGTGCCATTCCTTAATAGAATTAATCATAAAAGGCATTGAAATCCTTTCTTTCAAAATAAGAAGGAAAAAGAGGTTAGAACTTTTCCAAGAAATGTTTTCGTACTGCATGGAACTTTGGGCAGAAAATTGCATCAATGTTTATAAGCATCTACTTATGTGAAAGTACATTTTCATTAAGAATATGGACAGAAGTTGCCTCACAAACATTTCTCTTCTGAATATTTTCCTTCTTGCAACAACAGGAATCGATGACATTCGTGCCCTTGTGAGTCTTGCCGACCGTCCTCATCTGTCGCATTAAATGCCAGCTCCTTCAGATATGTTACTAATATTTCAAGTACTGCTGAAAATACTTAATAGCTTAGGATGGGGCCAGCCATCTGGTAGTAAATACTTTTATGGCTCTCAGGTTAACAGTAATTGGACACCGTAGTAGTACATTATGCAAATAAAAGGTTACCGTAGGGGGGCCCTTGAAAATCCATTTTCTAATAATTTTGTAAATTTAAAAGCTATATTTTATTTAATATTAAATAAAAATATAAATTTATAACTAAAACAACATTATGGAGAAATGGAATACTTAGAAAAATTTAGGATGCCTAATCAAGGGAGTTCAAGAAGAGATTCGATGTTATATTGATAATGAAATCAAAATGCCCCTTTTCCGTTGAAATCACAGATATAACAGATAAATCTCAGTATGCCATTAATGTTAGGCTTGTAGATCAATTTGGAGTATTTAAAAATATCTCTTGGAGTTTTATAACACTCAGGATATTACTTTTTTCTTTGCTGGTAAGTTTTGCAAAGTTACTTGAATAAATTAAACATAACATGTTAATAGTAGGGAAGTGGTGTTAGTTCTATCAGCATTTTGTAATGATAATACTATGCTATTTTTCCCCTTCCTCTTTATTTTTATCCTTCCTCCTTCACAGAATATGAACTCATGAGTTGCTACTGCCCAGATTTATAGTTAATTTCACTATTAGAAAAATATTATTTAATATTTGCTATCTTATTCTCCTTTAAACCCGCGCTTGTGAAAAAGCTTACAAATGCAAATGTAAATTAAAATCAATGAGTTTTTAAAACGAATATATTTTTTTTAATAGTGTTTAACGCCCCTTTTTACTACTGAGGCACCACAGACGGTGGACACTGATGATACATGAAATGAAATGATATATTAGGAAGGAATTTTTTTAAGGACGGAAAAGTTCCAGGCCTAAGTTTAGGGTACCTCCCCAGCATTTGCCAGCTATGAGGACTGAGGAAAACCTGGAAAAAACCTCAGTCAGGGAGGACGGTTCTGCATTCGAACTTCAGACCTCCCGCTCACAAGTCCGCGCCTTAACGACCTCGGCCACCCGTGGCGGTGCGTATATTGTGACATGTATACTTTAGTAGTGTAAATGTTGGTAGCATTATAAACATATACACTGTAATATGTCTGGAAGGGGTCTTTAAGATTGGTGTTGAGAAACGTATGAATGGAAGAGGACGGTAGCTTAGGCGTTCTAGCATGACGCTAAAGTCAGCTTCCTCCTTCACTTTCCCTTACAAGAAACATCGGAGGAGCGACAGCAGCGAGAGCCGAAGCTTGTGACTTGCACATATATAGCTAGATAATAAGGATTTCAAGCGCAACGGCATAATAGTTCAAACGGTTAGAGTGTCATGCTATAAATGTGAAGATAGTGGTTTTGAATCCTCACATCCTGATATATTTTTTTTCCCGGCGTAAATTTGCAACCATTCCAATGATTTACTCCATGCATACAATATGCTATAAATTTACATTTACAAATTTCTTTTTCTGTTGGAATCAAAGAAGATTTGCCACCATTACAGCGATTTACCCGTCCTATCAATTTTATATTTACGAAAAGAAGGCAAGTGTAGGTCGTCAGGCCGTAGCGAGCCGCAGAAAACCACTGGGTTTCTAGGATGAACAGACGTATCCTAATTCCGTAAGGTCGTCTATGTATAGTTGGCCGATTATTAGTTCAGATATGTAAACCAGGAATTAAATAATTAACTTTATCATGAATGAATCGTATATCTGGTTTATACAAAAGTCAGCCTTAAATTATTTTCCTTTGTTATTTAGTAGTTGATTATGATAAAGATGTGAAGGATTAGAGAAGATTTAAGATCTGATAACCCCCCCAATGTCCGTTATTAAAGCTATTGAATTTGGGAAGTGAATAAGTGTTCTTTAAATTGAAATTAGTTTGCGACATATTTAGTGGAGTCACTGAAGAAAGTACTCAATAGCATGCCATATTAATATTTGTTTTAAAATGAGAAATATAGCATGCGATTGTTCGCCCTCATTCTAATCTGTTCTACATGCCAGCAATAGCATGGATTACCACGTGGTACTGTCACCGCCATTCTGGGACTAGTCGAAAAATGTTTTAAGTCCTTTTTTCAATACACTTATTCACTTCTTTAATGTCATTATGGGAAACCTGCTGAACTCTTAAGTGCATAGTTTTATTGTTCACAGCATGAACAAATGCTTAAGCTTTTTGTAGAGAAGTTTCAGTTTTCACAACTACCCAAGTCACCCTCTTTACTTGCTCTCCAATCGCATCCACTGCCCCTTTCCCAACTAAGTGTTATTAAATTATAACTCAAAATATTTTATAAAGCAATGTTATATTACTTAAGGTGTACTTTTGCTTAATATGGCTTGCAGCATAATGTGAAACACGTTCTAAGTAACTGAACATAGTATGAGTAATTTGACGTAACCGAGCACTTAGAATGCTAGCCAGTCATGTCGTCAATGAAGTGATTTTGGGGAGGGAAAAAAGTTCTAATGTTTTTTGTTGGGGATATTATGCTAACGTAGAATCTGGGGAAAAAACTTTTTTTTTTTCTGTCATGCGTTTTTCTATGTATGAAACTTTATGTTTGCGTGTGACTCTCTGACAGTAATGGAAAACGCCAGATGTTCTGTTTATAAAACTTAAAAGACTATTTATATCAATGAAAAACAAATTGTGATGCATACAAAAAAAAGTTTAAATCCGAAGAAATAAAAACTTAAACACGCAAATAGAGATGTTCTTCCGCTTTTCCATTGGGTTTTGAATATGCTAAAGTCTGCAGCATGGAATGCACTTGTATGTCGGTATATGTGAGGTTTTTCTTATTGAATGAAACAACTTATACTATAAGGAATTATATTTCTTGAATTTGAACAATCGGTTATTTAATATAAAAGTTACGTTTTGATATGACGTTTCTATGGAATCGCTGAACTTTTACAAATAAAATTAGTTATAAAAATCAAATACATTCATCTGAAATGAAATGAAATATATAATAATTTTAAAACCGAAAAAAGAAAAACATTAACCGGCAAATAGAGATGTTCTTGCAGTTTTTGATGTGTATTGAATATGCTAACGTCTGCAGCACTTATATGTTGGGATTTATAAAATTTTTTTTATTGAATAAGGCAACTTACACCGTAAGAATTTATATTTCTTGAATTCGAACAATTCATTCATTGTATTGTCGTCCCCTTCACTACAACTGACCGAGCGATAATTCCCGGTGAAGCGGATAAAATATCCGTTCACTTCATCTAAGTTCTCACGATTGCACATACAATTACAATGTCATTCATAAAATTGACCAATAAAACTAAATTTTGAATTTTGATCAATCACAGCCCGATATCGCAGTGAAATTATTGTCAAGTTTTATCAAATCCCTTTATCACGCAAGAGCATTTGTCTTCTGATCAGTGCATCCAACTCTATACCATTACCATAATTCTTGAGCATGCACCACTGACACTTTTCTGTGTTTTCCGCAATTGTGCATTTATCAAATTTAATGTAATTCACTCAAGCAATTGTTTTTGCATATTCAGCCAAACAGTCTGAAATAATTTTGTAAATTATGTAACAATATCTGTCTAAGCAATCATAAATCTTAATAAACACTTGTTCAGAATGGTAAAATGTTGTGCCTGTTTTTGATTTTCTCAGTTGGTATTAGTAAATCGAACGATAGCGATTGTGGTAGTCGACTTTCATCTATTTCATTCTCACGGTTTTTAAATAGGTAGCTAATTATAAATATAACATTTAATACAATTATTAATAATCCGTGCTCGAATTTCAAATATATATTACTTTTATCCTTCTTCTGTTCATTAAATAGTCCCCAAACCCGTATTTGGCTCTTCTCTATTGGCGTCACTGACAATCGACATTCGTCTGTTGCTAGATGGCTCGAAAAGGTTAAGTATTCATTATACAAATATACAATTATTATAATTTTGTAAGAAAAGTTTAAGGGAATCATATTTAAATTCTTTTTTTATTCGTGATATATTCCTAATAAATATCACTCCTGGGTGTGAGCTTTCAACTCACTACTTTTGTAACTATATCGGAATCTCAAACCTCTTGTGATACTGTGATAATTTGGCTTCATGAAATGTCCTGCTACATCTGCACATTTCTGGCATGCTTTTATAAGCGTATTATTCATACATTTTAAACAGAACTTGTTTTTTCCTTTGTTTTGCTTTTTATTTAGTTTTGTAAACATATTTGGTGAAATTAGAATAGAAATTAAAGTAATATGAATTAAATAAAACATATGTAAAAATCTAAAGAATGAATGTTTAAACAACAAGCTAAGTAGCGAATGAAATAAAACATATCTAAAAAAACTCTAAAGAATAAATATTTAAACAGCAAGTTAAGTAGAATTAAAACAATATGAATGAAATAAAAATATCTAATAATCTAAAGAATAAATATTTAAACAACAAGCTAAGTAGCGAATGAAATAAAACATATCTAAAAAAACTCTAAAGAATAAATATTTAAACAGCAAGTTAAGTAGAATTAAAACAATATGAATGAAATAAAAATATCTAATAATCTAAAGAATAAATATTTAAACAACAAGCTAAGTAGCGAATGAAATAAAACATATCTAAAAAAACTCTAAAGAATAAATATTTAAACAGCAAGTTAAGCTTGTGCTCCGTGATTAGCTTTTCTGCCAACAGTGCTACATAAACAAAAAACGTTTGAAAATTGCTGAAATAGCACATCTTAAAGCTTTAAGACAAAACTCCCTGTCGTGCGGCGTTAGAGCAACAGTTGAACAATGCAATTCTACACATGCAACAAGGCATAGCGTGAGACTGAATATATTGAGAACATTTAACTCCGAGTCGTCCTAGATAATGCAAGCAAGCGAAATGGTTCGCTTTTGCACAAATCGCTTCCATTGTGAGAGAAGATCCCGCAAGGTATTTCATTGTTTCTGGTAAGATAGCGGTTCCGCAGGGAAATGGACTCGCATATCCCCAACATCGTGTCCCGCTTGTTAACTTTAACTTAGAACAAACTCCACTGCAATTCGACTACTCAATCTCGCAGCAGTTCATGCTGTCTCGCTATAAGGGCTAATTTTGATATGCAAATGGAGAAGTACTAAATGTGTAGTATAAACTGCACGCCTAGGTATCAGCTCCGCTGCTGTCAAAAGATGTGACAGCTGAAGATTTTCACGCGTAATCTTGCTGTTCTCTGCTACAGCCAACATTTGAATGTTTAACATAAAGTTTATTAAAAATTAAACTAAACATTTATGCTTTTTATTCTTCGTCTTTCTTCATACTTTAAACATTGCTGTCTCTAGGAATCTACATATTTTGTTAATGCCATCATTTTATGGGGTCGTCCAATGACACCTCTTGGTTTATCATTTTTAAAATATTATGGTAGGTTTTCTGGTTTCATCATCTATGCGTCAGTTATTCACTTTGCTTTTCCGTACAGATATTTTTTCTTTCATGAAATATATACCATATTGGTTGCATCTTAAGGAACGCTCAAAATACATAAATATCCTTTTTTCTAAAATTTCCCGTGATGCTTGTGCCATGAATAATTTGTATCAGCTTGTATTAAGTACTTCTCGATATCTCTTTGGCATGGAGGAATGTGATAAAGGTTTACCTTGGATATTCTGCCAGTAATGTTGAAGATGCATGAATAGCTGATCAAGGTAATTTATCTTTTAAGTTTTCTCTAACACACTCTATTGAAGCGTGTCACACGGATGCTACATCGGATTTAAATCTGGGGGCTAAGCAATACTTTAACACTACGTCCTTCATCATGTGGTTTAGCATTATCATGCAGATTAAGGTATTGAGGGCAATACACTTCAGCATTAGGAAGAATCTTTAATGTACCTATTTGCCCTCTCCAGGTTATACTCGTACCTATTTTGAATTTGTGTTTCCCATATATATTGAGTTATTCGTTTATCTTTATATGCCTATTCTTTGGAATCTGAATGCAGACCAAAGCGTATTTCACCTGTGAAGAGAAAGTGACTCAATTGTTCTGTTTGCAATTGACACGTTTCCAGTACCTTGTAATATGACGCACCAGATTTCCCCGGCAAATCGCTAAATCAGGGGAATGAAGTACTTCGTACAGTCTGTTTCTAACATCTTGGATTGGAACAGTTAAATATCATCATTCTGCTGAGCAGAAATCTATATTGTACAACAGTTATAATCCTTGGTTTACCTGTATGTTGTTCTTGTAGACGGCCAAATTCTTGATACTGTGTGCAAATCCTGATTTTTATGCCTCTTCCGGTTTTTGCAGCCCTAGTGGCATCAGCTTTTGTTTCATAAACAGTTCATCTCGACTTAGTGTGTGTTGTTCCTTAGATTAATTTGATGTGTGTATTTGTACATTACGTTGAATGCTGCTAATATACTATAATAATAAAAAATCTTTAATACTACATCCCGATACTTTGTTCCCTACACCAGAACGTATATTACAGAGCTTTTATTCTTTATTTGAAAAAGTACATGTTTACATTTACTACATTATTGTTGTTCAGATTTATGTAAATCTAAACAATGACTAAAAATAAAAAGCGACTAAACAATAATAATTATAATAAAAATAGGTAAAAATAATATACGCTGCTAATATACTGCCATAAAATGCATATGTATAAAATTTTGGCAAGGGCCCTTTGAAGGCAAGTGCGTGCGTGCGTGTGTAAAATACTATTCTCTACTGTTTCGCTGGATGAAAACTCGCGAACAGCCGCTGTAGTATTTAATTTCCAACACATTCAAGTTTTTTTAATTTAAACCCGGCCATCATTAAGTTTCTCACTTATATGTAAGGATATATCAATAAAAGAAATACCTCACTGGGTAAAATAATGTGGCGAGCTAGGTATTCACTGTAGGGAGAGAAAACATTCAAACAGACACTACTAAGAAAAGAAATATTTGAAGCCTGTTAGGCTTCACTTTACGAATTAAAGGAAAACACCGTTTTATCTTTTAAAGTTTGACTTCAGCATTTTCCCCTCGAAGTGTTAAGCTCTAAGAACAGCAAACTCACTTTACACTACACTACCGGGTTGTTATTTTCTTCAACTGAAGATGCAAATTCTCGCCCTTGGTTTATTTCAGCCCAAAACAATAGACAAGTAAATGTAATGTTCATCTGGGAGTACTTCGTCATACATGTCGTTTCATTTTGTCTGCGTCAGGAAAAGAAATACGTTTTATGAGCAATAGGGAATATTCTGCCTTCTCGGAATAACACAAGGAATGAAAAGACCTGGGGGAGTACCTGCCTGATATATTCATGAAAGCTGCAACCTATTTCTTTCCTACTGCTGCAGATATTTCTTTTTTTCCTGCTTCTGGTTCTTCGCGCTTAGCAGCTCTGGAGGAAGCTTCGAGCTAACCGCGCAAGTGCTGAAGGAAAAACAAATATTTAGCCGAGAGAGCGAAAAATAAATATCTGTCTATCTGATTTCTAGGATACTATTAGCATAGACTTCATTAACATTTAAAGTGTAAAGGGCAGAAGTTATGTGCACAAAAAAGAACTGAAAATGTTCAGAGATTCCAAAACATGGCAAGAAACAAAAGATGCATCTGTGACAACTGATTTAGTGTTGCGTGGCTTCTATAGTCTCTTAACTAAGTTGCTATACAGTGAATGTGGCCAATTAAATATGTGACTTAAAGTGAATATCATTACGTTTTAAAAGTTTGGTACATGTATAGGGTGTATCAAATGGCTCTGTCTTATACACACATGAACATATAATTTCTCGTAAATATATGTGGAATGAAAGGTTTCACCTACACGTTTCCTATTGCACGAGTTTCACTTGGTTGTCGGCTGGTGTTTGCTAGCTGATCAGTATGCTTCAAGATGTCACAGCAACAGAAACCAATACTGGGACCATGTTAATATTAAGACTGAGCATTATGTAACGTTCTAATAATTACTTTTGAAGCAATCGATTTAACTGCCAGTGATAACCACGTTTCTATGCACTGACCAAATTCATAAACACTTATTCTTGACATCTTCTCCTTTGGCAATGTGTTAGTTCCAATATTCGCACGAGTTCTGGCGACTTGTGAGGTTTTTTTTTTTCTCCAGTTTTGGCAGTTGTGCGCCGCAGAACAGCCCACTTGGCTCGTTTCTTCAGTGATTATGGCCGTCAGTTAATTGGGGAAGGGAGGGAACATGTTGAGCCTCTGTGAGTAATGTGTCCCGGAGCCTGCAGCCTCTGCGATTAGATAATGCTCCCGGCTCACCATATTTCACTTGTCACAGTCGCCCACCGCTGTCTTCTCTCAGGTGCCAGAGCTGCGCTTAGCAGGGACGCTCACACTCATTGGGTAGGTGCCAGCATCGCAACTTGAAATATGACACTCTATCGCACTACCTTGATACACTGTATCTTACCTGGAAATAGCGCCAAGGAGGAAACTCGAGAGTTGAAGCTATTTCTGGGGAGCAACAACAATAAATAGCTGATTTTATACATTTTAATACGGATGATTACCGAATGAATTACATTTGGACGGCAATCAGCTAACTCCTCTATTGGCGAGAGTCGGTTACGCAGGCAACGCTAGTCTTAATAATGCCTTCTGAAGCGAAACTCAATTGTACTATTGGAAACTCATAATAAATTGAAATGAAATGCACAGTTTTTTAAGCATAGCACATATTATGAAATAAAGATATTCCTTTTGAAAATATTTTAAGAAATAAAATATGATTTACGTTGTTATTAGTAGCGATGAATCGATTCCTTCCTAAAAAGGATATCAGCGTATGGTTGACGCGATCATTGCACATGACGGCAAAGGGAGGAGGGCCTGGTCACAGCAACAGGGTCGAAAGTGAGCTAATCGATTGGTAACCTGTAGCGTAGTGTTTACCTTGGACCGCTGTGCAACGTTCAGAGTCACCCATAGAGAGGCTTCAGGCTTAGTTATTAGTAATAGATATTATTACGAACAATCTCGGTAAACCTAGATCGAGCTTATCAGTACCGAGACAAAGTGGTCAATGGAGAGCAGCGTTAGGGGGTTTTGGTAGAGACTTAATGAAATTAGTATTATTGTTATTATAATATAATTATATGAAATGAAAGAGACCATTATGGGGATTAGGCCTGCTGCTAGAGGGAAAAACTGATTTAATGACTGACGTGGTGAGTTAATCCACATGAAAATCTATACTGTTTTATAGTTTCTTGTCCTTTTTGAGTCCTTGCCACTTCATTGCGGGCGATGTTTGACCAGTGAACTCCGAGATGCTCCTTGAATACGACTGACCTTCTTCTTCTTTGTCGTTTATCTGCTGTTGCCTCGCCACAGGCCTACCCCATTTCCATTTTATCACTGCAGCTCTGTCCATGATGCTTTCTGATTCTGTGATTTCCTGCAGTCTAGTGTTTAAGATATTGTCTCTCAGTATTAACTGGATACAAATGCAATAATGGTTACAATGAAAAGAAACAAAGGACTGAAATCTCTAAACTTATCTTTGGGAGTGTCACACATACAAAGACTATAATTTCACGAAGGTCGAGGAAGATGTTTCAGCTATCAACACAAGACAGTCTTTCCTATCTTCACCTCTGTATTCCCGAGTCCCTCAGAATTACCCCATTAGTTCCAAACCCTAACTTTAAACCAATAGTTGCAATTCAGTTATCTAAAACGTACTTTGGTACCCGGATCTAAATATTTAAAAACATCTTTTAAGTGGTTAGGGTCTTCCCTGAGGGTAAGATGAACTAATTTGAGTAAGGAAACTGCGCCACTCCTGACATGACAAACAGGAAATAATTGTTATTTCCAAGACTACGTTTTAAACATACAAAAGAACAAATGTTCTTTACAGTAATTCCGAATTTCGTATTTCATAACCTGAGTATGTGACAATATATGCAAATAATCTTTTTCTCTTTGTTTCCAGAATGGAAAACGGCACAGAAATGCAACATTACCAAACTTTGATATAAACAAATAAATTAATGGGTTCTATATATGGTACAGATGATCTAGTTTTTCACAATATGACCGCATCCCAAAAATGTCCTTGCTTTGCCAATTCATCTGCACAGTGTTTGCACCTCTCTCTCGTAATAGTGTTTAATGCCCAAGTTTAGTGGGGCACTCCCCAGCATTTGCCATTTATGAGAACTGGAAATACATCAGTCACAGAGGAGTCCTGACGGGGTTTGAACCCAGACTTCCCGCTCACGACCTCGGCCACCCGTGGGCGGTATAATCTCTTGATCTTTGCGCACTGCCAAATCCGAGAAATAGCATGCTTTACCTAAACTTAACTGCTGTTGATATTGCACCTTTGACTTTCTATTCCATTTTGGCTGAGTGAATGTTTGTATGCTTCTACTAGATCATCACATTTAGATGGCCATTTTATGTCTGTGCACAATGCGTCCCGTTAAAGGCTGTAGTTTGATGCTCACAACTGTTATTAGTACACTAATTACAGTCGTATATGCATAATGGATACTGTGCCAATGTCGACATTATCATCATCACAAATAATAATTATTAACACATAGTTTCACAGATCAGCATGCACGACAATCCCACTTAATGTTTTTGGTTACATAACATATTTTGGAACAGAAGGAATAATGAAATTATTATTTTTTGCGGTAATTACCTAAAAGGTATATTTCCCTGTTCTCTGTAAAGGTTTTCCTTTAGTCAGCAGTCCTTTGATAGCCGTGTTGCTTCACACATCTATCATCTATCGCTTTCTTGTTCCCGCGACATTTCATTCCATATTTTTCTTCGGTGTTCCAGTCGTAGTCATTATTTCTATATGTGCAAAACGTTTTCATCTTCTTTCCTATATTGTGTCGGGAACTATATTAATTTTTACGTTCCAATTTTTATAGTCTCTTCGTTTCCTTACTGCATCCGAGGCTAATAATATATTGACTTATTGCTAGTATTTTTTGTTTTATTTAAGATATTCTTACCCCAAAACACAGAAATTAGCATGCCAGCTATCATTCTTTCCCTTAGTATTTTCTCTTTTTAGATAAACTTGTGCCTTCAACTTATGAAATTTATCTCAAATAATTAAATTCACAAAAATGTATATTTTTTAATTATTAATAATTTTTATAGATATTACGTATTTAATGTTAAATATCCTGTTTTTGAAACATTTACATTGCACCCTATTGATTTTTGTATTAGTTTATTCAACATTGTATTTTCAAACAAAGATTTACTTTACTTTAGTTTTAAAAATATTTTTTCGCCAATTAGTGGCGTGTGAAACATACGCTTCCCATAACTTGTCCGTAGTAGGTGTATAACTAAGGAGCACAGAATACAAGTTACGCAAGGGCTCTGTGTCCCATGGGTGGCATTCTTCTATTTACAGCACCAGGTGCAACGAGACCCAGTGATCGAAAGGTAAAGTTAGTTCCTATGCGGTTTTGAGAAAGCAGCAAACTCCGTAGGTGCCTTTCAGCCTCAAGAATTTGGCGGTCAGTAACGTAGGTAGCAGCAAAATTGGAAAATTGTCTCTCGCATTCTTTGCGAAGTTATGTGTGAATGTAAAGTATTTTAGAGCATAGGGTAATAAAACGAAATTGTCGTTATTGAACGCTGGATGGTATAAGAACCTAGACCGCATTCCTGGGAATTCATGGTAATGGAAGACGTCAATACTAATATAAAATAGAAGTTCTCCGACTACAAAAGTGTTCATTATTTGAAGAACAGCAATAAAATATTATTTGTTAAAAGGGTGTAGGCCCAAAAATACTGTTATAGGAGAAACAAAAAAAAAACTTTTTCAGCAATACTAAGCACATTGGAACTTTATTTTTCATCTCAAACATTGTTTTGGCATAAGACTTTATATTGTAGCTGTATTTAAAGCGTTACATTAATTTAGTTAACAAATAGGGCGTTAATTTGCTTTGGGGTTTCTGCTGTTTTAGCAAATAATGGGTTTTGATAAAAATATGTTTGCTTGAAAAGTTACATTAACCACATTTTATTGCTAAAAATATGAATAGGTTACTGAATGAAAACACAATAATTATTAAGTAAATTAGTAAATTAGCATCTAATTTTCCTAAGAAAATGATCTCACACAGAATTGTATGAACTTTTGCAAAAAATACATCGTGCAGTTAATATTAACATAGTTTATATGTAAAAAAGTTAAGTCTTTTTATGTTCAAAACCTCAGAATGTTAATTTACTATTTCTTCATATATGTATTTGTAACTATCTTCAATGTGTGGGGGAATATTTTCAAATCATTGACTTTATACTCATTTAATGATAGTTTCTCATCGGGATATGCTACTGATTTTGGTAGCTGAGTGTAGATGTGAGAATTGTGTTTTCAGTTAGCCTATTGATGAAATGTCTTGCAACAACAACTTTCCCTGGAAGCTGGTAAACTACACAAAATGTTAAAAGTTGTTAATTCCAAAGTATGCTTTCTTATCTCGAGCTTTATTTGAAGTTTCAATAGAGACAGTATTTTTCCAATAATGTTGTTGCACCGAATTTTAAAATCAGTATCCTGTTACTGTAATGTTGACCCTCCTGAACTGGAAATGACTGGATATGTTAGAATCAGGAGATGGTGTTAAACTAGTATGTTTTCCCATGTTGGTCTACGGGACTTTTACCTTGAAATTTGAGTACTCTCAGTCTTCTAATGCGCTTCTCACTCAGAGCTAGGATAGAAAGAAATGCAGTTACACATACCTCTGTTAATTTTGCGCCTACATTATGTGATACTTGAATAAATTATTTCTGTTTTGCTTACCCGGATCATTTCGTGTTCATCTTCTCTTCACATCTTCATTGTCTATTAGGTTTTGTAGAAATATGTTCCTATTCATCCTTTGAAGTATAGTAATAAAATTTATTGAAGAATCCAATCGATTCTCTTCAGAGATAACTTCTTGCACCTAGAATCACAATCAGGTTTTAATAATATTTGGATATAACTAGTACAATGTACATATATAATGTATAATTGGATGTAGTCATTGAAAAACGAATAATATTTATATCTTGTACTTACCGACAATCATTCCCATCAAAAATGACAATGTATTATGTAAACAAGTCAACAATGAACAATAATGCATTATTGTGCACCGTTTACTGGCTTTGTTTTAACAGGTTAACCAACTTTGAATATGATTTAAAATAATTTTTTGTGTTAAAAGACTATAAATCCAGGACTTCCCTCTAACATAAAATTATTAAAATTGAGAGATGAATTTAACTATTTGTTACGGAATTCTTAAAACCATTTTATGATAAAAATATGTGTCTATGGTAGAAAAATATATTATATGTATATAATGGATTTCGCCCTTTTATCAAATAGCGAGTCATATATGGGTGGGCAAATTATCTATAAAACGCGAGGGGGTGAATTCATGGGCACTCTCGGCCGACCGGCAACAAAATTTGCAGTGAAATTTGTAGGTTAGCCAGAAAGTTTTTTCCCATATTAACGGTATCTTAATTTCTCTCTGAGATAATAGACAATCGGATGATTTTCATTTATCTGTGTTCAAAGTATTATTTTAAAAAATACTTGATGGCAAGCTTATTGCATTATTGCATTATATGAATATATATTTAAGTATATAATCCCCATTACTAACAAAGAATATGTGACGATAAAATAGCTGTTGAAATTCTTCTTACGTTCCTTTGGAGAAAGAATTTGAAAGCTAAGTCAACCGCCCAATAAATATGTCAGGTAGAAGATGAGGATATTGTCATTATAAAATAACATCGAACAAGTGAATCTTTGTTTGAGATACCAATCTTGAAGATAAGCTGGATGACCTTCAGTTATAGAAAACAAAAGTTCTGAGCCCAAAGAAGAGCTACTCGCCAGAACTAGTGAATTGTCAGAAAGGTTTGGTGTCTAAGAACAGCAGTAATGGGCCTGTACCAACTCGTCATAATACATAAAAGTCGAAGAGCATATCAATATCAACTGACCGAAGTTTGATGTTTGTAAACAACTTCTTAAAAATCCTCTAGACGACCAATCATGGCTCCAAACGAGTTAGCATTAGTACTCACTCATTAATCGTTTTATATTGGGCATTGTCCAGGCTGTAAGGTAGCAGTTTAGAAGTCCTTTTTAAACAAAATAATTAATTATTTAATCTAATGAATTGTGCCAATTACAAAAATAAACTTTTAAGCAGTTTAAATGTATGCTTCATCGGAGCATATAAACTACAAGTATGGGAAAGTAAAGTTATCCTGCTTTGAAATATAAAAATTACACAAATATCTATTTCCTATTTACATGATTTCATACATCTGAGTGTGTTCTGTAAGCCCGGAAGAATCTAAAAGTATTATTTGAAACACCTAAAAAGTATCTTTCAGACCATCATAGTTGTAGATAAAATTAACACTGTCAATTGACATTCAGGAAACGAATAGTAATTTTTTGCCTTGTTTTATAAATTTAAAATGTAGCGAGGAAATATAAAACGGTTCAAATTGACATTTTTCATTTACGATCTAAAATTTACAATTTTCCTGGGTGATTTTATATAAGATTTATTGTTTAAACATAATATTTAAGTCATTTAAATGACATTTTAACTTAGAGCTGCAAAACCCCAGTCTTTTAAATACCACACCCCCACCCGCCCGTTGAAAATTTTATAATTCTATATATGAGAGACTTTTTTCCTTGCCGTTTGGTCATGTTTTCATTGTTATGTTAGTTCTGTTTACCGCCTCCAGTTCTCACTTGTTTGAGCAGCCAGTTTGTTTCAATCAAATCATAAAGATTGTATGATAAAAGTATAAAATAATTGTTTCAAGATGCCAAGGAATCAAAGATTGAGTAAAAACGAACGTTTCATGGCAATGTGTATGTAAATAATGAACAGAACACTGTAAAGAGTGATGTAAATATACACACCACACGCGTGTTGCACTGAGAACAAAGAAATAAAAAGTGCTTCCTTCCAGGCGTCTGTACATAGTGAATACGGTAAATAATGATAATAACATAACTATATATATATGTGTGTGTGTGTGTGTGTGTGTGTGTGTGAAGTTATTACCGGAGTTAATTAGTTGTAATACACTGGTAAACAGTGTCATGAAATTCATTGGGTGACTCTTTTTGAAGATGTTAGTGTTAGAGAAGGCCTAGCTTCGAAGTTAATTATAAAATGTAATTCGTGTGGCAGGGAAACAGTATGAGAGGCTCTAAGCCTTATGATATCAGTATATGCTTTGTATTTGAATTAAGGGCTCTTGAGAAGGTTTTAAGTGGTGCCAAAACATTTTGTGGTATGCTGGATCTCTCCACCTCCTGCCTTATGTAGCATTTTAACAATATAATAGAGAATATTTTGAAAGAAATGTGTATAAAATCTATGAAGAAAGCTGCTGCAGAAATAATAGACGGTGATGGTTCTACAGATGTATCTGTTGCTCTGGGTGTAACGTTGCAGAAAATGAGACACACTTCGCTTCATGGTGTTGCATCAGCAACCTTAGTCGATACTGGTACAGCTGTAGAAGTTATGTCAAAGCTGTCAGACTAATGAGGACGACGAAAGCAGTGAGAATTATATTGGCGGTACTAGTGGTAGAATGGAGTCTACGAGGACAATGTCTATATTTACAAGATCAAAGAGTGAACGGGTACTGTATGTAAAATAGTCGATGGGTTTTTATAAAAGTGAAAGAAAGTAAACCATATGGGAACTCAGTTTTGATTGAAAAACTGCAATGTATACAAAAAATACTCGGATTTAGACTTAGAAAATTAAAAAAGAATATGAAAGGGAAATCATTGAATGACGGGAAAGGTGTTGGTGGTGGTAAGACAGTTATCTGATGCGGCGGTAGATAAACTACAAAATTATAATGCCTTGGATATTAGGGGGATGCTAGGGAGAAAGGGGGTGTGAAATTAACGCAGTGCTCTACTGATGCGAAACCCATGCATTAGTTTGTCCAAAGGGTCCCGAGTCTTGGCGCATATTTCAATAAACTCCTGCAACTGGTGGTGCATACTCACAAAGAAATTATTTCTTTATCTGGCCGGCCAGCTTTATTAAAAAATGTATGCAGGGCAAAGCTAGGGACTACAATGCGCGTGTAAATAACGTAATATGGGAGCATGTGCAAAAAATGTGTTTGATGGTGCCGAGACATTGCGAATAGGAGTATATGACGGTGTAATGTCTAGAAGAAAAGTGCTGGAGAGAATGTACATTAGAGTTGGTGATAAGTGTATAAAAGCTATTCGCAGCATCAACAGCATGATATTGTTTTATGGACATCGTCTTCAGAATTCATGATCAACGAGGCCAGGACCCAAAGAAAGCAGTAGAAGAAGAGAAAAGCTCCAGGAGATCCTGGGCAGGACTTATTGCCCTTGAATGTATTACGTTCTGTAAGTCAAAGAGCTGTGACTGTTCGCATTTCTCCGCAAACTCATTTTTGTCATAGAAATTTTCCTTTTTCTCAGCTTTGGATTGGCCAATCAGTTTGAAATTTTGCATGCATGTAGCAGAGGTAATTTACATCTAACTGGAGTGGAAAATACTAGCAATTCACGTCGTAAATCCCAGCATCATGGACCGATAAGAGATGTAGCTAAACCCTTTGACTGTGCACCGACCCATGACCATAGTTCACTGGGCGTGGAATACGTTGCAAAGCCAAACATACTGACGGAACACAGCTGATATTCTAACAACCTGTCTTGTAAACTTGAATGAAATTCATTCTCCCTCTCTGGGTAGCAAATATCTTGTACTGTATTAAATGCATTGTAAATGTTTGCTAAAATGTGTAACACGTTTTTTTCAAAAACAAAAATTCATAATTAATTTCCTCATCACATATCAAAATTATTCTTGTTATTAATTCATAATGCAACTCATTTAATATATGGAAACAAGATCAACCCCGTTCTACTATTACTTGATACAGTTCCTTTTACATAATGGGCATATAAAAGGAACGTTTATATGTCCATGTTTTAGAATTTTTTAAATATTTTAAGTTAATTTTTTTAAAAAAATGAATCAATAAAAATTGTCAGTACAATTTAGTTGAATTTCATTACAATTGTCTTAAAAATTTGAATAAGTTAGGATTTAAATTTTTGATGAAAGCGAGACAAGGAAATACTGATAACTAGGGAGGTAGATGAAACAAATTGGTTGAATTCAACAGATTTAATTCATAACATCATTTATTTATATTTGTATTTTTAAACTTTTTGATATTGCTCTTCTTTTTATTTGTTTTGTATTATTCCATTTTTGTTTTTATTTCATTTTATTGTGAAATTTGAATATTTGTTTTATAGTTTATTGCAAATATCTTTTTTAATATCTTGTATTTAATAAATTAGATATAGTATGGTATTATAAAAGCATGTACGGTTCGTTGCACCCATGCGCCTGTTGAAGTTTTATCCAAGTTATTTTTGCCACTGAAGTAAATGCAGTTTGTTCTCCATAGATACTGAACAGTAATTATAATATTAAACAAACGCATTTCGAGCATTTTTATAAAAATTATATCGCAGCTTTCTTCATAAACTTCTACATTCAACATTTTGTTTGTATACATTTAATATACACGGCATTTTTATTTTTATGAGTATTAATTTAATTGCAAACCGTTAGGTTTTGATACTTAAATTGATACACGAAAACGTGCCATACACTAACGTGCATGTCCGCGTTTTCAGCTGAAAATTACTTTTGTTCATGGAGGAATTTAAAAGGAAAATTTTTCACATTCAAATTATTGATTTCTCTATCAGTTTTTTTTCTACAAATTCGTTGACTTTATCACTTGCAAAATTTACATAAAAGTTCAACAACTCTGGCTTTTACAATTTAAGCGTAAAAACGAAAGTATTTGTATTAAACGTGTACTGTTAATCAACAAACAAGGAAACAATCCGAATCAACAGATATATTTAATGATAATAGAAACATCAACTTTTCAGTATCTGCGTTATATTTTTGACACTCGGAAAAAACTACCTAATCATTGAAAATTTTTCAATGGTACCGATTTATTTCCTTATCTGAGTAGTTTAGCCGCTTTTTCTTTTCTCATTTAAACAGCAGCTCCATCTTACATTTCACGACAAAGTTTGTGGAACATTGAGCTTGTAGGTAAACGCATATCATTTCTTCATCATCATATTTACTAGGCTTAAGCATAAAGTCTGTCCAGAGTCCTGATGTACGAGGGTAGGTCCATAAGTTTCCGGCCTCGCCTATTAGGACTATCGCCTTCACAAAAGCCTTATCTGATGTTATACCTTATCTGTTAAGTACATAATTGCAACTGTAACTTCCGCTCGCTGTGTTTAGTTGTTCAGAATGCCTTGTGTAAAAGGTTGTGGCATATTCAAAGTGGAGTATCCAGCTGTTAAAGTTCTTCACAAAGAAGGACTTTCTCCATATGAAATTAAACTGATTGGACGGTGTATATGGGGAAGCACCCCCCCCCATATTCTACCGTACAAAAATGGGCCAAACTTTTTCGAGTAGTTCCAGAAACTACTGGACGAAGAGCGTGCAGGTCGGCCCTTGGAGGTGCTCATTTCTGAAAGCATTGCTCTTGTGATGTGGGAGAAGAAAGACCGGGAGCTCAAAGTTACAGAAATAGCAGCAAGATTGGGACTTTCTAAAGCAACAGTCCTTCGAATTATTCATGAACATTTAAACATGAATAAGGTTAGTGCAAGATGGGTGCCTAGACTTCTTTCTTCAGTCCAAAAGCAGCAACGAGTGTTCTGTTGTCAGGCATTTTTGGAGCTCTGCCGTGACAACGAGAGAGTTCTGCAAACCATTGTTATGGAGATGAAACTGGGTCCTCTGCTATGATCCCTGGTCCAAAAGAGAATCAACAGAGTGGCGTAAAGCTGGCGAAGCATCGCCTCTGAAGGCCAAGGTCACTCGGTCAAGCAAGATCATGGCCACAATCTTTTAAGACTGTGAAGGAATACTCTTCATTGAATTCAAGGGGAGGAACACCACAGTAAATGGGGAGCACTATGCTGGCCTACTGCATGGACTACGTGCTTCCATCAAAGAGAAAAGGCGAGGAAAGCTGAGCGGTGGTGTGCGCCTTCCTCACGACAACGCGCCTGTGCACACAGCTCTTGTTGCAAAGGAAGCTGTGAAGAAATGTGGCTTCAAGGAGATCGACCATCCACCCTAAAGCCCAGATCCAGCTCCTAGTTGTTATTTCCTCTTCTGAGAACTCAATAAAGACCTTCGCGGAAGGAAATTTAAGTGTGACGAAGAAGTAATGGATGCTGTTTATGCCTATTTTCAAACAAGACTTCTGACTATTTTGGGGGGGGGGGATTGAAATGATAATTCAAATATGTGAGAAGTGTATTGCAATAAAGGGTAACAGAAGAATTCGTAGTCAACTCATCGCTTCAAGTGCCATCAAGTGTGAAGCTAAGGTATTATTTGGACTTGTAATAAGGAATTTATTTTTCCAGGTATGGAGTTCTTTAGCGTACCGTAAAAATACAAGAGACCCATGGCCTTAATTCCTTTCAGGAGAACTTTATTTAAAATAATTTAAAATCAAAGACATAAAGTTTAGCTACCATTATAGATATCATAGATAGATATAGATACAATATATGAACATTCAATATAAACATTAGTATTAAAACAAGTATTTCATCTTATTACTGCTGCAGCTTGAAACGGGAGAGCAGGATTCTCGCAATATTCATGCTGTATAGTTAATAAAGCACATTTGAACTTTCTTGATTTAAAAAAAAATTTGCATTTTGAAATGTTGAAATAAAACCGTTAAGATCTAACATGACGTCTCTCTTTTTAACACCCTGTTGGACTAACGAAAGGGATATTGATTGTTGACTGTAATTGTATTTTTTCCGTGTCCTTGGTCTTTGGAATGTATACCTTCAATAAAAATTAATTTCGTATTTGTTTGCAAAAACATATCGAACTTTTTAGCGAAATGCTAACTCTTCATTCTAAAACTCATAAAAAATTAAAATAGTGTAGCTCAATTTTGCAGAATTTTAAAATGTTCCTCACCTTCAAATTAACTCTGATTCTTTTAATACTATAAAGAAGCACGTGTTACAGATGTTATCGCCATAGTAATGTGAATTCTGATCGCAGTTTTGATTTATACACATTAAATCTGTTTTTTGGAGTCCATTTATTCACATCTGAGTGCTACCGACGGTGTGTACAGTACTTTGTTGTGTTTATGGAGAAAGAGCTTGCCACCTTCCTCTTCCAAGCACTTTATTTTGCTTCTCAGGGATTTGTGATACTATTCCCTCTACTTTTTGCTCATAGCTTCTTTTATGTGAAACGCCGCACCTAATTCTAGTTTTCACTATGCAAGAACAGAAAGTGGCATACTACCTTAAAGTAGACGTTTAATTTTCCTTGCTTTTTGACAAAAGAGATAACAAATATACATTCGCTAGGAAGGGTAAGCGTTCCCTTGAAGTCCAGCTGTAAAGCCTGTAGGTACGAATTTCCTGAAAGCGATATTTTTACGTGGCTGTGTGTTTAGTGCAGAACAAGGACCCATTCCAAAGTATTCCTCATTCCTCTTATCTTCCTCCACTTTCTTGTCCTTTCCCCGTATGTATGTGTACTTGGGAAGTTTGCTGCGAGACAAAGCGAATACATAACATAACTTAAGGAAAGTGTAAAGCTTACGACATATACACATAAAAGTATTTTAATGGTAATGTACAATATAATGATTTGTAGTTCATGAACTAACTGACTTTTGAACGACTCGTTCTTTTAAACTGGTGGCGAGCACGCTCGTTCATTGAGAAGTGGTCATTCACAAGAATAGGTCATTATGAACTAAAGAAATGGTGAGAGCAAGCTAACCATCATCACGACTCCAGGAGAGAACCAATCGAGGCATAGCCATATAGTCAATAGCATGTCATGAATGATCACACGAGGGATACCCAAAAAGTTTTGCTACCAGTGGTAGCGAAATAGCTGGCGTCAAAGAGCTGATTGGACCATTACTGGTATAGTGGAAAATGATCAGTGATGCATCTTAATGGGGGGTATCAGATGTTTACTAGGTTTTTTAATTCTATTTTATATTTCATTGCGTAGTTTTTATTTGCCTTACTTTAAGGGGATATAGAACCACTTAAAGTCTTAAAACCATCAAAATTAACTTCAAAGTTTACTATTTTCAGTTTGAATGAAATATATTGCCTTGGAATTTATTCTTCTTTTTCTATTTTGCAGTTCTACATTTATATCTTTTCTTAAGTTTGGTGTTTATGTTACTGTACTTAATCGAAATTTTGCCATCCTGTCTGTATGTTGCTATCATTTGCTACTTTTTTTTCTAAAAGCTCTACTCTTATAGTTTTTTATAATCGTATAAAAACCTGCGTGATCTTTGATTCGCTCAAAAATCATTTATGAACTTTGAATTTCATTATGATAATTTTAAGTCTATGATTAGTTTCCGTATATTAAAGCAACGATCGCTATTTATAAAATTCCTTTTCCTCTTATATTTTTAATGTTTAACAAAATCTTTTAAATGTGCATAGCTTTCTCCTGACATAATTTAAATTATATCGGTAAATATTACATATGTATAAAAATAAATAGCTATTTTATGAGTTGATTGTCAAATGTACTGTTTATTTTATTAATCTTTGCTTCGAGAAGCATTCAATTATTAATTCATTCATTCATTCATAGATAAGATTTTAAATGACTAGGTCTATTCAATGACTCAGGCCTTGTTCCAGCAGGGAATGTCCTCTTCCGTAATGTTAACCCCCCATTCATTCTGCTCTGCTGGAATTGTCCATGATTGATTTGAGTAGCATGAGGATGAAATTACACACCTCTTCTGGCCTTATTTAATAGTATCATGCTATTATGGTATTTAAAAATGGCAGAAAGGCTCATATCGTCCTATAGTAAATTGAAATGTAAGCGATTTCTTTATGACGAATGGTATAGAATCGCTCTAACCAACATGCAAAATTTGTATTAATTCTCAGAAGATTTGACATGTTATCAAAACCAAAAATAGTTCTACAGCGTGTTATACTGGTACCAAATACACATAAATATATTGCTGCGCAACATATCTGCCACCTAGACCAAGCCATGATGTCATCGTTTCTATGATCCGCTGATGCAGGGAGATGGGAGGTAGTGCTTGTTCAGGGAGGAAAGTGTAATTCCTTTGTTTGTTGTCCTGTTTATATTGTTCTCTAGCAGAGGGATCTGACATGTTACTTTTTTCTCCTCTTGCTGGTCTAATGTTAAGGATATCAGTCACATTGCAAGCTGGCGTGCTGTCTGAAATTCTGAGAGTATATTGTTTCTGCTATCCTGTGAACTATAAGAAACAGGTCACCCTTAACATTACCAGAACAAAACGCAGTTTCTAAGGAAACGAAGCCTTAGGTTTTCTTCCTAACCATTTAATTGACAATTGTGGTGCTGACATAGAGCTATGCGTTACAGGAGTTTCATGCATGTTTAGAGCACAGTCATCCTGTCAAAATAAAGTGTGAATGTGAGGTTTTTGTTTGTACATTAAATAAATAATTTAATGCACTTTCGAATTATACTAATTTTCTTCAGTACCTACTTGACTCCATCTAAAGAAATGACTCGATGGCAATGCATTGTTACAATGGATCGTCCCCAGCATAAATAGCGTCCATAAATGAATCAATAAAAAAAAAATCCCCAGCACCGTGTATAATGTTGTGTAATATTTTAAAAATATGGACTATTATGTAATCCTATTGATTCAGCTATCATGTCTACTGTCAAAGCTTGGTAACACAGTAATGAAAGAAGATAGGGGCGTTTAGATTTTAAAGGAAATAATAGAGGTAAACGTAAATAGGAAAGTAAATTATGACTTTTAATTCTTAAAACTTATACCTTTAAAAATACCGTATATAGAAATCTTAACGATACACTTAAAGAAAGAGAAATTAGAAAGTGGAAGAGAATATCTCAGAAAGCAAATTTTAAAATTGGATTCAAATAGATGTAGTGTTCAAGTAATTTGTTGCTCAAATCCTCCTTAATATTCCACCAACTTCATTACTAGTTATCACAGTGTGCAGCAGCCAATCCCTTATTGAGAAATATGTTTCAGCACACTGCAGATAACTTAAATACACTGAGTTTCTATCTCTCTGGTAACACTATAGGTGAGTGCTCATATTTTATAACCCATCTCTATTATTTTTTCATTACTACTGAATGTAGCTTCTATTACAATGATGGGAATAATGAGGCCGTCGACCTTTGTACAGTTGTTCAGTGTTTAGATGACGATGCTGAGTTTAAGTCTTAAGGATAGACGAGGGATTTTCAAACTGTATGAACAGCGTTCAACATTTTTTTTTCATGAAGTAATATTTTGCAAAGTTAGTTCAGTTTCTTTTGGTTCTTAGCAACAATTAAGAATTTTATTTTTAGCCCTTATTTCTGCGAATGTTACTGTATTTTACTTAATACTAGATTCTAGAGAACCACAAGCAGAGACCTCGAGGGCCCCTTGGGGTTCGCGAGTCATAGTTAGAGAAACGCTGCTTTAGACCAAGCCAAAGCGACCGCAGTATTGGCAATGCCTTGCTGAAACAGCTACATTGCATAACATCCCAATCGATAACAAAAGCTTAAGTATCTGGTAGACCTCAGCAGAATTCATCGATTATGAGTTGCCGCTGCAGGTAGAAGTACTTACCTCAGGTATATTCAGACCACATAAACAGAGTCAACACATTTCTCGTGGGCTAGTCAAGGTTTACTCTTGCTACATGACATGCGAGTTCGTATAAGTTCACCTTACGCAATATGCAGACTCTTTTATCCCGTAGCCCTTTCATCAACAACTTGCCATTGTTAAACTTTGCCTACAGAATTGAACCTGGACAAACACGATGCCAGAAATTATAATAATGCACACAGAACCCTAAGAACTTGTCATATTTTGTAGCGCCAAGGTCGTTGAGGCATAGACTTGTGAGCGGGATATCTGGGGTTCGATTCCCACCAGGATTAACCTCTGTGAGGGTTTTTCCAGATGTTCCTCAGCCTTCACAATGACAAAGACTGGAAAAATACCCTAAACTTGGTCCTAAAACACTTTCCAGTTTAGCATTCCATCTCATATGTCATCAGTGTTACAGTCTCCATAGCAAAACACTTTATTTTATCAAGTCTTTTAGTATTCTTTGTTTTTATGATTCTTCTTCTTCACCTCCTCTTCCTCCTCCTCCTCCTCCACAAGGTATAATCCTGCCAAGGTATAATCCGTCCTCTATTAAATATATCACTCTATCTTGTTTTTTTTGGCTTCCATATTCTATTTGTGTTGCTTTTGACATCTTGTTCTTTAATATTATCCTTATTGTTCCATTCATTTGTCTTAATTTATATAGTTTTATATTCAGATCTTCATTTTGACTGCATGGTACATTAAAACTAGTTAATTAAAACTAGAGACTTGTTCTATTATCTTGTCGTGGTTGTTGAAATAAATAAAAACCGTCACGGATGACCGAGAGGGGTTCGAATTCCACCAGTATCGTCCTCACTTATTGATTTTTTTTTTCCAGATTTTCCTCAGTCCTCATAAATGGCAATTGCCGGGAAGGTACCCTAAAACTTAAGACTGGAACGTTTCCTTCCTCTAAAAATTCCTTTCCCAATATATAATTTCATCTCTTGTAGGTCATCAGTGACCACTGCCTATGGTGCCTCAGTAGTAAAAACGGGCATTGAACATCATTCAAAAGAGAAAAAATTAATTATATGTCTCCCTAATATCTTACTTTTTAACACTTCTCTGTTGACCATCTTCCGTTTCCTCAAAAATAACCTAGATCGTCAGCAAATAAAATTGTTTTCAGCTTATATCTATTAATTTGAATGTTCCCAGTAGAATAACGGTTTTTTTTCTATTCTTTAAGTGCTTCGTCTATATACCAAGTGTGCCAAAAAGGTATACACACTTTCACAGTAGATAGTAGCTTTTTAATATATTTCAAAGTTGAACCTAAAAACAACTGTAAGTGTAGTATGGTGTTCTGTAAACAGATGTAACTCACATACACTATGATAGCGTTGCTACCTGACAAGTAAATCAACAATGAACAAATGAAGCTAAGATTATCGTAAACCAGCAATGAAGAAATGCAAGAAATGCAATGAAGAAATGAAGAAAGATATCGTATAATGTTCTCTAAACAGATGTGACTTACATTACGTTATGCTAGCGTTGCTACAACAAAATGGAGCCAAGATTATCATTTGAACAGTGGAAAGTAATTTTGAAGTGGTATTGGAAAACAGAGAATGTTGTTGCAGTTCAAAGGCAATGGAGACATGTGTACGGAACAGAACCGCCAACGCGAGTAACAATTGCACGCATTCGAGACAAATTTGAGACTCGTGGTACCGTATGCGATGTTCACAAGGGCATATCTGGGAGTCCTCGCACAGCAACAAGCCCCTCGTCCTCGGCTATGTTTTTGGAACGTTTTGAGCACTTACCGCAGAAATCTACAAAGCAATGTGCACATAAGACTGAGATTAACAGAATCAGCATATGTCGTACTATTAAAACAGCAAAGTTGAAAGTTTTCATCCCAAGACTTTTGCATGCATTAAATGAAGACAATCCTGATAGGAGAATGCAACTGTGACTCGTTTCGGAACATGGTGCAAGAGGATGCGGCCTTCGTAGGGAAAGTTGTTTGGCCCAATGAGAGGTATTTAACGCCCGTTTTTTGCTACAGAGGCACCGCAGGCAATGGACACTGATGATACATGTGATGAAATGATATATTAGAAAAGGATTTATTTTTAAGGAAGGAATCGTTCCAAGCCTAAGTTTAGGATACCTCCCCGGCATTTGCCATTTATGGGGACTGAGGAAAACGTGGAAAAACCCTCACTCAGGGAGGACAGTCCTAGAGGGATTCGAACCCCAGACCTCCCGCTCACGAGTCTGCGCCTTAACGACCTCGGCCACCCGTGGCAGTGGGTGGTGGTCCGACGAGGCACAATTTAAGTTGAACGGAACTGTTAATCGGCATAACTGTGTCTACTGGTGTGCAAGCAATCCACATGTTATTTTGGAAAAGGATGTTATTTTACCTGAGATTAATGTTTGGTGTGGTTGTCATCCAGGGGTCTAATTGAACTATTCATGTTTCAAGGAACAGTAACTGACCCAGTGTACCTAAACATGATACACATATCTGTATTATCCGCCATTCATACTCTATGAAAAGAGGAATTTTGCTTCCAACAGGATGGTTCACCACCACATTACCACCGAAATGTACGTGCGTATCTTGATGGCAATCTTCCAAGGCACTGGATAGGACGAAGAGGTCCGATTGGATTTCTACCTATGGGGAATTCTTAAGGATGTTGCACATCATAGGAAACCAGTTACACTGGCAGCATTTCCGGAAGAAATTGAAACGTCATGTGTTGCAATCGCTAAGGACCCTTTGGCAAACGTTGCTCAATCAGTAGTTCAACGTACTCAGAAGTGTATCAACGAGGTGGTGGCCATTTTGAGCAACTGTTGTAACTGTAAATATCTAAGATGATTAGTGTTTATCATTTTCTGTTTGTGTGAACCTAATTTTGTTATGTTAACACACGTTTTTTCTTTGCTTATTTGAATGTTATAGCCACGAAAAGAGCTGAGATCCTTTATTTATTTTTTTTTAAATTCGTTTTCAGTGTCTAAAATGCGTTACGTTTTTTTCTTGCGTCTGTATATATAGTATTAACTATTACAGTAGCATGGCCGTTCCACCCGGTACATAAACCTAACATTTTACAAGTACAAACTCAAAGAATGATTATATTAATTCATTATTAATTATTATATTCATTATTTTTATGATAAAATGTTACATTTTGTGCAGTACTTTTTACCTCGGTGTGTAAAAAAGGCTCCCACTTAAAACACTTTCTCATTCTCCAGCACGACTATATTCACAAATTTCCCCTTTTTAACTTTTACTCATTTCTTAATAAAATTTGCTGCATATATCTAACGCCACACATGTGAAGAGGCCAAGAGTGCCAGGACTGAGATTAAGAGCCTTAAATACAGTAACTTCACTTTCTTGTGGTCCCCTTAAAAAAAAAAGCAATAGTAGAGACGAACATTCCTCAAAGGTGACGTTAGGATAATAGAGACAATACCGCAAGTCTGCAGCCAGAAATCTCTTCCTTCCACTCCTGTTAATGCTGCACCCGCTGCAGGCCTAAGATACCGCACCAAGAGTTTACAACAAAGCGATAATAATAATGAAGAGCATGAAGATTAAGCACCCCCAATGGCATCGAAGTCACCTACTCTGTTTACATTGTCTACTGTTGGAGCATTGTTGACATCTCACGAGAGTGTATCCGCAGAGTTATTGGAGCGAACGACTCTACAATGGAAACGGCATAACACAACAGTGTTTGATGTTTGAACAAGAAATTTAGCATAGCGTTCCCCAAGTAAAGTTAGAGGCCTGAGGAAACATAGCAAAAATAATAACAAATCTATTTGCATTCTTGACATAATTAGAGTCGGTTGAAATGCTTTTAATTGCCTTGAAATTGGCGTAATTTGTTTGAGAGTCGTTGAGCAATTGTTTGAGAGCCATTTGAATCACTCACTCAGTATGATTAATTAAAATGCAGGAAAAATGTGTTCGGTTCAGCGATTAAACATTTTTATTTGAAGATTTTTATAAGGCCACGCTGATAAAAATCCAGTTGGATGACGTTCATGGCGATTCTGCACCACATTGAACACTGTTTCTGGATTCGTGCGTTTTACTTTACGTGTCTCCGATACACCTCGATGCTCTTCTCCCCCGGTACGGAGTTTCATCTATGAGCGAGTCCCCATTAGTTTACTGCGCCGTAGAGGGAGTAGCAAGCGTGCTTGCTCACTTGTTCACTTTGCTGATTATCGCAGCGCAGCTGTTCCCGGTTGTATGTTGTGTTGTTTGTTTCTTAATTTGACAGTATACATAAAGTGTATTATCCCTCGTGTGTTTACTACGGCACAGCGTCCTTTATGTGCAATTCATATGCGTTAACTCAGTGGCAAAATAATCATAGAACAGATAAGTAACAGATGAGTCCCAAGGCCGTTGTTTGTGGAGCATTAAGCTGCTTCTTTTATGGCTTATTCGATTGCTAGTATACTGTAGTCATACCCATAGATTTGAGTTCTACGGCAGTTTCATCAATGTATCTCATCTGTATGCACGTATTCGCTATTCGACCTGATCTTTCATTGTTTCAATTGCTACGCAAAATGTTCTCCCACTGTGATTTTATTAAGTTTATAAATCCTTCCACCCAATCTGTCCGGACTTTTAACAACTGTCTCTTACTGAATCTTTATTATGCTGTAGATCTCAAGATTTCAGTCTTTCAGAAAGAAAAAGAGGAGCAAACATGGAAAAACAAAAAACCCATTTGTTGGTCTTTCACGGTGGAATTCGACCGTGGGCCCACCATTTCACTAACTGTACTGTTCAGTTATCAGGACCCTTATATGACACATTTCTGAGTGGTAGTTTCTATCAGGAAACAAGAGTTTTTATAGATCTCCATGAACTAAAATTTCTGTTATATAATTATCATTTCTCGTAAAGAGAGGAATACTGAAGTAATTAGAACTTTCTGAGAGGGTGAAAGATTTCTGCATCACAAAATAAATATTTTACTAAATTTTATTCGAAAACAAAAAATAAATAAATAAACATTGGCAAACTATATGAGACATTCTCGGCAGTTTGGCATTCTTGAGAGTGAAACTAGATTTAATCTTTTTGGTCATTATTAATATTGCTAATTATGATGTATCAATATGATTTTATTTAGAGCAAGTAATATCACAAGAAAATCTGAGATTTCCAATAAGTTCACGAATGTAGTGAGATTTAGAAAGCTCAGACCCTCATGTGATATTTATTAGGACTATTTCACGAATAAAAGAAGAATTTAGTTAATGTCCCTAAACATGGCATACAATATTGTAATAATTGTATTTTTGTATTATGAATACTTAACCTTTTCAAGCCATTCAGCAGTATTCGAATGTCGATTGCTAGTAATGCCAATAGAGAAGAACCAAATACAGGTTTAGGTCTACTTCATGAATAGAATAAGAATAAAAATAATATATATTTGAAATTCGTGCACAGAATGTTAATGTTAATACTAATTGCATAATTCCATACATACTTAAGAAACCGTGAGAATGAAATGGACGAAAGTCGATTATACAATAGCTACCGTTTGATTTACTAATACCAACTGAAAAAAAGAAAACAGAAATAACATTTTTCCATTCTGAACAACGTGTTTATTAAGATTTTTAGTTGATTAGATAGATATTGTTACATAATTTACAAAATGATTTCTTGCTGAATACCCAAGAACAATTGAATTCACTCGGTAACAGGACTGTAAACCTCATTGCAATATCGGGCTGTCATTGGTCAAGATCGATTGATATTATGATGATGTCACATTAGCGAAACATCTCATTAAGACAATGGAGAGAATGCTGGATTAAGGATCATACTAAGGCGTTTTATTATACATACATTCCTTTGAATTTTTTTTAAGGACTCTCTCCTGGGTCAGAACCTGTCATAGTCCAAAGGCTGCATGACACAGAGTTAGCAATCGCATCAAGAATATAAAAGACACAAAAAGTACTTTGTTTGAAAGCGTTCCGCAAAAGACAAACACGAAAACTTCATTTCTTTCTTGGCTCAGTAGAGCTGGAGCACTGAAGGGTTTAATTAAATGTATGTAGCAAGCACGGCTATTGTAAAAGGAGAGTGCTGTTTGCACTCTATTCAGTCTGCGATGCTATCTCCGCAGCGACTGATACCATCTGCAGAGCCGAGCTAATTTGTCTTGTGATTTGTTTGCTCTACCCCGAACCCTGAAAGTATGTGCTTTACAGTGCATGGCTATGAGGCAAAAAGCAGTTCCTTCATGTTCAGCTTGACAGAGTTAGGTAAAAACTTAACTGTCAGCTTTGAAATTATTTTGGCAAAGAAATATTACAAGGAACATCCATTACCGCTCTAAGTATTTGCGTTTTTGTTTCAAGATTTTCCGTAAAGGGAAAGGAATATCTCCCTTTTCAAATGACGCTCTCCAGGCAACTTCTAAATGATGACCCAATAAAATCCGGACTGCTAACACATTTTGCCGGCTGTCCATTATATACGAGCAATGTGTAACCTAGTCTTATTTAAATGAGATTTTTCAGTGAGTCATTGCGTTGTCAAGCAGTCTGAAAGTTCATAAATTATTTTACTAAGCATACCTTATGAATGAATTACGGGTACGCCAAAATACTTCGAACATTCTCAGAAAGAAATTTTGGATTGGAAAATGTCCCAACAAAATAGCTTTACAGCATTTGCAGCAAATGAATATTTCTTATTGATCAGTGCAAAGCGCTAATAAAACATTAAAACTTTTCTTTGATTGAAGAACTAGACCATATGGCTTTTATCTCTGGTTATTTTAAAAAGATAAGAGTTGCAACATCAATTCACAATAAACGCAAACTTAAGAAGTTTCTGCATATGCTTAAAGGAACCTATAGTGAGTAACGTAGCTTCTTAATTTAGGGCCAAACGTTCAGGACACATTCCTGACAAGTGGAAGAAGAAAATAGGTTATATTAACATGGGTCTCAAAACGCTTTATTTCCATGTTAGAACTCATTTTCTACAATTCTTCATAGTACATTAAACATGGGAAACACACAGGAACAGTACATACCAGCATAGCACATGAAACTCTTTCTTACATGAAATGTTCAAAATGCCCTCAGCTAGTATTGCTGCATGCATCAACCCGCCATTGCATTGAATTCCTGATGCGCTGAGAATTGCATATTGTTTCTCAGTCTTCCACAATGCGGACACGAAGACTCTCTGCACCGGGGCTCGATATACAAGAACTTTCAAATGCCCCTATAAACAGAAGTCTAGTGGGTTTAGATCTGGTAGCATGTCAACAATACCTTCGTTCAAATGGAACGCAAAACACTGACTGTGAACCTAAGAATTACAACTTCACCACACATAAGCAAGAGGCCATATCGAACATTTCACGTAAGAAAGAGTTTTATGTGCTATGCTGGTACGTTCTGTTCCTGTGTGTTTCCCATGTTTAATGCACTATGAAGAGGTGTAGAAAATGAGTTCTAACATGGAAATAAAGCGTTTCCAGACTCATGTAAAATAACATATTTTTTCTTCTACATATGAGGAATTGTCCTGAAAGTTTGGCCATACCTTATTGTTACATCCGGTATTTCGAAAATTAACAAGATTGATCATGATCAGGTCATATGTCGCGGTTGTTGGATTAAAAGAAATTTAAAAATGAAAGCTTTTGCTGGCTACTGTGCCCAGCATCTTCAGTGCATTAATTGAAAGTTCCTGGATAGGCAGAGAGGGAAGAATCGTGAGGAATGGGAGGGTTAGCAGTTGTGGTTTAGTTGTTTGTTGATTGGTAAGGGATTTCAAGTGTTGCTTTTTTTAAAACCAATGGCTGTTTAAATTATCTGAATGGTGCTCTATTTTTAAGGCTTATCTTCTAGCCAATTTGAAATATCCAATTGTTTTATAAATTACTTCACTATTTTTTTCCAAATTTTGTTTTTGCCGATAATTATCGATTTTTAATAACAAAGCCGAGCTTGAAAGCTTGAGGAATGAATAGATTTAATTATTTTTGCGGCTTGGTTAATCACTAATGAATGCTGTCTTCGTAGCTAGGTTATGTCAGCGCGTCCGCTGATAGGCGAAGTTACCAAGTGGCAGTCCAAATGAATTAATTCACTCATTAGTTCAAAATTCAAATTCACTGTGTTTTATTACTTCATTATAAACTCTAGGCCGTGTTATAAGTTTGTTTTGCTACTTAGGCTTTTTACATACATTACAGATTCCTTTACATCACCAAACCTCATATGCACAGAGAAATGTATTTGTTTACACAGACATTCACGTTAAACCATAAGCGCAGGCTTAAGTCTAGATTTCAATCTGCACAGTTCATAGTTTCTAGCTCTTTTAATATTATTTTTAATGTTTAACAATGGCTACTTTTTGAAAACATTTTTGTTAACGATTCACAATGAACGCACAATACAGTGAGAGGTGGCCTTAACTACTCAACTTTTTTTTAATTTTGTACACAATGTTAAAAATTCTGACAATGGTTACTATCATCACTTGTTGCCTTAGCTTCATCTCAGCTGATGTATGTATCTACCATTTTTTTGTAAATTAACAACCTTTCTCTTCAATAGCTTTGAGTTCATGTTCTTGAATATCTGGAACTTGCAATTAAATTCTTCAACTCATAAACTGTCTTAGGTTTTCTCAGGAACACACTTTTTTCCCACAACCAATAAATAACCTTGGTTAATATCCGGTGATATGTAGGAGGAGTTAAAATTGCATTGACCAGTTATTAAACAATTTTGAGTTGCTAAAAATAATAATATGAGTTAACATAGTAATAATCGATTCTTTTCTGAAACAAATGTTACAAAACACACGTCTACTTACGTTAAAAATATATCATTCAACCATAACAATCAGAAATAAAATTGTCATTATGATGGAAATAATCCTGTTTGTTGTATAATAAGTCAGTGTTAGAATTTTAAAAAAATGTGTGTAGAATATTTTTACAATCCACATTGATTCCTTACTTATGTAGAATTAGATATTATTCAAATTGCTGGTATCTTTAACAGAAAATGAGAAAATAAATTCGGAAGGAAACGGTTTGTTTCCAACAATTCCCGCAGTGCACGTATATGTGATCGTGCAGCGGGAGTGTGCTAAACGGTTTACTACAATGCGAATAAGGCCGCCCACGTGCTATATGCCAACAACCCTCCATTAACGCTAAAACAAAGTTTTATAAAGAGTTTTAATTTTTGTAAGCTGTTCCTGACATCGGACTATGTTTTGAAAACAGGTTGTTTTCAGTGTTCCATTTTAAAGTAAAATGTTTTAACGTGTTTAAAGTGAATATAGCTCTTTAAAATAATTATAATAAAATTTTATGTTTCCTTTAAATGTCAGATATTTAACACCATATATGAGATTGAGAACGTAATCCAAAGTTTCTAAGGTTTAAAAAAACTAAATTTGGCAATTAAATTAAAAATCCCATTAACGTGCATACTTCGGTATATAAGTGTAATTTAAGTCTCTGGTCAGGAACCATACTACTGGCAGAGAAGCAGAAATTCAATCCAAACTCTTAAGGAGATATCGCCTTGAGATAACTAATTGAGTTGCAAAAACACATTCGAATGTGTAACGAAACTAAATCCACACGTTACTTGTTTACTCAAGTTCCCTGGGATGATGCTCTCGGGCTTTTAAGCGATGAGACTTGAATTGCGTTTGAAGTTTACTAGAAAGAGAGGGGAAAAATGGAGACGTGGAAGGTGAACTTAGCAAATTAGAAGCTCGTTATAAAAGTGTCGTGTGTTTGCTGCGGCTACGAGTTTAATTTACCCTGCTGGTCCCTGCGGGGCTGTTGTAGTTAATAACAACCCCCCAATGTTTGCGCGAATAAAGAGATGATCGGGGTTGCAAATTCTCACCAACCGGGCCTGGCGAAATTTTCTTTTACCTTTGTGCCGCAAGCAAATGTATTTGGCAATAAACAAATTCCCGGCTTCCCAAGATAATATTTTCCTAAAATCCAAAGCTTAGATTCTGAATACGTGCATTACTACTAACGGATTTTGCGGAATACACTAAAATTAAATGGCTCCATTTAATGATAATAAAAGTCGAGGAACTACTACTTTGTTCTGGAAAAGTATTGAATTATTTTATTATATAAAACATCATCTTCCCTTACATCTAATTTGGATTAAAATATACATGAAGCAAAAATTATACTACAAGAAAGGCAGGGGAACCATATAATAAAGATGGGAAAAATCTATAGGAAGTGTTTAAGAAAATCAGCTATTATCTTTTGGATTTTAAGAAAAGGTTTCAGACATTTTTGAACAAAGATTCCGAAACACCATAATTCCTGAAGTTGATGGCAGATGAATATGTTGATGTCACTTTGGATTTCAGTGATGTGTGTAACGTTCCTTGCAAAATTTTTGTCATTTGTATTGCATAGGCCCTTCTTCTTAGTGGAAAACCTTGTACTTTACTGTATTTGCATATTTTGACACTTTGCCTGCTACTTTAGCTACAAGATCACCCAGACGATCCATAGAAGACGATCATGTCTTGTAACATCTTTGAACAGTTTTCTTCCTTTATAAAATTCCGCCAGCAGTAATTTTTATGGCTCGTAGGAAGAAAAATATCTCAGTATACGGAGAGTTATTTTTGGTCTGCATCTGCAGCTCAACATAAGCTCCGATTATATATAATCGAGTTCCTCCTAGCATTTCTACTTGAATAACTTTGATCATTCAATATTAGCTTTATTTCATATGAGTACTATTCAGTATTATAGGAGTTGCATGGGTGGCGTCCATCTGCAGTCACATATTTTATGCATATTTTGATGAAATTTGCATTCTCCCAAAGGAGCTTTACTTCCTTCATTATTCTAATTTCTTATGTTTTCTTTAAGTAGTACAGTACACTATACCAATAGTTGATAACAACATAAAGACAGAAATAGTGCCTAATCTCTTAACAGTAAACTCCGACTGACAGTCCACGTGCAGCCATGTCTATTATGTGACCTTGACCTTGACTGAGCGCGCTGCGCTCAGTAATAATAAATTTCTTTTTGGTTAGTCGTTTCTAAAATAGATCATGTTTGGACAAATAATACTCTTATTTTATTATAGTTGCTTAGGTTTTATTGTGGTATGACTACTTTAAATATACTCAGAAAATGTTTAACTGATAGAAGTGAAGCTGTTTTCAAACAGCCGTTGGTTTTCTCACTCTTTGAATGAAATAGCGTATTATTTCAAATGCATTCAAAGTATTTCTGAGGCATAAGTTATAATTTCGCAACTTGAAATAATTAAACTAATTCATTAAAATCTTCCGCGCCCGTTAGCATGGTTGCAAATATTTTCTTGCCCCCTTCCTTTGGTGTTGGTTAGCAGCCCAGGCATGAAGGAAAGAGGCTGTGCTCGTTCTGCTAATTAGCGCAGGTGCAACGATATTCGGACAGATGACGCTCGGAGAGCACAGAGTGTGGAATATTTATATAAATACAGGAGCCATATCTATCCGTATGGTAGAATACTACCTGGTCAAAAATTAGAACACAGATGACTTTTGAGAAAATGCCATTGAAATTTTAATTTTATACATTTGTCTAGTTTCATATTTATTTGATGCAAAGGATTGATTTGTCTAGAGATGGATTATATTCTAGCTTACAAATTATTCCTCACAGACTTCTATGCAGTTTTTTTTTCGGCGTTCTGCAATCTCTTTCATTCTCTTTTTAAGTTTTTATTGTAGACTATCTTTCAAGGACACTTGCTATCATGGTGTTATTTTCTTCAAGCAGCATTCTAAGGCGGGTAGATCGTAAAGTCTCTCTTTAATTCAGTGTGATTTTAATTAGTATTCTTAGATCCGGTCTTTTACTTCATTTCTGTTGATAACATTTCTCAGAATGTTCAGTGTTGACCAATTAAACGTATGCAATAAATAAAGATGGATAACTCTTTTAAAAAATCACCTCCCCAGCTCAGCTTCTTCTCTGATCCTTGGGTCTTGGCGTCATACTCCCGATGACGTCTGAGACACGTATGTAATGTAGTGAGTCCAGAGCTAGTAGGCTAGTAGTGGTCACTATGGGTTTCAAAAGTATTAGTCCCACTTAAAGTATTCTAGAGAGTGTCGGATCGCATGCATGATTCGTTCATCAAACTGCATATAAATTGTTGTATTATAAAATGTAATTTTCAATGACTTTACGTTATTTATTAATATGCTGAAAAACTGGCCAATTTCCATTAATGTTTTTCATCCCTTTTCTCTTCTCTGAATACTTTCCCCGATTCAAAGCACCTTTAGAACGAAACACACACACACACACACACACACACACACACACACACACACACACACACACTTCTGCATACTGTTTTCTCAGTCTCTGCAGTATTTCTGATGGATAGTAAAGTTTATTGTAATTCACATTTATCTCACTTGTTAATCCCAGACATAAATGAGAAAATTTCTATTTAGAAGGGAGGGTTTGATATTTTGAACAGGTTTTGTTTGGAAAATAATAAGTCCATTCATATAGTGAGGTTATTTCAGTTACAGGCCACCTTAGCATGGGTGCTAACAAGAAGTACAGCCGTAGTGCGTAAAGTTAGTATTTTTATTTTTACTGAAAGCATAAAATGATACTGTGTTTAAAACTAATAACAACATGTACTAGCCTGTGTGATGAGATATGATAAAAATGATGCCCCTCACTGGCAATACATTGCTTGCATCTGTATAGGAAATTTGTATAGCTGATCTAACTTTTTTTCCATAAGAACACAGCGGTTCGGAATACGTTCCTTGTAATTTAAATATTCTAAAACTCTTTAACACTTTGCCGAGCAGATTCTCTACCTGAAACAGAAAATTCAAGATATTTTTTTTTTGTATCGTTTTGCATTTTTCCTCATGGATCCTTTTTCACAAAAGTATCATAGCATGCTAGGAACAATTTGAAATTAATTTACTTACAATGAAAGCACCGAGTAACGCATGAATGCACAATCACTTACTGACAAAGCCTCCCTCAAACTAACTACAAACTACTACCTGCAACTGCGTTATAAGACCTTGACGATTGGTTCCTTCCAGTACATAGCCGCGCTCTCCTGGCATGCAAATCAAATAACCTCATTATATTTTAACCATCTTGTAAACTTATTATTAACGATACATAATTTACATTCATGGTAAGGGTTTATAAACTTCAATTTATTGAAACATTGTCAATCTCTTATCTTTCTTCTTATTTCACTAGATTATTAATCCTCTAAAAATTCAAGTCAATTTAATTATATATTTAAATATCAAATTAATAAATATTAAATATCAAATTAAATTATACTTTTTAATATCCAACATATTTTATATAGCTTATTGAAAATCATGCTATATGTATATTTGCCCTTCTTTCGGTCTATAAGCACAAGAAAACTGATATATTATTACATTTTATTAAATTAAATGTTCAAAATCGGTTTCATAGTAATACAAGCTATTTAGGAATTTTCTGCAAACATTTTGGAATATGTTCTGACATACATTCTTGCATTATTCTAATTTTGAGTATTTCAGTATTCTTAAGTGAAGGAATATAAACAAAACAAAAAACAATCAGAGTTTCCAGGCAAAGATATGATAATTAAACTGCCTTTAAAGCTGGAATATAATAAGGTAGGAATGCCATTTAAAGTGTCAAAGTAGGCTTAGTTGTGAGCTATGAAACATAAACTATGACCAACATTGGTTTTAAACTTCCCATCAGTATCTAAATGTAAATTATTTCGTTTAAATTAAATTTATGTTAAATCATTCATACTGGCAAGTTTTTAAATGAAAGGCATGTACATTACTCGCGGTTTTTTTTAAAGTGTTACGTCGTATAAAGCCTTGGGTATTTTAATATTGTAAATTCAAAATAAAAGTTTAAAATACAACATTACACAACATGTTGTCGTGTAAAATACATTTACTTCTGTAATAGTTGAATCCTGTGGCTGAGGCAAAGGATACAACAGTTGCCATGGATTGTCTTGGTCCTTTGGAGGCTGTAGCACAAGGAAAGGAGTAAGCAGATCATTTATATTATTAAGTAATTTTTTTGTCTTTAAAGCTTATATTATTGATCTATTCAGGTTTTTAATTTTAGCTTTAAGAAATCGAGGAAATGGAATTGTTAAAAATTAACGGGACCATTATGCATAACGAAGGTCCAAGGATCTTTTAGCACAAATAGGCAGTTCCTATTCGAACATATCCTTTAAGCTTGAACCTATAGGTGGTGGACCTAATAAACCGAGAAACCCAGCTCAAGACTGTGGTAACCAATTCCTGAGCTGGGTCAGTAAACTGGTGGAGCACAAGAGTAAGAGATCCCGTGCTTGGGGTAACAAGAGCTGAGCCCTTAACGGCTCCCTGAAGCGGAAGAGGCAGCCTTCTCTACACAGAGAAGCCGGACCAAAAGCTTTGAGATTGGTATTAGCTGAATGCAGGCTAGAAACTCTTATCAGACACTTCTATAAGGTTAAGCATGAAAACAGATCCGATAAATCTTTCTTGGTATGAAATCAAACTTTCAAGTTGTACTACACAACTGGCTTGTTAACAAATACAGATGTCGATATAATTGGGAGGGGGAGAGGGAAAACAGGAGGCTGGAATGGCTAAGTGCGAATAATATATATAGTGATTTGAAATGGGCGTTCATTCGTTAGAGCGTGGGCAAGGAAAGCACATACGAGGGTAGGTCCATAAGTTTCCGGCCTCGCCGATAAGGATTATCGCCTTCACAAAATCCTTATCTGTGTCACACCTTATCTATTATGTAAATAATTGCAGCTGTAGCTTCCGCTCCGCTGTGTTCAGTTGTTCAGATACAGTTGCATAGTGAAGGCTATGTGTAGAAGATTGTGACATGTTCAAAATAGAGTATCCCGCTGTTATTAAGTTCTTCACAAACGAAGGACTTACTCCAAATGAAATTAAACAGCGATTAGACGGTGTATATGCGGAAGCATCCCCCTCATATTCTACCGTAAAAGAATGGGCCAACATTTTTCAAATGAGTCCAAAAAGCATTGAAGTCAAAGAGCGTGCTGGTCGGCCCTTGGCTCATTTCTGAAAACATCGCTCTTGTGGAAGGAGAAATTATGTAAGATCGGCGGCTTAAAATTATAGCAGCAAGGTTGAGCTTTTCTAAAACAAAATTCCTTCGAATTATTCATGAACATTTAAACACGAATAAGGTTAGTGCAAGATGGATGCCTAGACTTCTTTCCTTTGTCCAAAAGCAGCAGCAACGAGTCATCTGTTGTCAGGCATTTTTGGAGCTCTGCCGTGGCATCGAGAAAGAGGGGGGAGAGGGAGAGAAGTTTTGCAAACCATTGTTACAGGAGATAAAACTATGGTCGCTTGTCCAAAAGAGAATCGATGGAGTGGCGTAAACCTGGCAATGCGCCGCCTCTAAAGGCCAAGGTCACTCAGTCAACCAAGAAGATCATGGCCACAATCTTTTGGGACTGTGAAGCAATGCTCTTCATTGACTTCAAGGAGAGGAACACCACAGTAAATGCGGAGTACTATGTTGGCCTACTGCAAGATTACTTGCTTCCATCAAAGAGAAAAGACGAGGATAGCTGAGTGGTGGGGTGCGCCTTCTTCACGACAACGCGCCTGTGCACACAGCTCTTGTTGCAAAGGCAGCTGTGAAGAAATGTATCTTCAAGGAGATCGGCCATCCATCCTACAGCCCAGATCTAGATCCCAGTGACTATTTCCTCTTCTCAAAACTCAAGAAGGACCTTCTAGGAAGGAAATTAAGTGTGACGAAAAAATGATGAATGCTGTTTATGCCCATTTTACAGACAAGACTTCTGACTATTTTTTGGGAGGGAGGGATTGAAATGTTAATTCAAAGATGCGAGAAATGTATTGCAATAAAGGGTAACTATAATGAAAAGTGAAATATAGATTTTGTCTTTATCATACCTAGAAAATGGTTAGGCCCGAAAATTATGGATCTACCCTCGTAGTGTTAATTGGCTCCTCTAATTTTCATTTCCCCGCTTAAAGCTGTTACACTTTGTCTTTGTGCCATTCACGGTTTTTAAGATGTGTTTGGCTTATTTGTACGTTAATACTGTAATAATGCTAGAAAGTCAGTACGCTTTAGAACACAGAATTTTCAAATATGGTTTGTATGCGAAAACAAACTGTTGCTGAAAAGTGAGACTGCGATTTGTTAAAAATTCTCCCGGTGTTCTTGTACCTCAAGATGTAGGTTTAGGGAAACGGGAGCTGTTCTCTATTAAAAAAAAAAGCCTAAAGTGAACTACCATGTGTTCAACGAGAACAAACTTGACGAAAGAAGTGCATAGAAATCTTTGCAAAGTCAGGAAACAGGGATTTCAAGACCCTTAGCTTGGAATGCATTAAACTTTTAAAATTGAAACTGTGTAACTGTTGGTCGTGAATTGCAGTGACATGATAATGTAAGTAGAGCAAATTTTTGATTGGGTGTTTGATAATTTTACGAATTATTAAATTGACGCACATTTAATTTTTTTTTTTTCATTTACAATACGAAGTAGGGTTTCATTTAAATGATCTTGTACACCAAATGCCATTGAATTATAAAAAAGTGAGCGGTTAACACTTACAATATTAAATGGTCTATATTTTATTAAAATATCCATTTAGAAACTAGAATGGATATTACATATATCCGACTCAGTCAGCTGGCAGAGTGCTTTTAATACCTCTCTGGCCGCTCTGTCACGGATGAACGTCCATTTGAAAGCACTAGTTTTGGCCAAGTGAGTGATAAAACGAGGGCCAATGTTCTATGTCTAAATACTCAGATATAGCGTCACAAAGTATGGATAATAATGCATTGGCAAACAAGCAAGATTTGGAAGGAACAGTATTTGATAAATAAAAATGGTGAAAAAAATACATCATGCAAAATAAATTCCTTAAAACACTTGTTAGTCTCTCTTTCTTCCATTTGTACTTACCAAATAATCGGTGTTTCGTCCTACAATTAAAGGACATATTTTTGTTTTGTCCCAATTCAAACAGGTTGCCAAGCAACGATAGAAAACAGAAGCTGTGATGACTGAATCTTCTAGAATTTATGTATCATAAGGTTGAAATGTCATTTAAAATTTGAAATTAGAAGTGGTTAGGAGTGATTAGTGAAATCAAATATGGAATCAATATTGGTTTTAAATCCTTATATATATATATATATATATATATATATATATTGCTTAAATTTATTTAATTCAAAGCGGCAAGTACTGAAATGACAGTCCTGGATGTATGTGCACCCTTTGATGATAAAAAATCCTCTCTTGAACGCAAAATTCTCTTGTTCTACTCGTTACAGTGCGCGATTCACAAGGTAATCAGCAAGGCTGTGTAACCACTGCAGCAGTTGTGTTTTATGGCATGCACTTAATACGCTGTCTAGTATGTGTGTTCTGTTGGCTCTGTGGCAGAGTGTGCAGTGGTGTCGTGGTTAAGAGCGCGGGTTTGCCTCCCGGCAAGAAGCACTTTTTTTAATAAAGTTTGTAACATATTATTACAAATTACTTTCGTAATGTTGTTTCCATTACACAGCAAGCTTTAACGTTAGCATATATTGTCACATACACCGTTGAGGAGCATCATAAATTACTAAATTAATATACTTTTGGGACGTTTCTTATTTCATAAGGATTGATATTCTTTAACTTAAGTTAACATTGCTGATTCAGTGAGTACAAAGACGTTGCAAGAATCAATTGGTTAACCACTTCCTATGGCACTCCCTAAGGGACTTTATCATGACATCAGCACCATGCAGAGTTATGCTGCACCCGGAGCCTGTCATGCGTCACTAGGAAGTATTCAGAATACCTACTCAGTGTTCTTGTATTGGTTGATATATTTTAAAACTTGGGCGTTGGTACACCATGATTGGTAACGCCAACTTGACAATGTAGAGACCCCCCTAGGCGAGCATATTTTACATAAGGAGCTGCAGATCTCACTGACGGCGCTCTTAGACTATTCGACAACGTCCTCGCCCGCTGGGCCCTGCCGTAGTTGCCCGCTGCTGCGAGCTCTGCAGGATCGACGCCGCTGACGGCGACGTGATTCTACTCTTCCTCCTACAACGGCCGACACATCCCCTAAGGTGAGAACTCCGTCATGTAGGAACCTATATTACCATTACATAACCTGTAGTATTCCAACTCAACACCCACAGGTGTAACATGTAATCATATACGCATATAATTAATAAATGGATCTGCCAAGCGAGTAAAGTATTTTCCATCATACCTCTCACCACTACTCACCCCCCACGTCACGAAATTGGTCGTGACAATATATATTATAATATTTCCTTCAGTATTTGTTCTGTTTAAATGCAATATGCTGCACACTCATTCCCTGCACATGCACGGACAAAAGATGACATATGGGCTCAAATTCAAGAGGCCTGGAATGTTGTAGCCTCTCGTCCACACTGCTGTAGAAATCTGACATCATCTATGCCCCGAAGATTGAGGGCAGCTATATATGCTGAGAGTTCATACACGATCTTTTGTATATTTCTGTGCGTTTTCACTTTAGAGGATAAAATTTTCGGAATAAAATTTTCTGTTCATTTATTTATTTGTAAAGAATACTTCGTTTTGTGCATACGTTTTTGTTTGTGCATAGGTAATGCCATAAAACTAAAAGATACATTCAAATATAACATGATATTAAGGCTACACGATGTTTTACTTATACACTTTAAAAACCCGTTAATAAAAACAAAATTGTACGGGATTTGAAACCAGGAGCTTACGCAGAAGAGCAATGCCTTCTAAACGCTCGGTCACGATTATTATAATGTTCTCTTTCCAGATGCTTTCGATTGTTATCATTGCTTTTCAGGCAAAGCGCCCACTGCAGTGTGTACTCGCTGCATGCACTTGTGAATACAGAGTTTACGATCGTTCCCGATGTTCTCCGATCGACACGTAGAATCTGGAGATTACTCGCATTTCTGTCAAAGGATTTACATATATAAATTCTAACCAATACATTAAATGTATTAATTACTAAATATGATATTATTGTCACCTATGTCAGCTTAACGGAACCTTTCCAGTGGCCTTCACACAGTTTTATAGTTCGGAGGTTCCTGGTTATTGATTTTTTTTTTGATTGATTTATTTATGGACGCTCTTTAACAGCTCAGGTCATCAGCGTCCCATTCAACTCAGGGCGTGAAACGGCCGACAAATTTTGCTCAGAGGCCTCTCTTTCAGGCTTGAGGTTCTTTTTCGTGCCGTAAATGTACGACACGGGACCCACGGCTTTACTTCCCTTCCGAAGGAAGCCATACTTAGGATTTTTACGCCCTGAAAAAATCCATCGATCCTGGCCGGGTTCGAACCCACGATCTTGGGTTTAGGAGGCAAGTATGGTAATCACTACACCACTAGGACCGACTGGTTATTGATAAAATTAAAATTTGGGAAAATGTGTTATTTCAGATACATATAAAATTAATACAAATACTTTTCAACAAATTAATTAAGTTTCAAGGTTGGCATTTATCTCCCATTGGGTAATGGAAATGGTTTTAATATTCCGTTATGTAATATAAGAGTAGCTGCTATAGGAAAGACGTACAAGAGTAGGTGCATGCGTCAAATATGAAAAATGTAATAAACCGACCGAACCAACAAAGCATTTAGGCGTGTGTGGAGCGCGCTAGCAGTGAATGTGCCAGTTGTCGTTTACACTTATTTCCCTCCTTCTTGTAGAAGTAGCACAAGCACAAATAAATTAAATAAAATATTTACACAACAATGAAATAGTTTGTCTTTGTCTTACTTGAATTTCATAGTAAATGCTGAAAGAACTGCCACTTTACCTTCAAAGAAAACGTAATCTGATTACAAATCTGCTTCTCTCCCCATTTTCGCTGGTCCCTCCCCTGATTTCTTTTCCAGGGTCTCAAGAGTTCGGCTTCTCCATTAAGCTCTCTCTTTTAGATTTTTCCACAAATAATATACCGTCACGGATGGCCGTTAAGGGGCGGACTCTGAGCGGGAGGTCTAGGATTCGACTCCCTGAGTTTTTTTTTCAGATTTTCTTCAGTCATAAATGGCAAATGCCAGGGAGGTGCCCTAAACTAGGTCTGGAACGTTTCCTTCCTTAAAAAATCTATTCCCAATTTATAATTACATTTCACGTATCATCAGTCCACCGCCTGTGATGCCTTAGTAGAAAAAATGTGCGTTAAACACTGTTTGATGAAACAAAACAATACAAATTATATGGGGACAATTTTTTTTTGTGACTGAAAAATCTACGAAATTTAATCAAAATTTTCTCACACGTTTTAACAGATAGATCTCAACAAGTCAAATAGGTACTCTTTGTTTTATGGTTTATTTGGCCATAACTCTCACTGGCGTGTATTGTAGGCAGCGTTTACTAATACCTTGAACTATTCTCGAATGAAAGAGCGAGTTTGTCGCATACGGTTCACTATTGGCGTTCTCCTCAATGCCCGTAAAATACGAGTAAACTCTTGGCTGGCCCATGCTGTATATACAACAAACTTTGAGGAATGATAAGTCACACATAGAAGGTAATTTTTCCGCTGGCATCTCCCTCATGAGTTATGCACCAGTTTTAGAAGCGCATTCCGCATTGCCTCTGAAGTGCCATACAAGTCCTTGTTATCCGCTCCCTCACACTGCTGTGGTATTTTCTTGTTGGTTTAGTGCGCATTCAGTTCGGGTTGTCTGTTATGCTGCAATCGTACGTAGGTTTGTTCTCTGTTAATGCAGAAGACATTTCGGACCTGATCGACAATACACAGCTTGCTGTAGCATTGATGTGCCCTCAAATATAACCTTGATGCTCGCTATAGTATTTCCTCACAGATATAAAGCTTAAAATGTTTAGATACCTTATGTATTAAATTTGTCCTTTTTTCTTGATGCACAACTTGCTACAGTTTGATGTTAATGCGTCATCACATCTGCCCATGCTTAGGATCTCCTTAAGACCCCATGCTATTTTCAGCATTTCTCCCATCGTACGCCCAACCATTAGGTTTTTCTTTTTCTGGAACTGGCCAGGACTACTACAACCGAAATTGACGCCCATAGGCCTAAATTATTTTTTGAAGTTAATTCTCCTTCAAAGACGTATTTTATTCCCCAACAATAGCCCGTGTGTACCGTGAACTAATAATATATTCCTACCACGATTCGGTTGAGAATATTTTTATATGGTGATGTACACTTGAGTAACTTCGTTTGTGTTACCTTTGCTTCATGTTCAATAATTAGACATTTATGCTTTTCCTATGTGAAAATGAGTAAGAGTAGACGAATAAATTAGTACTGAAACTACATGAAGAAAGACTCTACTTTTCACAGATTCACTGTAATAGTGTGCTCATATATGTATAACATTTAACTATTTGAAATAACAAAACAACACCCAAAAATAAAAAAAACACTGTACGGTGAAAGAAAAAATGCTCACGCGCGATCATTCGCTTATTATATCCACAGAATTCAATTGGTTCGTTTTTTTTATTTATTTGTTTATTTATGAACGCTCTTTAACTCTCAGGTCATCCATCATCCGTTCAATTCAGGGCGTGAAACGGCCGACAAATTTGCTCAGAGGCCTCTTCTTTCAGACTTGAGGTTCTTTTTCATGCCGTAAATGTTAGACACGGGACCCACGGCTTTACTTCCCTTTCAAAGGAAGCAATACTTAATATTTTTACGCCCGAAAAAATCCATCGATCCTGGCCGGGTTTTTACTCCCGATCTTGGGTTTAGATGGCAAGTAAGGCTACCACTACATTACCAGGACCGACGCAGAATTCAACAATCGTTGGATAGAAAGAACAGGACCTGTTGCATGGCCAGCGCAATAGCACGTCCCTTTTTCTTTGGGGGCATGCAAGAGTATTGTGTTGACAATAAAGCAAAAATTGTTGACCGAATTAAATTTAAATTGTGGAAAAACAATGTTTGTACTAAGTTGTCAAAAATGCCTAGAAATTGGAATTTTGCTTCTGCAAAAGTTTTACGAAGACCTGACTTTTCTAAGAGATGTATAGCTCCTAAAATATGCTTCGCTCAGTATGGTCTTCCATTCTTCAAAGATTTTCGGTGGGGTCCTATAAATTGTGACCGAAGGCATGTTTAATATTTATTGCATTATAATCAATAAAAATGGTATGTTAAACCTTAACCCATCCTTTCAATTACCTAGTGTCTAGTGTTATTACTTTCGTTTAAACAGTAGCACACTTGCACGAGACACCTGGAAAATCTTCAGCGTTCACTGTTACTTTCCAAAGATTGAGTAGACAATATATATACTTCCTGTTTCTCATAATATTACTAAGAAAAATTGAAGACTCCTTAGTGAATTAATAAGGAATATGCTAATAAAATATTTACTTTTATTTCCACACACTATCTTTGATAGCACGAAATTTATGCTGAAAGAAGTTGCATATACGTGGCAATGCGTTTTCTTGAAACACTGATGCATCTTATATCTCAGGCATATCATGTCAACACAATATAAACCGCCACGAGTGGTCGAGGTAGCAAAGGCGCGGACTCGTGAGCTGGAGGTCTGGGATTCGATTCCCGCCAGGATCGTTCACTCTGACAGGTTTTTTTTATAGGTTTTGCTCATTCAAATGCTAGGAAGGTACCCTAAATTTAGGCCTGGAACGCTTTCTTCCTTAAAAAAAAATCCTTTCTCAATTTATCGTTTCATTTCATGTATCATCAGTGTCCATCGCCTGCGGTTAAACAATATTTTTTTTTAAAAAATAATATAATTAAGGAACTGAATAATTTTAATTTCATTATAGAATAAAAGACCAGCAAGTCTTGTTACTTACTTTTTTTATAATGAAGCCGCTAGTTTCAATGTTTTTAAAACCCTAGATAAATGTGGTTCACACATATCAGGATCAGCAATACGTTCAAACAACCCTTCTGATGATTCTAGGTGCCTCAGTTATTTATCTTTAATAAAAGGAGATTGTGGGCGAGCGAGTGACCTATTGTTTGAATAACAGTAACTGAAGGCTGCCAACAGTTCTGGTAAACAACGTTTGGAAGCTGATTATAGTTAGCGAAGCATATTTACATGTTACGGTCAAACGAGCATTGAATTTCCCTGTAAACATTGATAGACATATATAGACTGCTGCTAATTTCACGGATAGTGGTTACAAAACACACTGCTTTCGTTTCGAAGTGTCATCTGATGTGAAACGCACACAGCGTGCAGTGTCCTTGCAGAGAGAGGTGCTGCCATCAGAAGGTCGTGCCTGTAACAAATCGCTCAGAGGTGGGTGGGTGCAACTCAGCAGGCTCTTGTAAAGGGTTCCAGGTGATGGATCGTCCTTCAGGAGCGACGTTTCATCATCAAACGGATGGTGATTGATTAGTGGAGTGACGTTCTTATCTTTTACAGAACTTCTCTCCAGCTTTGCCATTAGAAAGGCATTTGCATAATTGTATGAGCTGCAACTGTTCTTTGTCATACTGTGCAGTTTCATTAAAATGACGCTTTGGTGCTAGACTTCCACTTTCTAACTGTTAATTGGAAACTTATCTTTCTTTCGAAAAAATACCAGTGAAGAAATAAACTCAAGCGTTGGTATTTTCTATCAGTACATTATACGCCACGCACAAGATTATTTACTTTCCCAGTAAATTCTTAGTTTTTTTATTTTTTAATTGTTTCTGTAAGCGATACAAGTATCGACCACTGCCTAACAAGTAAACAACGCAAGAGTTACGATTATGTTGGAAGCTTATTAAATTTAAAATATATTAAACTAGCGTTGATATGTTTATGACCTAAAAAGTGGGAAATATATAAGCAAATATGATCCTAAAATGGCCAAATTTGACCCAAAAAGGACAAAATATGACCAACCAAATATATAAAAAATTTAAAACATGACCATATATTGCAAATTTAGATAAACACATTTGCTACATAATTTATATTAGCATTAATACACAAGTTTAATTTTTTGTAATGGTTTATGTGAACCGTACATTTTCTTATGTTATTCACAACTCTTGTTCCAATAAAGCGTTAAGGTAACTGTGGATAAACAAATACCTCTCTACAGGGAAACAAAGTTTTAAGCATTATATACCTATATTCATTCTCCGTTTATGGCAAAGTTACAGTATTTCAACCAGTACGTTGGTCCTGGTGGTGTGGTGGTAACCATACTTGCCTCCTAAACCAAAGACCGCTGGTTCGATCCCGGCCAGGACCAATAAAATTTTTCCGGGTGTAAAAATCCTAAGTATGGCTTCCTTCGGAAGGGAAATAAAGTCGTGAGTCCCGTGTCGCACACGATAAAGAACCTCAAGACTGAAAAAAGAGGTCTCGGAGCAAAATGTGTCGGTCGTTTCACGCCATGAATTGAATGGGACGCTGATGACCTAAGATGTTAAAGAGCGTCCTTAAATAACCAAATAAAAAAACATAATCACCCAGCACATCTTCAAACTCTGGAAGAGGAATATTCTTCTGTTATCAATCAGAATGGTCTTGCATCATGAAAAACTTTTTTCAACGTTGCAAGGTGTTACCGGAGTATATTTAAGCAGACTGAAATTCCTGCACTCCAGTTGTGGTTCGTCTTCACCAAAAACAATCTTGCAGCTGTTTAAAATGTCACTGATTTTTCTCATTGTTGAAAATACATAGTTTCCTTCCAGCACTTTAAGTTTTGTTCTTTATAGAAACCTCTGCAATACCCTTTGCTCTTCCTATTTCACATGCTATGTTTTTCGGCATATTGATGTTCACTAGCCCACTCTGACTCTTCAAAGTTCTTTTTTCTGAAAAGTGTAGGGCAAGGGAAAACCACCTGCAGCAGAGGAATCACTATACCTTTGTATACACAGGGTTTAATTGCTTCTTGCGATATATATAAACACTCTCTCATAATAGGTAATAGTATAAGTGGATATTATTTTTTAAATATCCAACAAAGTTTAACATATCTGAATATAATATCATATTTCTGAATAACTGTGTGATATCAATTCTTTATCACATTAAAGTTCAGTGACTACCAAAGTAATATGTTAAAATTTCTCTCATGAAAAGTAATACTCAACCTATGCATAATTTACATCATAAATAGACAAAATAAACCTAAACCCCTACAGCAAACCTGGGTCACCATAGTAGGCGAGAAGCTCCCCTTGAATTTCTCAAAGAAAACGAAAGTAACCCCATTCCCCCAGGAACTTCTTACCTACGTTCTATCGCTATGACAGCTCAGAAGAGAAGATGCTGCTCTATCCCTACAGGGAGGTGTTAATCCCCAAGGGTTTAAGACGCATTTACTTACCAATAAAATTAACTGGAAAGAAATGTCACTACACTTACGTGACAATACCTAGAAATCTGAACAATCAAAGCTCGATCGGCAATGAGTTTTCAAGCAATTGCACATGTACACAAGTTAATGTAAGAGTTGCATAATTAGTCCATTCATCTTAAAAATGCAACTCGAAGTACAAAGTATACGAAAATTAAAAATTTGTTAATTTAATTTAATTAATTTAATTCTGAATTTATCTCAATTTATCACTATATAGCACTATAAATGGAGACTATGTTAATAAGTAAAATTTACAGTATTACAAAAAATGTTTGCTTTAACTATTTTATTTTAAACCAACTTTTTCAAAAAAAAAAGTCATATTAGCTTTTCACTTGCTCTGACTAAAAATATAGAATCTATATCAAAAGTATGAAATTCTTTCGAGGCCCGTACAAATCTCCTCAGCGTTCATTAATAAAATAATTTTAATTTAAACGTTTGAGGAGGAGTTCGGTGGTTATAACTGCTAGCTGCATTGCCGACTAAGTGACGCCATGGAATGTAATGTCGTGTTTCTAACCCTTCAACTCATTTAAGATGTTTACCATGTCTAGAGAGCACAAGAAAGAGCCCATAGAACGTCCTGGCAAGAGTTCAAAACCAAACCCATTCCCCAAAAGTTAGGACATGCAAATGGACCATGTTTACGACCACGTGTTGTCATTTATTAAATGGTTACAAAACCTGGCGGTGGTGCTACGAACTTGCAGCAGTGCGGTTATGTGCATGAAAGCTCCTAAATGTCGGACTGGTTGTTAACTGAGAGCAAAGGAAGTGCTTCTTTCTCCCTTAGCGAGAGTTCTACAGCTTTATTGTTGTATTTTACATTCTCTCTCTGTCCTTCCATAATTTCAATTCCTTTTTGCTATAATCTGTTAAATCTTCTAAGCAGATATTATTTCTGTAGATATCGTTCTAAAACCTTTCTAAGCCTATGTTCTTTTACTTTATTTCATTCTTATGCCTTTGTAATTTGGAAATTCTGCAGTGTATTCTTATTAATTCAGTTACAACCCCCTCTATTTTTTGTTGTTCTTGCTTGGTCAACTTTTATTATATGATACATATAGCAACATACTTTGAATTGTTATTTATATATTCTTCCTTTTGTCTTTCCCGTACTGTTGTCCGACCTTGTGCTCTGCAGTTATAGAGAATTGTAGGAAACAATGCCGAAGAGTTAAATGTAATTTTATACAATAAATATATGGAAATATTTCATTCAATTTTAAAGTTCAAATACTTTTTACACTAAAAGGTGTTTATTTTTATATATTGTATTTTAACGACGTTGAAACTTGTGCATTTATAAAAAAAGTTATATATTATATCTAAATAGTTTTTTCACACTACCCTCGTGTAGTACTTTAATTGCAATGGAAGAATTACATGTTAAAATATGAGTCGCGGCCGGGATTCGATCCACGGATGATCGGCCTTAAATGCTGACGCTGTAACCAACTAGTTACCAAGCACGCGATTGTAAACCTCCCTCATCTGGTTCTTTATACACCGGAGATCTCCCTAATGTTTCTCTACTATGGGAGATTTATTGCTTTATATTATCTCTCTATACAAATTAACTCTTATATAGTTAGTGGTTAAACTAGAAACATGGGTCATAAGTACTTGCAGCTTTAGGAAGTGCAAATAAAGCAATAATACATTTTGCACTGATTCTTAGAAATTTATAAAGCTATCAATATGAAGTGTTTTATGAGATATTAAGAATACTAACTAAAGATGGTCTGTAAATTTTAATTTTCTAATGCACATAAAACGTTTTTTAATCTGAAATATATTTTATTTCCGGATAACTTCAAAATTTGACACAAATGTGCATTGTTCTCAGGATTGACTGAACTAATCTTGTTGAAAATTTGCTCACACATAATGTTTACAAATGTGAAAATTAATATTTACAAAGCATCTTTAGTTAAGTTTTCTTAATATCTCTCAAACATTTCATATTGATAACTTTAAAATTGTGTGAGATACACTGTAAAATGTGCACTGTTTCATTATTTGCTATATTTACACTTCCTGGTTATCCTAAGGAAGAAATATCTTCACAGTTGAGAAAGTTACATGAAGTGTACGGGATATATAAAATCACATGCACACATTCGTGGTTCAATGCTTGGAGGTGGACAAGGTAGCACAGTTGGTTAGAGCGTCAGCACGAAAGGCTTAAGATCCGTGATTTCGAATTCAGGCCGTGACCCTAAGTATTCAAGTCTGGTTCATTCTTTTTAATATTATAAAAGGTTTCCATTAGTAATTTTAATACATTGAAAACTTTTGATGAAAATTCACTTTAAAATGTAGGAAATGTACTTCACTTGTGTATCAATTATCTTCACTAGTTAACTAAAGAGGTATGTTTGTACCTACATGGTTGTTAACAAACATAACCCCACGTTATCTTTTCAGCTAACTTTGCCGTTAGATCGTAGCCACTAGTGTAGTTCTTGAAAAGAAAACATAGGTTATTGTGGGGATCGAGACGAACATAGCTAGACGTAAGCATAAGTAGTGCGACAATATTATAAAAAGGCTTTAATTTGAAAGTACAAAGAAAATAAGGTATACATTAGTACAGAAAATATACTTAACATTTAAACACTTGCAAAGCGTTAGAAATTATATATAAATCTTTTTGTATTTGTTTAACATACCGAACGAAACAACGTTAATCAAACGCCTGTTTAAATGAACTGAACTTGCCGCAGGAAATTTACTGAATATGACGTGTATGACGTCTGCAGTTAGTTACCGAGTTCACCACCGGTAAAGTAAGCTAAAATGGGTAATACACGCCATACTTTTAAGCAGAGTAGTCAAACGTTATATGTGGTCAAAGGTTGAATAAGGGAGAAAACTTGCTATTATCGGGCAGATATAAGGATTATAATTATGCGGCGTTGCTAAATGTTTAATAGAGTCAACTACCTAACCATTTTCGCGTATGAATGTACGAGTGTGATGTCTGAAACCGGTTGGGAACAGACTCAAAAACTGACGTTCTCAAGGACATGACAAGATCTATATGTTCGTAATGAAATAATAGCTTCTATTATATTCTGATGCCATGTGCGATATATATACACCCGTTAATAATATTTCAACAAAAGATTAAATAAGGAAAATTCTGAAAAAAATAAAAAAGGATAGCTTTAAAAAACTTTAAATATATGGATTGAATTTGGGAATACGTATAAAAAATTAAAACTTCAATTGGCAAATTTAGTTTCACCCACCATTTCGGGATTAAATTTATAAATATTACCAAATAAATTAAAAATAAACCACATTTTTGCATATAATGTATTTTAAGGTACACAGAGAGGGAATTTTCATATTTCTAAATTTTTAATGATTTTTTTTCTGAAACATTTACAGTTACTACATTGCTATCAAGTTAACAAGTAAAAACCACAGTTCACTGGAATTCGATGAATACTTTGCGAGCTATAAATGATTTAATAAATTATAGTACGTAAATGTGTCACATACTCAAAATGTCCCACGCGGCAAATTGGTTGGCATTTTTGTAATTGGAGCTATGAATCACGTACAAATATTGTAGAGAGAGATTCTTTAAGTAACATTTATGAGTGAACTGTGATAAATTTTTAAAACTGTAAGAAATTTTAAACTTTAAAATTAAACACTTTTACATAGAAAATATTTTTTTGAAATTATTTTTAGTGTCAGCATGTATTTCAAACTATAGGATATTAAATGGATCCTTCCGCACAATCTGGGAATGTTTTATTTAATTTAAATAGAAACTCTTACGCGTGGGACATTTTGATTGTTGAAAATAAATTTTTGAGAAAAAAAACCTTATTAAAACAGTATGCTGGAAAATAGTGCGATTAATAGGAAATATGGAGCTATTTAAATGGCTTAAAGCCTTGGGAATGGGACATGCAAATGCTGGCTCTCTGTGGATGCCCAAAGGTTCAAGGAACCATTTACAGCAAAAATAAATAAATAAATAAATAAATAAATAAAAAATAAAATAAAAAGAAATCGATTTTTTGAGATTGTAAAATAATAATAATAATAATAATAATAATAATAATAATAATAATAATAATAATCCCTGTGTTCCTTAAAATATGTATTCCAACTTATTTATAAGAGAAAAATAGACATTATATTAAGAAACGAGAAAGAAAGGAAAATGCTAACAAAGTAGGTAATAAATCTAAATGCTAATATGATTATAATCAGTCACTCGCTGTATAGGAACTAACGCAAACCATTATTTATTAACGTGAAGGACGCGGTTCCATGGAAATACATAATAATGACGAGCATTGCTTTAAGCTGCAAGTTGAAAGTTACATCACCTCCCATGGCGCTAGCCGGCACTGAGATGTGTGTCGTTAACACAGGTCGTCAACTTGCCGACCGGAACGGGGGCAGGGCAGCAGCAAATGGAATAATTAATAAGGTCTAATTGAGTTGCACGGTTATAGGATGCGACTATATAGAAGGGAAGGGGAAAGTGAGACAGAGGAAGAGCAGGTCACGCTCTGCATCCACTCATGTGGACGTGAAACGATCTCTTGAAAAACAATGGATCGCTCAATGCATTTGCTCGAGTTTTAAAGGTGACAATCAGGTGTTTCTTCCTCTTCAGACTGTAATGTTCTTTTCTTTCGCTTTTCGTCGTATTTTCAATTCTCATGATTTTTTTTGTTTGTTTGTTTGTTTGTTTGTTTGTTTGTTTTTTGTTTTGTTTTCATATTTGTGCAACCTCTGCACACACTCGCTAAGAAAAGATAAACAAATATTTAGAAAGTTGTATTTCAGTGTTGTTACATTTCGGTTGGCGAACTCCGTAAGAGAGTGACACTCTCGTCGAATGTTGCAGCCTTTGCCGACGTTGAAGTCCTCTCATTCACTCATTCACCAAGCCTTTAAAAGAACTTAATTACAACAGGCGGACTGATACACTTGTCTTAAATATTAATGAATATGTTGATAAGAGAGAGCCATTTGTCACCAGTTTGAAATTTCCAAACTTTTTAAACTATTAAAGAAAAGAAAACTTTGTTTTTACCATCATACACAAACCATGACCTTGAAAGTGGTGATCCATTGTTTTAATGTTTTTATGAAATGCTCACCTTGTTATTCACTCATTGCACCAATGTTCGCAGGAAAGTCGATGTTGAGAAAATGACTTTAACCCTATATCTCTAAATGTTGTAACATTTCCTCCACAATTTCTTTATAATTCTCAGATTTTTTGTTGCCAAGAAAGTTTCCCGTCGCTTTTTTGTATGCCAAACATGCTGATTTCTCTAACTCGGACATCGACTGAGGAAAGGTCTCCTGTATAAGCTCACGAACCTGGGGTACATTGAAAATGCCTGTTGTAATCTTAGAATTCAGTTTTCTGTGGGAACGTTGTAACAAGAAAGTTGAAACAATCACTATCCTTATTCAGAGCAGTAATAAATTTTACTTCATCTGGCCTAATGACGGAAGGACATTAGAAGGAGAAACCGATGGTTCATATTTCACATTTTTTCTCCAGGAACTAAATTGCTCCTTTATGGCCAATATTTTCTGGTCCAATGATCTGATTTAGCCCTACTGTTTCATTCACAAAGTTAAACATTTATTAGATTGTTTAAATATTTTAGAATATTTATTTTATGTGTCTGTTCAATGAACAAACAATAAAAAATTTTATTTTTTATAATACCAATTTCTGAAAAACTGTAGCCCGATGAAATAAAACTAAGGCTGGTTTGAAAGATTACACGTGGTAAGGAATCAGAAAATGTTAATAGCTTTCATTTATCAATAATTGTGTACACCAGTTGGTTAGGCTAACAATAAAAATCGCGTTTATGTTTTTAAAATTACTTTTATTTTTCATTGTAGTCTTCTAACAGTTCAGCAATTTTCCATTGCCTTGATTCCATCATGAAAGATACTTTTATAAAGTATTTTTCAGCCTAAGGCTGGGGGAAGGAGATGGAATCAAAATTAAGGTTTGCAGGTGTTGGGAGCAATAGCTTAGATACAGGTTTATATGTTCATCTGTCTGTCTGGGCTGCCTATGGAGTGTTGTTGAACGGACATTTTTCGATTGTGCATGCACCAAGAATAAATACAGCGATAGTCTGGAGGAAATGGACTTTTCTCAGGGATTAAACTCAATGGACCCTAGTCTCTGTCCCTATTGGACTTCAGATTATAGTAAAGGCATCTATCAATAGGCAAACAATACCAAAACGACATATGCACGTGCATAATCAGAGAGGTGCTATATAAAGCTTGTGATTCGTGCACAGATTTCCAATTTCTAGGCTTGATGCGCTAATCTATCATTATCATATAAGCCACGTGGAATTATTCATGGAAATCCTCCGGCTGAATTGCTTGTCACGGTTCTATCGATCTGAGTATCGAACCCCAAGCCTCCACACCATGGATTTGCGGTGAATATATTCAGACTTTGAAGTAAATGCAGATTGATTCAGACATTCAAACATTAAGATCTTTAATACAAAAAAGTCCGGTCGGCTTCCTTTATGTGCTGGCAATGCATTCCATTTTATACAGCTGGTTTGCTGCTATTTTACACTTTACGTAAGAAATTATAATAGATATTAATTTTCTAAGAATTATATTGTTGTATTTGGCCAGTTTTATTTAAAATATTTACCGGATGGAATGAAGTCAGAAGTTACACAATCCCGAAATGTTATAGGCGTTGCGTAAACACTTTACCGCTGCGTCATAACTACAGAGCCCTTATTTGGACGCGTGGCCGGCTTAACGGGGATTTGCTTGGCACCGGAAAGCACGCTGTTTGCCGGCGGAGTCGGATATTCATAACCCCTTAAATTCAAGTGCATACATTTCTACGGCATACCAAACACCAATTTTTTGGCCATACTAGATTGGATTTTTCTGCACTCCAGCATCTATTGTTTTGTGTCGCTTCATGGGCATGTAAATAAAACCGTGCGTCGTCCGTAAAAAAATAAAACGCGGATCAATAGAGCAATATTAACATTATCCAACACACAACTGCAGAAATTAACTCTACTCACGTTATGTGATTCCTGAATAACAGTTATGTTATAAAAGTTTTAATTTTAAAAGTTTATGGCATTTCAAGCCGAGATGTTTGCCAAAGTCTGATTCCTATGCAAGCTTGCGTAGAGATTTCTTTGGACTTCGCTCTAACTTTTCTCCGATGCCATCGAGTTTTTCCTCTGTAACAATACAGTATTTTACTTTCGATTTCTTATCAAGAACAGATCCCGTTTCCCTAAACCTATTCACCAGATTATGGATCATTTCTCTGTAAGGCTCACGAACAGCAGGGAATCTGTCCGTAAATCGCTTCTCTACTTCTCTACTTCTCTACTTGAGTTTGTTGTCACGCAGAAATCATACATGAAGATTCTGTGTGCTAAAGTATACGGACTTTTTGGCATTATAATAGCACTAACACACTATAACATTGAAACACGTGGTCTCACAACGTTCAACTCCTGTACAGCATAAAGACTTCGTGTCATCAGACGAAGAGGCGGGAAAGGGGGGGACCGGTTAGAAGCAGGGAAGGTGATGGCCTTGGTATACTACTTCGAAAATTATAAATCAATAAAGGAACTTTTATGCAAGCATTATTGGAACCATTTAAAAGATGAATTCAGGAAAAAAAAAAAAAAAACAGCCAAGATTGGCGCACAAACTTGAAGTATCTTCCCCATCATTTGTTCAATCGCTGGTTGATATAATTTGAAGAAAGCTTTACTTTCATGTAAAACTTTATCACAGCGTGATATTAAATATTAATCAGCAACTTTGCGGGTGGATGTTGCGTTAAATAGTACAGAAGATAGTTAAACCTTCTAAACCAACCTCCCCCATATATAATACTATCACCACAAAGAAACTCTATTGTAGTACTAAAAACTACGTACAAAAAAAACATTGATTTCAGGTATTTTTACCAAATAGTCGTCTAATATTATATTTTTTAAGAAAAGTATGAAACATTGAAATGGAGGGCAAAATGTTCATTGTTTTAAATGATTATGCCTTGCCAACATTAATAGTTTTAAGTTTAAACTCCTTTCATAAGTCTGTGAGCATTTCAGGTGAAATAAACGTCATATACATAAGCAAAAGTACTGGAAACATTCGAAATATTCCCGATGTATTTCCAAAGGCTACTCACAAAGAACACTGACGGCTGAATCTCATTGGCTTCACGGGCTGCGTTTGCAGGGTAGGGTTCTGTCATCCTTTGAAAATCAAGTGACAGCTCGCCATCTGTGGACAACGTGACCTAATCTCCCATATAATGATTTTTTGAAATTTTATTTTTTCATATAGTCGTCTCTTGTGTTGACGATGAAAAGTAGGTGGATAGAAGTATCAAATGTCACAGAAATCTGCACGGATTCACATTTTGATTTCACCTTGGGGGACCGCCACAGCAGGTTTTTAGCAGGTTCAAGGAATAATAAAGGATTTATTCCAAATTAACTTAAACCATGACCTTATTTAAAGTGTATAATAAAACTATATATTAATAATGAAATAATTACGTTTCCTATAATATTATATGTTTATTTGTGTCTTTTGTAGAAACTATTTTATTATAGAAAACCATTTATCTCACTGAGAAATAAAGAAAGTATCTTTAGAAATGAAGTTTCTTATTAATACTTCCTGTAGTTATTTCTTTTCCAAATAGATTACTTTAAAAAATTAGAATGGTGTCATGGCCATTGGATTTGATAAAGATATTGACTGGAGCTTGTAATTAGTATAGCTAATAATAGGTATCGGGTTAGAATCTATAATTTCCTTAATTTAGCACATTTTGTATATATATTAATGAAGACAGAACTGATTTAGATTAAGTATTTTCTTATAATTCTTCTTACACTGGTTTTATAATTAAAACGATTAAAATCTTCCGGGCCGTTTTGCTATTGTCCATGGTTTAAGTCGGTCCTGGTGGTGTAGTAGTAACCATACTTGCCTTTTAAACCCAAGATCGCGGGTTAAAACCCGGCCAGGACCGATGGATTTCTTCAGGCGTATGACTTCCTTCGGAAGGGAAGTAAAGCCGTGGCTCCCGTGTCGTACATTTACGGCACGAAAAAGAACCTCAAGCCTGAAAGAAACGGCCTCTCAGCAAAATTTGTCGGCCGTTTCACGCCCAGAATAGAATGGGACGCTGATTACTTGAGATGTTAAAGAGCGTTCGTAAATAACTCAAATCAAACAATCCATGGTTTGATATACTACCATAGCTTTCACCAACTACTGCGGTTAGCATCATCAGTGGACGATGAACAACCTGACTGCTAAAAGACCGTTGACCATTTCTGTCTGATTTTGGATGGTCGATTAACATTAACTGTGTGGTGGAAGTGACGAGGAAGAAAGGGGGGAGTTGTCTATTTTTAAGAAACGGTTTCCATGTGCTACTTAGTGATATCCACCTTCTCTGTTAACATTGTTTGGGTGTTATTGTATTTCCAGTGCCTTTCTCCTGGCTAGATTGAAAAAGTCTTGTCTTTTTGCTTCCAACCGGTTGATTAAGGTGAAGGTGTCGCTGATGTTCCTGCAATGTTTTTAATCGATCTTCCGGTCATGTCTTTGTATACCTTGTCACACTCACAAGAGAGTGCCTAGAGTCTTTCATATTATCAAACATTTTCATTAATTTAACAGTTGGTATTAAGATAGATTGTATGCTTTTTTATGAGTTTTTGTTTGAATAAATGTTAGATGTTGTGGTTTGCCTAGGACGGCTCTGTCATTGTCGTTGTTACTGTATCCATTGTCCTTGAAAATATCGCGAAGATGTTTAAAATGTTCTGCTTCTGTGATGGTTTTAGCCCCATGTATTAAATTCTTGATTTTGATTCTTTTTTATGCAAGATGTGATTCTTCTATCTGGCGTTGAGATATCTTTCCGATGTGCTTTCTATACACTTGATTTCCTCCAAACTAAGATATCTAGAAAGGGATGTGTGTTATTAATTTCTCTTTCCGTAGTGAATTTAATATTTTCGTGAAGCCTATTTAGGTGTTCTAAAAAGAACTGTAGTTTATGATTTCCATGTGTCCATTAGCAATAGTACCGTTCACATAAGTAACCACTGTTCAGCAGGTCGAGAGTATTTTCTTTATTGTGTATTTCTTTACTGACAGCTTTCTCTATTCATTGTTAACTAATGTTCCAATAAAAAAAAGTTTAAAAAAAAGAGTTAACTGAAACGCCTGCTTTCTGTGAACGTTTAAACCACTAACACAGCTCAGGAATGACCGCTTATCATTTTATCTCGTGTATCACAGGTGTCCACACCTGTGATGCCAAAATAATAAAAACGGACATTCAACACTATTGTTTTTAAAATTTGTGTTTAAGAGAAGTGTCTCTCCGAGGATGGCTGACAGGAGCTGATAGATAAAACCGTAGAGATTGACAGGAAAAAGAAAACTATAGAATTACGTCATTAAGAATGCATGGCCGTCATCCCTTTAGGCAATTTGTTACCGATAGACTTCAGGAAACATGTAAAGATTTATTTTAAGGGTCATTTGCCTTACTTTGCAAGCGAATCTCGTTCGCCTTCATCAGAGGAGGAACGTTTCGCGATCAGATCGTGAGTCGAATGAAACAGATACCCGTATGTGACGGGCATGGACAATAATGGTAGTGGCCAAATAGGCCAGTATCGCTTCCTCGAAGAAAGTTGTTTCAAGGGTGAAACTTTCAATTTTAAAAATGTAAGGATGTCTGGTCTTCTATGGTTAAATTTCTACGTCTCTTTTGCTCTCTGTCATTATAACATAAAAGCACAGGCTATGAAAGCAAATATTTTCGTTTTCGAGCGGATAAATGTGTCGGTGAATCCAAGTTTCCCCAGAAATAATTCATGTTGTATAACCACTACCTAAAGGGGATAACACTATGAGATAGTCTATAAAGGGAGTTAAAAGTGAGTTATGTAAAAGATTGAAGTTATTTAACTTTATTTTTAATGAAGGAGGATTGAATTGAACAAAGAAAATTCTTAACCGCTGAAGATAGAATTTCAAATTTTGGCACACCCCCACTCCTTTTTCACGTAAATTTCCTTCCTATAAGCCCGATTACTCTCTATTTGGGGAACTAATTCATCAATTTACTTTAAATGCGCCGAGTTTTGTTGAAGAAAACAAAACGTTCCGCCAGAGCGATTTTTTTTTTTTTAATGGTTTCGCTCTAGGCTAACCCACATCCCAATTTTTAATAGTGTTTAACGCCCGTTTTTACTGTTGAGGCACCACAGGCGGTGAACACTGATGAAACATGAGATGAAATGAAATATTGGGAAAGGATATTTGAATTTTTTTAGAAAGGAAGCGTTCCAGGCCTAAGTTTAGAGTACCTTCCCGGCATTTGCCATTTATGAGCACTGAAAAAAACCTGGAAAATACCTCAGTCAGGAAGGACGGCCCTGGCGGAATTCGAATCCCAGACCTCCCGCTCTCGAGTCCGCGCCTTAACGACCTCAGCCTCCCATGGCGGTTCCCCCACCCCACTGATCCAGTTTTGCTGGTTAACAAACTCGACAAAGCGTTTTTTAATTGTTGGTTATATGCCGAGTTTCGTTGGGAAAATCAGAAATTGCTACCTCTAGAGTGTTAAGACATACATTCATTGTCATTTTCGGTGACTAGTTATTTTTTAAAAAAATAATTTCAATGGTATAATTGCAATATCTACATTTCTTCGGAAGTCGCTAAAAAGTTCTGGCGAACAACCGTCCGTCATCTGTATTTCTTAATCCTCAACTACAATATTTTGTGTCTGTTGTCCTAGAAGAATGAATGACATACATAAGGGTACCAAAAGCATAAAATAACTACAGGTAACCGTCCTTTAGGTTCACAATAAAACAGGCAGATAGTTAGAACTTTTGTTCCTCGCACGTGTGTGAATGATTAAAGGGCTCGCCTTTTTCAATGGTCGCTTGTTATTCCATCAAGGGCAAACTTTGTGCCAGGTAGGGAACGGTCTCTATCGAACAGGCACCATGCTAATGTCATGCTGTCAGTAATTGTCACGGTAATCATGATGTAGCACACCACACACTGTGTCAACAGGATATAAAACAGTCCGTTTAGACAGCGTTCCACTAATGCGCTTCCATTTGAGGCAAAGTGAGTTTCCACACCTCGTATTATCTCATAGCTTCGAAGAACTTTGGAGAATATCGCATTATGCCATACATCTCGTTCAAGAGTCTTGCTATACATAAATGTAGGCTTCAGCTATGTCTAATGCTCATTAATTGCTCAAAGTTATTTTCTTATTTTAAATTCAATGCCAGGAATATCGAATGCTGTAACTTTCCGTATTGTTCTTCACCGTTGTTAGAAAAATTTTGCTTAAAAGGGAATCAGCTGATTAGGCGACTCAGAGAAACAAAATCGAGAAGTCTGAAATAAATAAAGGTGTGGAAGAAATACAAATGTTAAAGGCGAATCGAAGGGCACAAGAGTCGGCTCCAACAGACGTGATAGGTGGTTTATTGGCTGCACATATCCTGACATATTTATATGAATAAAATTCTATGTGTAAAGAATCAAAAGTTTTAGGTAGTGAAGGCAGTGCCGCGTGAATTAGAAGCCTGTGAACTCCTCGCTTACATCTTTATTTAAAATGCCACTATCGTTCCAGACTCTTAGATAACTGTGCTCTTTGATAGTATGACTTACATAATTATCTAGTAGTCTGTGCATTATTCATTTATATGTAATTATGGGTCGTGCAATTATCTGGTGACCATGACCTGGAAGATAGGCAAACTTCCTTTTCTATTTGGGTGCATATATTTAAGAGTTAGATAGAAATAAACATGTTTCCGTAGATTTCGGATTGGTAGGGTCAGTTTTTGACTTTTGTTATCTATTTTAAAATTTAAGTTTTTTTTTTTTTTTTTTTTTTTTTTGCTGGTTTTGGACGTTATGGGTTTTTCTGCGATTATTTACGCATTTAAAAAAAACACATATAATTTCCATATATCAAAGTGAAAAAAGTTATAAAAATTAAATGACATGTTCACCTAAAAAATACCTATTGAGAATCTTGTTATACATTTATTTCTTTTCAAGCAGTCAAAAACTTTCTCCTTAACCCATTCGCTTAAGCTCTTTAAATAGCAGAATCTTCATTAATGAAAGGAACGCATACGAATACCTGGAAATAGAGAGGTTGAGAAAATTGCTGTAGTTTTGAATAGTCCTGGATAATGGCCTTGTGTCGGTCTTCGTGAGACAATTCTAGCAAATTTGTGGTGGAGGTAACATTTCAGTTGCATAAATGTAACAAACAATTACAAATGAGGAAGCTGAGAGTAGTATAGCTATGAAGTAAGACAGATATTAACCTGATTCGCATATAAACGCATAAAAGAAATTGAACTCGACCAGAAACCACTGGCCATTTTTTACTGAATCAAATCAATTTGTTTCTCCTACCACCCTCCTCAGTTATCAGCCTTTTCATACCTGAGCTATTCTCACTTTTATCAGAGATTTACCTAATCTCTCCTTCACTTTTTCCCAGCCAGCAAAGCCCAAAATGACCATCTCCCTCTGTTTGATCCCGTAAAGAAGTGTGGTACATACTTTGCCTCCATTCTTCCATAATTCAGTCAGTATATTGTCCATTGTCCTCTTCTCGCAGAAGGAGCAAATTCTGCGCGCACAGTCGTCGGTGATTTTAATCATTTGAGTCACGCGAGCCTCTGTCTAGTGATTTTGGCCCTTATATTGATGTATTGCTTCATTCCCACTCAAAATTGAGCCCATAATTCATCTCTGTATTGCAAAATTGTCTGCTGCCTAACCATATCCTTCAAGTGGTTCTAAATCTTCCTGTATGTGTTCTTTCTATTCCCCTGACCCGCCATGCAAAGGTACCAAACCCTATTTGTTCTAGTTCTTTTCTTAATTTGCGATTCCCATGTCATGTTCTCTCCCATCCCTAGCGCGAAATGAATCTTCGCAGGTTAGTAACTGTCTTTGTTGAGTGAAGCAAGCATAAAACGAGCAGAGAGACACCCCCAATAAGCCCGAAGAAATAGGTGAGTTGAGCGTCCCGTGAGCTCCAAATTCCACATGATTCAGTGGATGGTTCTGCGCAAGCAGTTCACTCAATCTCATAACAAATTGCAGTTATGATATATGCCGATGGAGGCTGAGAAAGCAATCCAGTTTTGTTGTCAGCTGCAACGACAAACAAGAGGATGAGACATTTGGTAGGAGGAAGTCAATATACGTTAAGTGCAGAAAGTATTACTAGTGTCTGCAGCAATGAGATCTTCCTCCATCAACAATTAAAAAAACAGCAAGTTTGTACGTTCTCTCATTAATAAAAGCCATAGGAGGATAACTACTGTACAAAATGATCCAGTTTTGGTTCCTAACGGTATACAAATACATTTATAAATAATCGGATGCTTTTACTGAGTCACATCAGACAAGAGGTAAAATAGCATTTGATGCAATGAAAATGAACTATATTCAACTGTTGTTTTTGACAAAATATTTGATATTGGAAGCATTTGGGATAAAGGATAGAGACTAGAGTCAAGGGCCTTTCTTTTGCAACCTATTTGGTCATGACATGCAGAAATTGGAGGATACAAACGTCCAAGTGTTTTTACTGGCCTTCTGTCTCAATCTAGCCTTATTCAGTTTTTCTGTTCCCATGAATGAAAGTTGCCATTTAAACAAAACTAGGGGAAAAATTACTTTGTGATTGACATTTCTATTGCCAAGTGGCTGCTTCAGTATGCTATTGCCACATCCGTCTTCAGCGGCTGCACTCCAAGACCATTATCAACTTCTTCCTCTATTGTTGATTGTTGATTTGGTTTATTTATGGGCGCTCTTTACCATCTCAGATCACCAGCCTCCCATTCAATATAGGGCGTGAAACGGCCGATAAATTTTACATAGAGGGCTCTTTTTCCTGGCTTGAGGTTCTTTTTCATGCCGTAAATCTACGACATGTGACCCACGGCTTTACTTCCCTTCCAACTGAAACCATACTTAGATTGTACGCCCGAAAAAATCCATCGGTCCTGGCCGGGATCGAACCCGCGATGTTGGGTTTGGAAGGCAAGTAAACCAGCAGAACCGACGGCATCTCGTATCATATATTTGCAAAGCTTCAATGCTCCAGGCAGCTGACGTTCGCAAATCTCATTTTGATGATTGCGTATGGGCTCTGACGTAATGTTTGCTATTCCACAAACTTAACGTTCTCTATAATAAGACTTCCAATCAGGTGAAGTAACGTGAAACCCCAAGATTCCCCGTTAGGTTGCAGGTCCCCACGTTCTATCATTACATTGCTGCCAGTAAAGCATTCTGTCATCATGGTACTCCCACTAATGCGGCATTCTTTCATTAGGTGAAATGAATTCTCAAAGGTCTTACTGTGCATTATGTTAGAACGTATGTGTAAACACATCTACTAATCGTTTACCTCCATAAAGCGGTTGCGTACGCTATATATTAAATACTATATTTTAGTTTTATTTATTTCATTCTAATGTTATTACAGATTCTGTGTACTAAGCCATATAAATTACAAAAAAAAAAAAAAATACAACCAACTAATATTTCAAATAAATATAAAACTCAATAAATAACGCAAATTCATAAAATAACTTCTGTATTTTTAATTAATTTATTTGTGGACGCTCTTTAACATCCCAGGTCATCAGCGTCCCATTCTATTTAGGGCGTGAAACGGCCGATAAATTTTGCTCAGAGGCCTCTTCTTTCAGGCTTGGGGTTCTTTTTCGTGAGGTAAATGTACGACACGGGACCCAGGGCTTTTCTTCCCTTCCGAAAGAAGCCATTACTTAGGATTTTTACGCCATCGATCCTGACTGGGTTTGAACCCGCGATCTTGGGTTTAGGAGGCAAGTATAGTAACCACTACACCACCAGGACCGACAGCTTCTTTTGTGTCTTTGACCTCGACAATCCAACTCTTTCTCTCATTCATAGTATTTTGACATCCGAACAAAATGTATATTTGATCCGCTTTTCCCCTATACATTGTGAAAAGTTCTTTCATCTATATTCCCTCAGTTTTCAGTTTGCAAATCCCCAGTCTAAACTTTACCTCTCGTTCTTGTAACATTTAAGTTTTGACTTTTAGTTGTCTGCCCTATAATATTTTTGTCTCCTTTCCCATATTTTGTTTATAAAATTACATTGATTTTGTGACGGTGCCAACTGCAGTTAGCAGCTCCCGCTATAATGCCACTGTCATGAGTCTGTATACTAGAATTGAAAGTGCAGCTCTTTTTCCTCCAATCACGTCATCGCCGTCTGACCTCGGCCTCCAGCGAGTCAATCCATTCCAGATGCGAGAAGACAGCAAATTGTCTATGGAACGGTCGGCCTAATTTCGTGCTTTTTAGAAAGTCGCCTGTGAATTTGTTTGTTACGTTGTAAGGTAAATTTGTAGATTTAAATTTTTATTTTTTTCTGGTTTGTAATGCTTGTTTAGCAAATTACACGCACATTGCTATTTTCGCATTGGTTGGGGGAAGGACATGTTTGCTATTTTCTAAAAATTTATTACTGTAGAGGAATATTTCATTTTGAGGTATTCTTATTTCATAGAGACCACCTTTAGGGGGCCATTTTTTTTATTTGGACATTTTCTGTTTTGCTATATTTTTGGAATATAATCACCAGTTTGACCTAAAGTAACAATTTTGGGGCCGTGCCTTTTATTATTGTAAGATGATTAATAAATTTCATCATATGTGTAATAACTTTTGTTTTACTTAATTTCTAGAGGGCACAATTTTATTGTCCTTCTATAATAATAATATAGACCTGTTAGGTCATGGGACGCCTCTAAATCCTGCCATCGACTACTGTTATAGACTATCCTGTATAATGGGACGATAATGTAAAACCTTATGTAGCCAGGGAGGAGTGTAATTAAATGTAATAATATAGCACACAATAGAGATAGTTAATACTATAAAGCTATTAAAATAATTTAGGGAAAGCTAAATTAAAATATTTATTAAATTCCATTCTTTGTACTAAATCCCACTGCTAATTAAAAGCACTAGAAAAGGGCATTTCAAGAAGTGATTCACAAAATAAAAATTACTATTACTGACATAAAACTTGTAGTTTGCACTTTTCCCCTTAAAATAGACATCTTTTCAATAACTTTGCATGACCAGAGAATTTATCTGTTGTGATACTTCTACGCTACATGAAGTTATTTTTGGCTACGTACCAAAAGTGAACAAAATTGCTGGGGTAAATTGCGCCAGTTGCTGCCTAGCATCAAACAATATTAGTTTTATTTCACAATGAGTACTACTTGGTACCGGAGTTTGAGGTGGTGACCATCTGCAGTCACACAGTTTTGACATATTTTAATGAAAGTTACCTTAACTCGTAATAGCAAACTGCGACTGCGGCTCCAGCGCGAAAACTGCCTGTTATTATGGCAGCGATTGGCATAACATTGGTCCAGAACGATGCGCGTTGCGCTCAGCTGCGCAAGCAGGTACAAAGTAACTCTGGGTGATGAAATATGTAAGCAAATCCTGTTTTCATTCAAAGAAAAAAAATTATAAATAGTGATCTCTTATCTCCTTCCTTTTAGTTCTATATCTCAGGATTCAGGATATTCATTTTCTTAAAAATGAAGAAGAATCAGAAATATTGGTAATGTTCAAAGTCCAGAAGTTAGGCACAATGCCTGTTCTATCTGGGTGAATATGTATAAGAATAAGATAAAAATGAACATGTTTCTGTACGTTTGGAGTCGGTAAGGCAAGTTTTTATTTTGCAATTTTTGCTTATTTTGGCATTTGTTACCTATTTTAATATATAAAACCCCTTTTTTTGCCGTTTTTGGACGTTATGGATTCTTTCTGCGATTATTTATGCCTTTTATGAAAACACAAAAAATTGTCAATATATCGAAGGGGAAAAAGTTATAAAAATAAAATGGCATGTTCACCTCATATAAGAATATCTATTTAAAAACTTGTTATATACTTATTTATTTTAATACAGTCACAAAATTTTCTCCTCAACCCACTCACTTATGCTCTTTGTAATAACAGAACCTGCATTAGTGAACGGAACGCATGGTTACTTCGGGCATACTAATACCAAGAAATAGAAAGAAAGAGGGAAGTACTGCAGTTTTGAATAGTCCTGGCGAATGACCTTGTATGGATCTGCGCGAGACAATATATGGTGGGGGTAATTTTTAAACTGCATGAATATAAGAAACAATTGCAAGCGTGAAAGATGAGGGCCTATAGCTGTGCAATAAATCATCCCTAAAATGTGTTCAGTACGGAAGTAAGAGAGATATTAGCCTGTTTCCCCTATAAACGCATAAACAGAAAATGAACTCGACCAGAAACCACTGCGGATCTTTTACCATGCGTATTAAAAACTATTTTGCTTTGTCTCGATCACCATTTCCATGATGTTCTGAAAGATAATTGTTCTGTTGTAACTGGTATGAGTCCTGAAATAGCTTATTTTAAATATGTTCCAATCACTTCAGTGGAAGTAGAACGCTCTTTTTCCATGGTGAAAAAATGTTTTTTCTTTCGAGCGGCTGTGTTCTTTTTATCGAGCGGTTGACTATGACAGTTGATACCTTCAAAAAACATCTTGTTGCTTGTATCCAAGTAAAGTAAGTTTAAGTATTTTAATTATGAGATAAAGAAAGTATTAAGTATCTTAATTTCCTATTTTCAATAATGCTGAGTGATATAACTCTCTCTTTTCAATTTTAATAAGTACGTGTTTAATTATATTACTGTCTATTTTCAGACTTTGATTTTTTTTTTTTTTGCCTTAATATTTTCACAAAAATAAATGTCTGAACTTCGGGCTTTGATAATAGTATAGTAATAGTACTCTTATAAGAAAAATTATATTTTTCAAAAAATGCGAGCAACAGCGTTATGCTATATGGCAGATCCATAAAAAAATTATGTTATGCGCTAACATTTTCTTATCTCCTGGGTGTATGTCGTAAGAGCGGAGGTTCTATAAAACGTGACATGATATATGGGGAGTTTATCCACAATCTAGTGTAAAGCACTTACTCTTATCATTGCTAATGTCCCCGTTATTAAGCACTAAAATACGTTTAGTGTATTACTATCGATTTAATGCTAGACTCACAATCTCGAAATGGCTTTTATAACCCGTGAAAATGACCCGTGTTCATTAAAACAGCAATATTCAACTTAATGAAATAAAGTTAACATCACAAACAATTTTGTGGCTTGCATTCATTTATATTAAATGAAGAAACTGGTAAAAATTACGAAAGTTTTACTTGCATGTCTTTTAGTAAAGTTGTTAATAAAATAGTGAATTAATATTGAAGTAAAATATACTAAAAGTTTGATTAAAAATAGAGTTAACTTTCATTAACGTTGATTTTCTTTGCTTCTGCCTTAGGCATCTACGTTTTCTTTCATTATTGTTCATTATATTTATCAACCAGCTTTTTTTTTATCAGAGTCAACTTCGATGATCGATGATATTAGAATAGCACGGTAAGCTTTGAACTCAAGGTTTGCGATTCAAAACGGCCGAGGCCGATAGATTATTCAGGATGTAAAAAGTCCAAGCGCATAAGCCGTGGTTTTAATATTGTAAATTTACGGCACGCTAAAGAACTCCATACCTGAAAAAAGCGCTCCGCATACCAAAGTTATCTACCAGCTCATGTCCAAGTAATATTCAATTCCCCACAAGATGGCGGTGAATCACCACCTGCCCTCTATAGAAAATAAGCATAACTAAAATCTTCTTGGTAATCGAAACCTCACAGGAAAGAACGACAGTTAAATTATCGACTAGATTTATTTCTGACATGTCTGCAGCTAAACGCAGCGGTGTGTGCACAGCTGAATTTTTAAGAAATACGGAAACAGATTTTGTGCGAATAAAATTTAATTCAAAGATGTCAGAAATTTGTGACTACAGACGAATGGATCTTTCAATAATGTTAGGATTATATTTGTGTTAATGAACTGCATCGCAATAATTTCAGAAATTGTAAAGTGACCTTAGACGAGCAAATTTGTACGTGGAATCAATAGTGCATAAAAAGAATACACATTTACATTATTAATAATATTTAATGCTTGTAAGTCAGTGTTAAATTGAAATGAGGTAAACATTTGCCTTAGAACCCTTGAAACCGTCTTACTATCAAGAAAATCCTATTTTCAATAGCCCATTATCAGGGTTTTCAAGATTTAGTGCAATAAAAGTATCTAAAATCTCGGGATAATCATTTGAAAGTGTGATACTAAACAACGGTGAACTGAATATTTGGATTATGTAGCTTAGTTTAGAGGCAATCTTCTATCTAGCTGTGTGGCTTAATGGATAAGACGATAAAGTTAGTTTAAACTCATTACTTCGGGTACTGCGGAAGTTTTATTTTTATTTTATTTATTTTATATTAAAAGTTTTCTCAAACACATGTAAAATAAACAATTTTCGAAGAGATTCGAACTCGCAATATCCGCCTTTACTTGAAACCAATCATACAGACTTCGATATGAGATATACTCAACACCTTCAGTCATGTGTGATATCATTTCGAATAGAAGTTTCACTAACAGGTAGTGTAGGGGTTCTTCAAAAACTCAATACCGTAATTTTGAAATATGAATAGGCAGGCTCTTTATAAAAAACGACTTGTTTAAGACCCTTCCACGATCTCTGAAATTATTAAAGTGTAGTTCATAAACATCCTGTATGGATCATGTATTCCTTTTTGTGTTTATTGTTGAGAGATGTGAAAATTTGAATCAATTAAGTTTTGAGAACCAAAATATTAACACTATATTTAATAACCTGTTCTATATCAAGAAAACATTCTTCAGGATGGCCCAAAAATAGGTAACCGAAATACTTTATTAACACTTTGTACACACGGTTAATTATGTACATGTTTCTTACTTAATCATCCTACCAAACATAGCATCACTTCCACTGTTACCTGTGCAGAATTCTTTCAATGGTTTCACAAAGTTCGTCTTAATTACTAGAAATGGGAATAAAACACTGTTATTTTAATACCCCCTCACAAAAATGCGTCGCACAACGATAAATCAGGACTACATGAAGGATGAAGCAGTATTTGTCATATGACTTAGTTAAATATTAATATAATATATTTACAATATATTAAATTAATATTGTTTACTATAGATTATATTGTTTAATTAATAGTGTTAATATCAGAAATACCCCAAATGTATAATTCTGAGATAATGCATTTTCATATTGTATAACTCAATGCTAGCAGGAAAGAGTTTCAAGATGATGAATTAGTAAAATATAACAAAAAAAAAAACACGAAAGGCAAGTTTTATGTCTTTTTAATGAGCGTGCTGCGAGAGGAGGGTAATTATGATTTTAACTTTGATCGCGTCAAGGCGCTGTTTTTGACGTAATTCTTTTTATTTATTTATTTATTTATTTGTTTATTTATTTATTTTGAGCGAGACAATCCTATCTATAAATTTTTAACTTTTAAAGTGTCGCGAGTAGCATGCGTATATATATTTATGAACCCCGTCGGCATTTGAAAACTAGGTGGAGGGGATTTTTCACGAGAGTATATAAAGAGGCAGTTTACCTCGTTTCGGAAACGATTTTCAATGTAAACCAGCTATTGTACACGTATAATTCACGTCGACTCTGTCTATGAGCTACCGAATCACGATGGTAGATATTGAAAAGATAAGTTGGTGATTTCGTTTGTTCGTTTAGATAAATCAATACTTTATTTTACGTATCCTAATTAGAGGTCGAGTGTAGACCAAGGTCGCCGCCCTGACCCGGTTTTATCTCTGCGGATTTTTTTTTTCAACTTATTTAATGAAAGCCTGAAATTAGTATATATATATAATGAATTAATTTGACTTGTGTTCTTGCCATATAAGAACTCTAGTAGTTCGAAATATAGCGATTACAAGTGTGACTTTCTCTTAGTGTTTTATTCTTTTCTGCTTTTATAATTATTGTTAATTTAGTTACATTGTTACATTATTTTTCTTTATATATATATTTGAAATTACAATGAAAGCATGGTATAGGCAGTAATAATGCATTGGCAATGTTACAGAGCAGATTGTGTGTGTATCATTACTCAATATCAATGTCATTACAATATATTGTTAGCCTGGACGGTGGAATAGGGAACGCAAAGTATGTGTGATAAGATGGAAAAGGGAAGAGAAGGGTAACATGAGAATGATTGTTGAGGGATAGCGTGGCGTCAATCAGGAGAAAGAAGCATGAAAGAACACATGTGAACTTACACATAGCTCCGGGAACCCATATCAAAGCAAGATGTAAGTGATAATTTAATGTGAAAACATAGCGATATAATAAACAATTATCAGTATAACTTACTCATTAATCATTGATCACATAAGTCCATTTCCTTTATCATGCTTTACATTTTATTGGAATAGTCTTAGCGTCGCAACCCCCCCCCCTCCCGCCCAAGTAGTTAGGAAGTTTCAGCAAAGCGAGTAGGTTTTGCTACTTGGGTTACGACAGTATGATGTTATGAACTTAAAAGTTTAAATGAAACTTTTTTTTAGTTTTTCTTGCAATTCTATTAGTGCATTTATAAACAATAAAAATCATATTCGCAAACTGTTTTAAAATTATTGTTTGGATGCTCTCATTGTGCCAACTGTAATCATATATCTCAATCGAACTGCTTCCAGGCTTACTACTAACTCCCTCCAAAGTATACCATTTTATGGGCAAAAAACAATAACAATGAAGATAGCCCAGCAAATTCGTTATGGAAATGAGGACATCTATCAGCAAACTAACGAAGGAGTTGTCGCAACTGAAATAAACGCATATTGCTATTTAAAAGCGATAATAAATAACCAGTTTTAAAAAAAAAGTATGTAATAAAAGCTTCATCGCCAGTAGAGCATGTATTTTACAATGATCTTTACAGTAAGTCATTACTAGTTATTGTCGTTTCTATATGAAACGGAGCGAATCTTTCATTGGGCACATTATATGAAACCAATATCTACTGATGTGAAGCTTTCAGCCATGCTGATGGAGCGACAGAGAGAGAGAGAGAGAGGGGGGGGGGGAGGGATTCACACTAACAGTGAACTGAAAACAAAGTTCAAAGGCAAGCAATAAAAAGGACTCAGAGTGACACTGTGATTATCTGAGGTGATGTTATTGCATCACACATATAGGTCCGTTCACTGAACTGAGAAACGAAGTCTGCTGTTTTCCACAGGGAAAAGAGCAGCCTATGTTTGTAGCCCTTGGGCAAACCACTATTGGAAACAAATCCTTTAAAACATATATTTGTTGGAGTTCGTTTTAGACCGTGCTGGTAGCCCCTATAATTATAGTACAGAACTTTCATCTACTGATGTATGTACAAAACAGTAGCGCTCAAAACAATAATTGTATAAAGTGTGATCAGCTGAATCCTGCCTTTGGCCATATTTATTGCACATCTATTCAATTAATAAAATTACAAAGTAGCACACACAGAAACGGAAATGTTAAAACCAATAAATGAGCAGTTCTCTCTCATGACATGCAACCGTAGAATAACTTCCGAAAAGAAGTTGTGTTCATCATCATTATGAAAACATTTGCCATTCAGAAATTTCTTAAAGCGCTCAAACACGTGAAGGTCACAAGGTGATATGTCATGCTAGAGTGGATGGTTCTTGACCAACACTTCCTGCGCATTTCGTGGGCAGGAGGTGTTCTCATCCGTCACGACACGGATGCGTGTGTCGTGACCGATGAGAATATGCCGGGACGCTTCCTCATATGTGTTAGTGCAAATTGTCCACTGTCTCAGTGTAGCGCTAGCCACTGAACTTCAGCGAGAGAACCTTATAATAAAAAGTGTGGCCAGCAGCATTTTGTCCGGTTTTTTTTTTTTTTTTTTTTTTTTTTTTGATGACTACTTCGGAATCACCGCCATATCTGCGTCCGCACAGTCAAACGTCCAAACGCAGTTTATAAGTGATTAAAAAAATAGATTTTGGCTAAATACTTGCTCTTCAACCATACCCATTCTGATATAGCCAGCACAGCATATGAGTAAGAAAATTGTTAAAACTCAAACCTTACAACTGTACATGTGGTTACTATCTACGACAATATGATCCCGTAGCAGGTGTGCATTATTGTGAGTGGTTTCTTTCATCAGTGACTGAAGGTTAATCGACAACTGCTTGTGTTCTTTCCAGATGGTGTGGTTCTAGCAAAATGATCGTATGAACACACACAACACTCGCTATTGGTGTTCTGAAAATCCTAATTATATACAAGAAACCTCTCTTCATGATAAGAAAATAGGAGTTGGATGTGAGATTAGCGCAAGACGCAAACTTGTGATATTTTTAGTTGCCGAGACACAAAACCTTTTGCGTTCAATAAGGAAGCTGTTACCTATGGAGAACTGGTTTTTATGAACAATGCGAAATTGTATCAAAGCATAGTACTGTTTTACTTTTTTCATATTTATTCTCTTTAAAATGATTATATTAAATAATTTTCATTATATGGTCCGTGTCCCGAAATATGGTGTAGTAATTCTTTTGACAGATGTATGTGTTTTAGTTTTAATCTTTCTTGGGAAAATATCGGAAGTTCTTCTGTTTTGCTCAGCCTGTTTCTATTATGTTTGCATTTTTTGTAAAGTATCGCAATTCTTTTGTATTTTTCCAACAGTTCACATAAATTTGCTATGTTACCTTTTCTTGATCCAATGTAGAACCCTACTTAGTGTCCTATTTTTAGGCAAATGGGCCATATGCCTATTATTTCAAAGTCATTGTTTGATGTAGATGGGGCTCAAGTGAGGCGTTTTCATTGCCTTCCATTGGGAGATTCTTACGTGGACATGTTTATATTTTGCTCTTCATCTTATACACTGACTCCATATTCTAATATTGTTGTCATTAAGCATACTTTCTGTTGGTAAATTTAGTTTTCTTTGGTTTGTAATTGGCAACAATTCCTCCTATAAATGCATTCAAGAATTCCCAAATAAACCAACAAATGAATACTTTTGACAAGCTGTACAAATTTAGACCCGACAAAATTGCGATGTCTAGAAATTATTCTTCACCACGCTTCCTAAATTTCAGTGTAAGTTACCGCCGGGCAAAGTTCAGTAGGAAATTAACCAAATGAGAGGAACCGAACTGCCATCTACCAACAGCTTCATCACTCACCCTGGGTTCCCTCCGGTGCCGTGTTCTAGAGAAAGACAATCTTCTCCTGCCCCTTTAAGGGATTCCTTATCATCAAGTCTGTCATGTCCTTGCAGTGAAGGTAAAAGTATAAAAGTCAGCAAACCAAAATAGCACACACGCAAATTTCAGTTGGTTATTATTTAGTATGATTAAAATATATTAACATTCCTTTGGTATAAGGTATCCAGTATTACGTTAGTCAAAACTTGAGTATTCTCTATACTACTATATATGAATGGTGTGTGATGTTAATTCACTATAGTGCATCTAATAAGCTTACGTTTCTCATATAATTAGTAAATATAATATAAAACAAAATGTTTTACAATGTATAGTATAATTATATAATTTATAGTACATATTTAGTTAAATATTTACATATTCATCCTTTGGAAAATTTCTAGGTAATTAAATGTAATTTTATGTTTAAGCGCAATTTTTCAGCATATTCTTTTAAAAGAATGAAATAGTTTTATGAAAGTTCGTTTCTGATCAGACATATTTAAACAATTAAAGGAATTTGTTTTATTAATTGTATTTATTTCACAGATTACGAAAAGGCATTCGATAGAGCATCACCAAGAAAACTATGGGAGATAATGAAATAAAGAGGATTTCCAGAATATGTAATAAAATTTGTTCAATGTTTATGCAGGCTCATCAAGTACTGGGCTCCCTTATTCCAGTCCAGGCGTGGTCGGCATATTTCAATCTTATAGAGTTTTGTTGGCTGTTTTATGAACTGTACATCTGTTAGTCAGGAAAACGTTCCCGAACTGCTGTTCGACACTTAGCAATTGATTCATGTCTTATAAATTTGCAACAAATGAAACCTCTTTGATCTGTAGTATATTATACCGTAATTCATGGACTCACAATGGCACAGTATTACAGACGATTCTCCACTGCCTTGTACTCTGATAGCTGACCTTGCATATCGAATTTATCGCTACTTGTTAGTAGGAATTCTCGCTGTTTGTGTGGAACTGTGCTGCGTAATGATTCCTTTTAATATCATGGCATCATTGTATGTGTAGAAGAGTATCAAAATTGATAACAGAATAACATTAGGAAAAAGACATTGACAACCAGCAGGGCTGTCTTTTGTCTGCAGTTCTATTTAACATATGCAAAGCGAGTAACTCATAACTGTTACTTGAAATATTTTCAATACTGTTGAGATATTTTAGCTAAATTATAGAGCTTATATGATCTGGAATATCTAGTCTATAGATATTTAATTCTGATCAGAAATAAGTATTATTTTCAGTACAAAGATATATTTTTAAAGTAATAATATTTCTAATATAAATAGTTTACGCGTTATGAATTTTTCAAATATGTCCTACAGTTAAATTTTAAAAAATGAAAGTGTTTTACTTTTTAAAAAGTTTTGGTCAGATACATTAAATTAACTTATTTTGCCTCGTAAACATTCCAGAAAAATGAAACTATAGAAAGAATGCCCTCTTTCATTAATATATTACTGAACAGATGCTGGAAATAAAAATTTAATCACAGAAATTTTGTAAAACTAAGATTTAAACTTTTTCAAATAAAGAGAATTTTACAAGTATGTGTTGAACAGAACTAATTTATTTGGAAATTTTTCTCATTAGGAAAGTATTACTTATTAGCCAATGTGTGTGAATAAGCAAACATATTAAACTAATGTGCTGTCAAACACACATGTGCAGATGTTACATAGCCGATATTTGATTCTAAAACACGAATTCCGTCTTTGAGCTTAAAATATCAACTTAATTCACCGTCCGGATTACATAGAGAAAAACCTTTTCATAATAGAGTTCTTAGTTTTAAACCCATCAATGCACCAACAAGTTTTAACAGCATATTATGAGACATGTTTGGTTCACTTACAGCAAAATGGAAGTGATACACGATGAACAATGTGCTGCTCAGAAATTCTGCTTTCGTCTCAACAAATCTTCAGCTATGAAGAGTTTCCTTCTTTATAGCACAGCTCGAAGATGATTTAAAATGTAAAGAAGGAACGTAATCAATTTCAAAGAAAGGGGGATCCAGCAATGAAGTTTGTGCTTTTACGGAAGAAAGCATCAACACTGCTGCTGTCATTGTGAAAGAGGATGATCGAATGACATTAAAAATACTATCAGAAATTTTCAAAAGATGCATATGAGACGTGTTTGTGTACTGCTAATTCCACGATTGCACCAAGGACGTTCGTGTGGATGCAGTTGAAGATGATGTACAGGAAGATGCGGTGTTTCTTTCGAGGGCTACATCATTTTCATCCTGAGAGCAAATAAAGCTCCGCGTGGAGCTCTCCATCATCACCAAGTAAAGCAAAAGTGGTTGCTTCTGCTGGGAAAGTTATAGTCATCTCATTTTTCACTATTCAAGGAATGGTTTACCAGTACGCCGCACCTGCACAAACAACTATAACTGAATAATACTACAGAGATTTTTGAAAACTCTGTAAAACAATATTACACGCAAAATACCACATTTTATGTAGTAAATTGGATTCTGCACCACGATAATGTATGTCACATATGTCGTTGCTTAAAAGTCAATGTGAAGTGTGTCCCTCACACTCCATATAGTCCAGATTCAGCCCCGTGCAATATTTTCCATTTCCCCAAATTGAAGAAACATCTTCGTAGGAGACATTTTCCATCATCAGAGATGATGATAAACACTACGGAGGCAATTTTGAAAGATCTCCCTAAAAATGGTTTCCAACATATCTTTGAAGACTGGCAGAAACGATACAGGTGCATTGCATCTAACGGAAACTTAATGTTATCGGTTTTCAGAAAGGTCATTAACATTGAGAGGATGAGTAAAGGTGTATTGTTAAAAAAATATGATAATTGTTATAATAGCTGTGGTATATCATCTTTTTACACATGTATGATTATAATTAGAAGAACATGCTTAAATTAAAGTCCCAAAATAAATACAGATACAATGTGATGTTTAATAGTCAGATTTTATGTTTTGAAATATTATTTAAACTAGAATAAAGATCGTTTAGGATTTGTTAGTTTTTCTGCGAATAAATTAGTGGAGTTTCAAAAACTCTTGAAATTAAAGTAGGAGCTGTATGTCTAATTTTTTGTACATCGGTTTTATCAGCAAACTTTGGAAGGATATATATCTTGTCCTATCAACTTTGCGCAGACGCAAATCTACAACTAGAGATCTACAAAATGGTGTACGAACAACTGGATGATGACTTCTGATCAGACTGTAAGAAACAGACTGAGAAATGTAGGGTTGAGATCTAGAATTCACTTTCAAGCCCCTCGTTTGACACGTCAGCACAAGGAAGCCCGGTTGAGATTTGCTCAGAATCATCTCAACTGCAGATAATATATATACTGCTAAAAATTAGAAGAACATGCTTAAATTAAAGTCCCAAAATAAATACAGATACAATGTGATGTTTAACAGTCAGATTTTATGTTTTGAAATATTATTTAAACTAGAATAAAGATCGTTTAGGATTTGTTAGTTTTTCTGCGAATTAATTAGGGAAGTTTCAAAAATTCTTGAAATTAAAGTGGGCGCTGTTTGTCTAATATTTTGTACATCGGTTTTAACAGCAACCTTTGGAAGGATATATATCTTGTCCTATCAACTTTGCGCAGACGCAAATCTACAACTAGAGATCTACAAAATGGTGTACGAACAACTGGATGATGATTTCTGATCAGACTGTAAGAAACAGACTGAGAAATGTAGGGTTGAGATCTAGAATCCACTTTCAAGCCCCTCGTTTGACACGTCAGCACAAGGAAGTCCGGCTGAGATTTGCTCGGAATCATCTCAACTGCAACCCTGCTGATGGAAGGCTATTCTCTTCACAGATTTCGTTTGAAGAGTTGTAATGGTCGTACACGTATATGCAGCCGTCGTACATATGTATGGAGACGCCCTAGTGAACGTATTGCTCCAGTCACCGTTATTGAACACGACTGGTTTGGAGGCTGTTCTATTATGGTTTGAGCTGGCATTACTATTGAGTCTCGGACAGAGCTTGCTGTTGACCTGAGATGTTAAAGAGCGTCCATAAATAAATCAAAATCGGACAGTTGTCCCACAGCGCATGAGTGATGATGTTTACATTCAAGCCTTCCTTCAGCATCTCGTACCCATTGCTTATTTTACAGACCCTAATTTTCTTTTAGTGCATGATAATGCTAAATTTCATAAGGCACGGAACACCAAAAATGTCCTGCAAGAATACCAAATTCGGGTCTGCAATTCTGACTTTAATCAGATTGAGCATCTTTGGGATAACTTGGAAAAACTTGTTAGCGAGAGTTCCTGATGTACCACAGAACCTGGGAGAACTCACAAATGCACTCACTGAAGAATGGGAGAGATTCCCACAAATCTTTATTAAGAGGCTGGTGTGAAGCATGCCACGTGGGTGTTATGAATTCATCGCATCTCACGGAGGACACACTCGGTACTGAGTGTTGAAATAACCATGTAATCATTAATTACTACTAAACAATGAAATCTTGTGTTTCCACCTTGTTTTCTATATCAATCAATAATTTGTTCGTATTTCTAATCCTGTGAAACAAAAGTTTGTTAGAATGTCTATCAAATTTTACACAATTCTTCAATCTATAATTATAAACTTTCAAAAATTTACTTGTATCAATGTTTATTTTGTGGTTTTGATATAAACATATCTTCTTCTAATTTTTGAGCAGTGTATATATAATATATAATAAATTTTATTTTGAATTTAAAGTTTTCACAGGGACTTTATAGAAATTAAGAAAGAATATTCCATTTACAAATGATGTATTAGAGAAGAATGGCAAGGAGAAGTCACATATGTACACGGGAACCTCTGAGCAAACAGTGCACTACATTTCTCAATCGGATCAACGGTTTCCTCGTCCTTAAAACTGACAAAGGGAAGTCTGTAATGTCTCTCTAATGACATGCTTGCCGTAGAAAAGCACTCTCTCGCATTGTGCCAATTTATGCTGTTTACATCATTAGTTGAATATCAACTTACGTGCCTGGTAAGCTCTTCACAGCACGTGTTGTTTAATTGAACTTTAAAGTGTTAGCATGCACTAGCATTCTGCTTAGCTTTGAGACAATATCAAGAACTGTGTTCGTCCTTTGACAAACATTCGCGATTAATGCCAGTTTACTTCACTCTATTTAATATAAGTTTGGAGAAAATGTGTTTTAATTGCATTTAATTATTATTCAAGTATTTCTTCGCTTTTTATTCAGTCAGTAATATTATGAGAATAAGTATAGCTGGAACAAATGTTACAGTATAGCAACTGTAGTGCACTTTGCATATTGTTACAAGTTCTCCCCCCATTTGACTGTATTTCGTCATGTACTTTATCCTCATTTTGTTCAACCTTGATGACACTCTACAATATGCCTTTAGTTGGTGTAATTAATCAAACTTAAAAAGAAAATATCAGTGCAGAAACTGGAAGAATTTGCAGAAGCATAACTGTTAATGAATCTTTGTTACAGTTCTGGACAAGAAATAGCCACCTTTAGCTTGTAATGAGCAAACACCTTGAATAAGTTATGGTTCTCTGTTCCTTATGTTCTTTAGGCGGGTAAACTTTGAATGTTTTTAATTTGTAACTGTTGGATACTGTATTGACTTTGCCGGTACAGATACTAAGGTTGCCCCAAATAAAGTTTATAAGGTACATTTCTCAAAAGTGCACATCATTTTTATTTAACACACTATTAAAGCTTTATTTTTCAACATAGTCTCATGGTGATGAAGGCATTTATTCTAGGCGTGAATAAATGCCTAACTTATCTAGTTTTTCGTAAGTTTAGACGGAGTTTGATCGCTGTTTTGATTTCAAATTTTGGCCTTTCAAGAAGTACTTTCAGCGCTGGAAACTGTTGAAAATTATTTTGCCAACATTTCTGTGTTCACCACTCTGTATAGAGTCAATTGTTTTGGAAACTGTTGAAAATCACGTGGCCAATATTTCCGTGTGTACCACTCTGTATACAGTCAATTGTTTATCACTCCTCCGGTTCAACCTTCTGAATGCCACACTCTGAGACAACAACTGATGACGAAGCTCAGCTACAGACACATTCTTTGGGTTCATGGATTTAATTAAGGGCACCCAGTAGGCCACAGTTCTGAAACAATTTCAATTTTTTGATTATGGTCATTCATTATAACTCAGAATTTAATCCTTTAAAATGTTTCATCATTTATATCTCTGTGTGTTAATTATTTATTTTAAAATATATAATTTATTCGTGGGTTTGTCCTCTTCTAACTTCGCATCCATTTTTCTGTAAGTTACATTTTTTCTTATAAACTTCATTTTTCTTCAGTTTCTACTTAACCTAGGGCTTTCAAATTTTTAGCAATAATTCTGGTATCTCTACATTGTCTCATGTGGCCATTTATAAAAAAACAATGTCATAAAAATATGGGTTGCTATGTATGTACAAAAATATAAAAAATTGAACCCAAAGAAAATTTTTTCGAAAAAGTAAATTTTGGTTTATAACCATGTTAAAGTGAAGTCAATATATGCAACTATATGCGATAAAAGTGAAAAAATTACTCTCAATAGACCCTAACAAAAATTAAATTAAAGTTTAGTAATTTAACATTGCTACTATAGGGCACACTAAGTCCCCTTAAACGAACAATGAAGTGAAATTTACCTTTTTGCTTAATTGATAAATTTTTACTATTATTTTAAACTTTTTTTTCAGTTAAAAGCTATTGCGAAAAACCCACCTCCTCGCATATCATTTTCTGTTAAACTTCCTAATATGTTCTATATGTTGTCTTACATAAAAGTTATCATGGAGTTTTTACTATGACATTGATCATTAAAAAAAAAAAATACGCATTCAATTGTAAAATTAGTTATTGACTGTACTAAATTTTTTTATTAATATACTTTTATTTTACAGAAAAAATGCATGCTGATTTTTATGAAGCAAGTTCTGCAGAATATCTCTAAAAAGTTTGAGGAAAGAACATAATAATTATGGAAGAAAGTGCTGGGACAGGCAAACACTCTTAAAAGTTTAAATCAAGAAAAAGTTTGCAGTTGTGGATACCTAAAAGTAAAAGGATGCTGAAACAATGTATGAAATTCTCGGGGAGTTTCTCTGGGTTTCAAAGTAATTTTCAAGAGCAAAAAAATGCTTTGATTAAAAATCACATTTTTTTATTTTCATGTCCATTTAAAGATGTCAGAAATGTGTAACTGCAGACACTAATGAAGTTTCGAATTACTCTAACTTATTATGAAATAAATTCAACAATATTATGTGCATCAACAGAGCAGGAGATAGTTTGCGCTCAGCTGCTGGTACAAGTCAAATGTACTGTGTAAGTTGCGGCCCGAGTAGTTAGTTTACTGTTTGGAATGCGCATGTGCTATGGTTGGAGTATATTAATACAATCGAGAGCCATATTATGAAAGTCACGGCGCAATAGCATCTCTGTATACGCAGTTATTAACTTCGGTATACGTAAGTGATTATTCATTTAAACTTCACTATATATCGATATTGTAGTCGATGTGTCATAAGTCGCTAAACATTTTGACCAAATTCTTGTGACTGCGTAATCACCATTACATCGTCAGTGAGGAAGATCTTACCGCCTAGTGCCTTTTTGAGTGGTTCAAAACAGGATAATAGGAAGGTGCCACGTCCGGTGAATAAACAGAATGTCGTATACACTCCAAATAAAGACCTGCAATTTTTGTGCCGTTGTATGGGCTGTGAGAGATCTCGCATTATCATACTATAAAGTACATCAGTTATGAGCTAACCTCTAAGTTTCGGCCTGATTGCAAATTTCAAGTATGATCATAATATGACTCGCTGTTAACGTTGCGTCCTCTGGGCATGTAAGGCTCCATGATTGGACTTTATAATAGTCCCAGAAGAGCGTGAGCATCAATTTACCGGCTGACACAGTTGAACGGAACGTTTTTGGTTTTGGCGATAATGAATGCTGCCACTCTTTGCTTGGTCTCTGGCTGGAAGTAGTGGACCCAGCCTGGCTATACGCTTTAGGAAACCATCTGCTTCGACTTCATGGCTTCCCAGCAGTGTTTCACCAATTTCCACACAATGTCCTTCCAGTTCAGGGGAGAGTTGTTTTGATACTGACCTAGCGGAGACTTTGCCGTACTGCAGAATGTCGTGGATAATGTGGAGAGTCGAGCCATGGCTGATCTTTAATTATACAGCTCTCTCATCGATTGTTACTCATCGATTGTCTCATATCACTTGGTTTACTGCAGCTATAGTGCTTGACATAATCGCAGTTTGCGGTTGACCAAAGCGAGCTGCATCACTCATAGCTGACATTCAAAAATCTACTGAAGTATCACATAGTAATCTTCATCCTTCGATAACTATCTGTTGGTTTCTCGTCCTCACTATCCCCAAAAAACAGATAATTATTCATGCTCCTCGCTTGTGCATGTTTCCAAAGCGGTTTTCATCGTGTTATGGATGGTGGGCCCTGGTGTGTAGTAGTAACCATACTTGCCTTCTAAACTCAAGATCGCGGGCTCAAACCCGGTAAGGATCGATGAATTTTTTCGGGCGTAAATCCTAAGTGTGGCTTTCTTCGGAAGGGAGGTAAAGCCTTGGATCCCGTGTCGTACATTTACGGCATGATAAAAACCTCAAGCCTGAAAGAAGAGACCTCTGAACAAAATTTGTCGGCCGTTTCACGCCCAGAATTGAATGGGACGCTGATGACCTAAGATGTTAAATAGCGTCTGTAAATAAACCAAATCATGTTCATCATCGTGAAAACGTTACATTTCCAAAGATTCCGTCCGCGCTTTTTCCTCCAGCAGAAGGATTCGTTATTTATATGTGCAGTGCAACACTCTGCTACATTACTCTGAATTTTGATTACTCAATGAAGGTTACTTTATGACTTATCGTCGTATAAACGGTGACGATCACCAGCATTCAGCTGTACATATACACATTATGTAGTCGGCTGCTGCGTAAAGAATATTTTGACTTTGGTTTGATCGCTTGATACCCTAATAAAACTCTTACCGAATATTGAACGTAATATTTTCGAATTATAAATCCGAATTCCTTTCTCATATTTTGAAAAATCGAATAATAATAATAATAATAATAATAATAATAATAATAATAATAATAATAAAGTTTAACTATGCCACTGACACATATATTTTATAAATTCAAGAAGAAAGATACCTTAGCAGATTCAGCATGAAAATATGAACTGTATTTACACGTATTGTGAAAGCAGATAACAAAGCAGTCTCACTATACAGTTTATTTTTTCACCACTGGTCGTAATTTACTATCTCCTGAATTGGTGATAACTACATAATTTACTACTAAACACCGTCGCGCTCGTGATAGGGAACACAGAATCAAGAGAAATTGAGGAAACGACATTGAAAGCAACAATAACTATTTTTTAAAAAAATCCGTTACATCTAGTGGTAGAAATATAAGAGCGATGAATTAGAAAATTACACCTTTAATATTTTCTCCCTTTCGTGGTTAAATTCTCAGTTTTCAATATATCTCTGTCCCCTTCAACGATTTTTGCCCACCTTTTGACAAAGGTATATACTCCCGCTCGCTAAAAAGCATTAAACACAATATGCTATTGTTATTCGATAATCAACACGAATGATCTCATCAACTCGTTCCATATTGCAAAAGTCACTGCAGTTATCAGATAGCCAACCGCTTTTTTTCAGGTAATGGATTTTGCCCTTTAGCTTTAATACAATGACGAACGCCGATATGCACTGTTGCATTCCCTTTTAAATATTCTTCAGTCTTTCATAAATGCGAATTGCATACAGAAATTCAATCACTGCTCATAGGCATGTCAATGCCAGTCACTTCTTAAAACAATTTAAGTGCTTCCATCTGTTGACTTTAATCGCCGTTATTATTAATTACTGTAGAAATGGAAGGAAATAATAAGTTCAAATTTCTCACATTACTAACGGATTTAAAGAGAAATAATAGAAGGCATTACTTTCTGACTGACCATCGTATACAAAGTTGTGGTGAAACCTGCAGTAAATAATGGCTCAGAATGTTGAGGAATGACAACAAGAGAGCTATTTAGATGGTAAAGGAAAGCCTTGAGGCAAATATTTAGAAGAGAGTTTAGGAGCAAGGACTAACAAGAAATTACCAGACATAGGGAAGAATGAGATGGGCTAAGCATGTTCAAACAATGATAAATTCGGGCAGTATGTCATAGGAAAACTTGATGGAAAAACAAGAAGAGAAAAGGTAGCCACGCAGGAACTGCTTAAACTAAAGTGAGTTCCTCAGCAAGTCTAATTTGTGAAGGTTATAACAGAGGAGGGATTGAGTGCCGCTAGAGGCTTTTTAAATTTTGGTTTTCAGCTATACCCCCATTCCTAATGCCCCGATTTCCCTGATTTTCAGAAACTATTTTTATTAATTTATTTAAATGGTATATACAGCGCTTCTTTGCAAAAAAAAAAATCAATTTATAATTTGGGGTTTCATCCAATACCCAAGCTTGATTTCACTGATTTTTGGAAACTATTTTTATTATTTTATTTCACTGACATACACTAGGTTTCGTTAGCAAAAACTGCGGCAGCTAAAGCGATTTTTAAATGTATTCTTTGGGTTAAACCCTAAATTTAAATGGTTTACGAACTCGATAAATAGTTTGTTAATTAATCATTATATGCCGAGTTTCGTTGAGAAAGAGAGGGAGAGAAAAGAACAATGTGTTCTATTATCAATGTAAGTTAGGTAAATATGTAAATACTATTTGTATGATGAGATTTCATTTAGAGTGTTTAAGAAATATGCTGTATTCCTTAGACAGTGTTCATGTCTGCGATAATAAATGCTGAAAAAATATCTGAATGCAAGCAAACAAACAGATATTAAAATTATGACACATTTAATATTTTGCACATTATGTTCTAAACGTGGGAGTTTAAGAAAAGATCATAAGTTTCATTTAAATATCAATTCTCCATAAATGGAAATGTGTGTTAATTTCCATAATTCAAAATAATTTCTAACGTGCTTTAATTTAGAGGCCACTGCTGCTAGAAAACTTTACGAACATAAGATGAATTGCACATAATTATATATTTAAAATCCTTTAGCAATCATTTCCAAGCTAGTTTGTAATTATTATTAGCTTTACATTTTTTGAAGTAAAAGAATGCATTACTATTTTGAATGGAATGAAAATTAATGCCATGCTTATCTCCTTTGTGCATTACTATTGGTGGCTGGATTCTAGGTAGGGACACCTTTATCGAATTTTGGCGCATAGACCGAAAGAGTTAAGACATAAGTTGTTGCTGATGACGCACGGTAACATATCCGAAATGCTGAGAGCCGCTTTAGTTATACAGCACAGTCTTATTTCGAAGATCTTAGAGGGAATTCCTGCAGCTGACGCCACTTCCCACATCTCAATTGCCAATCGTCTCAGAAAAGCCAATCTCCTTCCTTCAGTCCGACAGCTTTGTGATTATTCCTACCTGTTTGGCAAGTTGCTCTTAACTGTTTTTCTCTAACGGGTTTTGTTCACTTTTTTGATGGTGTTTAACACCTTTTTACTACTGAGACACCACAGACGGTGAACACTGATGACACATGAGATAAAATGATAAATTGGGAAAGGATTTTTAAGGAAGGAAACGTTCCAGACCTAAGTTTACGGTGCCTCCCCGGCATTTGTCACCGGTGGTGCCTCTGTAGTAAAAACAAGCGTTAAATATTATTCATTCATTTCATTTCCCCGGTATTTGCCATTTTATGAGCACGGAGAAAAACCTGGAAAAACCCTCAGTCAGGGAGGACGGTCCTGGCGGGATTCGAACCCCAGATCTCCCGCTCACAAGTCCGCTCCTTAAAGACCTCGGCCATCAGTGGTTTATTCATTTCTATCATTACAGTTATTACAATGTACAAATACTAAATATAATTTTCCCTGTATTGAAAAGGAGTGCCGACATTTTAGTAATACATATCAGATTACCAAACATTGAGGAAACATAATGCAATGTTTTTGTTTTCATAAGAGTATGCGCTTGTAGACAAGTTATGCCTTTGCAACATCTTGATGTCGGACCTCTGTGCTGTCGCAATACCATTTTGCTGCTGTATTATTTTTAGCCGTCTTCATATTGCGACAATCACTTCTTCGTCATCATCAGATCCCCACCCTCGGCTTTCATTTATTTGGTGGACCATTGAGATGAAAATCAGAAATGCATCTCCCAAGTTTGCTGATCTTTTCCAGGGTGCCTAGCTTCCTGTTTTCATGAAAAAACTCTTTTCACGCCATTATGAGAAGGGATTCATCGAAGTCGTTTTACCACTAGAAATATATATCAAAATTATTTCTTCACAGTCCAAGAAGAATGTAGTCATGATTTTACCGGGAGGTTTTGGTCTCAAGGTCGGGGTCATGAACCCATGTATCATCTTACATTACGATGCTGTTCTGGTTCTCTATTCCTTTATAATATTTGGGAATTTAGGTCTAGTGGGACCCATTTAACAGGCACGTTTTAATATTATGACTGGTGAAAATTGTATTGCCACTGTCAACATAAATTAGTTTATAAAGCATATAAATCATTAGTATATAATATTTTTCTTAACGCTTTATTCACTGCATTCTTCACTTAATTTTCACTATTTTTCAACATATCTTCTTGGTGATCAGGGGAATTATCTCGGCATGATGCTGGTTTTTCAATGCCACTCGCGTTAAATGAGGTATTCTAGTGGCTGAGCCAGCGTTTCGCCGTTGTTTTGGCGCTTCATCGCTTTGAAAACCGTACCCAAGAGCTGCAAAGAAATGGAAGGCATTTGGCCAAACTCCCTGGGTCTACCATTCCCTTTGTCACTCTCCCGGCTCGAAATTCTCACATTCCAATACTAATCACCAGAGTTCTGCGTTTGATCACTTTGGATACATGCCAAGTAATCATCACTCAAGTAACCTTCGTTTTGAATGGAAAGCATGGCGAGTCAAAACAGTTCAGCCTAAAGTGAAAGAGCCTCCCTTCTACCACTTGCTGTGTATATGGTGCGGGTTGCCGCCAAGCAATACCCCATGCACATTTACACTGTAACTGATTGCTTGGAACTTCTCGGTGTCTAAACGTAGGGCTTTACTCGTCACATTTTCCCCACTTTCTCCATAGACTTCCACCATCTAACTATGAAAGACATCTTCACTTTCATGAATCGAATAACAGCACGAATATTCTACTTACACTATTACTCCAGTCAATCCTCCATCTTTAAATCGTATTTGTCACCGTGATTCTATGAAGCTTAAATAGTTGCGGGGATGCCTTTGGTGATTGCTGCGACGGTGTTGTGCTGAGCTACGGAGCCCGTTTTATTTATTTATTATTTTTTTGATAATGATGGGAGGGAGGAGACAGTTGGTTAAACAAAGAGAATGGTGTACAGGAAGGAATCGGAAGGTATGCAATATAGGCGTGCTGTGATGGAAAGTAAGTTTGTGGCCAGGCATTTTGTGGGGTTCCGCTTAAGCAACCCGCTAGCCAATGATATGAGGAACGCCACGGTCCTGAAACCCGGAAATACTTCATTCTATTGACTTCGTCCATGAAAGCTTAGGATGTACGATTACTGCCCTTTCTTTATAACTCATTCTATGTATAGACTCCAATTAAAAGCTACCTACATTATCATCATATAGCGGAAGATGATTAATGCACGAATGTTTAAAGGTATAACGTCTACTCAAGGAGAAATTCTATTGCATTACTTTTGAACATCCCTGATATTATATATAATATATAAAAATTCTTTATTTGTTATATTTGCATTGATAAAACTATCTCCCTAACAAGGAAGGAAGGAGGGAAAAAGACGAGGAAACGAAAGGGAGCAGTAAACGCAAGCAGAACGCAGGAGTGGTTCAAAAGAACGGAGAGGAAATGAGGGTAGTTGCAAAGAAGGGAGAATGAGACGGAGTAGTGAGAAAAAAGCGGGAACTTGGAGATAATGACGTGACACAGAAATAAAGGAAAGTAAGCACCAAGCTGAGGTATTATGTGACGAGGTAGGTACGTTTGATGATTTCCTGGGAGGAAATCTCGACCTGAGATTCTGCACGCGAGAATATTACATAAATCAACGTCAGTGACGAACATTAGCGCCTGCTTCTGACTTGCAAACTCCGTTCATCAAGATTCCCACCGGATATAACCTGTATTAATGATAACATCACCCCCGCGCAAAGTCAGCGCCTTCAATATAGACGTGATTAGATGTTCATGTGCGAACACTTTCTTAACTCCAAATGTTTCAGGGAGAATACAAACTATAACTTGTTAAATTATTGAAAATAGCAATAGAGAGACAGTATCATTGTTCGTTAACTTTGAATATTCACTTTTCTTTCTTTGGTAATCTATTGGGAAAAATTATCAACCCATTGTGCAGGCTGACCCAATGGAATATGGCGGTTTTCAGAATCTTTTTGTGGGACACTCGTATAGAATTAAATTAAAATACTTTTTCCAAAAGCAAGTAACACAATGCAATTTATTAATCTGAACTTAAGTTTTAAAAATCACACTTTTAAGTTTGTTCCATGACAAAGAACACATTCGTGTAATCAGCTCTGGAAGTTTATCATAACTCGCTGTAATAAATCGTGATCAATGTCCCTAATTTCACGAGTCATCGTTTCTTTTACCTGCATGATGGTCCGTCGCCTTCTCCATTACTTTTTACTTTTTACTTTTCAAGTATCCCCCCCCCCCAAAAATAGTTTGCAGCCATCAGACCAGGTTGTCCAGGCAACATCAGCAAATCGAGAAAATATGCGTCCAGGAAACAGGATCCGCAGAGTGTTCATTGTTTCACGAGCGGTGTGAGCTGTGGAACCATCCTGCTGGAACCAAAACTCATAATCATCCATCTGAAAGCCCAGCGTTGCCAGCATTTCTGATCACATTAAATTCTACTCGTTTACCTTTTTAACGGACAAAGCATGGCTTTATTTACATAGCCATTTGCGACATAAAACAATAGATACTAGAGTGCAGAAAACCCCGATCTTATACACGAAAAGCCATTGTATGACAAAAAGATTGGCCTTTGCTATTCTGTAGAAATCTATTAGCTTGAATTTAACGGGCTATAAGTAGCCCACTCCGCCGGCAAACAGCGTGCTTCCCGGCGCCAAGCAAATCCCCTTTAAGCCGGCCCTCGTCCAAAAGAGACATACTCTAACGAATATGATGCGACATTTCCTGTAATAACTGGAATATTTTACAGAACAGTACACGTAAACCTGTCAAGTAGCCTAGCAGTATTTCATCCAACATATTTACTGACCATTTCTTCTGGGCGTGCATATTGTGAAAATGAGGATATTCCTCAGCTCAGCTATGAATATTCCTGCTATTAATCTGGTTTTCTTAGAAGCATTTATGTTCATAAAATAACACAATATATTCAAAAGTAAATTCTTGAATGCAAATCTGCAAAAACTATTGAGAGACGTTTATTGAGAACCAAATTCACCTACAGTCGGTCGTTCGCCCAAAATTTACAGAATTATTTCTTTGAATTTACGATCCGTACACGGTTTTCTTTTATCCACTGTTGAAGATTTTCTGTATCTTACAAATGCTGGTGAATTTTGCAAAGTTTATGTTTATTTTAACTGATTACTTTGGAAACTTTTATTTCATTTCTATTTTCTGTTCCCTTAAAGTTAATTTTTCATGGTATCAGCAAAGTATAATAATATAATTTATTATATATTACTAACAATCCTGAAGTCATTTAAACAAATAACAACTCACAATGATAAAAAGGTGCGATAACAGTTTAATTCTTTTTAAAAACTACGTATGATATTGTACCATTTAAATTTTTAAAGTGAGTGTAGCTGGAGGAATAGGGGAAACTTAAAATGTAATCAATATGGGTTTTAAACTCACGTTTTAATATCTAAATTAATATGTTTTAAATTAAATTTATATTAAATAGGAGCTATTTAGATTGGCATATGTTGTAATTAAAGCTCTGCATTTAATCCGATATAAGATTAAAATGTACTACCCTTTCGTCCACTGAGTAAACAAACTTTTATTTTAACATAACTATGTAATGCTTGAAACATCACTACACCACAGGACGTTAAAATTAAATATAATTAAATACTTTTTGTGTATGAGGTTCATTTATATACAACCTAAAAATGTATCAAAAATAAGTTGCGTTTATTCAGAGGTCATTATTTGCTTCTGTTTTGTTTCTCAATTAAGGAATAATTTTATAGTGATAAATGCCTATCATTTATTTCTTCAACAAAAGCTAAATAATGATAAGTAATCTTTTTATAAACATTTAAAATATAAATATAAATTTAGACATTATGTCAGAACTTTTGTATAAAATGTTTTATAATGAAGTGTAATATTACTTAATATACTATACTTAAAGGCACTGTTCAAACTTGTTTTGTTATCCTGAGAAATATATAACGTTCCTCACAAAAGCCCTTTTGTAGATTTTAAAATACCCAGAAGATAAATAAACTTTCTTTTCTATTACTATGAGATGCTGATTATTTTTCGTTAATTTAACTGAGAATAACGAATGTTTATTGTTGTGATAACTATACAAAGAACGAAGGTCGAGAAATAATTATCTAATGACAACAAACATGAGTTTCAAAGTTCATTTATTACCCATGAAAATGATAAGCAAGGTAAAATAATTGTAATGTGAGAACGGTGCTATTTTTGTACTTTTAATCTTTGAAGTGATTTAGCTTACTTGTTTGATTTTTCTGATAACAATTACTAATTTTGTTAGCTTTTATTCGGAGCAGAACCGCTTGGAGATTTAATTTAAATAAAATACAATTGAACACTATTATAAGAATTATTATTTACTACCATTTTTGTATCAATTATGTAATATCTCGTGTTGTGGGAAAACTTCTTAAAAGCAAAAATACATTTGAGATTACAAAAACCGTTGAGATTATAGGAGTAAATAAAAACGAAACATTAATTATTAGTTTTTGGAACCATGCTTTAAAACTATCTATTACGTTTCTTTCTGACTGCTGAATAAGATATCAATGAGACTGTATATTGGGTAAAAGGCGCTCGCATGCAATTATCACAAATAACATCACAAGAGGGTCAGAGATTGCCGGTAAATTCACGAACGTAGTGAGTAAATTTATCTTGAAAACTCAGACCTTCGAGTAATATTTAATAAGACTATTTAACGAATAAAATAAGAATTAAAATATAATTTCCATGAACTTGGGTTACATTATTGTAATTATTGTACATTTGTATTATGGATACTTAACCTTTTCCAGCCATCCAGCAACAGACGAATGTGGATTGTCAATAATGCTAATAGAGAAGAGCCAAGGGTTTGGGACTATTTCATGAATAGAATAAGAATAAAAGTAATGTGTAATTAAAATTCGCGCAGGGATTATTAACAAATGTATAAACTGTTATACTTGATTATGAATACCCACTTGTTCAAAACCGCGAGACTGAAATAGATGAATGTCGACTATTACAATCACTACCGTTCGATTTACTAATAGCAAATGAGAAAAAAAATACAGAAAGAAACATTTTATTATTCTGAACAACGTGTTTATTAAGATTTGTGTTTGCTTAAGCAGATATTGTTACATAAATAATAAAATGATATCAGACAGTTTGGCTGAATACGCAAAAACTATTGCTTCAGTGAATTGCACATGAAGTTTAGATAAATTTGCAATTATTACTGAAAAGAGAAAAGTGGTTGGTCAGTGATGCATGCTCAGGCCTTACATAGTGGAGATATAGAGTTGACTACACTGACCACAAGACAAATGTGATAAAATGGATTTGATAATTTTTTCGATAATTTTACTGCGATATCCGGCTGTGATTGGTCAAAATTCAAAAGTTTGTTTTATTTCGTTGGTCGATTTTAAGATCACGTCACATAAAATGATATAGTCACCTAAAATATAAACAATATAAATATAGTAAGTTAATAACTATTCAGTAAATGTTCGTTCCTAATAAGGCAAAACTGAACGCTCCATAAGAAATCCGCTCTTCGGGATTAATTTGTCGTTTATCGCTGATGTTGAATATTCCGGCGTTTAAGATGAAAACTTGAGAGTGCTGACTGCAGTAAACATGCGAGAGAGGAGGAACTAAGGACACGAAGCTGCTCATTTGTAATGTATAAATTCGTAGGCGCGTTAAACCGGTAGCCATGTGGAATCGGGGCTGGTACTCTGCTCTAAGCAATAAGGAAGAAACCTCAAACAATTCCAGTATTTTTTTCTCTTCGAATTCCCTAATTTTTTGTCACAATAAACTAATGTTTTATCACTCATTGGGGGATAAAATAACATTTTATTTGCTGTTTTTTTGGTGTTAGTATTTTGAAATTAATGGCTTTCTGAAAATACTACACGAAGCTTAATCATTATGTTCCACCCTTTAGGCATTTCTACATTTGATTTTCACTTTTGCCTCTCTTTTCAAGTACTCTTCTTGGAAAATGATGCACTTCTCTCAGCAATGCTCTAACATTTGAAGAAGGGTCGCTAGCAAACCACTGGTTTACATTTTCATGAATTCATAATCTGATGAAAAATTCATTATTTTACGTTTTTTGCATCCTTCTTCACTAAATGGTTTAATATCATAGTGATTTTAATTCTCTCAGAAACCGAGAAAGATTTAAGAAAATGAAGATCGTGTTCTGATTGGATATTTATATCAAAATCGTAGAAAATATAAATTACCTAAATGTGTAGTTACTTAAGAATTATTATAGTAATTTGGCCATCTTCATGACATCTTTGATTAGACCGGGAAATTTTAGAGAATCCCTAATATATACTATTAACATTCACATATTTACCATAAAAGTGTCTTGTATGTATACATAAAATTATTTTATGGTAATTATAATGTGAATGTGAACTATTAACTCTCGTTTTAATTACTTTGTTGATTTTTTTATTTACGGGCGCTCTCTAGACCGCCACGAGTGGCTGAGGTCTTTAAGGCGCGGATTCGTTAGCGGGAGGTCTGGAGTTTGATTCCCACCAGGACCGTCCTCCCTGACTGAGGTTTTTTCTAGCTTTTCCTCAGTCCTCATAAATGGCAAATGTCAGGTATGTACCCTAAACTTAGGCCTGGAATGCTTCCTTCTTCTAAAAAATAAAATAAAAAGGGCGTTAAATACCATTAAAATTACGGACGTTCTTTAACAGCTCAGGTCATCAGCGTCCCATTTAGTTCAGGGCGTGAAACGGCCGATAATTTTGCTCAGAGGCCTCTTCTTTTAGGCTTGAGATTCTTTTACATGCCGAACAATCTACGATACAATCCATCAACCTGGCCGGAATGAGCCTGCGATCTTGGGTCTACGAGGCAAGTATGATTACAACTAGACCACCGGGATCGATAACTACTATGACATCAATGATAATGGCACATGAGATGAAATAAGAAACTAGGTAAGATAGTTTAGGAATCAGAAGTTCCAAACCTAATTTTGGGATACCGCTTAGCATTGTATTAAGGAAATTGAAAACAATGCCTTAGTGCGGATAGTCCCACCTGCATTGGAACCTCAAGCCTCCCTTTATGAGTTCACGCGCTAGTTACCTCGGTATATACGCTATGAAGTTTATTATTACAATCGCACAAGGTTCATCACTTGCCGCTAAAACTCACAAAGCTTTTCTGTTATTCTAACGAGGGCACCAGCTCCCTTTAAAGTAATTCTTTTCAACGTAACGTGTAACGGGATCTTCTTGCTGCCGTTCCCTTGACAAAATCAGATAGATTGCTTCAGAGAGGGTTCTTTCTGAAAGCCATCCTCTCACATGTAACGTTGTTATTTCGCATTCCTTTTGACCTGCGGCGCTGCTCTCTGGTTTTTTTTCAAAAGATGTACAAACTACCATCACCGGAACCTTACAGCGTTACAAAAAACATCACAACAAATGTAGTAAAGACTTGAGACATTGTCCCAGGCATTTCAACACTTGGCTTTAATTTTGGTACCGTGAAAGTCTAATGCAATATTTGCTTTACGCAAAAAGTAGCATGTTTTTTATTATCACAACTTCGGGCTTTAGCATACATATAATATAAAACCAGCCATGAGTTTGCCCATGTCTCGCAAGTATAATTAAGAGCGTGGTAGCAATGAATTCGCCCACTATAATAATAATAATAATAATAATAATAATAATAATAATAATAATAATGAGGCCGAAGACTTGTATTATCCTTATGCTACACTTTGTTACACTTTTCTTCATCATGTTTCACTTGTTTAGAAGTTGAAGGTCGATAGTTTTCATGCATTCCTATTTCGTGCTATTCTGGAACCTTGTAGAACTGTCTATGCTGCCTAGAAATCTTCCTATCTCCGTCTTGGCCAAAATCTGTGTCGTTTGTCTAAACGCGAGTCCCACATGGTAGTCTTATACGTCCATCTTTCGTCCTACACCCTCTCTATGTGGCCTCCCCATTTCCACTTCAGTCTGGCGGCTCTTTTTGCAATGTCTGTTGTGGTGTTATTTGGAATAACGCTTCGTTGTATTGTTCTTCCCTAATATCTTGCATTCCATTTTCCTCTGGCTTATTTGACTATATCGCTTGCTTAATTACTGAGTTATTTTCGGACTTAGTTTGCAGTTGAATGCAGCAAACCCTAGGTCACACCAGTCATAATAACAGACAGTTACCGCGCTGATCTTGACATAGGTAAGTCGCAGTTTGCTGTTGTGATGTGTTTTTATCATAATCCAGTTTTCGGTTATGAGATCGTGTGATTCTTTGTTTTATTGCAGGCTATTGGTATGTCAATGTTATTAGTTAAAATGTGTTGGCGACGTAAATTTTGTACTATATTTTATTGAAATGTTACCAAAATAACAGAGAAAGTAAAATGTCTACAGAAATAAACTTCCCTAATACAGAGGATCTTAAAACAAATTTAGCACTTCCAACAACTCCTATAACGCACCATGAAACAAAAATAATGTTGTGTACATGCTATTTATTATTGACCGAAGATGTGCGAATATAAATGGAGAAACTTGTCCACCGACGGAGCCGGCGACTTGCACAACCTTGGTTTCGCATTGCTCGTCAGTTGCGAACACACACCAAATTTTATACTCTTAATTAACATCTAGGACATTAATACTTAATAGTATACCTTTAACTTACTTGAATAATAAATGCAAAAGAAATGTAAGCTTTCATTCAAGCACATCAACAAATGTGTAGAAAGTTTTGTATCTCGTCGCAACCATATGGCTTTGACGGTTGACTAGCCTTAGGAAAATGGCTACGAAACACATGCAAACACTTCTCTTTAATTATGATCAATTGAAAAGCGGCCCGCGAGTGTTATAAGACCATGTTTAAGAAGAATTCCAGGCAATAAAAGTAAACTGAGTTGAAACAATGTAATACAAGGAGAATTCAAAATGTTATAGGGGGCAGAAACATGGTGTGTAGAGAAGGCATGAAAAGATGATGATAAAATAATAGAACTTTTGTAAACTCATCTTAGGTTTACCGATAGCATTGACAAATGGTGTAGTGCTGCTAAAGTTAGGCAGGCATTCCACCAAGATAAAATTTTTACAATAATTATGAAACACGTACATAGAATTACCGCATTAGAAAAGAATGATATTATCAAAGAAAGTTTCAGTATCCAAGAGAAACGTAGGTGGAAAGAATCGTGGTATCCCAAAGTACCGGAAATGTTGCAACAGATAGGTATGGGAAACTGATGGAATATAGGGAATATCAAAACAGAAGATTCTGTGAAGAAATAAACCTAAGATTGGAAGATAGGTCCTTTATAAATGCAAATAATGTTGATGATTGCAATTAAGTTAAAAATACGTTTTGAAACACAATAAATATTGAGAGAAATGAGAGAAAAGAGTTCATTGAGACTTTATAGGGAAATAAAAAGTAGTATGGAGTTGGAAAAATATATAGAACATGTGATAAAGCCGGTTGGGAAGGGTTTACACAACGTAGACCTAGGGTTATAAATTTAAAAGTGTTAAAATATTATAAATATGTGAAAAATTGTCCAAAGTGTAGAGAAACCTATAAGGTTTTCGTTTTTATCATACTGCAAGCAAACAAAGTTATGGAGAGAACAGACAAGGCAAACAAAATGGAAGAATTTAAATGGGGAAAATATTAATTGAAAGAGTTTTAACTGTAAAAGGATAGAAGAATATAAAAATGATGGCGAACTATTTGGGCAAAGTTAGAGAGAAATGGATAAGAATGATTAAGAGGAAAATAGAGGGGAAACTAACCTTAGAAGTACATTAGGGTCAGATAAGTATAAACAAGGATAGGATAATACAGCAACATGACACCAATACATGTAATAACATGGAGTTGTGGGTATTGGGATCAGAATATAAGCAAGCCACTCTAGAAATAAAATATCTAGGGGAGATAAAAGATTGATCGTATTTTATTTTTGATAAAAACCGTTAAATAGACCTCCAAATTACAAATTAATATAAAATAAATAAAAATATTTAAAACATTTTAACACAAATAAATTATTCAATTAATTCAAAATAAAATGTTAAAATAAGTTAAATTCCGAAAGAATCCTGTTCCGCCAGAATTTTGTTGCTTTGCAACGAATTGATACAACACACACACACACACACACACACACACACACACACACACACATATATATATATATATATATATATATATATATATATATATATATATATATTGGAATATATTTTCAATAAATTGCAATCTCAGTTTTATATATTGAAGCCGGAAATAAGGCTGCCTTTAATAATTTAATTAAAAGGCTGCAGAGCTATATTTATAAAGGCATTATATTTGATAAGGACAATTATTATGTATATATAAGAAAATCATTTTGAGATAAGTATAACAGAAATAGAAATAATTTGTAACTTGTAACTTACAAAACGGTTTTGTATACATTTTGTAGTTAAGATGTTAGTGAGAAAGACGAATATGTATACCTGACTCCACTCACTGACCGCTCCTTAGACAAGGCTGAAGAAAGGGTAAACTATCTTTTGTTAGGTCACGAACCTTCTACCCAGGAAATACTTAGGAGTCGACAATAAGAGAAACATGTGGCCGTAACGGGACAGTACTTAACAAAGTCAGACTTAAAAATATTTTAAGAGAAAATGAAAATGTCAGAACGGAGACGAAAATGTTTTATTACAGGAAAGCCGAAAACACGTGCGTTATCTCCGGGAACATTTAGAAATCAACAGACTAAGGAAGGCAAAAGATTTTCAATAGAAATCAGAATGTAAGGAAAGGGCCGAAATTTATGACAGCTTGTTCTGGGAAAATTCAAGTTCGTGGGAAGACGTTAGATCAGGGGGGAAAGAATAATTCTAGCCAATGGTCTTCGGATAAAAGTTAACGAATCAGAAGAACTTAGTTACCAATAAATAAGTTTAGGATAGCCAATAATGAAAGTACAACACGAAAATAGATAAAATACGAGGGAATTTAATTTAGCGAAAGGCGTGGCGATGTAGTAGAAAAACTAGAGTACAGAAGTCAGAGGGGCACTCGTCAATTCACGCATTCGGTAGAGAGACATTCAGAGGCGCATTTCACACTCGTAGAAGTCGGACATTCCTCGACTCACATTCAGACATTCGGTAGAGATACATTCACAGATTTACACGCACACATTCATAGATTCAGAGGGACATTCAGACATCCAGATATTCACTCAGGAAGCCAGTCTAAGTGAGTAGCGAAGTCAGTGGCGAACAGTCAGGAAATATTTTAATGTGAATAAAATATTTTAAACAAGTCAACCTTGTGTATTTTTGGGCAACACATTTCTCGTTCCCGTGGATCTATACTGATCCCGAAACACTCCGGTGGACCCTGAGATAAAATTCAACAAATTTGGAGCAAACGACGTCATCAGTGAGCAGCCCGGCCGAGACATCGAAACCACGATCATCAACTACATCCCCCGAGCACCCAATTCCTGCTCCAATATTTATGATATAATGTACATTTTATAACTGCCACACCGCTCCACTTTTAATATTGCACTTCGAAATAACTAATACGTCTCCACCGGCGTACTTTTATAGACAGCACACACCAAACACCATCCGACTTTTCTCTAGAAGAAGGGGCAAAGCATGGGAGGCAAACGACATAGTTACCATTACGCGTAAAACAGGTCTAAATTCTTGGCTGGTCCGCACTGTATAAAATAAATTTGTATGCATTTTAAAAAAAAGATACACACTTTTATGGTAAAATTCAGCACCGTTATTCTAGAATTGTGTTTTATTTTATGTTAGTATTTCCCGAAACGATTCAGCAATGATGGCCAAATGTGTTTGTAAATCACCCGACTGCTTCATCATTAGGCCGTTATGTCACTGCTGAATGCAATAAGAAGGAAATTTATACGTCCACCTGCTGTTAATCATTCTGCCCAGCAAGCGGCCTGAGTGAAAGGGATGAATCAAAATGAGACTTTTGCTATGTCAGTTTCAAAAAGTTCATAGCCGCTCCTCTGAGAAAGTTAATGGCAGATAATTCATGGCACTGAAACGTTGCTACTAATGTAACGCATTTGTTATATACATGTGACAATCAAAAGCAAAGGGAGTGTGCCTATATGGTAACTAAATTTCAAGCCATGTGAAGTTATAATCTTTGATATTTTCTCTATCCTTATTAGCGCAGCTCTTAATGATTTATACTAAACTACGCCGCCTAGAAACAATATTCTAAGTCCAGGAATTACTGAAACCAGAATTTCTGTCATTTAATCCTATAATTTCGTATTTTATGGAATTTCTTATCATTTAGTGCAACAATTTCATACTTTACAACATGTTCCAGTCTGTAAATGAAAACACAATTCCAGTTTGCAAAGTCTTGTTTTGAAAATGTAACGATTATTTTAAATATCTGGCCAGTCTGAAAAATTGACCAGGCAATTGGCAAGATAACTTTTTTACGTTGATATATTTTAAATATAAAAGAATTGTTTCAAATATTTTCATTAATACAGGGTTCTAAAGCACACTTGTTTTGGGTATTTCGTTAAATTAATAGAAATTGAGTATCATGTAGTTATTAACATTTTTACAAAAAGTATTTAATTCCAAAGGTTGTTTATACTAAGTTTATAAAAGTTTAAATATATACTACTATATCAAGTTTTCAATGAATACAAATAAGCTACCTAATTATAAAGGGTCGTACCAGCCTTGATGAAAACCCTAGTGAAGAACGCCCCAAAACTGTAATAGCACAATTCATTGAACAAGTACATGGTAGATATTCATAAGTGAGTATAAAATTTTATACAAATATTAATCATCCGTGCGCTAATTTCAAATATACGGTGACCGGCGAGTTAAAATGTATGAAATTGCTGAGGCTATAGGCACCGTAAGCTATATTTTACTTGATGAAGAAGTCTGCCCAAAATTGCTGCCGTGTTTGCTAAGAAGCAAATAAAAACAGCGAATGAGATATGGATCCATCATCATGCATTGGCATGGAAAAAACAATCAAAACAGTTATTCTTACTGTGTTCATGAAATGGTCCCAAGCCCGTATTTGGCTCTTCTCTATTGGTATTACTGACACTCTACATTCTTCTGTTGCTAGGTGACTTGAAAAGGTTAAGTATTCATAATATAAATGTGCAATTTCGTAAGCCAAGTTTAGGGGAATTATATTTAAATTCTTATTTTATTCGTGAAATTGCCCTAATAAATATCACTCGAGGATCTGAACTTTTCAAATAAATTTAGTCAGTACGTTCGTGAGTTCATCGGCAATCTAAGACCCTCTTGTGATGTTACTTGTGATAAGTCTTACTCTTCGTTCCCGAGAAAGGGATATTTTTGGCTTTTGTATTTTTATTGTTTTCATGACATTCTACAAATGACATGTTATTTCATTCGTAAATGTTTCAAGAATCTATACGTTGCAGAAGCTTTAAACATTTCCAGAAATGTGATATATCATTGTTGATTGTGGATTACAATTACAAATGTATATTTGGAGATTCGTCTATATGTAACATAAATCTTCAGCGGACCAAGTAGCTTTCTTAGTTATATCGCAGTAGGCTATTACTGAGGTAAACATATTTAAAAAATACACGTATTTCTGTACATAAAGTATATTTGAGACTTTATGAAAGAGCGCTCTCAGCTATAGCAGATATGTAAAAACAATTTTCACTTATAGATAGAACAGAAATATGTTAAATATACACACATTTAAGTACTTTGTCTACCATAATTTTCCTTAGAGTTCTTCAGAAAACTTTGAAAACTCGCTCTTAGCTCGGCATCCCTTTCACTTTTCAAAACAATTCGCAAGGTTCTCTTTTGGGATAAACATCAACTATCTCGTCACGTTCGCCTTAATCTCTTCCACGCTTCCTTTCAGCGCCGAAGAGAAAGAAGTCGCAAGGGGCCAAATCTGGAATTTAGTGGAAATGACAGATCTAGGTGATGCGATATTTTATCACTAGACATGAAGAATGGTAGGCAAAAGCCACACAATAAACAAGCTCACTCAACTGTCCGACGAAATGCTAAGACTCACAAACAGAGCTCATCTGCGGGAAAAAATTGAACCAGTTCACAAATCACCATGAAAAAGGTCGCAAGAATCTCTTGATGAAACGTTTTTTTTTGGTTACAGCTATCAAGTTAATGTAACTATGTTTTACATATTCAATAATGCAAACGCGTTTTAATGATTTTCTGTTTTGTGACATTTAGCATAATGCTTAGTAAAAGTTAAATCATTATATACCTTGATGATACATATAACTGTTACAAATCTTCAGAAGAAGCATTCTGGAACATCTTTATAAAACTAAGATGCAATAGACACTACATTATATTATAATATTAAAAAAATAATCATTCATTATTGTGCTAATAGAATACAATATTTGATTCTTGGATTTCTGCGATTGGGTCTATTTTCCATGTAAAATCTCCAAAACATGTTCTCAATTATATTGAAACAACTTAAGATGTTGGTTTCTGCCTTCTCATATTTCTCACGTTATTATTTGGAGAATGCAGCGTTTAACAAGTAATACGCTCAAAGTGTTAGTAATATATTTTCTATGTATTGTATACAGGTGTAACAAAAAGGCACGCCAAAACTTTAGGAAAACATTCTTCGCATAAACATGATGAAAATATAATATGAACATGATTCCAGAATTGCTTTATTTCCATGCTTTTTCTACATCTGTACCACATAGTAGAATATTCAAAAACAGAAATGTGGAAAACAGAGAGTCAGATGAAATGTTCAAAATGTCTTCGTTAGCACGGATATATTCATCAACCCGCCATCGCATAGTCTCCCTTATGCTTTTTTTTTTTATTTGGTTTATTTACGGACGCTCTTTAACATCTCAGGTCATCAGCGTCCCACTCTATTCAGGGCGTGAAACAGTCGACAAACTTTGCTCAGAGGCCTCTTCTTTCAGACTTGAGGTTCTTTATCGTGCCGTAAATGTACGACACGGGACCCACGGCTTTACTTCCCTTCCGAAAGAAGCCATGCTTAGGATTTTTATGCTTTAAAATACTTCGATACTGTCCGGGATTGAACTTCCGATCTTGGGTTTAGGAGGCAAGTATGGTTACCTCTACACCACCCGGACCGACTCTCCCTGGGTATCGCTGGAGCATTTCGTATTGTCTGGCAGTGTTGCAGAATACGAACACGAAGACTCTATACACCTTCGACTAATCCGTAGATCATATGAGCATCTGTCAACTCTGCGTTTGAATACCTCATTTTAATGTGCATTGAACTAAATCCATAAACACACAGAACTGATACTAGTGCTCGGTGCTACGTCAAGCAATGAAATAAGTAATAACAAGCGGGCTACATGATACAGAACGACCATAATAATGGTGAACCTAGGAACTAAGAGTAGCTATAAAATCCCCAACACATTTAACCATAGGTAAAAGTGAATGTTTACCTACCATACGTATTAATGAAGTGTTCCGTTGTAGAGTTATTGTCACAGGACAGAAATATTGGCAGTCTAGCTTGCATATCAGAGCGTGTAAGCGGAGTTGTAGACAAAGGGCTGTAACAAGGAAATAAAACAATTTCGTATTACATATTTGCACCTTCTATTTGCAAGGAATGTTTCTTCAAAGTTTTGACATATTTTTTTGTTACATGCTGTATTTTCAGAGTATTATCACTAGTTACATCGAGTTCTCCATGATAAATATAAGATGTCTAGAAATGAGAGCTAGGGAAATTCAAAACGTACAATGCGTGAAAGGTTTTTATTTGTTATTTTTTTGCAAGTAAAATTAATGTTCCTTATACACCTGATAATGTAGCTCCCAATAGCAAGGACTTGTTAATTGTAAGATATTTATGCTCACGCACAAAAAGTAAATCAACTTTGTTAAAATGTGATAGGAAATTATTTATTATTTTAATCAAATAAAGCAGTCGTGTTTTAATCTTAGAATATTTAATAATGTTGCATTTATTTTGAAAGCGAAGATAATTAATTTACGTTTTTTTGGGTTTGAGCATTAACGCCTTAAAATTAAAACATTTGTTGTTTATTAAGATATATATTATTGGCGTATATAAAACATATAATTTTACTTACAAAATCTAACAAATAAAGATTTAACTTTCTTATTACTAGAGGCATAGTTTAGTGCACTCAGCCGTCAGAGCACATGTTTCGCACAAACTCATTTCTTCTTTATGGCACGACTAAGAGGGATGTGACCCAGTGTGAGCGAATGCTTTCAATATTTTCCATGAAATTGGTTTTTCCTATTACTAGTTTTTCCCCCTTAGGGTATTCATCTTTGAAAATGTACATATTAATCATTCAAAGAGGTGTAACTTTCAATCGCCTGTACTGTACTTTAAGGAGAGAAATTAGGTGGTAACAAACACAATAACGAAATATTCTTCTTCTTGTTTCGCGCTATAGCCCGGGGTGAGCCTTGGTCTGCCGCGGCGACCGCTGCGTCCTCTATTTCCGTCTTACGACTTCATTGATAGAGGGAAGTATTGCAGGAGAGCATTTGAACAGCATGCCAGCACCCTGCTCGTCGCCTAATACGCGGCTCTTTATCGTCGAAGAACGCCACCTCTCCATCAGGCAGCTTCTCAATTGTCCTCGCGAGGCTGGGTAGATCCCGTTCCATACCGCCTTAACATAGAAACAGTTCTAAGTTGGTACCGGGAATCAACCTGGGCCTTCCGGCCAGCAATCAACAATACTAACCAGTAAACCAAGGAGGTGGTCAATAATGGCTACACTAGGAAATTATCAAAACGGTTTTTAATGTGTATAATGTAAAATACGAATTTTTTGTAGTATTAACTATGTAAAAAGCGTATAAACTGGTATTAAAAAGGGGAGCTAAACGTAACTTAAGGTAGCTTAAAGTTAAATATTTAAACGTTATAACATTTACATAATTGCCACTTTGCACAGAATCTTTTTGTGGAAGTTTAATTGTAATAATATAATTCTTAAAGAAAACTGATACAGCTTTGTTTAAAATGTTGTATTCCATTGCTAAACTGTTAACTTTTCAGGAAAAAATGAATATTTGTTATTCTAAGCCAGCGGATTTCAAACAGTGCTCTGCGAAAAATTTAGTAATCCTTGCAGAAAGTGAAAGATTAAAAAAATTACCAAGTCTTAAAATTGTGAATTTTGTGCGGCCATGAGTTCGCGTTTTGGTAAAAATGAAGTAAAATTATTTAGGTACATGCTTGACCTCCCGAAAGTAACAATGGAATAATTTTGTCGATGTGTGCACAATCGGCACGAAGGCCATGACTGAAATAGTATCTGGTGTGATCTCAAAAATTAAACTAAAAGGAAAAAAGTAAAGCAATAGCCAAGTCGTCCTCCACCGCCAAGTCCTTGTAGTGAAGAAGATGCCACCTGTCCTAAAAGGACTCCTTGACAAAAGCGTGAAATTAATGAATTTTATTAAATCACGGCTTAAGAATACCAGGCTATTCAAAGTATTGCGTATGACATGCGGAGTTATTACATCTTTACTTTTTTTTTTTCACACAGAAATAAGGTGCGGGTTCAAATCCGGCCAGAATCGATGGATTTTTCCGGGCGTAAAAATCCTAATTATGGCTTCCTTCGGAAGGGGGCGAGCCGTGGGTCCCGTGTCGTATTTTTACGGCACGAAAAAAAGCTTCAAGCCTAAAAAAAGAGGCCTCTGAGCAAAATTTGTCGGCCGTTTCACGCCCTGAATAGAATGGGACGCTGATGGCCTGAGATGTTAAAGACCGTCCGTAAATAAAACAAATCAATCAGAAATAAGGTGACTCCCTCGAGGCAAGAGTTTGACTTGGCTCTTTGAAATGAAGGCTGAAATCAAAAAGTACCTGACTGACAATGACTTCACTTTAGAAGACAGGTTATGTGACGAACGTTGACTCATAAAATTGACATATTTAGGTGATATTTTTCAGAAAGTTAATAATATAAGCCTCTTACCTCAATGAAGATCAACAGCAGTGTTTGACGCCAGCGATGAATCTCAAAAAGAAAATCAAGTTTTGGGCAGAATCATTGAACAATGACAATCTTGATAGCTTCCCAATGGTAAAAGAATTTATAGAAGAATTAGACTCAGACATACCTGAGGTTTCTTAAATGAGTTTCAAGTTCACTTACTAACTTTGCTTGATATATTCAACAGTTATTTTCGGGAAGAATTTCCATAAAAAAGCGAAAGATTTTTTTTGGATTGTAAACTCATTTTCTGCTGTGTCAGAAAAGCAGCCTCTCTGACAACGCAGCAATATGAACACTTGATTGCCTTGACATTAGATCTATGATAGAAGATTTTTTTCAAATAAAAAAGCACAATATTAATTCTGTTTTCAGTTGAAAGACGAATTTAAAGTTTTGTCTGATAAAGCTAAAACTATCCCTTTGCCATTTGCAGTCACTTATTAGATACAAAAACAATCACACATCTCCTCTCGATGTGGAGACAGATATTTGGCCCCAGCTGTCCCAATTTTAACCAGATATATCTATGTAATGTAAGTCAGTTCAGTCTCGACCCTCTCATAATAGTTATTTTACGGTCCCAAATAGCATTTTTTGGTTTTGCAACATTAAACATGGTTTATGTACCAGATCTATGAGGATGTATTAATGATCTACAATATTTACCTTTAGTACGTTGTAAAGTGTTTTGTTTGTTTGTTTTGTAATGCATGTAATGAAATTAAAGATGAAAACATTTTTGTAATAAAATAAATCAACGAAGCATGTTTCACATGTTTACATTTCTAAAGTCTGAATGTTTACGTTCTATCCTCATATAGTATTACCAATAAGTACCAGATGAAAATTCCATTTCTTCGAATTGTTCAAGAGTAAATTACATCTGCTGATGTGCACTCCGTGAGGAACTTTTCCACTGAAAAATACTTCATGACTTTACAAATTCGGAACCACTGTTCTGAGCTATTGAATGATATTTACGAAGTCTGAAAAAAATAGTGGCAACTGCCGCCATATTGCATAGAAACAATTGAAGGTAAGTATTGCTGTTAGAAGTAGTTAAGAGCAGCACTTTCAAAAACCACCACCCCAAAAAACTGTTTTCTCTTTTTGAACTACGGGTATGGATCAAAATTGGGGTGTCGGGTGGAAAAACTGATAAACAAGCCTAGAAATGTATTAACATTCCTCCTAAAAGAATAGTTTTTGATGTTACGTTGTGTAAAATCAAAGTATAAGTATTTTAATCGATTAATTTTTAAACCCTTCCTTATTCATTATTCTGAATATCTTCAAGTTACTTTTGCAGCTATCATTTGTAATTCAACTGAATATCTATTGGGAGTAATTCTGAATAACAATTTTTCGTTTGTGAACAACAATTTGAAATGTTAACGTTTGCTTGCTCCGACACTCCGATCCAATATTTGTTAATTACCGTCAATGTTTTTATTGACTCCAGGCTTAACAGTGTTATTCGAGAGTTGTAGTTTATCAACATATCTGCAATTTCCCTTTTAGAACTGTTCCAGCTGCAAAGAATAGAATCCCTGGGTAGCTTGTTTACAGTAACGAAGCGGGGAATGTTTGTGTATTCCTGGTCCATTACAAAGTCTCTACACCCCACCATGTGTTTGCTTATTTTAGCACACGTTACAAGATTGGACGAACCCATTCGGATTCTGCGATTGTTTCGGCAGTGTACTGTTTTCCGTTTTAGACTTTAGAGCTCTTTATTCTTAGTGTGATGTACTACATGAAAGACGAAAATATTTTGATGTGTACTGAAGATAGACTGACCGTTTGTCAGTATTTGGAGTTTTGAAAGCACACGTCCAAATTATAATTATAGAATAACTTATTGCTTCTTGCATATAATGCTGTTCTTTATTCAAACAAGCGCTGAGTTCACTGTACTACTAGTTGGTCCTGGTGGTGTAGTGGTTACCATACTTGCCTCCTAAGCCCAAGATCACGGGTTCGATCCCGGCCAGGACCGATGGATTTTTTTCGGGCATAAAAATCTTAAGTATGGCTTCCTTTGGAAGGAAAGTAAAGCCGCGGATCCTGTCGTACATTTACGGCACGAAAAAGAACCTCAAGCCTGAAAAAAAGAGGCCTCTGAGCAAAATTTATCGGCCGTTTCACGCCCTGAATATAATGGGATGCTGATGACCTGAGATGTTAAAGAGCGTCCGTAAAGAAAGTAAATAAAATTCTATACTACTAGGGGTTCCAATCCCGCTAGGACCATCCTCCCTGACCGAGGTTTTCTCTAGGTTTTCCTCAGTCCTCATAAATTGCAAATGCCGGGGATGTACCCTAAATTTAGGCGTGAGACGTTTCCTTCCTTTAAAAAAAACCTTTTCCAATATATCATTTCATTTCATATACCATCAGTGTCCACCTCTCACTAGTAAAAACGGGCGTTAAAATTGCTTTAAAAACAACAGACATTTATTCCTGGAGAATAATTACAGCAGGTTTCTTTACCGCGGAAAAAATGCACAACAGGGCATGATTTATAATTTAAATCTTTCGCAGCAGCTTCTCCATGGTATTTGTCTAACTACTTTGTATCAATGCGTGCCAACCCACGAAACCGCTTGAGTACTGCCAATACTGTGTCACAAACATCTAAACCCATTTGTCTGGTTTATAAGCGAAGTCGCCAGTGCTCTATCAATGTTGGCACAATATATCACATCGTCGCCTAAGAACCTAAGTAAATGTCTGGTGTTCTATTCTCACCAGAACCGCACTTACTTTGTCCACGTTTTCTTCAGTCCTCATAAATTCCAAATGCTGCAGAGGTACCCTAATCTGAGGCCTAGAACTGTTCTTTTAATGAAAAATCATTCCACAATTAATTATTTCATCTCACGTATCATCAGTGTCCCGCTTGTGATGCTTTAGTAGTAAAAACGGAAGTTAAATGCTATTAAAAAGCTCGGTGTCTCTCACGGTCGGAAGACCTCACATTGTTTTATTTATGCTGTACATTGGAGATAAATCAACGGATTACATAGGGGAGCGCGATATATCTCTCACAGTAAACATGGTTTATGCTAGTCATATCAGTAAGGCAGAGAAAATCAACGAATGCTGTTATATATCTTTATATAACGAGACGTCACAACCTATTATAAACTTCTATTGTACTTTACAAGTGGAAGCATTTCTTTAGATTTTCTTTTAATAATCCAACTTAAAAGACGAAATTTCGTCTCTACTTTGTTTTTCAGATAAAAGACTGCCATGGGTGACAGTGTTTGCTGTCTTTCGGGGCCATATTTGAAACCCCATTAGGCCAGTATGCGGATAATTTATATTTAAAGCACATTTCTCCATTTACAAAACATCATTTGGATTGTATTGGATTGGTACAAACAGATAAAAAAAAAAATCCACAGGAAACGAAACCATAAATAACATTTGGTAGTTTAAACACGTTCGAATGTGTATTTAAAGGAAAAAAATAATATTTATTAAAAATACTCTAAAGATATGTACAGTTAACTACAGACCAAGGAAAGAATATTGAAATTAAGAAGCAAATAGTACACTCGTTGACTATAAATTCATATTGGCTGAACATTTCTTTACCCAAACCATGGAATAAATACATTATTGGCAACATCTTTTTCAAAAACGTTCCTTATCAAAATGACATGAATTAGAAATGCCTGTGTTTGCTATTAGACTACAATAGCGTTGACTAGGGACATTATTTTTAATTGCATTCAGTTATATATTCTTTGACTAATCAGAAAATTCCTTATTCGCGATATTAATGCATATTTTAGAAACTATACTTTCAAAGACTTTTAGTAAAAATTACGTTTTATCGTTAAATCGATTTGTACATTTTTGACATTAGAGTTCTGAAGGTACAATTTTTGCTTTATAAATTTAATTTAATAAGCTGTATGAGAAAATAAACCCGTATTACCAGTTTTAAACAAAAAGTGCTGTCATATTTAGTGCAATAAACCAAGTGATCCATTTAAGATCTGTCAGTACTTTGGGTTACTTATTGCCCTCGCCGTTCATAGCGGAGCTAATGATAAGCGTAATGGGATTATAGTGACCTTGGACGGGAACAACATGATTCGTAACCTTCTAATTAATGCAGGACTAGGGTTTATGTGTAATAAATATGGTTTAATATGGAGTAAAATATATACTACATTTTATACAAATGGAGAAAAATAATGAATACAATAGAGGGATAAATCATAAGAATGTAGGCGACCCTTACTTAACACAAGCAACCGGAAAATGTGTTTATTATGGCATAAGCAAAAGTTACACACAACTACTACTGACATAGGGTTGCCAATCCGACAGAACGGGTCTTCCAGGTAATCCATGGTGATTAGTAGCCCTCGAAGTAGTCTCCAAGTACATCGAAGGTTTGTTGCCAGCGATGAATACCTCTGCTGCATGTGAATTGCTAACGTGAGCCACTTCTCGTCGAAATGCTGTCAAGATGTCCGTTTTGTATTCATACAATGTCTACTTCACTTTGGGAATGAGATCATAATTCAGGGACTGAGATCGTGAATATGCCATGTGTGGAAGAACTTCTCCGCACCGCGTAGCTGTGTGAGAGACCGCATTATCTTGGAGAATAACGACTTTGTTTAAAAGTTCTAGCCGTTTGGTGCGCACAGCACGGCGCAATTGCGACACCAAAAAAAAAATCCTAAATTATTGAGCATTCACAGGCCCCCTGACTGTATGACACTTAAGCACACCTTAACTTTCATACGCCAGAATGACCATGACTTTTGTTGTGAAGGAGTTTAGCGAAACTTGTATTAGCTTGGTGACACAAGGTGGTCTGTCGCTTGAGTTCTGGCTCATTACTCCTTGCCCACGTTTCATCAATTGGAGCTATGCAATTCAACATGAAATCTTCCTGATTGATGTGACTTGTTTCGTACCGATTCCGCTTAATAGATTGGTACCCAGTTTGCACATGCTGAGGTCCTCCCGTAAAATGCGGTGCACTGTTTTTATCGGAATTCCTATTTGCTCTTCTAATTCACAAGTGTCCAGCGTCTATCATCGGTAAGCATTGCTCCACCACCATCACCCGTACATCCTCGTTCGCGGACTCTCAGCAGATCGGCAGTTGACATTCTGCCCCGCTGGAAGTCCTCTGTCCACCACGCTGATGTTCCATTAGATAGGACACGCACCCCAGCGCTTACCGTCGCTCTGTGTGGCATTATCGTGCATTCCTGCCTTCACATATGCAAGCTGTTCACTCTTCGTTACCTCCATTCCTTACCACTGAGGTTCACCAACTGAACTTCGGGGCGTGCTGAGACACAAAAGCTCTATTCACATACACTATCTAGTGGCTTCATTCAAAAGTACATTCCACACACTTTCAATCGTATATCTTATATTTTTCCTGTTGTTCCTTGTTCTCCAGAAAAAGAAACACCCAGTTACCATTACTTATTACTTATCTCACGTATCTGTATTTTATCAAATTGTCAGGCTATTAAAAACCATAAATAATGGTGTTATTGTTTAACAACAGGACAACAATTGATAATTGGTATTAAAATAATTGCAACATTTTGGTACTATTACAAATTTGTTCATCTTAATTTTTTTATGATAATAGTTCATCTTCAAATATTGTTTTAAATTTTCAAGCATAAATCTGCGTCTATTGTCTCTTAAAATTGCTTTGTACTCATCAAAGCTCCCTTCAACGTCACAAAAGATAATGGGGACTGCTCTAAATATAATTATGCATTCTAGTTTGCATTCAGTAGTAGTGTTGCGCTAAACATGAAATATTTTCATAACGATTTCTTCAATAATAACATATGAATAAATATGGAAAGAACTTAGAAAGCTTTATCCACTATTTTGGTTCCTGTGTAAAAAAAAATACATTACTTGCTGTAATCCCTTTGAGAATTGTAGGCGGAAGTTACTCTTAGCCCGCGAGTGTGTTATCTCACAGATTATTTTAAAAATAAAATCATTTAAATTGTTATGTTGAAAGTTGGTCTTTTTATTCTTTCCGTATAAGCTGGTACAGTTTGAAGTTGGTCTCACCATAATTAATAAGATCTGTTTGCTTTTGTGAGATATTTCTCATCGCGCGACCAACCGCGTAGAAGTTTCTGGAGATGTCGTAACCTAAAAAGGCGTCCTTACAGTGAAATTTATTCTTTATTTTAAACTTAATTGTCCTGGCCTTCTTTTATCCTTAAAATTCAGAATCCTTTTTAAAATCCGAAGTATCATTAGCCAAAACATTGCAATAACAAACCTATCGAGAATATTTTACATTTAGTGAAAATATTTGAGTTACTTCTTTTGTTGATGTGCAAGAATTAGGCAGTTAGCTTGTGATTTTTTCTGCAAAATGAGTAGAAGAGACTGCTAGTGAATTCAGTGTTGCAAAATAAACAAGGAAAGCTGCAAAGTTCCCAAAATATTCACAGAAATCTATTGTTATAATATGGTGATAGTGCCTCTGTAGATATTTTTAATACCATGCTTTCCATTTATAGCCGGGACATAGATCGCGTATATGCGTGTTTCTCTTGCACTGCAGTGACCTCGGTATTATTTCAGTAGGTCAGTAGCGGTGAATGACCCGCTCAAGGCTACGTTTATGAGCTTGTTATGCTGTGCCAGTTGGTGCCTTCTGTTCGAGTTGTAATGATTAGAGTTTGTTCATTGTGCATCTCAAAAGTTAAAATTTATTCAAGACATCTGTGTTGTGTGTTATTTACATTAGATTATTCTTATTAATCCACTGAAATGTTTACTGAAAAATTCATGCTTGAACAAAGAATATTATGTACGATACATAACGTAAAAACCGAATCAAATAGACAAATGAGTAGACAATTTCAGGATAAATTTCCTGATATTCCAGTTCCAGGTAGAGAAACTGTTAGATGTGTGGTTAATAAGTTTAGGACAACGGGATCGCTAAACCTAAGAAGCGAAAAGAAATGTTCTAATGGAGGAAAAAAATTGACGATATTAATGCATCATTCGAACGATGTCCAAAGAAGTCTCTAAGACAGCAAGTGGGTCTTCTGTTCATAGAGCTGCTAAACTTTTAAAATTGAAACCCTATAGAGTGACTATAGCTCATGAATTACAACCTCGTGATGAGTAAATTTCTGTAACTGGATTTTACAAAATGTAGTTGACGTTTAATAGTTTTTGCAGATGAGGCATGGTTTCATTGAAATGGTAATGTTGCCTCACAGAATAGTAAGTATTGGAGCACAGAGAATGCTCATTTACCTCTCCGAGTATAATAGCGCGCGAAGCACACATACACCAATCCGCGGCCCTCCAATATACGGAACGCTCTGTATAAATGTAGTAATTTTTTTTTCTGAATATTTAAACAACATCCAAGAAAAAAGAAATTTACCGGAAATTCTCACGGCGACTCTCGTAAGTTAAGTTTCTGTTTTTTAAGAGTGTGAGGATTGTTTTGTTAACTCCCTCCTTTAATTTACTCCAGAGATGAATAATCAGGTTGGAGACCTAAGGGGGACACTTTTTTAATTTTAATCATAAACTTTTGGTGTATGGGTTGTGACAGTTCTGCAAAACGGGCATAATTACTCGTTCTTTTAGTTATTTTTTTAAACGGTGTACAAAATGAAATAAAAGTTTCGGTCCTAAATGTTTTAAGTTACAGAAATAAGTGATCTATGTCATTTTTCAGTCCAATCCCCAATAAATTTTTCATGTCTTTGAATTAAAAACGCAATGGAGTTTTTTCTATTAAACACACAATTATTATACGTTATTATATTTCCCTGTCATTATTTAATTCCTTTCTACAAAGATACATTCATTTTACATAAGGGTTCATGTAACTTAGTGCTAGAAATAGGCTGTAGGTGGTTGTTCAGCCTCCTGAAACGTGCAGCCTTGCAGTCGTCGCAACAATACTCATATGATCTGGAGTACTTTCTGAAACTCGCTAACACTGTGACTCGGTGTTTCTCATTCCTTCTCCTTTGTAGTGGGTGTTATGGAAGCACAGCATAACTCTTTATGTTAATTGCGGCATACTTTTCTTTGAAATCAATGGAGGAAATGGAGAAGATAGGTGAACATATAGTGGTAAATATTAGTTCATACCATTTTGAAACAAAATTATTGCAATGAATAGTTGTAATATTATAAGGCCTAATTTTGCAAACAACACGAGTCAGATGTTGATGCTGAATATTTTACAATCGTTCTTAAAAGTACGTAAATAGTAAATAAAGAAGTGACGACATTATTTCAAACATGTTACTAAACTTACACTAAAAATCATATTTCAGACCTTCAATATTACTGCGTTGCCCTGCATGGTTTCCCAATCATAAGAACCATCGTACATCGTTTGTTATTGTCGATGTCGACTCTAGATGGTTCTATGCGCATAGCAAGGAGAGAATATCTGGAAACCTGTTGTCACGCAGGGTTTCTTTCAACCAAAGAAAAAGTTGAAATCACATGGGTTCATGTCCTGCGATTGGATGTTCCAACAATAACCCACACAAAATAAGGTTCTTGGGATCCTCTCACGAACGGCAACGGAGAAAGCCGAGCCCAAGTTGAATTCAACACACGTAAGAGGATAATTACCACGTTGTACATGTCGGCCTGATAGCATAGTTGGTTAGAGTGTTGGGCTAGAAGCATGAAGGTATTACTTATTAGGTCTGATCCCTCGAATGCTAATCTTTTCATTTTTAATCTTCACATATTGTCTTCTCTGTTCTTAATATTATAAATATTACTTTTAATGTTATTTTTCAGAGAGTATAACGTATAAGTTGTGGTTTTATTTTTATTTCATGTACTGTAAATGTTCAAATAAAAGGAGTTAACTGTTGCTTCATGACTACATAAGCTGCACGTCATTGTTTTCTTCGCACTATGGGTTACAACTTTAGGTTAGTTTAGGCTAGGTTAAAAATTGCACAACTTTTACTGTTAGAAGAAGTCTATACCTATTCCCGTATCAATTATTTAAGACAACGCATAGGTTGCAAATTTAGGTTAGGTTCGGTTAGATTAAATTAGGTAAAGTTAACTTAAGTTAAAAAATCCATTAATTATACTGTTAAAAGAAGCATATGCCTTTTGTAGTATCAGTTATTCAAAACAACGCATAGATTGTAAATTTAGATTAGATTCGGCTAGTTTAGGTTAGGTTAGGTTACGTTCGGTTTGGTTCGGTTAGGTTCGGTTCGGTTAGATTAGCTTAGTTTAGCTTAAGTTAAAAAATCCACCTTTTACTGTTAAGATAAGTGAATGCCTTTAGCTTTATCTATTTTTGCCTTTACTTTTTACGTTGCTACACACAGTTTCCCATTTACTTTCGTTGTATGTTAAATATTATTAAGTATTGAAATGCATTCAAAATTTATTTTTTGCCGTACTATGTTTTTTCTCGTGCGTTACGACAGTACTGTCCACCTGCATTTATTGCCCATTTCTTGGGTTCGGCTCTCTCCGTTGCCTTTCGTGACAGGAGTGACAGCAGTCCAATGAGCCTCGGTTTGTACGTGTAAGTGCTCCAAGTTCTCCCAATGCCATCTGCCCAGTATTTTGGTAACTATGCCTGTCAGTGACAACAAGCGTTGTCATTTCTCTCAGTAAGGGCGGGCATTTCGCCATGCTTCCATCACATCATAGTACAGAAGTGCGCTTTTTACACGGGCCACTTTGATATTTAACTAAGAACTGTGTTCCAGTTTCGTAAATATGAAAACCTCATACAACTCTAGGTAGTTTCAGCACATACACAACACACTACCACTCGCTTTACCTACTGCTTTCGGCACTGCACACCTCGACACTGGTTTATTTACAATGGAAACCAAAAGTACACGTCTTTTATGGTTAGATTGCATTGGTGTAAATAATTCCTCATTTCAGGAAGATTATAGTAATACTATGCTGCTGAAAGTGAAGATGATAGACATAAAACAGAAGGGAGTTTCAGTAGTCTTGTAAAAACGTCTTAAAAGTTTGAAAATATTATAGAGAAAAAATTACGAATAATAGGACTTCAGGAGAAAAACGGACGAAATTATCTGCACATTTAGTTTAAAAAATTACGGTTGTAATTATATTATATTATATTGTGATTATATTGTTTGTAATCAAAATTAAAGTGTTCTAGTTCTTATGTACTGTGAGATCTAGACCATCGATATATACGTGTTATAAATAAAAGATGTTTCGGCACTAAATCGGGCACCTGTCAGTATTAACTTATGTTATTGCACTCTTATCAGCCGGTGTTATGTCTTCTGGCGTGTGAAGTTCTAGTAGTTCTGTTGCAAGTGGCGCACCTGGTGATAGGTTAAGTTGCATTAGTACGTATTGATATTGGTGGTAAATAATAATTATAACTGAATGTCTTAATATATAATTCTCTTTTAAGATTCATTGAGTTCGGTCTGATCTAACCGAATCATTCCCCAATTTCTTCAATCTTGATCCTACTGGCCTACATTGTCAATAAGAAAGACTATTTTTCAGTTATTCCTTCCGTAGACCAACCTTACAATATACGGCTTTGCTACATAGTAAAATGGAAGCGCCACCCTGCGTGCGGACTCTTGTACATTGCTGGAAAATAGTATATTGCAAATCAGTGTTTATAACTACTCTTAATATTATTAAAACGTGTATTCCTCTTCTTAGTAACTGTGGTGCACTTTTAGTTAAAGTGAAATAAATATTTAATTATCGTTACTTCATTTATCTAAATCATCATTTATTTTTCTTGTACCTTTAAGTGAACAAACGTTTTCGATAAATCCGAAGGTTTCTATTTGCTTTCACCATTAGTGGAGTGTGGAAAACATTGTTCATTTGTTTACCGTAGCATCCGTTTTCAGCGCCATCTCCCTCCGCCACATCATTCACGATTTGCCCTCAGATTATGTAGTTTACGACCTGCACGCATTTCTTGTCACCGTAACTCAAAAATAGTGTTCTGCGTGTGTGAATTTATTGCTGCAAAAATAATTGTATTCCATATCAGATATGGAGAATTGGTTCTACATTTACGTATTACTATTGCAAATAAAATTTATATCCTACGGTTTCTGTTTTCGATTTTATACAGAGTTAGTTTTCACTGATTAAACATTTGTTAAAATGAAATATATATCGCCTTTGAGAAATTCCAAAACAACAAATATTCAGGGTATTTTAGTAAATTGAAAATGTCATATTAACTCTACTCATAAATACGTTTTAATTAAAGAATAGCGTTTTATCTGATAATGTGCCTTTAACTTCAGGACAATAATGCTTACAGGCTTAAAATGGGGTAGAAGTGATAACTCTGGGCTAATGGATATTTTAGATTTTTCGTTTTGAGAGCACTTTTTCATTCATACAAGATGCAAAATTGAGAATTGCAAGGAACCAGGTATTTTCTATCAATCGGATGGAATGAAATAGCTGGTTCACCCTGATTATTTTATGTGATGTAAGGAATGTTTCATGAATTCGATTAAAACATGTTTCATTAATTCTGTTGTGTGTATATATATATATATATATATATATATATAGAGAGAGAGAGAGAGGAGGCTACTCCCATTTATATATATAGAGAGAGAGAGAGAGAGAGGAGGGGGCTACTCTCATTTATATATATATAGAGAGAGAGAGAGGAGGGGGCTACTCTCATTTATATATATATATAGAGAGAGAGAGAGAGAGAGAGAGGAGGGGGCTACTCTCATTTATATATATAAAGAGAGAGAGAGGAGGGGCTACTCTCATTTATATATATATATAGAGAGAGAGAGAGAGAGGAGGGGGCTACTCTCATTTATATATATACAGAGAGAGAGAGGAGGGGGCTGCTCTCATTTATATATATATATATATATAGAGAGAGAGAGAGAGAGAGAGAGGAGGGGGCTACTCTCATTTATATATATATATATATATATATATAGAGAGAGAGAGAGAGAGAGAGAGAGAGGAGGGGGCTACTCTCATTTATATATATATATATATATATAGAGAGAGAGAGAGAGAGAGAGAGAGGAGGGGGCTACTCTCATTTATATATATATATATATATATATATATAGAGAGAGAGAGAGAGAGAGGAGGGGGCTACTCTCATTTATATATATATATATATATATATATAGAGAGAGAGAGAGAGAGAGAGAGAAGGGGGCTACTCTCATATATATATATATATATATATATAGAGAGAGAGAGAGAGAGAGAGAGAGAGAGAGGAGGCTACTCTCATTTATAGTTTTCTTATTTTATCTTTTGAATTTGAGCAAGCTGTTTAGAAAAACATGAAACATATGAAAAGAAAGAAAAGCATTCTACTCTTTCTAGTCAGGGCTTAGAATAATATTGGCATTTTTATTTCTGATGGAAAAATGTAAAAATGCCGTGAAAAACTAATAAAAATGCTACAACTCTAATGCTATGATATTAAACAATTTATTTGAGGAGGAAACAGAAGACGGGCTTACATTTCAGTAATACTGGTTGCGGAAAAATATGTACAAAGAGTTTATTAGTAGAAAAGTATGACACCAAATGTTTTGAAAGTGGAAACCAATGATCCTCCAACACAATGCTGTAGCATCGTTATGGATGAACGTCATAGTTACTTGTGATGTGACGTGTTAGCCAATCAAATGCAAACCAATGTCATTGGTGGAGGTCAATAATGAACAGGCTGTACCTCAATCAAATTATAAGTCACGCATTGTCATCCATTGTAAAAATGTAGTAAATAATTTTTGTGAACGATTACGGTATTTAAACTAGTTAATTAAAGTATGCCATGTTATTCACTGAAGTTTTAAGGTACACTATTGTCTTTTCAGTTTTATTAACCATCCATAAACATATATGTAATTTTAGAGTTAGCACCTGCAACACCATTAAGAAGTTTCCAAGACCTGTTTGTTCCTATTCTAGAGGAGACTACTTTCCAACCCCCCTTTTCTATTTTAAAATGTTAATACAGTAAAACCTCTGTATTTCACCACCTTTTTATATTAGACATATTTTCTTGGAACCGGACAAATATTCGTTAACATATTCAGTATAACTATTTTGGACATCCCCTATGGTTATAACTAGGGCAATTTCTCTTTGTTGTGTACTTCTGTTAACTTATTTAAACTTGTTTGACATTTATCTCTACAGCTTTAAATGGGTCGTTAGCAAGTACACATCAGAAGGATGAGTTTTCCCTAACAGGCTTTCTGCTACCTGTTTGAGCTTGATTGACATTTATCTCTGTGATTTACAATGGGTCATTAAGCACAGTAGTATGAAAAGTGTGTGATTTTCTTTAGCTTTTATTCTCTGTTTTGTTTCCTTAATTCTTTACAAAATGTAAAACTGTTAGGTATTTCTCAGAGAACACACCGTACGCAACTGTAAACTTATTGAATTATTTACTTTTATTTTCTGTGCAGTTTAAATTTGAGTAAGTGTAAGTTAATACCTTTTATTGAGTTTTAATGTGTAATAATGCCATTTCCTTTAAATTAAGTACATGATATGAAAACCTAATGGACACCTTGTTAAAATGGACAATTTTGTATTGAACCATATCTGTCCTGGTTTGAGAGGTTTCATTGTATGTATTTTTTCCATACTCTATATATTAAATTGGAAATAGAATATTAAAGAAACAAACACCAAACTAAGTTTAGTAAGTTTTGTGATCAGGTTTGTGCTAGAATAAGCCAAATATCTTAATCAATATATATAACACTCATTAATATCATTTTTAAATTGTTTTGTTAGTAATGATATACTGACAAAATACCAGAGGTACTGCATAGTAACTAGTGGCACTAAGCACAGACGATACTATTGTGCAACACATTTACATTACAGCTATTGAAACGTGACGGGGGGTTTGAATATGGATAAGGACGTTACTAATAGCCTACCAGAACGTAACTTCGAATCTATTAGCACTTAAAACGTGTAAAACTGTAAAATCAAAGTTTTTATTTAAACTTCTAAAAAGCATCATGTTTTATTGAAGATCAGCTGTTTACATAGACTGCTTAGCAACGTCGTGTGATGTGTTGTTTTGCTGCAGGCAGACGTTGGGTAATGGAACGCTGTATTTCCCTCCTTTTCGAGCTGAAGACTACAGAGCTGACGTGCACTCGACCGTGTATCGCTGCAGGGCATCCAACCTAGGCGGCGCCATCCTCAGTCGTGACGTCAGAGTGAGGGCAGGTCAGTAATCAGAAATTATCCCAGAATTCTTGTTGCATGTTTAGCGGTCCACGGCAGACACAAGATCTGAATTTTTTATTTTGAATGTCTCAGTATATTTTTAGAAAGGTACATATGCATATATTTTAGTGTCTGAAGCTGTCCCTGGCTCCCCGTCAATTACAGAGTAATGGAAATAATTAATATTTGTAATTTTAGAATCAGAAACTCTGTAATTATGTGCAATTTTGTTGTGCATTTTCTTTCAGTGGAGTTTAATGACATATCTCGCATATGTAGAATTAATATTTTATAGTGTTTAAATGCATTCGTAAAGTGTATTTTTGGTAATATTTAAAAAAAAAAAATAAAATAACGTGTAGGAATGTAACAATGTAAGGAAAAACTCTCGTCTTTCTCCGAATATAGAAAGTCTTGGCAAGGTCATACAGTGCAAGGTAATTCCTTCTGGTATGCAGCTAGGGTTGAAAATGCCCCCGCCTCAGGGCAGAAACCGGCCTGTTTGGTGACAAAGTTGCAGGTGTTCGAGTAAAAGAGTCGTTGACAGTAACGTATGAAATCTGTTTAAATTCATCTTACTAACGAATAGTGAAACACTTGGCTTGACCAAAATTTTCCAGCGAATAGAAATGAAATTCAGGGAAGTAAGCACTCACCTATGAGAACACGTTAACACAAAATTAGTGGAAGTATTTCGCGCCTCTGGCCATGGATAGCATAATTTTGTATTGTGTGTAAAGGGGCCAGATTTTGCCCAAAAGAGGGGCAGTCTCAGAATTTTCCGGACCCAGATATGCGTGACTACCGTCGTTCGGAGATCAGCGGAAGAGCGGCCTAGGTACCGAGTATGCTTGAGCGTCAGGCATCGCACTAATTGCCGATATATCATTGAACTGCATTAACAATTTCTTCGCACTAGACACCATTTGGTAAACGCAATAAACTTACGCGTTTGTCAAAATTTACTTTGCCCGTGATCCCGGCTTATTTATCGTTGCATACCACATTACTATTACATATCTGTAATATATATTATAGGCATAAAATAACAAGTTTTCGAAGAAAATTGGGGTGTATGTGTGTTATAAATGGCATGATTTCAGAAATAAGTTTTATCTTATTTTGTAGACCAAGGATTTTCAAAAAATATTAATTCTGGGACCCATCTTAAAGGATATTAAAATTCACGAAATCCATATATTATTAAAATTCTAAAAAAATATCAATATGTTTCCAAAAAACTTAACTACTTTAACCCATGCTGTAATTTTATTGAAGCATTTTATACTTAACCGAATTAACGTGATGTTGGACCTGCCGTTTTTGCATGTTGGGTTTAAGTAATCGTAAATCATGCATAAAGTCCATTTTTGTAATTCCTTTAATCTTGAATCAAAGAACAGATATGAAGCGAGCAATGGCATGAGTAGCTTTTATGTCCCCGTCCAAATTATCGTTATATTCAACTCTTAATGGTATTAAAAATGTATGAGAAAAACGACTGTAAATGAATTCCAAAATGCCTGAACGCTGATCAGAGGGACATCTTCCAAGCGATTTGTCGTCATTTTTTCAACTCTTTGGTTCCCACTGTAACAATGAACGAAACGCGAATACGGTACTAAGATCCACAACCAAAAGAAAAGTCAAATGAATGAAGTATGAAGGTTATCTCCGTCCAAAGAAATTTCGTGTCCAAAATCGGCTGGGATCTGCTTGCTGAGGCAAAGAAGGAATCAAAATGACAGAATATTTACGGTAAAACATTGACACGGAATGTATTATTCGGCATTACTAACCAAGATTCAGGAAAGAATGCTTTGGAAAAACACCGGGTGAAAATTTTAATTTTTAATTTTTAATTTTTTTTTTTTTTTTTTTTTTTTTGTAAGAAAACGATCCAATCGCAAGTCCATGAATGCAACATAGAAAATTAATAAAGTTGGCTTTGAAGTGATTCCCTATTTGCCACATTTAAAATATATGAAATAAATACGGAATTATATAGAATAAATGTTTAAAGTACAATATCATTTTCTACGTTAGGTTAAGATCTTACCTCGTACCTTTGAAGTTTCTTTTTTCATTGAATAACCAATTTGTTTTGAGGGATTTATACTGCGTGAAGCCTGCCACACATCCTCCTTACAGCCCTGGACTGCTACCTTGCGACTTCTTCTTGTTCCCCGTGTTGAACCAATTGCGGGGTAAGGGTTTTGAGGCCCAGATCTTGCAGAGGAACTTAGCACCATTGATGGAAATACGTGGCGCTAAAGAGCTTGCTTTCCAAGAATGATCGAGTATATAAGACTGAGAGGGGAGTATTTTGGAACGATTTTCATGATAACGTTTAAATTATCACTAATATTTGGTTTATATTCCGAAACTTTGCTCATAGTACAATTTGTATAATATTTTCCCTGCAATTGCCTGCCGAATCATCACCTCAAACATTAAATCTGATTAACTCAATAAAACTTTTCCTTCACAGAAAAAGTAATTACTTCACATTAATGATTCGAATATTTTGGTTATCATTTCAGTAATTACTTTTTATTATATTTTTTGAATGAACGATTTTGTCCTGTCTGTAATGGCACTATGCTATGTTTATTGTGAAAAACACCATTAAAAGTCTCACAAAGTACAGCAATTTCGTGCTGATCGGAATGCGTGTTCTTTCAAAATGGACCCATTTGGCTAGCAAAACATAATCAAGCGACATCATGCAATGCAAATAAATATAATGACATTTTTGTGTGGTTAGTGTTTTAGCAGTTGATTACGTTTACAATGACAAGAATGTGTAATCAAAACTGGATCAAAAAATTGCGCTACTGTTGAAAATTCATTAATTTTTATTTACTTCAGCGCTCTTCTTTCTAGAGTGCACACGGGGTCATTGTTATTTTTACCCCACTTTTAATTCGCGGCCAAATCCAATGTTGTACAGTAACTGATTCTGTGCAGGCTACAGTTCTGTAAAATTTACTTTTTCTCATTTCAACAGCGGTAACTTTAAATGCTTGGTGGGGTGTGAAAACACTATCTTCAATTTGTAGCAATTGAATAAACAAAAAGGGCGTATCGTTTTGTTATTACATCAAGTTAAACGAAATCGCCATGATTTTAATTATTTCGTTTTCAATGTCTCTGTGTGGACGATTTTTTCTGCACCCTTGTGAGCATTCTTTTGTTCATTGTAAACTAAACACTTACAACAATGGTACTCCACAATGTATTTATTAACCACACTACACATTATAGATAAATCAATCAAGGGATAGGACGAGGTATCAATTGTAATTCAACTTGTAAATTTATATATTACTGATATCATTGCAAAATGAAAAATAATATTAATTGGTAATTATATACGAGCATTAATAGTTTTCCCTTAACCTTTAAGTTGGCACGCTTATTCGTTTTTCGAATGCGGGCGGACGAGCATTCAATGCCTCTTTTTATGTCTTGCTTTTTTGACGTCTAACTTATTGAAAATAGACGAGATTAATAAATAACGAAAATAAAGTATACATAAATGTTAATTAAAAGAATTTAAAAAAGCATTGTATGCATTTTCTCGCTAATGATTCATTTCAAAAGGAAAAATGAATAGAAACAAAATACAGTGTCGCAACATGTAATAGTTTGCGCAATTTATTTATTACCTAGGTCAAAATCCTGTGTGAATATTTGATGGGTTCTATTAGTCTTTTTACGACATAAAAAGGTTTATTCGACATAAAGTAAGGGCCTTCTCTTTGCTTGCCACAGTAGATCTCAAAATTGTAGGTATAGAAGTTGCTGCTGTCACACATTGTGCACAATTTTGGGCCATATTTCGCCGGATTTAGTATATTGAATAAAATGATACCAGCCTCGAAAAGGGGTAGCATCTCATCTCTAGTCACAAACTCTAAGATGCTATCATTGTGCTTACAATTTTCACCAAAGTTTGTATGAAATTTTCTGATTATCAGTTTTCTGTTTGTCACAACATCAAATCTGATACACGCAGTAAAAATAGAAATATTTTATATCTGAAAGCAGCTCTCAAGATAACCATGCCAGGTGTCATCTGTGTTCCATAATTCCAAAACATTTGCATGCCTGCCATTTTGACAAGTAAGAGGAAAAGTGCACGAAAAAGAACTATAAGTTCTGCAGGATTGAAACTTTACAATCCCTTTCTCTTTGGTAGTTAATATCTCCTGTTCTTTCTATAATGTACAAATTAACATATTGCACAATTTTATCAAGTATATCAAGAGTTACGAAAATTAAGAGTGCTTCTAAGTAATTGGCTATTATTTCTGGCAATCCTTATAGGTCCTGGCAAAGTTTTTATTATATTTTTAGACTTGGTCTTACCTGAAACTCCCCTCGAAGTACTAACCCAAATGTTTCATCATCCCACGAAAAAACGATATCTGTCATTTGTTCCTCGACGTTTTCAAAAGCACATTATTCGGATTGTTCTTCGTTACTACCACGGTCGTGTTCTGTTCTATCAGATTCACCTGAGAAATCAGCTAATTCTTCCTCCTCCATTACCTCGATGATAGCTCTTTTAATTCTTCTGAAATATGAAGTCTTTTGAACTTCAAAATAACAAAAAGTATTATTACAACCTCAAACTGATTATGCTAACTACTAAATACTTCGCAAAATTTATATATGTCACTATATAAACTAACATTACACATTCAAAAGTACTTGTTTGCAGTACAAAGTGCCGAAAAAATGCAGTGTTCACTTTACATGTCAATTTCAGCTGCAAGCGACTCTTAGAAATAACAGTCATATAACCAGGTGGTTAAGGTATGGGAGAACCTTATTTTTGGTAGTGATAAATTCTTAAATAGTTTGTATAAATTTAATTGTAATGTAGTGTGCTGAAATAAATTCAGTCATACTTTTGTTACTGCTGCTGCTACCGCCGCCGCATATCTTGTACTCCACAAGGCATAGAAGTTGCCTAAGTATCCCGGCGGAGCCTGGCCAAGTTAACTTCTTTTTCGCTGTAATAATAACAGGTCATCGACAACCTTCCTCATTCGGGTGATGTGCACCGCTTAGGAGAAAGTTAATACATTTCTGACATTGCTTCCTTCGAATCCGGTTTTAGCAAGTTATCCGACCACCATTGCTAAGGTTTGGACTTTGGGGTGTGTGCTTGCCTTAGTGGTTAAGTGAACACGGTAACAATACGTTCAACGTGCGGTCAGTGCTGCCACCGAAATTAGCTGCCGTATTGAAATTTTGATAATGCTGCATAATGGCTGCGAAGTGACTTCTCGATGACCATCTATAATGGATACTATATAAAACTACGGATTTATACTGCCTGGGATAAACTTTTATTAAGAATGTAATTAAGAATATAGGCTCACTTTTTAAATTTTATTCTAAAAAAGGAAATGAATTAATATACATCGGCCTCGATTACTTTGGAAGCATTAATTTTGGAACATTTGCGACGCAAAACACTGAAGAATATGGAGGTATAAGTATGGTAGAATGAACTAGAAATCTAATCACGTGGACATTTTCATGAAACCTTCACAAATATGGCCATTTCGTGGCAATGTTAAGAATTGCTAATGCGTTTTCTAGGAGAATTATAAAACAAATTTTCACATCTAAGCGTTATATACTCGTATTACAAAACCATATTGTTTCATGTTTGGAAGTGAATGTGATAGCTACTTCCAGCAAGATGAGTCCACTGCTCACCTGGCTATGGGGCATTTGGGATCGGTTTGCAATCCACTTTGCTAGTGGCTCTCTCTCCATTAGAAGACATTTTTTGCCTAGAACTCGCAGTTACATGTACAATGCCGGTTGCAGTCTGAATGTGCTAAACCAGTGTCATCAAATGTGAGCAGATCGTTTTTTGGGTTTTGTTCTAATTTAAATTGTTTTTTAGAAGACTACGAATTTCATCTTCAGGATATATTTTTTATTTTTATTTAGAAAATAAACTTTCCATGCCTCTCTTTATTCTTCCCCAGCTACTCAGAAAGCCATAGCAGATTATACAGAGCTCTTATTTGAATAGGTGGGAAAATAGAGGGAGAACGGAATTGGTTAGAAGTAGAGCAGGCAAATCCCTATTAAGTCGGTCACGCTTCCAAATGAAGGCTCTGTAATTGTTATATGTACATTCTGTTGGTTAATTTTCAGCAACTTTTCCGCCTTAAAGACTTTTGCCTGAGCGCGAAACTAAGCTGTTTCTCAGGTAGTCTCTATTAACCCGCTGGTATGATAATGGTGAATATGAACCTGATTTCCGAAACAAATGCCGAACATATTCCACGATAGTTGACTTCAGATCAGGCAATGTTCAAAAGAAATCGCTCTGGAAAAGCCAAGCTCGCTTTTTATCCCTAAAGGTACAACATTTACACCCTTTGTACCAAAATAAAGAATCCTGCACAGAGAAGTCTGTCACCTTTTCTACATGCAAGAAATTGATCACAAATCTCTCTGAATATTTGATGGTCGACCTGCAGAAGCTCTCTCACCGGCTGTTTGGCTAGCAACGGAGTCTTCTCCGCGAGGGATAACATGAAACTTTAAGCATTGTTGTCATGACGACTGTTCTCCCCAGCGAGGAAACTTCCGCCCACCTCTAGAACAACGTAACGGCCTGGGTTTGCACATTGTCACAAAACTGTAAAGTTCGTAACTCAGATTTGGTAGGCTGTAACTCCTGGATTCTCTTCTGAAGCGTAGCGGAATTTATTCAGGGAACAAACTTCTATAAAAAAAGCAATATAGTGTGTATTTTAGAAAATAAACAAAGTTTTGTTTTAAAAACGAAAATCATGAAATGGTATAACATACAAATAAAATATTAAATATTAAATAATACTTTTATTTCAGAATCGTGTATACTTTTTTCACGTTACGTGCTTCTCTTCAATTATAAACTCCTATATATATATTTAATATCGTTTAATTTTCATTGATTGCTAAGGCGTTACAGGCAGTGAAGAATGGTGATAAATGAGATGAAATAATATATTGGTTAAGGATTTCTTGGAGGGGCAAGGAAGCATTTCGAGATTTAATGCTGATGAGGGTAGGATGGAGTTCGATCTGTAGATCTCTTATTCAGGAGCTCCTGCCTTAACGACCTCGGCACCATTTTGAACATAATAGCTATAAAGTAAGGCTTTAGAATATTTTAATTCACTGAATACTGATTTCACATTTCAAGCGAAAAATAGAAGGCCAAAAAGAGAAGATTATGAATGTGAAATATACAGAATAATTGCAGGGAACTTTAAATGGAGAGTTATGAGCGGGGTAGCTCAGGCGGTAACGCTGAGGACTTGCATTATGAAGGTCCGAGGTGCAGATCGCACAGGGCCGGCCATCTTGGCCTTGGATTTTGTTCGTGGTTTCCTTGATCGTTTAAGCGAATATTGGGCTGAATCTTTCCTTTCCAATTTACCAATTTATTCCGTTGGTTCTGTTAGAGAGTGAAAGTTGCCATGCGAGGTGGGCTAGTGCGTCGTGACGGAGCTTGCGCTTTGTAAAGACTTCTGTCCCGGCGTCTGGTACAAAATCGGCCCTTCTGTGACAAGGTCGGGGCTTGGGTTTTTTCTTTCTGGAAACAACATTAGGGACCCAGTATATGTTGGTGCCTTATCACACGTGAATCCTGGCCGCACTGTGTCTCCCTCACCCCACCCCATTCCTTTCTCGAGGTGTTCCCATTGAGAGCGTAGGCACAGACGGCTAGCCCTAGAGCAAAGCTGAAGTATCGAAATATCCTCCTCTGCCTCTATGAATTCAATCCTATCCCAGATAAATGAAAAATGTTCTAAAATTAAAATGTATAATGCCACCAGCACGGTGAGGCGAAAAAGTCTTCATATAATTATGCCTTTTTAATAAAATAGTTTGTGTTAGCATTTTCGATCTTGACTGAGGTCTAAGAATTTTTCAAGATAAAATACACAGAGCACAAGTCATCCGGGAGGAAGTTTTAATTTGTAAATTCCCTGTCGTAAATTTATAGCACGTTAAAGAACTGTATGCCTGAAAAAGAGAGTTTCTAGTTTCCCTTCTGCTGTCTGTAAGAAAATAAGAATAAATTAATTGTACTTGATCTTAGTTACCCTCTCACGATTAGATCAGGAACTTCATGGGCTGTACTGTTAAGAAGAAGAAGAAAATATCCTGTGTGCAGCATCTTTGAAGTCTGTTTGATTTATCTCGTGTAGTGCCATCTTCTGTAGCTAGTTATGATAGAGAGAGAATTCAAAATGTAGTCAGAAGTGCTTACAAATGTGTTTGTGGAAATGGTGGTGTTCATCATTGGGAAAAGCATATGTCACCATCAGAATATGGTCGAGCCAATCAGCCCTCGTATTGCCACGATCCTTCTTTTATTTACAAATACTATTTCTACGACATTTTAATGTAAGAATATACTCGCTTTACTGTGTATAAGCAGAGAATTTTGTTAAATCAAAAATATTATTTACTAAATCGTATTATGAACTATATTACATACTTCCAGGTAATGAAAGAGTGGGCATTGCAATTTCTACTAATTTAACTTCTTAGTGTTTCCAAATTGAAGGAAAGAAAGATGTGATACATGATACGTTCCTGCCTGTAACCATTTCTCTTTAGTGGGAAACTACCAATTACCAATCAGAATACAACACAAGACTTGCTCCTAGAAATTTCTGTGCATGAGGGTAGGTACATAAGTTTCCGGTCTAACCATTTTATAGGTATGATGAAGACAAAACTATATTTCACTTTTCAATATAGTTACCCTTTATTGCAATATACTTCTCACATCTTTAAATTAACATTTCAGCCCCACCAAAAAAAAAAGTATTGTCTGCAAAATGGACATAACAACGTCCATCACTTCTTCGTCACACTTAAAGTTCCTTCCTTGAGTTTTGAGAAGAGAAAATGTAATTGTAAGCTAGATCTGGACTGTTTGGTGGATGGTCAACCTCCTTGAAGCCACATTTCTTCACAGCTGTGTCAGCTTTCCTCGTCTTTTCTCTGTGCAGTAGGCCAGCATAGTACTCCCCATTTGCTGTGGTATTCCTCTCCTTGAAGTCAATGAAGAGTATTCCTTCACAGTCCCAAAAGGTTGTGGCCATGATCTTCTTGTTTGACTGAGTGACCTTGGCCTCTTGAGGCGGTCCTTCGCCAAATTTTTTGCCACTCCATTGATTCCTTTTTGGACAAGGGTCATAGGAGAGGACCATTGTTTCATCTACTGTAACAATGGTTTTCAGAAGTTTTCTCTCGTTGCCACGGCAGAGCTCCAAAAATTCCTGACAACAGATGGCTCGTTGCTGCTTTTGGGTTGAGGAAAGAAGTCAAGGCATCCAACTTGCACTAACTTTATTCATGTTTAAATATTCCTGAATATTTCTATGGGTTGTTGTTTTAGAAAGGCCTAACCTTGCTGCTATTTCTGTAACTTTGAGCCGCTGATCTTCCATAATTTCTCGTCCACAAGAGCGATGTTTTCAGGAGTGAGCACCTCCAAGGGCCGCCCTGCTCTCTCTTCGTCTTCAATGATATCTCAATCCATTGGGAAAAGTTCGGCCCATTCTTTTACGGTAGAATATGAGCGGGTTTCTTCCCCATATACACCGTTCAATCGGTGTTTAATTTCTTTTGTTGAAGAACTTAATAACAGCTCTATACTCCATTTTGAACATGTCACAATCTTCTACACGTAACCTTCTTTATGCAACTTTATCTGAAAAACAGCGGAGCGAAAGTTACAACTGCAATTATTTTCTTAATAGATAAGGGTTTTGTGAAGATGATAATCCTTATCGACGAGGCCGGAAATCTATGGACCTACCCTCATAACTTGACTATCCACTGCCACTAAAGGACATTTTCTTTCCTTAATACACTTCCCCTCCCAATAACACTAAATTAACGAACACCCTACAACAATCAAAACAATGCAATAAGACGTCTTGTTTAACATAAACGGAACAAAGCTACTGAACTTGACTTGAGCGTTCGTACTCTTCAAGTTATGACCAAATTATCCTTCCCAATAATGCGGGTCTTGTTCAACTCTGCGAGAAATCACAAAGCACTGGTAGGCTTTCTTTCCTCGCTATCTACAGCCCGCATCTTGTACCTTTTGACTTCTATCTCTTTAGCTCTCTAAAAGATGCAGTTCGCGGGATGACTCTTGAATACAATGATTCACCGCAGTGCAGAAACGGCTGCAGAGTGATACTGTGAGGACAAGGATAGTATATGAAAAAAATAATAAAATGGGCTTCTACAGCGTAAGATAAAAACATAATTATTTTGAAACACGCCCCTAATAACCAAAATAGCTTTTGAATTGCAAATAACTGTCCTTTAGTGGTTCAAATTACACTTGTACTCGAGAACTACCTTAGTTGCTTATTTTCATCACTAGCAACAGGGGCGTACCTGTAAACCAGTACCCCTTTAGAGGAGTTTAACAAGCTAGAACAGACTGTATGTAAGCGATACGGAATGTGTGCGTTTTTCCTTAAGTTCTCCACACAGCGGCAAACTTGATTCAAGTGGTAACTGACCTTTCAGTTGATTACGACTAAGTCGTAAGTCACTTGTTCCTTCAGAACAGAGTTTCGCAAACTCCTGCTGCAATCCCGGTTCGCGCGATTGCATATCCCAGCAGTTCTACGGGAGTTGGGACGATAAATTGGTCTGTAGCTGTTTGTTAAATTAATTGCTGCTAACCCTGGCTCTGGGAAGAGGAAGCGTACTTTATCCCGGCCAATAATGAGAGAGAGACTCCTGCGAATAATCCAGAGGGAAGGGAGAGTGCTAACTACAATCTAGATTAACTGTACGTACTGATATAATGTCCACTGCGCTAAACCCGCGTATAAAACGATCACAGTGGACACTTTTGTTCCTCTAGCCATCCCATCCAGTGGCGTATGGTTAATAAAACAAGTCATTAGCTAAACCTTAGAGATTTTCACACAATATTTAAATTAAAAAGCCATTTATTTTTATTTTTAAAGCTGGTATGCTTGCGAAACCTGTAGTATGTCTGTAACGAATAAACGCAATACAAGGAATTAAGAGATAGACATTTATAGGTAGTTTCAGGTTCAGACATTTATTTTAGTTGAAATACGGAAACAAAAGAAAATTTGCCGTAACCACTTGTCAGTCAACAATAAAGTGAAGAAACACGGTTTGTTTTAAAAATAGAACTTGATCCTGAAATACCTAACATGAATTTCCCAGACTTACTGCAGTGCCTTTTTTGATGTATAACTTTTGACCTTTCCATCTTTCTCTTTTTCTAAAATAAGTTTTTCTATCAGATAATGATAACGGACTATTCTAGTTTATCATACAGAGCATATATGACTTAAAACGTGTTTTTGTTACACTGACACTCAAAACAAGTGTGATAGACTCGTTTGAAAATAAAAATCTTTACTGTTTATCGACTGCACTATTGCTATTGGGTTCTATTGTTTGTAAAAGCCTTGCTCATATGTCAGATTATGCTGTTTTTTTGTTGGTTCTTATATTATACAAAAGAAAGATGACAAGAAGAAGAAATTGTTGAGTTACTGCAGTAGAGTGATTCAGGTGAAAATTATTATTTTAGTGAATTCGATTCAGACTATAAGTCTGATAATGATGAAGAAGACCATTTAACTAGTGAAGTAATTTACATACAAAATATGTAACGCTTATACAATCTCATGGAATACGATACTGCAACATTGCCAAATACAGAGGCATGTTCTTGGGAAAAAATGGATTTTGTACGGAATAAAAACCCTCCAAATCAATCTAAGATACAAAAGCACAACATCATCTTAAAAACAAAAATTTCCCACAGAATTCCTACCAAGAAGAGACAAAAAAGAACAAAAAATCGGACTTTGGTTTCACTTGAGACCATACTCCAGTGTTCTATTTAAGCGTGAGATAGAGATAAGGTAATTGTGTTACTTTCTACAGTACATCATCCATCAGTTGAAAATGCAAATAAGTATGAGAATATTAAGTATTGTAATAAATCAATTTACATAATTTTTTTTTTTTTTTTGAAAACCTAACCTGGAATAACTGAGAAAAAGTGAAGATGTCACATATTCCGTGCTTTATTGGCTGAAATGTTTGTATAACTTCACATGAAATTAAGGTCAAAATACAACTTTACAAGTCAACAGTTCAGCGAATGAAACATGCTATTAATATAAGTAAGGGTTCATTAAAAGTAAAGATATGTGTAAAACATATGGTAATGTTTATATAATGTGCAGTCAAATGTAAACTATAAGTACGACTAACAATATCATTTTTCCTAAGTTTTGATGATTATGCAGAAGTGAGAAAGTAGGTATATGTTTGACAAAAATATGATTTGTCGTAGATTATTTGTGTTAAAGATATTCCCAAAACTCACAATGTAAATGTTGCAATGATAAACAATGTAAAATGATCCATATATTAAATGCGCTTTACGTTTAAATAAATATTTTATATAGATAGATTTTTAAGGCACCAGTGCTTCATTAGTTCAGAATTTCCGTATAAATACAGCGAGTCTAAGAGACACATCTTACGTATTTATAGTAACAAGAGAGCTTATCATTCTAGGGTTAGAGATTATACGGGTATGTTTCGAGTTATTTTTCGATAGCTATTGTCCTGAATGGGGGAGGGAAATGCGAGGTCTTCTGTAACGGAAAACGTTATTTTTCATTAAATGTACAGACAGTAAGTGACTCAAATCTCACGGGAAATAGTTCCCCAAGCTTTTTGCTTTTCCTTCATACTCGTTCCGTCAGCTTTTTTATTTTCTACAACTGCTTTTACGATATTCTATAGTTCTCTGAAGGTTGGCACTCTTGAACATCTAATTACTTCATTTTCCACGTTATGCCTAAAATGCAAAGACAACAAAAATAATCACAGCCTTCTGAACAATTGTCCAGGACTGCAATGAAATCGTGAGATCTTGTAGATAGGGAGATCAATGAATTACTCTAATCGCTAAAATATTTATATATTCCAAACTTATGACACCACGAGGAAGCGAAATCAATTGTGCATAGATTTTATTGTAAAAGCTGATAAAAACTGAGATTTGTGCATTCGAGCATTATGCTGTTTGACACGAAACTGATTGAAGTAGAGATGTCTGACTGGAATTCTTTCAAAGCCATAACTGTTTTAACTTCTGGGGAACACAAAAGTCCCAAATTGTGTAAACTCGGTAAACGATCTTCTAGAGAGCTATAAAATCTTGAGTACCATATGCCTTTGAAACTTCATTTTTTCATTCTCACCTCGATTTTTCATTGCTAATTTGGGTTCCGCAGCGGCGATGAAGGGATCGCTTCGATAAGGATATTGCCAAAATGGAAAAGCGCTACTAAGGACATTGGATTTCTCTACAGGAAATGCCGGATTCGACCATCGAAAGTCAAAATCTTACCTCTTACTCAAAATACGAGCTTTAATAGTTTGTTGAAAAACCTTTGTAAGGTTATAAGATTAAATCATATTTGGTTTGTTGTATTTTTTCTTTATATGTGTATTAAGAGCCAACTTTTAGGGAGATTAAATACATATTGGCACGACTGGTCTTATATAGGCAAACCATACATATTAGAGGGCCTTGACTGTGATCCGATAGAGCTGCGAGTATTTGGATGCCCTGACAGAATTTAGGGGTTCAAATTTCTCCTAAGTCACGTATTTTGATCGAATCTATCGAAAAAATTCTAATTTGTTTATTTGCAATAGTAGTAGTGCAGTGGTAGATGGTGTATTTTTATTTGTAGTAGTTAATAGTAGTGGTAGTAGGTGTATCTTTATTGTAACAAAATACTACACATGCATTACTAATGTATTTTATGTATGGGTCGTAGACCGTATATATTTGAGTATGATACACAATTAGAAAGAGGAACAAATAATAATAAAAAATAAAACACTAAAATTTTTCTCAAAAAAATTGGAAAAACGGTATTTACAGATATATGAATGGAAACATATTATATATTATTTATAACTATACTAGTTGTTGGTTCTAACCAGAAAATAAATTGCTTCTAGCTTCGCATACTTTGAGTAGGAAAATGCCTATATTTAACTAATTAGTATGGTTCGCAAACAGGTTTCAGCATACCAGTGGACCTCTTTTTGCTTTTAAAAGTTTTCTGGGAACTGCGTTTTAATCAGCCATTCCTGATATTGCCTTTCTCCCTAGAACGAGCATACCCCATGTAATTGGAGATTTTCATGGAACATTCTGCCTCAATTTCCTGCCTCTAGCCTTGTTCTAACCTTTTTCCATACATTGTATAGTAAATCCTTTCTACATCCTCTCTGTTAAAGACGACCATAACTCCGTACTAGATTCTGATATTTATAAGTTATTGGTAAAGCATATACAGGTCAAACTTCTCCTGAGAGATCAATTCTCTCATGCCGGAAAGTACACATCAGGAGCTTCAAACTAAAACAAACAAATGTCAGTAATACCGTTAATAACACAATGTTTACTTTGACAACATAGAAATTTCAGCAATTAGTCGCTATTTTCATCAGAGAATTATCAGATGAAGTATTGAAATGTTAAAAGAAAATAATAATAACAAGGCTAACTTGTAGACTCGATTTGGGAGACGCTACTAAAACAAAGTATTCTGATTTGGCAAACAATGGACAATGTGAAGCATGATAGGCGTACCTAACTCCGGTCATCAAGATAAAAATACAAGACAGCATGTAAACAGCGGAGTCATGCCAGGAAGAAGCTCAACAAGGAATGAGAGGAACATTTAGAAAAATCCATCAATCATGAAGCGGCCAGCGCCGTAGGTCCCTGATAGATATACAGATACGTCATAGAAGCCTACAAACACAAATGATAATAAAGGTTCTTAGTATAAATGGAAAATTTGGCTCATTCTGTATAACATATATTGAATAAATATTTTCTCTAATTTTACACAATTTAGCTGAAATTTTGGAACATATATTTGCGTCTTTTTATCCTCAAAAACAACCTGTGTGAAAATAAGAATGTGTTTCATTGTCATAACGTTGCGCCTTGTTATGATACTAAAAGCGTTGTGAAGTAAACATTGAAGCAGCGGTTACCTTGCCAGTTATACCACATTAACGCCTGTCTTCGCTCCAGAGTTTATGTTCCATTTGCGTTGAGCCAAGCAGTAGACTGCAGTAAAACCTGATTATTTCGGAGACAGAATGTGTTTGAACAGCCCCGCGCGGATTTCATTCCATTTCCCAGTGAAATGAGATAGAATCACATCCTATTCTTTCATATTTGCCTGGACTTGGAATATTTTTTCAACTGGAACTAATGCTTTTGTGAAATTGGGTTGATTGCGAGCATTGTGGGTACTGTTTTACTTACTTCCCTTTCTTCAATTAAAAAGAGTTAGTTGCCTCACAACTTCCGCTTTAGATGTATAACTGGAAATGAAGTCATTTTCCGGTGAGACTGTCGTAAGGTCAGCCATCTTGACCTTTGGAAATTAGCGGTGAAAACCAATAAAGTTAAAAAGTGGAATGCGTCTATTCCTCATGTAGCCATCATGCCAAAAATGAAAAAGCTATCAGCCGTTCAATAGCTAAATGAACGCATTGTAGCTTCACTTTGTAATTAACTAGAAAGCGTAGTGTTAGTGGTAGAAGTGAGATTAATTGTACTTAATAAAAAGTGTTCCCTGCTGATGTTTGGCGCATTTTACAGCGCGGATTTTATGTAATATCAAATAATATATGCTACATGGCTAAAGTATGTTAAATATGTAGATAAATTTACAGTAGTGGTAATTCTATTTTACCAGAAACTGTTACAGTATAGTAACATCAAAAGAAAAAGACAATATAAAGGAACTACCAATTTACTAAAATCATTTACCGTATATAATAGATTAGCTACCAAATTATATGACGCATAGTCTCCTTAAATGTTAAATAAGAGAATTCTCTGAATCTTTGTGGAAGATTATTAAACAGTTGGACAAAAAAGGGCTAAAAATATTCTGAATTTTGGAATACTTGAATTTATTAATGTAAAGATATAAACTGTTACTAGTCGAGTAATTATGAATATTAGATCAAACTATAATAAAACTGTTTACATTATTCTTAACATGTAACAAACAATTAAGCACATACAAAATCAAAGCACCCAAGTCAGTAAAAATGGCTTGCAATGATATTTGGAATGAACTCCCAGATCTGTCTAAAGGACTTTTTTTTTGTAAATAGAAATCTGAAATTTGTAAAGGATGATTACGCCATTAGAGAATACAATAATTAATGTGCAAATAAATATGTAAACAAAATAAACCTTCGATACCATGTCCTTTATAACACTGTAACTTAAATTTCTTAACATAAATAATCCACTGGTGAGTTTATTAAAAATATAATTAATATGAGTCGACCAATCAAGATCAGAATCTATGTAAATACCTAAGAATTTCATGATGGTCCCAGTACCAGTATTAAATTTAAATTGAATTCCTACGGTTTTACCATTATTCATAGTTAATTTCATGGCGTTCCACCATTCATTAACAAAGAGGATTTCACATATAATTTTGTTTTTACATTTCCAACTTTATCCTATAAGATAATAGCTAAATTGTCTGCACCCAAATTGGAGTTCAAATTTACCTCACAAAGAAGTAAAGAAAGATCATTAATATAAATAATAAAACATATAGGTCCTAATATGGAACCCTGAGGAACTCCCATGATCTACGAATTTAAATTTGGATAAATGTCCACTAAAATAGGTTGCCTGGCATCTAGTATTAAAATAGGACCTTAAAAAATCAAGACATTCTAAAAGCTATAAAAGGTCAATTTCTGTAAAAAGTACATATTGAGAAACAATATCAAAAGCCTTTGAAATATTGAAGATCGTACTTATTACCATCGTTGATATTTTGGTAGCATTGCTTTAAAAAAAAAAACAAAAAAAAACTTTTCTTTTGTAAAGAAGCAAGCATAGGTGACATACTTATTACCATCGTTTATATTTTGGTAGCATTGCTTTAAAAAAAAAAAAAAAAACTTTTCTTTTGTAAAGAAGCAAGCATAGGTGACATCAAATATTTTAATTTCTTTATAAGCTAGAGTGGTGTATACATATTAGAAAATATGTGTCCTTTCTTATTTTCTTTAGAATACATGTAGTGAAAGTGAGATATTTGTGCGTTTAAATTCAAAATAATAAGTAGTCAACTAATTACTCGTATTGCTGCTATCGAAATTAACACAAAAAAAAATCTGGATGGTAAGTGTTTCTCATTTAAATTATGATTAAGATGCACGGTTGATTTTTAAAACCTATTTTTAAATGTTCTGCTGTCATGCATATCATATTTTTAAACTCGGTGAAAGATTTCATCGGTGCGTATTGCAGGGCAAGTATTCATTAAGACAGTAAGACTGAGATTACCCAAAATCAATGAGTTGACTTGTTTCTGATAATTTTTATTTACGAATTGAACAAGTGCACTGTCTGTGACGTAGATAGCCAATAAAGCGCAAACGCAATAACTATTTTTTATATCACTGTTAGGAAGAGATGAAGGAGGTTTTAATGAAATATTCGTTAACGTGTAGCTAAGTCCTGGTTGCAGTCTGTCCTCTTACGGCATATTTTAGAACCTGAAGCCCAACTGAAGAACCAGGAAACAGAAAATATTAATTTAAAATATGTTATTTCTCTATATTCAGTTGTGTCATAGCAATATGAAAGGGTGTAATTATTTATTTTAATAGTAAACACAATATACTATGACTAATAATTTTTAAAAGTTATTTAAACTCTCTTAATCATACTTTACTGTACTTGGAACCTCGACCAATGTAATAGGTTAGTAACGCTTCATTTATAAGTATTTTGCCCTGCATTTCTGCTTACTTGTAAACTGCAGCATAACGGCGCTATATTTTTAAAAAATTACAGGAAGGGACGATAAATGATTTAGTGAAATATTAAAAATTCACATTAAGAGTACTTGATGTATATGCATAGAAAATGGACAGAAAGATTGAGTTTTTATGCAAATAAATTTAAGAATGAGACGTGGAGCCTGTACTTTTTAATATTATATGTAAATTCGGTTGATAATCACTTACAATCATCTGTCGTGGCTACTTTAAATGAACGTAGGACTTTCCCTTACGTTCCTATTACCTCCACCCTTCAGTATATCGTCTCTCTCTTCGTATACCTGTCCCTAACTCGAACCATGGATATGACTTTACTGTTTATTTCTCATCACACATTTCTATTCAACCTCATTCAGCGTGTCTGTCCCTAGAATTTGGAACTCCCTTCCTTCTGAAGTCAGAAATTTTCGGACACTAAAGCAATTTAAACGTAGATTAAATTGTCATTTCAAATCTAGGAATCCCAACAGTTAGCTTTTCGCTTCTTATCCTGTTCTCTTCTCTTCTCTCTCATTCTTCTTCCCCTTTGTACTCAGAAAAGTTATTGGAGAACAAGGGGAATAGTAATACTATTTTATCCACTTTCTAACTATATTAAAATATGCAATATTTACGTGCAGTATATATCTTTATTTTTTTCTGTATTTTATATAACTATGTACATTGCATTTTTGCTATTTTTTTTTCTTTCGCCTGTTAGAGTGGAAGATATAGGACTATGGCTTTAACTGTTCTCAGGTTAAATAAATAAACAAATAAATACATAATTAGTAGTCACAATGCCATAATTCTGAACAGGAAAAATTGTATAAAATTACAAAATTATTTTCGTGGTATATTTAGCATAACAAACATTAAAGTTTTGTAATAATTTGGACATCCCTTGTCTCAACCTTATGAAAAGTCATTATCCGCCACTGGCTTATTTATACCAGGAAACTGTGCTCATGTGGACAACTATTATGATAGAAACTTTACCTTGCATCCAAATTGAGACGTTCTGTCCATAGTACAGAAAGTGTCACCCAGTAAATTCTTAAAGGCAGTAAACAACCCACATACATTGCTGAAAATGCTTATTTCGTAAATAAAAACTGAAACTCCTCCCAATTTAGCACTGAAAAAAAGTATTTTAAGCTATTTTCAGCTTTGGTACAGAAGGCACATTCTATGGAGCCAGTCATCGACCCTGGCAACAGGGCGTCAGCACTTAAAGCTCTGCCGATCACCTCATGAGGGAAACCGAACACGGATGGTAACAGCTGTTCCACAGATGGCAATAAATTTGTAATGAGCCTGTAATGGGCTTCCCATTATTTTAGTGTTAAACCTCAATCCCCACCCCTCATGTTCACACCAGCTTTGGCACGTGTTCCGTAAAATTGTAAGTTAATCTCACGTTCTGGTCATGACAGTATTAACTATAGAAACGTGAATTTTGTGGAGAAAATGTGTTTATTATTGCTGAATATGTCTTCGCTTCCACATTTGAATTAAATATTCAAATATTTAATTTAAATGTAAAAATTTGTGAAAGTATATAAATTAATAAAAAAGAACTATAATCCGTGGTGTTTAAACGTATGTAGTTATGCAACTTTGAATATTAGAAACATGATTCAAAATAAAAAATTAAGCATAATATACTGATTTAAACTGTCACTATATAACGCAGAGCGAACGTAAAGTTTCGATGAATTTTCATCCAAAACTATTTGTCATAAATGAATGTTATATGACACGTAGATATGTGCATTTCTAATTTTTATCTAAATTCAACGTCTAAAATTTATATTACGTCTAGTTTTATGTCAATATGATGGCTAAAATGATTAAAATTTTCAGGTATTTTCTATTAATGTAACAAATCACAAAAATTACCTTCATAGATGGGATATAGCTCACATTTTTGTTAATAATAACATATTTTGTAAAATAAAAGTACTTCTGAGTAAAAACCATTCGAAATGAACAAAATCCCTGGGAATAAACTAGGTTTTACAAAATTTTTCCCCAAATTGCTATGAAATGATGAATAAAAAGTCGAAACATGAAGAATGTTAATTTTTATGAATGTGAACTTACTTTGATTTATGGCTAAGAGGAAAATTTAGTCTGGATGGTAGACTAAAAATGTGTGTGACGGATGCAACGATCTCTCGGTATGGGACTGGCAGTCCATTAATCTTCAAACAGGCCACGCAGGTTCCTTTGGACACTGTGCACTTCTGCAAACAAGCTGTGCAGACGCTGCACTGTGTCGACAAACATTGCAGGTGGATTTCTCTCATATTAAAGTACATTATGCCAACACAGCATTGTTAGCCTGCTTTCTACTAACACATAAATACTCAGAGGTTCCTGCTTTTAATAGCAAGACAGTTTCTTAGTGAAAGTGCAGAGATTCGCAGGAATGCTGATCCCGTTTTGATTGTGGGCTAGCACAATTGTGACACTTTGTGAAAATTCCCCTAATACTCGTTGAAGTTTTTAACAGACACTGAGAAAATCCCATTCGTTGCAACACAATACATGTGACTAGAATCACTTTCTGTGACGTATCAAGTAATTTAAAAACAACAGTTTCACAATAACGACCTATAAATTATATTTCCACGTCAATTAATTTACTTTCAGAAGCTCATTTAAGTTGAGCACGTTGCATATGCAACATAATGTTCAGAACTGAATACATAGCAGTGATAAAATGTTTAACTAAAGAAGCATTTTCTCCCAGTGATATTAAACGTCTTGACAAATCTACTTTTCTGTAAAGCATTGGTAAAAAGTATTTATTTTCGACATAAACTTAAAACTAACATTCGTCAAGAAATTGCTGCAATTTCTCGGAGGGAACTGCAGAGTGTAATGAGCAATTTCCTAAGCAGGTGTCAGAAATGTTTGAACAACAAAGAGAGGCATTTCCAGCTTCTCTTTGCTTAATATGCGTGAGTAATTTGCCTTTCTTTTTAAGCGTTTATTTTATGTATGCTAGAAATGACTTAAGCAACAAACCGTACTATATTTATTGCAGACTTTCTGTCACCCGCACATATACATATTTTAGACCTTGTATCTTGAAATAAAGCTGTTATTGAGTAAGTTATAACGACTTGGGATAAAAACTCATACCTTTAAAATAATACTGATTTAAAAATAATATTTTTCAAGATGCAATGTTATGTGCACCTTGAACTATTCTTAATGAAAAAAATTGCTATGTTTACACGTTTTTAAGCATTCCCAGCGTGCCGTGCTTTTTGTCTTTTCTGGTTTTAAACCTAGACTCTACAAAGAGTAAATTGTAAATGATATCTAGAACACTTTCATTGATTAATGTTGATATCTTAGGAATGAAATGGGGTTGAGATATTAAATTAATTTAGTAGAACAGTTGCCTTCATTTCCCGCTTACAAAGCTGAGTTCATGGCTTCTCTGATAATTTGCCTGGAGCTGCTCTTTGTGTAGGAAAAAAAAGTAAAAGGCACCGTCCCCACAGAAAATGGGGCCTCTTTTGATCTCTAGTTGGTAATGTTTTAACTACCTGCATTTGATGAGTTCCTACAAAGATAATTATACATAAATTTCCGGCTTTTGAAATCGTACACGAAAACTGTTGTAATTTAATGCACTCAACTCTGCTGATAAAGATACATACAACATCTGCCTTAAAGACAGACCTGTAATTGCTTGTAAATAAAATTTATATAAATGGTCCCAAATGAACTACAGTATTGCCAGAATGAGCGCGTGAATACCAACGTTAGAAAAACGTTGTTTAATTGTTTAAATTTTTCCTGTTTATGTGTAGGATGATTGTGTTTTTACTTAATTCCATGTTGCATACTTAATTATTTAAGAACGATTAAATATTTACATGCAAGAGATCAATACACATGTTTAAAACATCAATTATCACGTTGCTTTAATTGTTCCACTAACAAACAAATATAGTGGCGCAGAATTGGAATAACACTTCAGTTATTCCAATTCTGGTTAGTTTAGAACGCTGTAACTCAAATCATGCATGTTAGAATTATAATAATTAATACAAATCAAGTTTAAAGAGTCGTTTTTAAATAATTTATCATAAAAAGAAGTTATTACAATGCATTGCAATATTGTGAAGTAATAACCAAAGATATATATAAGATTCATATTCGTAGTAAAACTATGAGTAAAGATTCATGAATTTTGGTGTACTATGAAAAAATTTACAGTCACTTAAAAATCTGGCACACTCTTGTGGGGCAACCATTCTGCAGCTAGTAAACTGCTTATTTTACAGAGTAAAGCACTTCCTCTGAGAATATCTTATTCCTTGAAATGGGCATACTTTCTTTACCATATGTACATATTTTCTTGTTTCTTGTATGTAAGGACTAATTCAAAATAGGGCATGAAATGTTCATATTGTCATAATTATCTCACTAGAAATGGAGAGAATATTTATATAAATAAATGTAACAGCAATAGCAAAAAGATATAGTTTTGTATATATGGACTATATATTTTATAACTTGCCATGTAGAATACAATGTTTGGCCCTGAACTCATAAAAGATCGATGGTAAACCATTATGTAAGATTTATGAATTTTATAATATAGTATTTATTGTGTAATCCTTAAACTGTATCTTTTTATTCAGGTTGTTACATATATAGTCATGGCATAAAAGAGTGTTGTTATTATTATTATTATTATTAAATAAGCACTATCTCTACCAGTCAGTTGCGAGCGGGATTTAAACAGAGTAGGGCAGTTGTGTTGTGCAATCGAGAGCGTGATTTCATTAAATAGTATAACGGTGAGACATTTCCTGCGTTAGTCATACATTAATATTCAAGGTATATATCTGGTACAGAATTTTGTGTGGCAGATCAAGACAGGCATTGAGATGTAAATTTTCTGCCTGCCCGATTCCAATACGAAAAATATTAAAGCTAGTAGAGAAGTTTAACTGCACAGGTTCTGTGATTAAAGATGATTCTGTGAAGGTGTGGATCTTGTGTCAGAAAAAATTGGCAACTTTTTCAGCACTTACTGTAAGACGGGTGAGAACCAAATTCTGATATTTAATATGTTGTACTTTAGTTTTAAAACTGTAAAGCTCTTGAGCGAAAATGCCGGCGGCAACGCGGGGTCTAACTACCGACCGGCTGAAATGTGTATCCAGAATTTAAACTGCTGTTGAGAAGGTTACAGAGTGGTGTCAAAAACGCCTTTCTAAAGAATCAAAATTGAGGTGCGGCGTGGAAAGTAAAAATGCCATCAGAGTCTATAAAAATAATGTGGCAATGGTGCCTTGCAATATAGGACTGTGTGCGCGTTTCGAAAAGTGGAGGATAAGTCATTCACAGATCACCCTGACACTGCAGCACCCTTATGCAGTTGGATCAGTCTCTGCTGGAAGTGAATAGGCGATAGATAGTAGGAATAGCGTTTGTAAGCCTTGTTTCAGTATCGATTTCGACCTCTTCCTCAAACTATAGAAGTATTCATAGAAAAGCATATTTGCAATAAAAGAAGTAATATTTCATGCAATAAGACGCTCGTTAACTAACATTAATAAAAACAATGCTGCAATTGAGTATTCAGTGAACATCTGAAGTAAGGGAAAAGGTTGATAAATATGACCTGGGATTTTATATAGGAATGTAATATAATACTGGTTCTAGAGTAAACTGTTTCTTAGATAGAAATGTGTTTTACTTACAATGTTGTAATCTTCGTATTTAGGAGCTTTGTAAACAGGCTCGTTGTGATCGTATAATATTTCAGGATAAACTTTTATTTCAGTTAAACTTATGTTTTGTTATTATAAAAATAACCATTTCTCACTAAAATGAAAATTTTAAACACGAGAAAGCGGAATATTTTATAAGCTCTAAATTTCGAAATTTATATTTGCTGTTTAACAGAATCAATAAAAGAATTTTGTGTGGTAGATTAGGGTGGGTCAGAAAGCAATGTCTTCTATTTTTTCCTTCTTTTAATTGATAAGTTAAATTCACACAATATATACAGTCTCACCTTTAATGATTATCATTCATTGTTCAATATAAGTTTTGTCCACCTTTTAACAAGGACATGAGTTCTTCCGCTGTAAAAATCATTGCCCTGAGAATGAGTCATAAATTGTTAGTTGTTGGCCGGCGGACAGCACAAATATTCTTTCGAATCGTTTGCTTGTTAGATTGGATTGGTAGGGACGGATGACATTTTCATACTTCAGCCGTGCTCAAAAGCTGGCCGTTCGTGCCTACGCCTCTAGTGACACACCTCCTGGAGAGACGAATGAGGTGAGGGAGATATCGAACGGCCAGTATCCTGGGGGGTTGAGATACGGGTCCTTATTGGTACTTCCTTTAAGGTAGTTAAAGGTGTCACACGGTACGTAACAATAATATATTATTAGTACCTAAGAGCATCAATTGCATTCCGCAGAGCATGTCTCAGTTTTAAGTTCAGTCGGATGGATTCTCTGTGTACTGTTTGTACCTATATAAGCTCAATCCTTAGGGAAAATACATCAATTCCTTTTGACATTTTACCGACCTTTTTAAAACATTCCTTTCTCTTTGTAAGATATCGTGCCGTTTCGTTGCATTTAACAATTACTTAAAACTGGAGAGAAAACAATTAAAATGAAGGGTTGTTAATCTATCGTGCGGTTTATGATCTTGAGTAAACTAATATAAATTAAGGCAATTTAGTAATCTGAGTTACATTAAAAGTAACATTAAATGTAATTAAAAGAATTACATCATCCCATATTACCAAATATAACTAAATTTAGCGAAATACCATATTTTAAATTGATATCGTCTGGATCCCGGTCTCTCTGTCGAATATTATGTTCTAGAAAACGCAGAAGAATGCAGTCAGTCAAAGGGCGCAGACAAGGCTAGCTTTCACAGTAACCAGAACTTCATGAAACTCTGTGAATGATGTGAAAAGTCACCACTACGCTTGCAGAAGTCAGGCTGAGCCTTCGACCGTATTATTGGAGATCTGCTATCTACATCACAGACACGCACTGGTTAGATTCGAAAATAAAAATTAATATAATAATTTTGGTAGGCTCAATCTTATAGCATTAAAAGGCGCTTCGCTGCCTGAGAAATACATCTTCGGCACCATAACAGAAAAGTTTTCCCTAATAATTTTGGATTTCATTTGAAGATTAGGGCTTGCCTCGTAAAAATTCATTAAAAATAGCACTTTTTGCTCTTGCTTGACGTGGAGCAGTTTTGAAGCTATGTGTCAATGTCAAATCCATATGGAAGGCAGGAGGAAAATGTGTATGTTTTATAGTGGTCACCACACCAAAAGCTGGTCGCTGCAATAAGGTGGACCTTGAGTTTTATGGACGGTGACGGTCATTTGTTTCAATTTCAGAAAATATTCAGTTGCCAGAAGTCGGATGAATGTTTATAATCAATCTTAAATAAAATTTAAAAAACTATAGATTTTTTCATGAATTTGGCCAAACAGTAATGTAGAAGTTTTTATTTAGTCAGCATATATGTCGTTATTAACACATTTTTTCTGTAACATATAAACATTTTAACCTGTCTGTTCATGGAATTTTTGTGAAGGGTAAAGCTGTGTAGGAGTGTTGAAGAATGAATGACACATTTAGTTTGTGTTCAACACTAACGAGTCATCAGGCGATATTAAGTGTATAAAAGAGTGATATAAAAATTCTTGCACTATTATTACAAAAATATTACAGTGGTGATGCGAAAAAAACATGTTTGAACTTGCGTCAGCAAAAGAAGAATTCGCCTCAGTGGTATGTGTTTTGACCTTGAGATATATTACTATAATTTTTAGAGTTCAAAGTATATTCAAGTCACAACTTTCATGATCATTCGAGTTCGGTTGAATAGATTTTGGGTAAAATAATAAAAACAGAATATTTCTCAATAATTATAACTTAGAAATAGAGATATTTTTCTAATAATATTTTCCTTAACTACAAAATGTTTGCAAATATTAAAACATTGATGATATGTAAGAAATTCATAAAAATGCTGGATTTGTGTTATTATGAAATTCATTAATTGTAACATTTCAAACACTAACTTGCATTCAAAGAGAGATTTATCATTTTTCGTGCAACAATGATTAGAAATAAAAAAGCCGAGGCATTTTGCATACATTTGATCTTTATTTTCTCAATGTCATACAAGTTACAACTACAGTTAACTGTACTTCTCTTCGGCTTAGCTAATCTCACATTTCACTTACTGAATTATGAACACTGGGAACATAATCCTTACCGTTCTGATCCAGAAATTTTTGAAATATCAGACGAAATTAAACGATATTTTTAAATATCCCTGGATTATTAACTTTTGTAATCTTTCTCCAGGTTAGTTTCATTTTTTTTCTTCTTTTATTTATGGACGCTCTTTAACATCTCAGGTCATCAGCGTCCTATTCATATCCGAGCGTGAAACGGCCGACAAATTTTGCTCAGAGGTATCTTTTTTCAGGCTTGAGGTCCTTTTTCGCGCCGTAAATGTACGACACGGGACCCACGGTTTTACATCGCTTCCGAAGGAAGCCATACTTAGGATTTTTACGCTGGAAATAATCCATCGATCCTGGTGGGGTTTGAACCCACGATCTTGGGTTTAGAAGACAACTATGGTTACCACTACACCACCAGGACCGACGTTAGTTTCATGAAATATAACTTTCATTTGATTATGACTGTTTCTGTAATGATATTTTACTTGCTGTTATATTTTATATGTATTCAATTATTCTGTAACATGTCAATGTTTTCTCGTTTTTAGTATTAGGAATAGCATCTTAGCTTTTGAAGAAACTGTCTTACAATTCTGAATTTAAAAAAAATAAACATTTTTGTGAGAGTACTTTTGCATGTTGTCTATCCTAGCATCAGCTGTCTATATGTATGTTTACTTAGTTCTGGTCACATGGCATGTACGTACAAATGCCTATTTTTGGTATACAATACACATCTATCATGATCAGTTACATAACTGAAATAATTAACAATATTATTTCTGTTTAAATTCATGATTCGTGCCTGCTTTTCAGAACAATGCAGGACTTGCGCGCTTACGAAACTCAATATATCAGAAAGTTGTTGTATGAATGTCACGCGATAGAGCTCACAGTGTAAGTGATATAATTATATAGGTCAATATAGTGCCAAAAATGGGACTGTTATGGAACTTGCGGCTTCAGTTGTTAATGTTAATCAATAAAATGAATTATATAGATAATAAAATAGTTCTAGTGTGCTGAAAAATGCAATTTAGTGATACTCTTTGTGTCGCTTTTAATGCATTTAAGATAATATCTTATGAGTTTGAAAGTTTGCTTGTCCACTTATATTTTAGCATAGCACAGAATGTTTAAGTAATTAAGTTTATAAAAAGTCGCATGATATACAACTTTTATTCCCTCCATCTGCTAGATAACTGGAATGCTACAGAATTCGTATGCATTATGTACAACAAGAATATATTTTGTATTCTGAAATTTCAAGCCGACTTGGAACAAAGTACACTTTTGACATTGATCTGTGCTAGAGGAAACAGAGTTTCCTGTGCGGATGGAAGGCAAGTGGAGGGGATAGCGATATTGCTCGTATCTTCTGACAGGTGGGAAGGTATTTACACTGACATCTCGTCTCTGAGCAGGGATATCGATTCCCAGGGATGGATTCCTTCCTTCTTTCTAAAAGAAGGTGAGTTTCTTGCCCAAACCTTGCCCTTTCTTCACTCCTGGACGAGGTTTTCCCAAGCTTCGTTACTGTCGAGCAAAAGTCTTCAGGTTTGCTATTTTGGACACTTGAGTGGCATTTTACGAGATAAGCTCGTAAATGGGAGATTTAGTCTAACCAGGAATTAAACTTGTTCTACTGATATTTACATAAAATGTCATCTTTGTTTTGGATTGTATAAGGGCAAGTCAAAAAGTAAGCTGTTCTATATTATTATTCGAAAACCATGGAATGCAGCTCTCTGCAATTTATGTATCCATTTGTTTGTAGTCTCACCGTTAGACGGCGTACAAGTGCACGAGTGAGTGAAATACAATCTTGCACAGCCAAGGACAAAATAGCAAAGGTATGGAACAAGTGGTCATGGGTTCAAGTTAGTGCAGTAACAGTTTTCCTTTTGGAGTAATATAGAAACGTTTAATATTCACAGGGGTATTGTGTTTTTTTGCCCAAAGGAAGTGATATCCACTCAATAAGTCACAATCTTTGGTGAAAGGTTGCGAAAGAATAGACATATGATGCTGAATCAGTTGGAGATGCACGTTATTTTATTTTTGTCTATTTAACAAAATGCTCTTTACAGAGAGAGACTAGCTGATAAAAAGACCAACGAGCAGAATGCCATTCTTTATCATCAGAGAATGAAAAAAAAAATTATACACTAGCGCAAATGTTTGTACCTTCAATGTCTATTTCGAAAAATAGTAAAAGGCACCAATACAATATAAAACAATAAACAAATCAACTTCAACAGGCGTACTGGTCCAACATGCTTCTATAATACACTAGGTTTGTTTGATTTAGTACAATATATTATATTATATATTTCACAATAAGCTATAAATTTGTTCAATAATGAAATAAGATACAAATAAAAATAAAATAGAATAAAATAAATATAATATATTTTTGAAAAATATTAAAATGCATATAAAATAGTATTACATCTCATTAGAATGACACACAGATGGATTCGATCAATTTGTTTCTCCCAACTCCTTTCCGAGTTGTTAGCCTTGTCACACCTGAACGTCTCACTTTCATCAGAAATGTATCTACTTCCCTGCCAGTAGATACCAGCATGATCATTTCCCTCTGTTCGAACCTGTAAAGAAGTGTGGTAGATACTTTTCCCTGCAGTCATTGTCACCTTTACATTCGGCCAGTAAATGGTTCATGATTCCCCATCCTTTCCGCTCATATTTGTTAGTGAACTTGATAATCTGTCATGCCCCTCGTCTCAGCCAGTTGAGTCCCTGTCTAGTGAGTTTGATGTACTATTCCATCCCCCATTCATATTTTAGTCCCGATCGTACTACTAGCAAAATCATCCCTCTGCATTGCGCAGTTGTCTACTGCCTGTCCATATCCCAAAGCGGTTCTTAACCCTCCTCCATCCGATTTTTCTATTATCCAAATGGAGCCCCGCCCTATTGCTTCTAGTCGTTTTCTTAATTTGGGTGCTCATGTCTTGTCCCTCCCATCCCCAGTTTTTCATGATAGCACAATGCTTTAATTAAAGTGTAGTTTTCATGAATAATATTCAGCCAGTATTTCACTACTCTATTTTAATTCTATGGTCTCGCTATAGACCCTGAATTCCCTCTTAATTGCGCAATTTGTTGAGCCCTTCCTCAGCCCCAAAATTCCTTTTGGAAAACATGTCCTCTCTGAACCTAAGTACGCAGTTGATTTCTGCCTATATATCATTGTATATCTTGCTAGTGCTCCATAGGTGGTTTCCAGTAAACCTACAGGCACGTCTGCAATACTGCTATGTAACCGAAGAACATAGAAAGTTGCCAAAATAAAACACTGTTCTTTACTTTTACCTATCTTTACCCGTTCACCTGCAAAGATCAGCATTCTTCCAGTATATGGCATCGTATGTTAGGACCATTGTGGTGCTGCAGTGTGAAAGCCTTGCCAGTTAAACGCAGACTTAAAACATCATGAGTTATTACAGTTTTATATGAACACTTCGATAATTATGTTTTGTACTATCCTGAAATTCCTTCAACATATCCTTAAGAATGTCTCTTATTGAATTTAAGAAAGACTGAATTATTAAACCATAGCTTTCATAAATGCACTTAGATTGTTCTTATTTAATCAGGAAATCTCAAAATATAACTGTAATATTCCAAATAATAGTAACAGCTTCACAAAAACTACTTTCAAGATTCAAGGTCACCTCTATCATATTTAATTTTGTACGACCTAGTACACATGAAAGACTTCAGAAATAGATTTCGTGCTCCTGAGGAACGTTTTATCCCTTTCATAATTTTAAGAAAAGATCTGGCAAAAGTTATAAAATAAAATGTTTTTAAACAATTTTTCGTTCCTTTAGCCTACCCTTCTGAGTGAGATTGTGCGCATCTGCCTTGAACGTTTTCAAGTGACAAAGGAAAGAAACGCTTTATAGTTTTTTTTTCCTGCAGTTCGGATGGCCTGCGTTGTACCTCATAAACATTTATGAGATCTGGGCCGGGGCTCAAGAATTAGTGTGCGGGAAACCCGCGCCGCACAAGTGTGGGATAGAGAGATCCAACTTGTGAATAATGAAATGCCCTGCAATGAAAGCCTGCTCCCTCTTCAACAGAAAAAAGAAACTGTCGACTACTGTACGGATGATGGATGTTCCTGCTGGAGGGACAGTTCATCACCAGCGTCATCATCTTCCTGACAGCAACGTTCGTTTCTCAAAATGATGCAAGCGTGGTAAATATCGAATAGTTTACCTTGCTTTCTACTTTACGTTTTGAATACATACAAATATGTTGATAGTTGCAGCTTGAATAGCAGCTGAGAGAAGATATAATATACTCTTTTGAAAATATTTTTTCTGGGCTAAAATCGTTTGGCATAATTAAGGATTTAAATAAAATACTATCAAAAGGAAGTTCCAGCAAAATATTTATTTGATTTATAAGGAATGGGATATTCAGGATATTCATGGTATTAAATGTTGAAATATTGAATAGATATTCTGAAAAATCTAGAATATATACCACTATATATAAATATTAATTGTTGTAAACAATTTTAAATAGTGCAACAAAAAAGAGAGGCATTTTCATGTACGTAACTTTTTTATCAAAAACGTGCGTTGTATACCACTGAATTTTTATGTTGTAAGATCCTCTATAAAGAACGATAGGTAACTTCAGCATTAGAATGGTTTGTTCATGCTATGTTACAACTTGTCTGACTTCCTCTTTAACCATAGATAAATACCTAATAAAAAGGAAACATTTTAAGTTGTTACAAATGACCACTAGGTGACGCTTTTGAGATATGTCATTGCTATTTTCGAAATAATTGACATTTGTTATTGTGAAAAAAGTTGCAGCTTAGAAATTGATCGAGTAGTTTGTTTAGAGTGGGCCTTTAAACAAAGCAATTTTGTGAAAAAATGGAAATTTTACTTGAAGGTTTTCGTTAGATGATATTATAGCATTTTAATAAAGGCCTAACTCAACAGCAATCCATGGAATCGCTTCATTCAACTTTTGATAATGAAGACTATCAGAAAAGACTGTTTACATTTGGTTTGCAAAATTTCATCAGTGATGAATTTCGTGCAGGTCGACCAAAGTCCATTGTCATTAAAACAATCAATGCTGTGCGCAACATGATTGAAGAAGATCGACATGTGACGTGAGAGAGAGGCATCTTAAGATATCGAAGACTACATTACATTTGAATTTGCATCAACATTTAATTGTGAAGACCTGTTCCCGATGGATTCCGCATAATTTGACCGAAGCTCAGAAAAACTCTCGTGTTAATTAGTTTAATGAAATGCTCAAAAATTTCCATGGAAGAACTGCAAAATCAGAATACAAAATTATAATAGGTGATGAAACTTGGATATATTCGTATGAACCGCAACAATACACTATTTGGGTGTTCCAAGATGAACCGAATCCCACAAAAGTTGTTCGTTCACGAAGCACATCCAAGAAATTGATCGTTTGTTTCTTCGATTACACTGCACATGTCGTAACCATCTTTAGAGAATCGAAGAACAGTTAATGCTGAATGGTATACAATAATTTTTTTGCCAGAGGTCATCGACAAAATCAGGAAAAACAACCGAAAACATCGCATCATCCTTCATCATGACAATGCCAGCTCTCACACATCACGTCAAACAATTGATTATTTGAAGGAGAAAAACATTGAATTAGTCTTTTATTGCCCGTATTCACCAGATTTATCGCTTCAGGCTTTTTTTGTTCCCGAATGCCAAAAGAATTTCGTGGGAAGCTAATTTCATCACCTCAAGAAGCTATTGAAGCCTTTAAAACCATCTCTTTAAGCCAATATCAGAGAAGAAAAAGTCTTTCGAGAATTGGTTTGAACGCATGCAAAAGTGTATCAATATTAAAAGGCGATTATTTCGAAGCAGCAGTAATACATTGGTTTGTTTCTTTTTAAATTTTTATAACAACTTAAAAGGTAACCCTCGTAGAAATATGCTTAACTATAATATTCACGCTACTGAAAATTCCTACAAAACAACCACCTGCCAACAACTCGTATCTGGTGGGGACCTATGCAAGGTAAATATCAATGAGCATTCTATCAACAATGAGGGAACATTTCGTGTAGATCAGTCAGAAATTAATACTTATTATTTAAATAAACAAAATACGGATTTGACAATCAAATCTATAAGTGCACATTCACGTTTGAAAATTTTATAACTGATATTGCATGAAACACACAACAGAAGAAACAATTAATAGTCGCTTTTGTAAATAAATAACTGTACACCAATGCTGCCAACCAGGTACGAGAGTTAATCAAATGTAAACTCTTTTTTTTGTAAATTATTGAAACGGAATAAATTTATTTATTTATTTATTTGTTTTTTTTTCATATTTTCCTGATTTACATACACATTTTCCCCAGAGGTTAGGAAGCTTCTTAATTCCATTACGAAGAAAGGGTGGTGCTGGGTTTTAGATCCACAACTTCTTCACTGTCGCATTGCTGATCTTCCAGTTCTTCTTTTAATGGTCCAGACTAAGCTAATCTCAAAGCAATAGTGTGGACTTATAAAGGGGGTGTTCCAATGATATCTACACTGAACTACTTGGAGCATTTCCTTTTGTCAAAGCAGCTGTATGCGGACAGGGGTTGTCTTGGAGGAGAACTTCTCACTTTTTGCTTCAACCAGAAGCTGACAGCAATAAGCGTGTTGACTGTTTGATGTTAATGAAGATATTCGATAAACAAAATACCTTGGGAGTCCCAAAAACCTTTCCAGAGTTCCTCACGTTTTCTCAACATCAAGCTTAGTTGCTTCGATTCCCAAGGAGATGTACCGATGTTTCATCGTTGTTTTGTTATTCGATGCAGAAATATTTCTCCTCGATCCCGGTATTAAGCCAAAAGCCTTTGTCACACGTGGAGCCTTTTGATCTTCAGCGAAATTCGAGTAACAGACCTTTCCAAGACTTTTCAAATCAACTAAAATGATGGATTCAACACTTCCGTAGTTTATATTAACCTCAGAAGCGATTTCAGTAGTCGTCAAACGTTGTTATCGCTCCATAATGCTCCTAACAGCCCAAATGTGTGCTTGTCAGAATTGAATGTTTGTGAGTATCATTTGCCACATTTTCTCGTCCTTTTGTGAAACCTTTGTGCCTTTCAAACTATTCTGCCTTAGCGTTTTGTCGCCAAACTGTGCTCTTAACCTTTTTAAATTTTTTACCGATTTTATTTGGATAATAATAATAATAATAATAATAATAATAATAATAATAATAATAATAATAATTTGCGTAATCGATGAGTGTACCTCTTGCTCGGACATGATGCTACTGGCAAAAGAAACGGATGCGCGAGGTAAGCCGGTTTTACCCTGAAATCGCGTAACTAATCAAAGGAGTGTCCCACTCCATGCTACTCATAAGCTGTAAAATCCGGTTTATATTTGATTCACCGTTAAACCTAACTTCTAAGCCTGTTTTCAATCATGGTCTTCATTAATGGCTTTTTACATGCAACAAATTTTTTAGCGGGCGAAAAGTATATTATAAATGGAGCAGCGTATTAAAAAGGGAATTATATTAAGCACGTTTTTTAATCCATAAGCACTCTATTGTAATTGGCAATGCAAGCAGAGAAGGTTCTCAGAAATATTCCTTTTAGCTGACATTCGTATTACGAGCAGCCTTGTTAAAAACGTATGCCCGCCCCCCCCCCCCCCATGTGACGTCTGAGGTACAAGGAAACCCCTTTGGGATTAAGCAGGGTTACAATCAAAAACACACATCTCAGTGAAACCCTATCATACACACGCGCTCCCTCTGGAGAGCGCAAAAAACATGTAAAGGATAGAGGCGAGTAAAACGTGGTTAATGGAAGTTACTAAATGGAATATCTGGGAGGAAGGATGTGTCCGTGAAATAATGGAATGGGACCGCATATTACTGAAAGCACCTTCACATGCTTCTCTCGGCGGAGTTTATACATAATGGAAAGCTCATTTATATTCACGTTCCTTTTATGTATATTTATTTTATGTTTAGAATTTAGAATTATCAAACTAACAAGTAAATGAATAGACGTTTATTTAACATGCCTAAGACTTTAATAAAGTTCTTAAATATTATCATTGTAACTCGGTTCTTAAATTAGTATTTCTGTTTCTGGTTTTTAAATATTGGTTAAAATATAATTTGATCCAAAAGTTTATTTCTTGCGAAGGAATGTAATATATTTGATAGGTAATTCCTAAAGTATTGCACATGAGTAAAACATATTTTTATTAGCATTAGTAGCGAACATCATTAGCCAAATCTGTAGGAAGAGATGAGAATTCTAGAAATGCATCTCAGTATGTGACTAAATAGTGCAATTTATTACAGAAGCCGTGAAAGTATCGCCTAATGTTTTTAATTTCGACATAAAATATGTTTAATATAATCATCTGTTTAATCACACTATGGCCCCATTCACAATGAAAATTAAAGGTAACGTAAACATAAACACTAGATGTTATGTATTGTAATGGAACAATTCACAATGAATTATTAAACATAAAGATAAACGTACAATTAGACATAAACTTAAAAGCTTGCATATATGTCTAAATTAAACTTAAGAAATCAGCCAATCAGAACACAGCTACTATGTTTGTAGAACTCTATGGTAGAATTTATCCACACACGGAGCACGGAAATAAAATGCAACTGTTGCTGCATACTGCTGAAAGTCCCGATCGACGGCGGAGAGAGCCGAAGGTTATGACTTCCACAAATATAGCTAGGTAATAAGACTTTCAAGCGAATAGCACCATGCACAGAATGCGCTATAAATTGATGTTTATGTTTTCTTTCTGCTGCAATCAAAGGAGATTTGCCACCATTACATTGTTTACCCGCCCCTATCTATTTATATTTACTAAAAACCACTAGTCCACCGGTTTCTAGGATTTACCCGAGGCTAGCGTTAGTATATATATATATATATATATATATATATATATATGAATTAATTGCGAATTCCAATAAGAGCAGCTTTGCCACCGTTAGAATATTTTACCCCCTAACAATCCCCTATCAATTTATATTTAAAAGTTACGGAAGACAACGCATAGTTTCATTATGTTAAACAAAATCCTAATAATAATAATAATAATAATAATAATAATAATAATAATAATAATAATAATGAACATTTACACGCAACCGCGGACAGTAGTTCGGCTCTCTCCCCTGTCGCTCGGGATTTGCAGCAGCTAACAGTAGGAGTTGCACTTGTTTTCCGTGCTCATTGTAAGGGCAGGTTATGGCAGAAAGAGCTGTTAGTTGATCTTCCCTTGTTCTTATTTTTGATTGACTAATACGTACATTTGCGTCTTTCATTGTGAATGCATACATACTCCTAAGTTAACGTGTTACGTCGTTTAATTTTCATTGTGACTGGGGCCTAAACAAGAAATATTTAATATGTTCACAAAATGTTGTATTTTAACGTGTTATCATAAAAGAGAATATTTTCTCTAAAATAGTTATGTCAAAATAAATTAGGCTTTTCGTCGTTCATTATTATGTATTTAAAATTATAGAAAGTTAAAAACAATTTTAAAAAATCATCTGGCTATTATTATTTAATATTTATTTAGACCAGTGTAGCCCAATAGGTGGCCTTCGGGCCTGATACGGCCCACGGGGCTATTTTCTCTGGCTCTCTCCCGAAGGAAGAAGTTGTTACATTCCTTATAAACTTAAAAATGGGTTTGTAATTAAATCTAGTACCTACGTATAAGTTAAAGTGGTGAGAGAGGAACAGAAAAAAATTCAGATTAAATCTCTCCTTCATTTCTCCATTCTGGCTGCACTGTTTCCGATTCTAAGTAAACTGCAGAGCTTTGTATTCAATGAACAACAAAGTAACAAATGCAAGTTCTCTTCAGTATCAAGGTGAAGTCAGCAAAAGGGGAATCATCAGAATTCTTAAACGAATCTAGGAAATACATAATATGTGTGTATAAGCTTCAAGTACAGAAAATAATACTATTTTCAATAGATACAGGAAATTCACAATGAACAAATTGCCCAACACTTTTGAAGGAAACACAATAGATCGCACTAAAACGTTCAATATTTTAAGCCAAAGCCCCTTTTCAAGAAGAAGCACTTTTATTACAGACCGATTAGAAAATACTCATGGAGTGCATTCACTCACTTGCTAGCTCACACACACACCTTCATATTCAATGAGCCCATTTACACCAGCAAAGCCGCTCCTAATTCCACCCACTTTGCATACAAAAGAATCAAGCCAGTTATCTTCCAGTGAAAACAGATCCCAAAATGCTAACCTATACCTATTCGACTTAGCAAACTTAGCCTAAAGAGCAGCAAACCTTCACTTTTCGGTACTTAGGCATTTCAGTGATTTTAACTAAGAAACTAAGAGACATTTACTGTGCATATATACGTATATATATATATGAAATATTTGTTTATTATTTAATTTATGATCATCTTCTCTAGCCTTGATTAACGAAAACCTGGGACAAGTGTATTCAAATGTTCGATTTACCTCTAGCATCAGATTTCTTTCCATAAGATTAGTAACCTCGGAGGCTTTCAGAACTTTGGAATCAGCTGGGTGATGCTAAGGCTATAGCCACGAAACTCAGTGATTCAATCCATGAACAAGATAAACTAAAGATTATTTTTTGTTCGATTTGTCTTCGAAGCTAGGTGAACCCCTTTTTTCATCAGATTCTTATAGAACATATGAGAGTTATAGAAAATTAATTAAATATACTGTATTGTTGGCTATGATGCAGCGTTTAATATTTGTTTATAAATAGTTTTCAACGCATTTTCTGTGCCTGAACGTAACAGAAGCTTTTAGCGAACAGCACAGCTGGAGCCAATAGGGGCACCACAGTGGTTTCAATGTTCTCAATTGCAGCTGCGCTTATCCTGGATTTACCAACTTTGTAGACTCTACCCAACTCTCTCTTACCACAGAAAGCCAGTCAATATACAACTTTCCTTTAGCCTCTATAAAGAGATACTAAAGGGTTGCGATTTAAGTCTGCACTTATCCTCTATCTATATATTGCATTATCATTAGGGCGCTGTAAACCTTAATGTCACCTTTAATGGTTTAAAGATTTTTATTTACTATTTCTTGCTTTCTTTATTCAGGAATATATACTTTGCAGGAATAAATGCACAAAGACTTTTATCTTTTTTTCTTATCGATGCCTTACCACCGCCAATTTCAATATTACTGATTAAAATAAGCTGATATATAAATTTCTCCAAATCCAATAAGGACTTTATGCAAATTTAGAAATTATAGTTACAATTTCAAATACTCTTACAGCCATAGATCTTTCAACCTAGCGCTTTCTCTGTATTCTTATGAACACTGACTTTTATCTTACAAACTTCAAGCATTTTCCCTCTCTCGTTTACAGGAAAATTATTACTTTTAACTTTTATCTTGTTTCATCGTTTATTTCCCAAGTAATGATTTGGTGTTGTACACTCTTTTGCTCTCCTTTTTACACCAAGAAGAATTAGTGCTCTAACGAATTGTGGCTGGAAAAAACATTATATTTAGTCCCACGCTTTTGATGCGTTTAGAATATGTCAGGTTTTTGTTCCGCGAACCTCCGTACAAGAAGAATGGGGAAATTTGCTCAGGTTTCCGATTAAGATACATAAAGTGTACAACTAGATGCTAACTCTTAAGTTTTTAAGCTTTCGTGTCACCTGATAGTAGTAGTGTCGCACGGTCCTAGGACCGCACGTGCTTTCCCAGTACACTAGAAATACATGAAATTACACAACTAATATTTAAATATTAAGGGACAAGAAACATATATTAAATAAATAAATGAAATATGAGTAATAGAAATGTTTAAAAAAAATGAACGGAAAAGAAAACAGTACAAAAGTAAATATCTTACTGCCACACATATGAACAAGTAACTTCATACAGTATTGTGGCTCATGTTTCCGTAACCCCATTCCCGGTTATCTTCCTCTTCCGATCTCAGTTGTCTCACTTTAATTAAAATCTTACCTACTCCCTTCTCCTCCTTCCTATGCGCCATCAAAATCCAGCACTGCCAAGACCCTCTCCCCCCGTTAACAAACGGGGCCGGTAGATATCTTTCTTCATTCTTCCGTCCCTTTGCAGTAAGCCAGAATATGTTCCCAAGATTGTTTCTCAGCACATATAGGGCAGATTCTCGTACCCTCCATGTTACTTTAGTTATCGGGCCTAATCAAGCCAGCCCCTGTTTGGTCCCTGGTAACGCTCCATTCCCCCTCAAGTTTCAGTTCCGATTATATCTTCAGCGAAACTTTTTCTGCACTCCGAAAGAGTCAGATACCTATTAATGTCTCTCAAGTATTTCTTCATTTTCCTCCAAACCCCTTCCTGTTTCCCCGATCTGCGATAAAAATTTTACCATTCTTATATTTTTCAGACCCCTTCTTAATTTTGAAACCCAGATCTTATTTCCCTCCATTCTCAGCTGCTCCTGGTAGTAGACCACCCTAATTAGTGTCTGATCTCCGTGAACAATTCGTAACCAATACTTCACTACTCAGATCCTGCAGCCTGTACTCTCGCTATAGGCACCAACTTTCCTAAAGATTCCGAAAGTTGCTGTAACCCTTCCATCTCTTAAAATACCTTTCAGAAAACCGGTCCTCAACCAATCCAATTTTTCTGTTAGCTCTCAACCCCAAATTTTGGCCCCGTAGGTCATTGTAGATCGTATTACTACTTCACACACTGCCTCTAACAGCCCTACCGGCACATCTGAAATTCTGCTTCTTATACAGAGTTTCTGTGGCTTTTATATTCGCTTTAAGTTTCACCCCATCAATGTGTTTCGCTCATCTTCCATTCACAGAGAAAGTTAGCCCAAGGTACACGAAATTCTTCACGTTATCGAATGTCTATCCTGCATTAATCCACGTCCATGGTTCAGTTCTTAAAGATTATAACGTTTTACTTGTAATTAATCAAGTCTCACAGCAGATCTGTAGTCTATTTGTTCCACGCTTTAGGTCATCTATCATAGTAGAAATAATGGAAGAAATGGCCAGAAGGGACAGAGGATTATTTAGTGTAAACCATGGTCAAGCAATGGTTAATCTTTAAGTAAATACTGTATGTATTCGTGACCCAATTTCGATCCCTGATTTGTAGTTTTCTATTTGACCTTAAGTAAAAATCAGGTCCCTGTGCAAAAGTCAAGTTCATGTATTCTGTTCAATGATTACCTTCCGCATAACCCCACAAGACTCCATTTTCTTAAGTTTGGCATTACTGCATTTAAGCGACATTTTGACGATGAAAGAGCTCAATTTTCTGCAGCGTTGGGCGGGATAAAAGGCAGCCAATGAAATTAGGCTCGGAGCCAAAATAATGCTACGGCTAACACAAAAGAGAGTCGTTGCTTGTTAGCCAAGAATCCACCAGGTTCGGTCTCTTTACCACTTAGCACTGTAAGTGTAGTTTTAGAAACCGTCACAAGCTGTGACGCCTGAAATGTTGTGCCTTTCGTTGGGTTCAGTTTAGGAAAAAAAAAAACGTCATAACATTAGCAGTGAATATAAAGAAGTGAAACGAGGGAAGAATATTTATTATAACAAGGGCACACCGCCTACCGAACCACGTGATCAGAGGCATATAACCCAAACTTAATCTCGACTTTCCAGCCTGGATTCGTCCATTTTTCGAATGCAGTAGGTTTACCGTCTTTATGGGGCTGAAGACCTAGCGGAAAACTAATAACCGCACTGGTGAGAAGTGAAATAAATGCTACACATTTAAAATGTCCGTCACGCAGGAGCTGCGTGAACTAAGTCAATTCCTCATTGATTTGAATAACTTTTAATAAAAAGTAATATAAAATCCAAATTATGACCTTATTAATGGAATGAAATAAGTTACGGCATTTCTGTGTGGTATTAGGGGAACAATTTTGCAACCTATAAGTATTACAAAAGAGAAAACATGTTTTTGGAAGTATTATTATTATTATTATTATTATTATTATTATTATTATTGAGATTATATCACAAAATTAATTATACTATTAATCAAATGAAATATATGATCACTGAGGGATCAAGCTATACTGCGAGAGTATTTTCAAACATTCTTAAATGTAGCCATGTTTTTAACTGTGCCCTCGTTATCGCATACAAAAGGAACCGGAGAAATATATATATTAAATGTAAAGAATGAAAAATATATTATTTTTGATTATTAACATATAATCCGGTAAGTGTCTTCTTTATTATTTTTTTAAGAAATTGAGTAGAGCATGTGTATTCATATATTTTGTAATGCTGTTTTCTACTGTTGAAACAAAGGCATACTTTCTCGCTCCCCCTAAATGTTCAATCGAAATAGGCATTCTAGTTTTTTATCATATTAACTGTTGATAATAGCAATTTTGAGAGCTTTATTTGTTTTAGAATTTAGTACCTACTACAAATGAGGTAGGCGATGTCATTTAGAGTAGCCACCAATATCCCCATATTTTTTGCCCTTGGATTTCCTTTTGTGGGGCATTTAAAGTTAGTAGTATATCGAGAAAGTCACAAGCTCTGCAGCATCAGACGGTGTAAGCTGTTCCTAACGTCCAGTTGTCAATATGATGGACTGACACATTCTCAAGCCGCTGAGGAAAGTTGATATTTTGATTGTAATATTGGTGCCCATTGTCTGATTAGCAAGTTTTGTTGCTTTTTATTTAAAGAAGAGCTATTTTACGAGATTATTCACTACACGTGTTTTTATTCCTTAGTGGAGCAACTATAACTTGTACTTGTACTTGTACTTGTACTTGTGGATACTTTTGAAAAACTCTAAAAGAACATTATTCGAAAGTGTAAAGATATATTTGGTGTTCCATTTAGAAGTGAGACTTAAAAAATCGAAATATAATTTTTGTGTTCCCAGAATATGGCCATACCTGCACACTAGTTTTTATGCTGCATGCTATTTTAAGAATGTTAGATGCTAAATATTTAATTAAATGTAATGCATAATTGTTGAGAAAGTTATTTGTATATTGTTTATTAATACGTGTATTGCTTTATTTTTAGCATTTGTTTACACTTAACACTTTTTATTTTATGTCACCTCCACTTATAATTTTTTTTTAAATTTTTTAGGGTTTACAGATTCGTTTAGGTTATGTTTTACTTTGTAAATTATGCAGATGGTGACGCGTCGCACTGAAAAATCTCATAGCGTGACATTTTCAAGATCAAATTTAAAGGTTAGAATGTGAATTTCTTTAGAGAGAGAAAAGTAAATAGAGCACTGCTTAAAATAGAAACGTTGCTGGAAAAGTTCCAGATTTCTCTTCTGGTGTGTGAGGAGAATTTTTTCCCTGATCAACAAGTCCGTGTTCAGCATGCAGGGCAACAAGATGTAACGTCTGTAATTTCATTAGGGTCTGGCGTCGCGCCCGGCCGCCCTCAGCACATTGTAACGCAGGTGGTAACTACCAAGGTACTTAAATTATTTGCTTTTTGTTTTTCTGGAACGACGTCACCAAGTTTGTTTATCATTAATTTCTGGCTTGCTGTTCCAGCTGTTGGTCGCGGGCGAGAAAATTATCAACTAGAGGTCTCTGCTCATCATCGCTCTCTAGAATACCAGAGAGAGTTAGTGTTCCCTGACTTTAACACGAGGTTGTCTTTGTATATAATTTTATTGTTATGTTTATAATTTATCATTTTCTATGCTAGGCAACATTACTCTTCCACTGCAATGGCCGCAAAACAAAAACACTACACAATTCTTGACATGCTAGTAATATCGAGTTATAAGAATGTGCTATTTGAAAGTTATGTTCAGCATTGGACTAGAAATTGGTTGTATTTTTTAAATGTAAAACTGTCGTTTGAATGAAAGACTAATTATATACAAAGAATAAATTTCATTATTACTATTTTCCCATACGTTAACGAAATACTAGCGCCATCAATCTTAGCAAATGTACAAAGCTGACAACAAGAGACATGGTCCACAGCATGGGCGGCCCGTCAATGAGGGCCAGATGGGGCCTGCCCTTCCAAAGAAAATGTCTTCATTACTTAACACTTTCTCTTCTCCTGGTCAACTTTTCAAACAAAAAATGTATGAAAACAGTGATATATTATAACCGATTAGTTCTTCATTGTATCTTATACCACAAGTGCACAGTAGCGGTAGCATGCGGGTCCTCCGTTAGCGAGGGAGGTTTAGAACCTTTAGCAGCATAATCCATATATCATGCTCTGACATTTTCCCCACACACTTTTGTGCACGAGCGAGTAAATTAAATTACTTCTATATTTCCTCTGGTTAAAGGCAGAATGTGCTTTACAGTGACTGAAGTGCTTCCTGGGCTTTCTATATATACTGTTTAATCTCCTCCTGCTCAGGAAGGCTAGATGGAACTTTCTTCTTCCTTCTCTTATGTACAAGATCTGTAGTTTTCATAATCTTTTTATAAGGATGTTTCTTTACACGGTACTCTGTTCAAACCATGTTCACACAAATTAATATGTTCATAAACTATAAAGAAGCACCAAACTATATAGTATCTATGCAGGCCTACATTTACACGCAAATAACCTAAAAGCTAAACCTAATTTAGATATGAAGAAAAAGGATAATATATATAATCTGAAAATGAAATAAATGTTTATTTTACTCTAAAATAAATAAATATAACTAGAACTTTCATGCTTTATTATAGCATCTGAAACTTCGAAAAAATATATGGCAACAGCATATGTTCTTTGCTTTTCATACACTGGAAGCTAATGGCAACGGAAGTATTACCTGTTAGCAGGTTTGCCATATACATTTCTTTTCAAATATTTGCGGGAAATATGAATGTAGAACCAAGTCTGACATGACACATTGTTTCGTCCCAATGGCGGCGGGGTAGTTTGTTTGAGGCTTCGCCGGCGGAGGCCGAGCGGTAAGCCCAAGGATGCGAGGGTAGGTTGGTCATTTACTTCTGGGGTCTTATATAGTCCTTCGAGGAACTGGGAGATCGAAACAGACATATGAATAATTAAGGAATGTCTGGCTATACTTGCCAGATGCTCGTATTGGAAGGCAGAGTTGGATCTGGACATTAATGTTTAGCTGTGTGAAAGTAATCTAATGATGCTTACAAAATAAATGTAACAACTTAGTTCGCAATGTGAGGTTGACAAAAAGCACATGGAGCTCAGACCTCGTATGTGATACCTTCTAAAACACTTGCAGTCTAAATATGTCTTATGAAGCGAACAAGTTTACACTGGAGTAATAAACATTCCAGAAATAAAGAAGAGTACTAAATTTGGAGAGGTTAAGGGGTTAATTGAAAACATTGTCTTTTTAAAGGGAAATTGGATAGAAAACATGTACAATATATTGAGGTCAAAGGCGTCTTTTACTCGCTCTAGGGGAAGAGTTTGGGTGCTTGGGTAATGCAGTGGTGTCAGTGGCGTATAGTGGATGCAATAACATTACTCAAGAAGGACAATGCCCCTGCACGTGTACTTAGATATTTAAAAGAACAATAAAAATCATTTAAATGAAAGGAAGGGAAAATCTAAAACTTTAAACTATTTTTATATATACAGATTTAAAAAAAAATATTGTTTTGTAATTTTTCCCGTAATTTTCGTGGATTCCTTGCTTTCAGTCCAAAGATATTTCTCCTTAAATTATATGTTATTTTATCGGAATAAGTAAATTTCTATCTGAAATCTCCGTCACAAAAAGGAGGCAATAATAAAATTTCAGGTTTCAGAATCATTATTTACTTTGTTCCCCTTTTTCTTCTCGATCTTACAATCTCACGAATATGTTGAGAATCCAAGCATTGTAAAACCTATCATTTTTTCTCCCATAAATAAAATGAATATAAAATTAAAGCAGTGATATCATGAGCTCCCTTTAAATCTATGCAAATAACAATTGGAGATCAAGGGTTTTATAAATAGATGACTCATTGGAAAAAAACTGATTTCGTATCTATTTACTGGACCATCGCGAAGTTTCCGAAAGGTCGGTAAACAAGGTCATCGCATCGTTGTATGGGGTGGTCTCTATGTGTGAAATGATTTGACCTTCCGCTGTTCATCGCTTCATATTCGGTAACTCTGCATAAGATGATATCATCAACATAGCCAGAGAACCCTTCCATTCCATTTAAAGATTATTTTTCTTTTAAATATTTCATGAAACAGAAAATATTCTATTTTTAGCTCTTGGTAATATAAATTGCATGTTTAGCAGGATGGGGTCACATTGATGAAACATTTTGACAAGTGTTTGAAATTGTTAGACGCCCAGCCACACGGGCCTGTGTTTTAATGCACTTTCGCAAATAATGAAACAGCAAGTACTGATGTTTATCTTGTCATCGGGATGACAATTTGGTCCCCTGAACATAAAGGGTAAATCATACATTATTCACAAGCCGGGAGTCGCAAAATATTTGTCAGGCAAAAAGTGCACTCAACTGCCTGCTGTTCCCATGTCCTCCCCCCACTTGTTAGATGTAATTTTTGCTTTTTAATTGTCACTCGCGATCCTCAATTTATTGAGTATGGCACTAGAGTGAATTGTGTTTATAATTAAGTGTGAATGGTGGGGTTAGCTCTATAATTTAGTTACTATCTATCTCTCAGGGAAAAAACTGCAGAAAACTGTAGTTCATCATTACCACCCTACAATTTTAATACTAAATAACTATAAATTTTATAACTATTTACAAAAACCTTTCCTAGTAATTAAAAAAATTAGTGCTAAGGTTTTTGGACGGGTTTGTCAATATGACCCCATCCTACTAAACATGCAATTTATATTACCAAGAGCTAAAAATAGAATATTTTCTGTTTCATGAAATATTTAAAAGAAAAATAATCTTTACAGAGATGAAATGGAAGGGTTCTCTGGCTATGTTGATGGTATCATCTTATGCAGAGTTACCGAATATGAAGTGATGAACAGCGGAAGGTCAAATCATTTCCATACATAGAGACCACCCATACAACGATGACCTTGTTTACCGACCTTTCGGAAACTTCGCGGTGGTTCAGTAAATAGATACGAAATTAGTTTTTTCCAATGAGTCATCTATTTATAAAACCCTTTATCTGCAATTGTTATTTGCATAGATTTAAAGGGAGCTCATGATATCACTGCTTTAATTTTATATTAATTTTATTTATGGGAGAAAAAAAATGATAGTTTTTACAATGCTTGGATTTTCAACATATTCGTGAGATTGTAAGATGGAGAAGAAAAATGGAAACAAAATAAATAATGATTCTGAAACCTGAAACTTTATTATTGCCTCCTTTTTGTGACGGAAATTTCATATAGAAATTTACTTATTCCGATAAAATAACGATAGTATTTTATTAAACTATACGAACATCAAAGTATAGTTAACAGGGTGTTGCATTATTAAATGCTATTTTCATACGTTTAGAAATAGTACCAAGTGTTTAGTCCTAAAAAATCAGTTTAAGGCCTTTAACATCCTATTTTCACACGTTTTGGAGAACATAACATTATGTGTAAATTTCTTTCTGTAGCAGTTTTTGTTACAAATATCTACACACTATAATGAAAATATTGAAGTAACATTGTTATAAGACACAATAGTATACATAGATAAAGTAAGTGTACTTGAATACGTACGTTTAAAACACTGGGGAAAAAAAACGGATAATGCTTCCCTATTACATCATTTAGTGTAAATAACGGCACCATTAAATAATTCACAAACATTTGGTATGTTCACTGGGTTAAAAGTAAATACATTTATACAAAATATTAATTTATTACATTAAATTTGTCAATATATTAAGCTAATAAAATTTCGATCATATTAAGAAAATCTGCTATACATCTTTATTGGTCTTGATATCTATGGAACGTGGCTTGCAAACAGAAGAGAGAAACTTCACTGGATGTCAATATAGTTCAGTAATGGATTAAAAATTATTGTTTGCATACGGAAAAGCTGTTGAAAGTGAACTACAGAGCTCTCGTTTAGATGCGTGGCCGGCTTAACGGGATTTGTTTGGCATCGGGAAGCACGCCGTTTGCCGCCGGAATCGAATATTCATAGCCCCTTAGATTCAAGCGCATAGATTTCTACAGCACACCAAACAACAATTTTAAGACTGAATATGTCCTAAGTTCAAGTTGACCGATTAGGGCTGCTCTTGCGGTAACACTGGAAACTTGTATTCGGGAGATCCGGGCTCAATTCCATTGAGGATTTTTTTTTCCTCCATGTTTTACCCTGGTCGCTCAGGTAAATACTGGGATTTTGATATTTTTATTTCTGCTCTCGAATTTGTGCTGATTTTGTTACTGGGTCGAAAGTGTTAGGTGAGGTGACTGGTGCAGTGTAGGGTGTGGCGGCGATTTGCGATTAAGAAATTATGATTTTATGAATGCTAAAATTCCTTGCAGCTAGGGATCCGCCAGTGTTTTATGTCCAGCAACCTTGTGGTCATCTAAACGTTGCTCATGTCAGATAAGGTAATCGTATGAAGTTTTCTAGTCTGCACACGGCAATCATTGGAAACGTACTGAACAAAAATAAATTTGACTAAGAGCTGCATCACATACTGACAAATACGAAACAAGTGTCCATGAACATCCGCGCAGAGATTTGAAGCTACGCGTAAGCCCTAAGAAAGTCGGGAAAGGAGTTTTTTTATGGTGCATGTTGGCGTAAACCTTAAATTTCTAATTTTTTACACTTTTTTCCTTAAATTTCTTTCACTGAGATACGCTCCAAGTTTCTAAAATGTAAATGCGTCCTGGGGGGACACAATAGCTCAGTGTTTAAGTATTAACACATTAAGCTATGGCTTTGAATTTTTCTAATCTAATTCATATCTTCAACCCTGATCTATGTGCATTTTTTAATAAAGACTAAAACTGGTTTATAGCTGAATTACTCGGTCCTGGTAGACCCAAGATCGCGGGCTCAAACCTGGCCAGGGTCAATGGATTTTTTCGGGCGTAAAATTCCTAAGCATGGCTTCCTTCGGAAGGGAAGTAAAGCCGTGGGTCCCGCGTCGTACATTTACGGCACGAAAAAGAACCTCAAGCCTGAAAAAAAGAGGCCTCTGAGCGAAATTTATTGGCCGTTTCACCCCCTGAATTGAATGGAACGCTGAAGACTTGAGAGTTAAAGAGCTTCCGTAAATAAAACAAATAAATAGCTGGACTTCACAACATTGAAGAAAGTTGTACTATGTACTGTGCGGTTTTTGAATTACCGTAAATAGTATAGTTGCCTATTCCGGCACAAGTTTGCTACTGTGATTTATAACTAGAATTTCTTTGAACGTTCGTCACAGTTGCTCTTTCTTAACGATCCTCCGCAGGGCATTAATAGTATCTAGCACATTATATGACGTCACTTCTCCCCTCCCTATGGCTCTTTGTGCTCCCGTTATCTCAATAGCAGCTTCAACACATTACCTATTCAGTCAATAATTACCAAACAAAGGTTTATTAACACCGGACAGTACACACATATATACATTATTATTGTCATAGTTGCTGCTGTTGTGCCGTAGAGTGTCAATAAATAACGGGAGCTAGAGAGGAAGTCGTCAAGGGAGACAGGAAGTGGCAGCACAAAGCGATATATCAGTTGTGACGTCACAATGGAAATGTTTACCGGAACACCACTCAGACAGCAGTACATGCATGTTGGTGCATTGCAGAGCAACATAACAATGGAGGGGCCGACCGCGCTTTATGCGAGCGACAGCCATATTTAAAAGGATAATGAATTGTTAATAAACAGTTTCCTCTAGCCCCTAATTTTGCAGAGTTCACAAGAGCGCAGTAAGTCTATGCAACATACCACCAGAGATAGACTTAAGTATATCAACATACAGTAATGTCCCAAGGATTTCTGATTTTATCAATTTTGAGTAATGTTTAATGTGACTAGGCCGTCAGAAATACATTTAATTATTAATTAAACTAATTAACCAACTAGGAGACCAATTAACTCATATTATATAAAGAAGTTTCTTCAACTTTCTATTCTTTTAGTTTAATACCACTGGATTGAAACAACTACACGAAAAGGCGATCTATTTAAAAACAAGTAACAAACTTCTAATAACAATTACACAGAGTCAGAATCGGAGGCGGCTTGCCAACCCACTAAAATTTGGATGTTTAATATCCTATGCGTCAAATACAACAAATGAATAACAATGTCTGGCTTGCATTTGATATTTGTACTTAAGAATAAGGAATTGGGCTTATAGCAGTGTAACTTTATTGTTATAAGATTCCATATATACGTAACAAATACTTTTATGCATGGGTGTAGATATAATACATAAGTACAAAGAGGAACAAATAATTAAATAAAACAATTTAATAATAATAATAATAATAATAATAATAATAATAATAAGTCAACATTAAAAAGACAAAACTGGTATTTACAGATATATGAATAGAAAAATATTACATATTATTTATAATTATATTATATATTAGATCCTAACCAAAAAATAAATTACTTCTAGCTTCGCGAACTTTGGCTAGGAAAATGCCCATACTCAACCAGTTAGTGTGGTTCGCAAATGTGTTCCAACATTTCATTCGTCCTTTAATTGCATTAAAACGTTTTCTGGAAACAGATTTTTTTCTCAGGTGTTTCCAGTTGGTACAGTCTACCAGAATATGTACCCGTTCCTCATCCCCTCCACAAAATTGTAGATTCCCCTACCAGAACTATCTGTTATTTTTTGAGCAGTCAAATCTCCAAATATAAATCAGGTCATTCCTGACCTTGCCTTTCTCCCTAGAACGAGCACATATACCTCTTTGCCCCAGGTTAATTTAATTTTATTCGATAGGCTCAAGGAGGCTTTCATGTTACATTCTGCCTCGATTTCCTACCTGCTGATAGCTTTTAGCCTTGTTCTAACCTTCTCTCGTGCATTTTTATTATTTGCATCGCCCCGTTGTCATATTGAAACCCGACCAATTCCTCTGAGTGCTCTATCCACCTCTCAGTCCAAACATTTGTATCTGATATCTATAGCATTTAGCGCAAAGTGCGGACTGATCTCCCTGCATTTTGGTCTTGTAAATCGATGTCTATGTGAGCTTATGCAGTATTTTTATCGGGGAGGTGTGAGGAATCAATAGGAGGAACTCTTACCCATTAGAGTCATTATGGGAACTATTTTTCATCACATATTCCCGATAAAGTTTGTCTAGAGTTTTATATGATTGATTGTTGTTGCGTTATAAAGTCCAATAAACTATGTAAGTGTACTATTAGATAATTATAATGAAGCAAGATATTAATGGAAAAAATAATAAACGTTAATTATGGGAAAAATTGCAGTTGTTTCAACATTAAACAATATTACATTCCTTTCATGCAGACGCTGTCGATTATCAGTAAACGTGTCATAGTCGAAATGGACAACGAGCCAACTATTATACATTTGGGAAAAAGGCACTAAATTATTAATGAATGGATAATGTATTCTATAAGTAAAAATGGAACGGAAGGAAAAACTTACTAGGATTGTCCGAAAAGTGCTTACAGTTGATTATTCACGTACCGCTTACTCTGGAACTTAACACCTAGCAAATTCCTCAGGTTCTGGAATTTGAATTTTGACTCGTGGACAATGTTCGTCGAATTAGAATAGGATTAGTTTCTTATTTATTAGTTATTTATTATCAAAATAGTAAATATTGTAATGCAGGAATGTTAACTGCATTATCTAATCGTGTTGGAGATGTTGTCATAAGAATTGCTTGAATATCTTGAATATCTTCAAAGCTATCATTGACAATTTTGCAAATTTTGACAACATAAATTTTTCCAGAAGAATGAAAAAAATGAAATCTCGCTAGTACCAGTGTGCAGGTATATTAAAACATAAAATTTATATTTTCAAAAAGAATACATAGCATGCCTTTTTACAAAATTATCAAACCATCAGTATAATCTCAGAAATTTAGAGCAGATAGATGATGACACGAACACGAAGCGAAATGGAAGTGAAAAGTAGAATAAAAATAGGATACTCTTACAAAGTAAAAAAATTAATAAATAAAATTAAGGTTAAAATGACGTTGAGCTACTGTAAGTGGTCTCTAAATAGCCTGAAATGAAAAAAAAAGTATAAATAAAAATCGAAGAAATCCAACTTTACACACTACAAATGCCCTTTCGTGCCACCAAGAATGGAATTCGCTCGTATCTACAGTAGCAGTCTAGTGTTTTAGCAGTGAATTTATAAAAAACGTTCTTAGATGTAATATTGAGCTTTGGACATACCCCAAGACCGTGATCCTATCGGGCACTACAACAGATGCAGTGATGGTTTTTCCAAGCATTGAAATTCACAGTGAACATTTCAGCAACAGTGACCAAGTAGCGCATGTATGTATGAAAGGATGGAGTGGATATAGTTTACACGCGGTCCTAATGCAAAATGGTGTTATAAAATTTAATACCCCTCGCAGTCCTCATTGGTCGTGCTCTAACGGAAAACAACCGTTTGGGGAGATGCATACACGTCAAACTCTGTTCCTTTCCGACCTGTAACAGCAACAACATCATCGCTACAGGCTGGAACAAACACAGAGCCCATTCTCTCCATTTTTGTTCTACTACCTTTCGCATATACTGTTTTGGGTTATTAATGGCTTTGTACTTTTAGTTTGGTAATTTCATTTGTAATAAAAATGCATGAAGTTCTGATTTATTCATTGTACTCCCCCATGTTAATTTACGCCGTACTTTAGTTATAAATCTTGTCCGCTTACATGGTGTTATACTTCTCGGCTATTAAGCTGCCGCAACCCTTGGCGTCTGCATTTCAACTCCGCTTGCAAAAAGTATTATAAAATCTTAACTTTAAAATGATGCTGAAATGTCATCCTTTCTACTAAATAGGCATTGTATGAGAAATACACATTCTGTTTAATACGATTATGTTTGACTAACGTAATGTTTCTGATTTCATTGCTAATGTTTTTATTATATTCCAAACTCCCACTTATGCTAATTTCAGAAGTGGTTTTGATAGTGAATATTGAATATTTGCATCCATTTGATATGTTCTTTTCCTCTCTTAACATGCACGTTTTCGCTCGTGTTTTTAATTATACATTTAACCAGTTAGATTTATATTTCTGCATAATGTCTTGGTTTTCAGTTCTATAAGAGGCATATGGTTTAAAAAAAGTCAAATAAAATGTCCCCAACGAACTCTAGAGTGAAATGTAAGAGAATTAATTTATATATACTGCCTTAAGACCGGCAGAGAATATCGTAAAGCGTTGTTCAAGAGCAAGGCAAAGGAAGGAGCTTCGTTGGTGTCCAGGCTACCCGTCAACGCGGGAGCGTGCAAAGGTTTTAACAGCACAAATGTTTCAGAGTTGCATTTTTAACGGTTTGTAAAATTAATGCTTTACTAGGAGATATTAAAATAATATGAATATGTAATCCGAAGGTAAACGTTTTGCTATTTTTAATTAGCTTGTAGCCTTAGGCACACTTATTCAATTTGAAATATACCAATCACTCTTTACGGAATATAATAATGAATAATTGTTTGTTTTAATAAAGTAAACAAATTGCATTAATTTTCAATTTTATTCCTATACATATAAGTTCCGAATTAAATAAAATTAAATAAAATGATCAGTTAATTTGGAATGTTTGTACGTTAGTAAATTAGATAAAAAAAAAAAGTAATCATTATCATCATCTACAACACGTACCGGAATATACAGGATCGTAACACCTCAAACAAAGTATAGTAATTTTTTTGCTGACCTAAATTTATATATTGAAATTGTTTGTAGAATTATCCATTCTAAATAAGCTTCTTCGTTTCATTATTATATACTTTATGTTTTTAACAATTATATTTTCCTTTGTGATTCATTCAGTAATTCGAATTCTTTCCACATATCTCAGAAATTTTATTTTTGCCATTTGGAGTCTTCTTTTATTTTCTACTTTAAGAGTACAAAACTCTGTTTCATATAAATACGTAGGAAAACAATAGTTTTATATCATTTTATATTTTGTTTGTTTCTTAACTTTATTTTAAAATTTCTTAGTTAGATTCATTTTATAAATCTCTTTAAAAAAATAATAAACACTGCGATAAAGATACATAAATCTTAAAATAAAGTATATCGCACATTCATATTTCGAGCAATGAGATAATAATTTTAGATTTTTGTTACATTTATGTACATCCTGTATAAATGCATGGTACAATATTTTATTTTTATACATATTATTGGTAAGCTGTTACAGTATAACTATGAAATGTGGGAATTTAGGAACTGAAATATAGGCAAATCTATTTAAATATGGCATATTAGTAGATTTATAAAACTATAAAGTTTAGAACAATAATGCTTCGTAAAAAAGCATGGTATAATTCAGCAAAAAAAACGGTGATTAGGTTATTTTAATTTTAAAAAATTAAGTTGTAGAGCAATTTAAAAAAGGTTTTTAACCATTATGTAATATTTTCATTTCATTAAGTGGCAATAGGAAATGTAAAATATCATAAATACAAATATCGCGACATTATCAAATACATCCGACATAGGCACCTATATGCAATTAACATTCAGGCGAGATTTTGTTATTCACATACAGCTATAGCGAATGAGAAAAATCAAGTTTTTTATATAAACAGTTTTATTATTGTTCAAAATCGTTGATAAAAACTGTGCTATCACACTAGTTGCATAAAATTACTATACAAGCATTTTACGATATTAAATTACTTGCGTGCCTTAATTCTGTCATCAACTGAATATTATGTTACAATAACATTAAGGAAACAATTTATGTATTACTGAAAACAGACTAATTATTCATCTTCATTGTAAAATACACAATTAAATATTAATTTAAATGTGTCATAGATCTACCCTTTAATGTGACAGTAAGTAAATAAATAAGTTAATATTATCGCCCAAATTAAATAATAGAACATATTATTTCTAGCTTATTGTGAAATATATGCCAATGCTACAATTTCTAAGATATCTTTAATGTTTTTTACTCATTGAAGTAATGAATTTGTTTCTTTCTTCTGATAAGTATCACACTATTTTACTCGACATTAGTGACAAAGTTTTTTACAGCTTGAGCTGAAGACTTTTATAGAAGATACTGAAATTTGTTTCATAACAATATTCTTGATATTTTCAAAGTCACACTCGATTTAGTATACGAAAGTCGACGAGCAGATCTATATGAACTTGCCTCATACCAAGCAACGAACTCATTCTTGTAAAAACGTCTACCATGCATTACATTTATAGCCTGCTGCTCATGCATAGTTCGCTTGCACTGCAGTGACCTCGATAGAATTCCAGTAGATCACAAGAGGTGAATGACCCGCTCAAGGCTACGTTTATCCGCTGTGTTATACTGTGTCAGTTGCTGCCTTCTGTTTGGGCTGTAAAGACTAGAGTTTGCTCATTGTGCATCTCAAAAGTAAAGTTTATTCAAGATATCTGTATTGTGTGTGAATTACATTAGATTATTCTTATTAGTTCACTGAAATGCCTACCAAAAAATTGACCCTTGAACAAAGAATTATTTGTACCATGCATCGTAAAAAACCGAATCATGTAGACATATGTAGACAATTTTGCAAGAAACTTCCTGGCATTCCAGTTCTAGATAGAGAAACTGTTACAGTCTGGTTAATAAGTTTAGGACAACCCTACGAAATGAAAAAGGAATGTTCTAACGAAGGAAAAAATTGAAGACATTTATGCATCATCCGAACGCTCTCCAAAGAAGTCTCTAAGACGTGTTGCACAGCAAGTGGATGTTTCAAAAACCTCTGTTCATAAAACTGCTAAACTTTTAAAATTTAAACCCTACAGAGTGACACTGCAGCATGAATTACGGCCTCGTGACCTCAAAAAATGAATAAATATCTGTAACTGGATTTTACAAAACATCGTTGACGGTACTGTTGATCCAAGAATGCCTGAATGCAACTTAAGGCGCGGACTCGTGAGCGGGAGGTCTGAAGTTCGAATACCGCCAGGACAGTCCTCCCTGACCGAGGTTTTTCCCAGGTTTTCCTCAGTCCTCATAAATGGCAAATGCCAGGGAGGTACCCTAAACTTAGGCCTGGAACGTTTCCTTCCTCAATAATCCTTTCCCAATATATCATATCATTTCATTTCATGTAGCATCAGTGTCCACCGCCTGTGGTGCCTCAGTAGTTACAGGGCGTTAGACACTATTAAAAATACTACTTTTAACAAGGTTAGTAGTCATTATAGTGCATGTTACTATCATTCATGAGTAAGGTACACGGAAGTTTTGGAATCGAAAATCCTCCAGTGTAATAGACAGTGCGCGGAGCACGCATACGCGCGATTCCCGGCCCGGTAACATAAAGAACGCACAGTAGAAAGTACCATGGGTAACTGGTTTTGAAAATTCGCGACCTGCGATAAAAATTACCCTTTTTTCGTAATTCTGAGAAGAAGGGGAAGCGATAAGAATTATGTGACATGGTCCTTTTGGGCCTTTGGAGGAATTTAGGAAGTCGAACTGGACCCAAATAGCAGAATAGCTGACACTAAGAGCTCCTGGAAAGAGTATAGGAAGTTGTAAGGCAATGCTACCTGACTTTAGTGAACAGAAATCGCGCTATAATGCAGCAAAACAACATTTCTGTCTTCAAGCAAGACTAGTCCAGGAATCAGATGGAATAAAATTGCTACCTTATCCAGCATTTAGCCATGCGTTGTGGCTTTCTACAACGGATATGTTACTTTCAGCAATTTTGACTCAAATAGGGTTCGAATCTGCACCCTCCATTTTAACTGTTGGCTTCAGACGAATGCCCTAGTAAGCTCAGCAACTGCCCAGGTTTAGTGTAATCAACATGGATTAAGTAAATTCGATTTCTCAGCATGGAAATACTGACTGTGATAAAACAGTCTCTGCGAGAAGGTAGCCACGGGCACTTGGATTGCTGCAGCTTTAATTAATTTTCACGAAACAGAAATTGGAATTCCGAATAACGATTTATTGAGCAACTTTCCATTTACATCAAAATCAGTCCACCCGCGACCGCTTCCTCCCGAAACGCCAAACACGTGTTTTCAATTAGAATGCCGTTTGTAAACGCTATAGGATTTTGGACTGTGTTAGTGAAAATTTTAGCCTACGTTCTGAATTTTTTGCAACTATATTAAGTTGAAGTTGTTATTATTCGAATTTTTATTGCTTAAAGTGCAATAAAGATATATAAAGGTCCCTGAAAACAGGGGGTCAGCGTTGGACACTCCCTAACATGTTTTTCCAGTTTTTTTTTTTTTTTCAGTTCTCATTAATGACAAATGCCAGGGAGGTACCCTAAACTTAGGCCTGAACGCTTCACCTCATCACTTCATCATGTATCATTCATTAATAACCACCTCATGTGGTGCCTTAGTAGTTTTTTTAATGGTGTTTAACATCTGTTTTACTGCTGAGACATTACAGCCAATGGACACTGATGATACACGAGATGAAATTATAATTTGGGATAGGTTTTCTTTTAAGTAAGGAAACTTTTCAAGCCTGAATTAGGATACCTCCCGGGCATTTGGCATTTATGAGGACTGAGAAAAACTTGAAAGAAATCTTAGTCAGGTGGGACCGTCCTGGCGGAAATCGAACAGCAGACCTCCCGCTCGCGAATTCGGGCCTTAACGACCTCGGCCACTCGTAGCGCTGCCTCTATTAGAAATGTGTTTGCCATGCATTTGTAATGAATGTACTTCTTTTTAAATGTTTTAATTAATAACACACTGAGCTATTTCATTCAATTGTTTATATAGTCATTTTGAAATTTTACTTTGCATTGGCTCAAATTTGCTGAATTTTACTATCTTCACTTTTCTGATTCCCGAACGAGAGACTTTCGCGTGCATGTTGAAGACGGTGTGTAGGAAGATGCGATTTTGTTTCACTGGCTACATAATTTCGACCCTGAGAGCAAACAGCAAAGATCTACATGGAAATCTCCATCAATACCAAAATGGCAAAAGTGACTGCTTCGATATTCAAGAAATGGTTTACCACATGTTGTACTTGAACACACAGATGTGACTTGGCAATACTACAGAGATGTTGTAAAAAGTCACATTTACATGCAACAAAATGGTTGCTGCACCACGATAATGCACGGCCGCGTATCGAAAAGGTTGCTGAATATCTCACAAAAAAACAATGTGAAGTGTGTCCCTCCCTCATCCTCTGTATAGCCCATGTTTCGCCCCCTATGGTGGAAGCAATTCTGAAGGACATGTCCAAAAATGGTTTCCAATATGTTCTTGAAGACCGGACAGGTGCATTGCATCCAAAAGGGATACCTGATAAAAAAAAACATCAAAATTATGAGGATGAAAAAGGTATGTCGTAAAAATTTAGTCATTCTTTAACAAACAGCCCTAGAGTTACTCTGTAATCGTTTAGAGTTCAGAAAGTCTTTTGTTTTCTACCCTTAATGAGAATGTGTCGGCCATAAGGTCTTGCCAAACTGTGGCTTAAACGTTGAATGCCTTCAAAGCTTAAGGTGTGCTGCAAAGAGGGTATGCTTTAAATAAGTTTCCCTTGGGGTTGGAGTTCTGGGCTCAAAATTAAAAGAGAATTATATCAGGAAGTGCGCAAGGAGGCTTTGAAAGGGCATCACGGAGCCGTTGTTTTAGCATCGCGGAGGACGGGAAAAATGTCTATCCAGGCAGAAATAACGAACATAAAAAAAGCAGGGAGAAGTATTGGTGTTAGTGCTGCACTAACGGGGCATTATGGGTACTTTTATTAATCCGTCCGTTGGTTTCCGGCGGCGGCCATATTGATCGGATTACAACGGGTACACAATACGAGAATTACCGTCCGAAGTGATGGGGGTGCAGCACAGCAAGCAGATTACAGTCGCACCGCTGCACGGGAGCAGCTTATGGCGAAAGTGGCGCTATTGACAGAATGTACCTGGTACAGTGCGGTTGTGCTGGGGGAAAACGAAAAAGTCTCTGTTGCCAGGTTACTATCTTCAGAAAAAGAATTATATAGCGATGTTTGCTTTCATTAATGGAAAAAGCATTGCCTTGCTCAAAATAATAATATTAAGAAAAAATAACTTTAAAAGTTTTGTATGCTTTCTGTATTATTATATTGTACAGGATGTTTAAAACACCCATGGTATAACTCATACATAAACATTAGCAATTATTATATGAAATTGTTTCAAATTTCTAAGTCATGTTAAAAACTATTTCATCGCTTTATACCCCGCAATAAAAACTTTTTTGCACGAGTAAATTTCGGTATCCAAGCCTGCAGGTACTTGAAGCAAGTTTTTGTTGATCGAATGGCTAGAGATAGAGTGAGAGAGACAGATAGAGTGAAACTACTGTCTACTTTCTATACTTACCAGTACATACCCAGGCTTTTGGGCTGCAGTTACGTCTCCTCTAACGAACGGCAACGGAGAGAGCCGAACCCAAGTAGTGTGCAACAAATCCTGGTGGATAGAACAGTCGTAATGCACGCAAATAAAGAATATTATGCAAAAATTAACTTTTTGGGATGCATTTTAAAACTTAATAACATTTAATATGCAATGAAATTAAACTGGAAAGTTTAATGTAGCAATGTAAAACGTAAAGGAAATAACTGATATGGTTGTATCAGTTTAAGGCTGTGGACTTTTTTTTAACTAAGCCAACCTGATCTAATCTAAATTTGGAACCTATTGTACGAAGAAAACAATGACGAGCAGCTTATGCAGTCGTGAAGCAACACAGCGGACTTTCTTTTAATTGAGCAGTACATGAAATAACACTAAAATTGCAACCTATACGTTATCCTCTCTAATAAGTAACATTAAAAAAAGTCAAATGTATCATATTAATAACAAGGAAGACAAATTGTAAAGATTAATAATAAAAAAAAGAAAAGAAACAAAGAAAGAAAGGAAAAGGAAGGAAGGAAGGAAGGAAAGAAGGGAGGGAGGAAGGAAGGAAGGAAGGAAGGAAGGAAGGAAGGAAGGAAGGAAGGAAGGAAGGAAGGAAGGAAGGAAGGAAGGAAGGAAAACACTTGAGCTATCAGGCCGGCATGTACATTGTGGTAATTATCCTCCTACATTTATGTTCAGTTCAAACTACTTGGAATTGAGCTCGGCTTTTTCCGTTGCCGTTCGTGAAATGAGGCGTTACTCCAGCCCGAGAGCCTCGATATGAACGAATTATTGAGTTGAAATAAGCATAATAAACTAGTTTTTAACTCCTAATTGACTCCAACATTACTAATGCACGTATTGCTTAGCATGCACTGCTAAGTTTAGGTATGATAAGATCAATGTGATCTTTCCAATTCAGATGGTTATCAATTATTAAACCAAGGAATTGAATATATTTGGTTTGTGAAAATACACTGTTATAATATCCTATCTGTAATTGTGAATCTGGAGATCTGTGAGTGATGAATTTCATAATATTTGTTTTATCTAGATTTAGAGACAATTTGTTTGCTTTGAACCATACACAAAAAGAACACAGGGCCAGGTTTAGTTTAATGGCACAATCATTAAGGCTATTTCCATTTATCAATATGCTTGTGTCATCTGCAAGTATAACCACAATTCCTACATCTTGAATAGATAAGGAGAGATCATATGCACTCTGGTGCATTTTTATTTTTAAAGGGACAATTTATGACTACTTTTTGTTTCCTTTTGTAAAGGTAGGATATAAACAATTTTAAATATTGGTTTTTTTATTCCATAGAAAGCTAATTTATCTATCAGAATTCCATGATTGATACAGTCGAAAGCCTTTGCTAAATCACAAAATATTCCTTCTACATATACTTTCATTAAATGAAGTTAAATTTTTATTAGTGACTTTATAGATTGCATTTTTTGTTGAAATTCCTTTTCTAAAGCCAAACTGATCAGTAACTAGAATATTGTTATTTTCAAGGTAATGATAAAGCTTATTGTACATTACCTTCTCAAACACCTTAGAAAATGTAGGTGAAATAGTTATAGGTATATTAAATATTTATCTTTTTTCGCTTTTTGAACAGAGGCTTTACTATTGACTATTTTTAGCCTCTCAGGAAATACAACCGAAATTAAGGCTCATTAGACAATTGACTAAGAGGGATATTAATTTCCTTTTCACAGGCCTTTAAGATTTTGCTGTTAAAATCATCATAGCCAGAAGAGTTTAATTGGATTTTGGTTTTCTAATGATATTAATAATTTCTAATGGAGGTGATCTATTTATTTCATTAATGCATGTAATTGATATATTCTTAATAATTACGGATAAATTTATGTATTCTTATATTTGTTTTTCATTAAACATATATTTTAATTTTGTTTCAGTTAAACATATAAAAGCTTAACCAGAAGTTTTCTTTCATTTTTATTTTTATTGTTCTTAAATGAAACTTGACAATTTTGAAAATTTTGATAAATTGTAATAGAACCTCAAAATAGAGCATTTAAAAGTGATATCAGATGACAATAATGAATTTAAAGAGAAAAAAAAGACCCAAGACGTGGAAGAAATAGATGAAGAACACCAAAAATTTAATATTTATCCACATTTATTGGGCTTCCTTTCACATTCACTTTAAATAAAGTAGTCATCTTTTGTAAAGGTGTGCAACAGCTTTCTCTGTAGTGTTGACGCAAATAAGGAACAAAAAGCAGCCTGTCCATCTGAAACCCCGGCCAAGTCCCTCGCTGATGGACTGTGCTAAACTTGAACAAACTCTTTGGGATACAAAACTTGACTTCTTCGCCTCTTACAACTTTATCCAAACACATACCTACTCTCTTGTCTCATGTAACTTAGAATCTACTCTTTTTCTTCTTATTTTTCTTCTCCGCAAACTTCTTTAATACCGAAGCGGAAATCCAATCTCATCCAAGTAATCTTGAGTCTGCCTTGCTGTATTTTGATCAGGAACTGAGCTACAGTTCATCATTCCTATTTATATGAAGGCAAGAATCTAATCCAAAGGGACACAGGAACTTTTATTATATTATAAAAAGTCCAAAATCCATTCTTTATATGTAGGTTTTAGAACTTTCAGGCAGCGAAATTTGCGGAACATGTTTAATACAGTGAAGCATGTGTTTGGACTAAGAAACAAATATTTTATATAATAATTATTACCTCTGGAGTTTCAAGATGTCCCTTTGTTCAGATTGTATTGTAATATACTTCCTGCTCTTTCTGATGTATTGATAAAAGTTCATGATACTGCGTTCTGGAAAACGATTACACAGTTGAAACAGAAATAACACTATTTTATGTATTTAATTTACCTAACTGATCATGTTACATTCGCAATGTGTACTCAACAAAAGGGCATTTGTGCATGATATGAACTTATATACATAAAGCTAAGTAAATGTAAACAGAATGCGTGTGCACAGCTGATGATTGAAAAGGCGTTATGCAAAACTCGTTCAGAAAAGCAACGTAGTTAAAGCTATGACTAAGGATTTTAAGACGTTTTTTTCTGAATTTAAATAACCCTATCCTGATTATAACACAAGGAAAGTTGGAAAATTGAGAGTGACATTTACAAAATAGTTTAATATAACATCAAATATTGACTTCAGGTAACCAAGTCGGTCCTGGTGGTGTAGTGGTTAACATACTTGCCTCCTACACCCAAGAACGCTGGTGCGAACCCGGCCAGAACCGATGGATTTTTTCGTGCGTAAAAATCCTAAGTATGGCTTCCTTCGGAAGGGAAGTAAAGCTGTGGGTCCCGTGTCGTACATTTAGGGTACGAAAAAGAACCTCAAGTCTGAAAGAAGAGACCTCTGAGCAAAATTTGTCGGCCGTTTTACCCCCTGAGTTGAATGGGACGCTGATGACCTGAGATGTACAGCGTCCGTAAATAAACCAATCAAAAAAAAAAAAGTAACCAAGAAGTATAAATCTAGCAAATAATGCAACAGTATACATTTGTCACTGTATATCAGAAAGTTTTAAAACTATCAATATGAAATTTTTATAAATATTAAGAAAATTTAACTAAAGATGTCCTGTAAATTTTAATTCTCTAATGCACGTAAAAAGTTTTTAAAAAAAATTTAAACCAAAATAAAAATCTTGTCAAAAATTGAAAACACTGTGACATAATATTGCAACTTTTTATAAACAATTGATGGAATTTGAATGATTTTTTATTTAACTGCAGACAACATGCTAACCTGGGAACTAAAATTATATACCTATGCTAGTTGCTCAAAAAGAAATTAATTTGGAAATTTTGAAAAAAGTAGAAATATTTAAATTTTAATTGATATTGATTTTTGTCAACTTATTGCAATAGTAGTAATAGTGGTAGTGGTAATGGACGTTTTATTGTACGTTTTAGAATACACTTCAATATATGCAACTGTCGCATGGGCCTTACGACCGTACGTGCTAATGTCCTTATAGCAATCAAAAGGGCCATACTCATACTTACATACATATATATACACACACATACCTACATACATACAAATCTACATGCATACATACAAATATTTTGATATATTTAAGTTTTCTATTAATGCTTTTAGGTACAAATACATAAACAAGAATGGAGATTGGTCCAGCCTATCCTGTGAAAAATGCACATTTATCTCAACATTTTAAATTATCGGAAAAAAATATTTATTTTTGTTTAAAGAACGTTTAAGTTCATTGGAGAATTAAAAGCTTTAGTTGTATTCTCAATATCTTATAAAATTTTCATATTGATAGCCTTATAAATGTCTGAAATACGAGAATAGGTTCATAAGTTTCCGACCTCGCCGATAAGGAGTATCGCCTTCATAAAACCCTTATCTGGTGTCATACCTTATCTGTTAAATAAATAATTGCAGCTGTGGCTTCCGCTCCGGCGTGTTCAAGCTGCTATTAAATTCTTCACAACAGAAGAAGTTCCTCCAAATGGAATTAAACAGCGATTGGACGGTCGGTGTATATGGGGAATGAATGAATTTATGGTGTTTAACGCCTGTTTTACTACAGAGGCACCATAGGCAATGGACACTGATGATACATGAGATTAAATGATAAATTGAGAAAGTATTTACTTTTAAGGAAGGAAAGTTCGAGGCCTAAGTTTAGGGTACCTCCTCGTATTTGCCATTTATGAGGACTGAGGAAAACCTGGAAAAAGCCTTAGTCAGGGAGGACAACCCTAGCGGAATTTGAACCCCAGACCTCCTTTTCACGAGTCCGCGCCTTAATGACCTCGGCTCCCCGTTGCGGTGTATATAGGGGAGACTTCCCCTTCATATTCTACCGTAAAAGAATAGGCCAAACTTTTTCGAATGGGTCGAGAAATCATTGAAGACGAAGAGCGTTTAGGTCGGCCTTGGAGGTGCTCACTCCTGAAAACATCGCTCTTGTGGAAGGAGAAATTATGGAAGACCAGCGGCTCAAAGTTACAGAGATAGCAGCAAGGTTCTAAAACAACAGTCCATCGAATTATTCATGAACATTTAACCACAAATAAGATTAGTGTAAAATAGGTGCCTAGACTTCTTTCCTCAGTCCTAAAGCAGCAACGAATCATTTATTGTCAGGCCTTTTTGGAGCTTAGACGTGGCGACGAGAGAGAAGTTGTGCAAATCATTGTTGCAGGAAATGAAACTATGGTCCATGATACCTTGTCCAAAAGAGAATCAATGGAGTATCGTAAACCTAATGAAGCACAGCCTCTAAAGACCAAGTAAACTCAGTCAAACAAGAAGATCATGGCCACAATCTTTTGGGACTGTGAAGGAATACTCTTCATTGACTTCAAGGAGAGGAACACCATAGTAATTGGGGAGTACTATACTGGCCTACTGCACAGAATACGGGCTTCCATCAAAGAGAAAAGGCGAGGAAAGTTGAGTGGTGTGTGCGCCTTTTTCACGACAACGAGTGTGCACATAGTTCTTGTTGCATAGGAAGCTGTGATGAAATGTGACTTCAAGGAGATCGACCATCCACCATACAGCCCAGATATAGCTCCCAGTGACTATTTCCTCTTCTCAAATCTCAAGAAGGACCTTCCAGGAAGAAAATTTAAGTGTACCGAAGAAATGGTGGATGTTGTTTATGCCCATTTTGCAGACAAGACTTCTGACTTTTTTTTTTTTTTTTTTTTTTTTTTTTGTTAATTCAAAGACGTGAGAAGTTTATTGCAATTAAGGGTAACTATATTGAAATGTGAAATATAGTTTTTCTCTTTATCATACCTAGAAAATGGTTAGGCCGGAAACTTATAGACCTGCCCTCGTATAGTGTTACATATATGCTCCTATTTTTGTTGGATTACACGTTCTGGTTATCGTAATAATCAAAGGCAAAGCTAAGTTCCATGAAACTAACCTGGAGAGAGCTTACGTAAACGAAATTCTTCTGAAATTTGCTAAAATCAGAGATACTGCAACCTCTGAAAAGCAACCTCCTTTTTAAAGACTTCTACAACAGTGTGGTAAGAATCAGGTTCCTTACTGAGGATTCAGAGAGGGAAGTATTTGACTCTGACGAAGTGAAGAGAACATACGTGGCGGTTGGATTTTGTTTCTTTTATGATATTACTGAGATATTAAAAAAAATTATACAAACTTTTTTTTCAAAAAATTATTGCTGGCAAAACTATCATGCTCCCCTACCAAATCAAAGTTTTCAGTATCTGAATTTATTTACCAATAATACCTCTGAATAAACAGTTCTTTTTCTCACCCACCGTATATGGTCTTCGGCTCATCATTGATCAGTGACAAATAATTCTCCACCATTTCCCAATTTTACAGATAGCCCTCGTTCGGATGTGTGGCCGGCTTTAACGGGGTTTGCTTGGCAAGCAAGCTGTTTGCCAGCGAAGTCGGATATTCATAGCCCCTTAAATTCAAGTGCATAGATTTCTCATTCTCATTTCAAATTAAGCTACAATACTTTCTTCATAGAAGATGCTGTAAATGTTGTCCTTGTACTGCCATATATTTCACATCTTGTAGGAAAATTGCATTAATTGCATTACTACTCATAACTTCTAAAGTTGCAGCAATTTTCTTCTTGCAGGTTCTATAATTTTGCAAGCATTCATAGCACACGAAACACCATTTTTTGTCATACAATGGCATTTCGTGTATTAATTTTAAAAGTTTAGTGGTATTCCAAGCTGAGGTTTGCGAAATTCCTGATTCCTGTGCAAACTTTCTCAGAGATTTCTTTGGACTTCATACTAACTTTTCTCTATTGTCATCAGGTTTTTCCTCTGTAAGAACACGGCGTTTTACTTTCGGTTTCTTATCAAGAACAGATCCCATTTCTCTGAATCTATTCACAAGATTACAACCCGTTTCTCTGTGAGGCGCACGAACAGCAGGGAATCTGTCTATAAATCACCTTCTCACTTCTCTACAAGAGTTTGTCACGTAGGAATCATACATGAAGATTCTGTGTGCTAAATTATACGAACTTTTTGACATTATAACAACACTGAACACGTGGTCTCACAACGTTCAACTTTTGGTTCTCGACATACGAGAGGGAGGAAAGTGGAGGGAGGAATGGAACATGTTAGAAATAACGGACGGGCAAATTCCCGTTAAGCCAGCCACGCGTCCCAACGAGGGCTCTGTAGTAATATTTATGAACATTTAACAATAACATACTTAACCTATAAATCTAACATCCATCTATAAGAGGCTTCATTACACACAATCTCCAGGTTTGCATATTGAAACACCCCACTTCTTATATTTCCCTTTTTTGCACTATTTTTACAAGCCTACCCAAAATTTCCCATCCTTCTTAACTAATCCATTTCTCTCTTATTTTTCCTAAGTATTTCCCTATCATTTTATTTCTCATTGTCCCCATCTTTCTACGTGCTATATTTTCTTTTTGTAATTTATCCTACTTCTCTTGCCATACACCCTTCCTCCATTTCTTCATCCCTTCACACTAAAATAAGCAATGAAATATTACTTCCGACTCTCTACATTTGTCAGTCCTGGTGGTGTAATAGTAACCATACTTGCCTTCTAAACACAAGATCGAGGGTTCAACCCCGGTCAGGATCGATGGATTTTTTGGGGGGTAAAAGTCCTTAGTACGGTTTTTTCGGAAGGGAAGTAAAGCCGTGGGTCCCATGTCGTACATTTACGGCAGGATGCGAAACCTCAAGCCTGAAAGAAGAGGTCTCTGAGCAAAATTTGTCGACCGTTTCACGCCCTGAATAGAATAGGAAGCTGATGATCTGAGCTGTTAAAGAGCGTCCGTAAATGAACAAAATCAGCAACTCTCTACTGTAGTAGCGGTAACATACGAACTTTCGTTAGCAAGGGAGGCTCATGAACCAGCCTATAAAAGTTTACACTTGAAACTTATACCTTTATGGGCCAGGAAAGATTTTATAAGGAATTATATTTGTGCGTTCTCTTGGGCCCGTAGAAGACAGTCCATGGCCAGGACTCGGTATTCTATATTTTCTTAGGAACCAGATGTTGAGAGGTTACTGACATCGGGTTGTTTACGTACTTTGTTTGAAATTGGGCGAGTTCCTCATTGTTTGTCAGTAGAAAGTTGACTTTCAATTTTACCGTCTAAGTTGAACTAATGAGTTGGAAGTGAAGCGATTTGGACCTCACAAACCGGAAAGCTATAGGAGATTATTAAAAATTAAGAAAGGTTTTTTTATGGTGTTCAAAAATATCTTGGTTATCAGCATGTGAAGTTATAAACGTAACTTGTCTATAGGAATGAGATTAGGGGGGAAAAATAAAGATAAAGGGCAAATTTTGTTTCTGTACAGGCCATCAATGGGGGTAAACCCGTTGAAAGATTTTTATAAAATTAATTGCTGTTTTTAAATTGACTGCAGAAGGCTTAAGGCGCACTTTAACAGCTGAATTAGGAGAGGTCCATATTAATCAGAAGCTTATAGCACTGCAGTTATGAAAGGGTGTTGGGGAGGAGTATAAGCCTTAAAAAGGAACTTTCCTCACACCTTTTGGGCGTCATGTGGTTGTACCCCTGGTCCATCCTTCTACAGGGGCCACGTCGCCAGTTACTAAAGCACATGCTTTTTCACATACACAAAAAGTTTTTCCCTTGCTTTTACAAGAAAATTATTTCTGATGCCAACCACTAATTTTGTTGCAAATAGTAAGTACCTTTATTGAAATTTTACCACCTTACCTTTGTGTTGGAATTTTTCTGCAATGCAGGTTCGTAAGTCACCTAGCATAAATACCAAAACCCTAGTTTGAAAGACATGGTGCTGTTATATATCCAACTAAGCCATCAGTAGAAATACAGGGAGATATTGGGATTAAATTTCGCTGAGCGGAATCTCTTGGAACAGGTCGGGTCGTCATTAACTTCCCCTAACTTCTTGGTTTCATCTCTTTCTATACGGACTTCATCAGCAAACTCAGTATAGCAACCAACTTTAAAAATTAGCAATTCTAATGCAATTCATATTATCATTATTTCCTTCATAACGTTGTTACTACTGCGGGGTGTAATGGCGTGCTAAGAAACGGACCTATATTTCCTTCTGTTCTAAGAGCAAGGCCAGTGCAGCCAACCTTAGTTAAGCCTCTTAAATGTTTCGAGATCTCACTCTAGACTCTTCTTTTCTCTCCTCGCCATTACACTTCATCCCACAGGAGGGAGGAGGGCATTAGGAAAGATTAAAACTTGCCGTCTGTTGCCAGCAACACTAAAGGGGTCTATCACTTCTAAGAACAATAATACAACAACCCTCAGACATTGAGGATGTAAAGAACCGTAAAATACGATATTAATTTAACGTACGCACGTTAAAATGGTATTTCAATTTATTACCCCGATAATGGACTCTAGAAACTATGTGGTGTTGGACCGTAAGTTATAACATTTTTGCAAACTTTTCCCAGCTCTTGAAACTTTATTTAATTAACTTCAATAAATCAGCACAGGTCGTGCTGGTGGTCCTGTAATCGCCTTATGTGGAATTTATGATAATGCTTCACGAGTTCGGCCGCGCGAAAACTTGGTCGGTTATTCTGTCAGGAGTTATGGAACCTGAGGGTGAAGACTTTCAACTAACTGAAATTTCTTATGGTAAGCATTTAAGTCTACTAAGAGGGCCAATAAAGCAATTATGAATTTAATAAATAATATGCTTTTATTATATACATTGTACACCAAACATGAGAGAATAACAGAGTGTCCATAAAATCAGTAACGAAGAAAACTATACAATGATTTAATGAAAGGTTTGACAATGTAGGACTAGCAATGACTTTAAGTACCCGTCGTTCCACCATGTAGTTACGTTTATTTTATTACACAGTGACAGAGGGCAGTTGCATCACTTTTTTCAGGCATGGCTTGAAGTCCTTCCCAGATCTCCAGAATACATCAATCTAGGCCGGCCTTGAGCCCGCAAATCTTGGGTCTATAGATGAGTGCGCTACTAATTAAAACTACTGATAATACCTTTTTATAATTCAGAAACTAATAATACTATACTATGAGGTTATTTCAAATATAATTTATTACATTAGTAAATATTTCAGAAAAGAGCGAAGCATTTTTCATAAGTTTTACGAACGCAAAAATTGTATAATATTGTTAACAAGTATCGTGTTCTTTAGCCAAGCGGTTGTACCCATGAACACATTTTTGAAAAGCTTCTACAAACATACAACGATCCTACGCACGCTTTTTTTTTTATTGCTCTAGTGGCCGCAATTTTTTCTCTCAACGAAACTCGGTGTATACCATTAAAATAAAGCAATAAAAATAGTTTCCCAAAATCAATGAAATTAGATTATTAGAAGAGGGGGTTTACCTGAATCCCAAAATTCAATAATCGCTGTAGCGGCACCAAGTTGTTTTTCGCAACGAAACTGGATATATCATTTAAATAAAATAAATAGTAGTTTATGAAAATTAGGAAAATTGTGTTATTAATAGTGGGGATATAACTAAAAACCGAAATTTAAAGAGAAGGGTTAAGGCGAAATATAAAAATCACTATAACGGCGTCAATTAAAATTTTAAAGAAATTCGGTATAGTTCAATAAATAAAATTAAAAAAATAATTTCTGAAAATCAAGGAAATCGGGTCATTAAGAGCGAGGGTTTAACAGTTTAAAAATCGCTCTAGCTCTTAGAGTTTTTTTTTCCACAACAAAATTCAATGTATACCGTTTATACCAAAAAAAAATAGATTATGAAAATTAGGGAAATAGAATCATTAGGCAATAGGACCATTAGGAGTGGGGATATATCTGAAACCCAACACGTAAAAAGCGCTCTTGCTTTTAATTTTCCCTCTATTGTTTAAAAATAAAACAACAAATTAATTCAGCATATAAATTGTTTTTATAACGATGCACATATTTTGTATTTAACAAAAGCATCGTCCCGAAGATAGAAAATTTGAAACATTGGTCTAATATGTGTTTGAGAATTATATTTGTATGTAAGAGCGCTCTGTAATAATCTTCAGGAAACGTTTGCGTTACATGTTTCAATAAAATACCATTTAAATTCAAATTTAAAATCCATGAAACTTTTCATTGTGTATTGCTGATTGTGTATATTTGCTTAGTTCTTTTTTTAAATAACAAATTTTTTTTTATTTTACTGACGCATATAAACTTCTTAAATACACGCGTTTTCTTTCTGTTATTTCTCTATTTTAGTGAATGTAAATATGATACCAAGGGCTCAGTTTTTAACATGTTTACATTTAAAAATGTTTAAAAATACCCAAAAAATACGAAATAGTTTTATATATTTCATTTAATGAATATTATACCATTAATTTTTGTGTTTTAATCTCAATAATAATTCTAATAGTTATTTCTCTTTTGTAATACATATAGATTGCAAAACTCTAATTTTTTTCCGCTTTCTTTTGAAAAATTTCAGTAATTTCCCCAGAGACATTTATTTTAAGGTGATTCGTTTATTTAAAGGTGAGATTGAAGGGAAAAAGCAAACAATCTAGTCAAGTAATGTATTATAGATAAGTTTTTCTTTTATTAGTTAGCTTTAGAGTTTGTCATGCTAATACCACACATTAGTGCTATAACTAATTTCATTAATTAATGAGGTAATATTTTTTATTTTATATGATGTTTTTAAGTTACTTTACTTGGTGAAGAATTTTCTTAGTTTACGCAGCTCCTGTCTGGTGAACCTATTTATATGTATAAAAGGGTATTAATAATAATAATAATAATAATAATAATAATAATAATAATAATAATAATAATGTCAATTTTCTTATGAATTAAATCAATGAATTTTATTATATTTACGACTTCATTGTATATACAGAGATCACTTAGCTCGTTTGTCAATCATGATTGTTGTTAGCGAAATTCATCTGAAGAAATTATAGCTCAAGCTGAAAAGACTGAGTTATCTTTACTATCAAGAAGATTTTATGTTATTTATCAGAGTAAATACATCATATTCTTAATTGAATGCACATTGAAACTATTAAGATATTTCAGAAACTTTAGTGTTGAACATATTTCAAAACAAATGATTAATATCAAATTTGTTAGCTAATAGCACCTTATTAATTTTATAGTAATTCTGTAGTTATACATTCTGCAATGAAGATAAATGACTGGTTCTATTAGTAATACATAAAATAGTCCCTTAATATTATCGTAACATAATATTTAGCTGATGACAGAATTTAAACAATGAATACAAATGGTTTAATTGTTATTATAGTGGTAATTTTGTGAAACTCATGTCATAATAAAGCATTTTATAAACGAATATGACAAACAATAAATGTTACTTATACATTTTAGTATATAAAAAACGTATTTAATGCTGTTTGCTGCGAAAGACAGAGGAACTTGCCAAGATTTTATGATGGCAACATTTCCATTAAATGTTCAAATATTTGATATTAAGTTTTGTGTTAATGAAATTGTTATCCACCGAGCGGGATGATGATAACGTCTAGGACTCCTCCCAGATTGAAAACCTGCAGTCGATTAATATGACAGATTTTCTTTAATTCATTTCCAGAAAGGTAAATTACGGTTAACATTTCTCTCCATGATTCATTTATCATTACATAATTTATCTCAATTCTATGTCTGTGTCTTTCTGATTTGTGATGTCCCTGAACTTAACTAAGTAGGTGTACTCTAAGTGTGACGGAAATTACTGACTCCCCCACAGACAAGTTTTAATACCAAAGCAGAGTAAACAATCAAAAAAGCTTAGATTTCTGCGTTGATGCGTTTATTTTGTTTGTCATTTTTTCCCGATGAATGCATATTTACTTTTTCTGGTGTAGTCAACAGACATAACTGCCGGATAAGAGATTCGTGCGCTGAGGGAAATTGAATCAGGCAGCCCATGAATCTATGTCTGGTGTGGTCTCCGGGTACAACAAATTATTTTTCAGTGAAAATATTGGAAATATTTCTCTAGACACGCTGCGGCCGTTTTTTTATATTAGGATGTCCGTAGCGTTTTGAGAACTACCTTAAGAGTTTTTTTATTTCACTCTTGCACGGTCTAAACTAAGCTAACCGCGAGAGAACTACATTTCAAACACATTTTTCATAATACTCAATATTTCTAGTCCCTATTTACCTCTGATTGTTCTATGACGATTTTTAAGTATCTGTTCGTTATACGCTAACACTGTGTAGCTGATGGCTGAATTAAACTGCTCTGATAACTCAAACGAACTAACAGGTTCCCTATCTGTATGGAAACGAAGTATTTGACCAACTGTCTCTATGATGACTGACTACTGATTGCCCGATATCAAAATCTGGTAAATTTCTATCACTATAAAGTCGCTCGGTCATGATGTTATAATACTATCCTATATTACGACTTCTTTTAATAGATCGCCTTCCCTATCCTATGCAACAACTTCTATTGGTTAAAGCTCGTTTCATTCTCCCCTCATCTTCTCATTGGACATTGACTTATAACTTTGTTTTGTTTACCGAACCTGTCCCGTTGTCAGAGGTCTAAAAGATGTTTTTCAAGCCCCGCAACTTTCCGTCAAAGGCCAGTTTACAGTTACGTTATTTTAACAAAGGAATCTTTCGGCACTTTCACACAAAAGCGATCATTTGAGTTTCCTGTTTTTATGGTGGTTTGTTTTCTAGACGTAGTCAGTCCATAAGGTTAGCGGAACCCTTCTTATAAATACATGCATAGACAATAAACATGGGTCTGGTCGCTTACCCTAATAAAAGTATATGATATCAATTCAATAAAAGGTTCTTGCACAAGTGTTCCCTGTCAAAATATGAAAATGAATACGTTGACCTAAATAATTGTCAGGTTTAATACGTCATATGCGTACATCAAAATATATTTATAAAATATTAATGTTAATTATAAGCATATTATCAACTTATGGAAATGAAACCTTGAGTTTCGGTCTCAATTCTTGAGAAAAATGTCATATCTCAGATAACAGATGGATATCTCTTTCAACAAGATAGAGTTCCCCTTCCTGTGCACACACGAGGAATCGCTTGTGTCTCCCCTGGACGTTGCATCGGATGTGGTAGACAGGTAGCTTTGGTTTCAAGATCCCCGGATTTCTTTGGGGATAGACAAAGGACAATGTCTAAAGAACTTCAGTTGCAGATGTAGTCGAGTTGCTTCAGAGGATCACCGGTGCTCCTAAGTCATCCATGTCACAATGTAGGTAATAGTAAACAACTGGGGGGGAACAGCGTTTGAACATCTGCCGAGCCACAAGAGATGTATAGTGGATATTTATTGACTACATAAAAACTTGGCCAGTTCGTCTGTCTTTTATAGTGAACATCATTTAAATACAGTGATTAGTTCCTGAATTAGAAAAATTTCTCACTGATAGTTTTTGTCCCTAACACCGCAGTTAGAAATTCATTATGACGTATGTTAACCTAGTCGCTTTGGAGCTGTTTCTTTGAAACTTTCATTCAGCCTCCAGATGTTTTGTTTGGTGAGTGATTCAGACGTATATTTCCCTCATTTACACATAATATGCATTCTTAGGTACTAACTGTGTAGTTCATCTTAATTATTTTACTACACAATAATAAAACAATGTTGCCAAAACTGTCTCAGTTTATTCAAATTAAAATATAACAAAACTATTTCTTCCTTATTGCACTCTCACTCGTCAGCTTTTTATCTTGTTACTTGATTATTCAGCTGGTTGATTCATTGATAGAAGAAGTTTAATTAAGTGTTGTGATTGTGACAAATGCTTCTGAAATACATCCTCAACAAATATAATTGAATAACTGATCATAGTCTCAAATGAACTGCCTTTGTGAGTCTGACTTTGGAAGGTATCTTCTGTCCCTTGAGAAAGTCCCGAATGCATCACACATGTCACTGTCCACTTGCGTGTCACTGTAGTTGAATTTTGCTTTGATAGATTTGGACTTTTCTATGATACGTGAAATGTAAGAATATATGCGTTTGAATCTGTTTCCTCCTTCAGTTTTTATTTTGGTTGATTCGTCCCACAGTGGAAGAGTCTCTTGGACTCAACAAGCATTGCATGGCAATCTCAGGACTCCAGTCAAGGAAGAGGAGCATAAAGGGAATAGGAGAGCGGGGGATCATCACCACAACAGTTGTGTAGGGTGGGGGGGGGGGGTTAGCAGCCGCCCTTGCTGAGTGGCTGTTAACGTGTTATATTTGCTGTTTCCCAATCCTCTCGCCACCACGAGCATCCCAACTTATTACCGCGCTTCTTTGACGCGCAACAGCGGTACAAGTTTTAATTCCTTCAACGCTTTGCACTTATCTACTGTATAAACTGATGGTAGTTTTAATTCAGATCAAGGTGTTTCTCAAGTCACAGTGAAAAATCTGCCGAGTATTTGCATGAAGTGAATTTTGTTCATTTGCTTTTTTCTTCCCACCTTTTTGACTTAGTGCTGGTTGCAATTGATGAAAAACCTTTTCTTAAAAATTTACTTATCCTTTATGTGTTATTTTGCTCTGAAATATGAAATGGCGTTTACATATCCTATCCTGTAGAACTTTTTTTCATAAAATCGCTTTACATATAGATATAGTACGCCACATAGACGGAAATGCGTAGTCGGGTGAGCTATGACATATAATGTGGAATGACTGCTTCACACTGTGATAACTCCTTTTATCTACTACTAGTAGTGAAACTGATTGAAGGAGGATTTGAATAGCACTTCATCTATTTGAATCATAATTTTCTTAGAAACCTGAAACATTCTCTTTCGCATTCTAATGTTTCTCTTTAAGTATATTGTTGAGCTTGTGTAGGTATGCTGTTCCCAAAGGTGCAAAAATTTACGAATTAAAAGCTTTATTTGAGTACTTAAATTCATTTACTTCGATTATATTCTTTCTTTCTCTCTATTTGCCTTTATGGTTGAAAAATCTAAAGGTACTTAGGTTCTGATAGCATCCCTGCCGCTTTCATTCTTTTTGACATACCATGCTAGTGAACCATAACTTTTTATTTGGTTTATTTACGGACGATCTTTAACATCTCTGGTCATTCACCTCCATAGGGTACTTTCACGTGTCGCAAATCTACAACATGGAACCATGGCTTTATTTCCCTTTCAAAGGAAGTAAGACTCAAAAAAAAAAAAAAAAAAAAAAAAAAAAAAAAAAAAAAAAAAATCATCGATGTTGACCGAATTTAAACCCGCGACCTTGGTCTAAGGCAACCATTGTTATCACAAGATCACCAGGGACGGCTGAATCATTAACATTACGCTTAATGATATATATTATATTTATATATTTATATTATATTGCGTAACATTATACAGAAATTCACCAGACTAATCAACCTAAGGGACCACCTCTTTAGTCTAGTAGTTAGTGTTGCTGACTACTGGCCCGGGTTCGGTTCCCGGTACCTAATTTAGAATTTTTTTTAATTTAGGGAGGTCTGGAACGGGGTTCGCTCAGTCTCGTGAGGACAATTGGGCAGCCGCTGATGGGGAGATGGACGGCGTTCTTCGGGGCTGCGGACATGTTGATCACATCCCCCCTACAATATTGCGCTCTTATCAGTGAAGTCGTAAGACGGAGGTAGAGGAAGCGGAGGTCGCCTGGGAGGGCCAAGGCTGACCGCGGCCTGTAGCGCAAAATGAGAAGAATAAGAAAAATCACGCTGAGAACGGCACATTGTAACATTGCATTTCCGTGGAGCAATTGTTTTAGATGCCCAGAAAATACCATTGAAACAATTAATGATTCAAAGTGAATGAAATGAATTGTTTAATGTTACTAATAAAAAGTTTCCTTCATTCAGTTTCAAAAATGTAAATTCACACTTTATACCGAGCAAATCACCGTCCTCGAAATATGAGCAAAAAGTTTGTAAGAGACAGCACTTAACTACACCGGCACCGCACATCACACACCGCACATCGGGCAGAACTTGAGAGTTTCCTTAAAAATCGCAATGTTTCTGGGTAATATTACAGATGACCATCTGTTTTTTTTTTTTTTTTTTTTTTTTTTTTTTTTTTTTTTTTTGTTCGGAGGATTGTAGAAATAGTAAATTCTCAGAACATAAGAGAGCAGGTCGTTTGCAAGGTTGACTGACATCCTAGACAAGTGCAGTCCAACTATTTTTCAATAATGGACCAGGTTTAATTCTCGAGAATGTATTGAGCGCCACTGCAACATTTTAAAATGTAATTACTTCTCTTAATATTAATAATATTATTATTCTGAAAACGACTACTTTTGTCTTCAAAATATAATTATTAAGTTATATTATATAACTTTTATGTATTATATCTTATATAACATCCAAGTGTTACTTTCTTTTTTATTTTATTATATATAATAAACACGAAAAATAAGAAAACTCTGGAAATAAAGGAACTAAAATATCAAGAACTTAAAAGAGAGAACTTTTTTAAAGAATACAAGTTTTTCAAGATATGGCGAAATTTCTTTGGATATTTAAGTGTTTCAATCTATTTCTGATATATAAATGTAAGTTTTTGAACTCAAAATAATGCAGAGCAAGCCAACTATAACGAGTTTATGTACAACATGCTCTACAAACTGGCTACTACATGTGCTAAAGAATCGAAGATATAAGGAAAGAATTTAGAAATATAATCAAGTCCCTTTATGAAATGTGAAGCTTTGGCTTTACACTAACATTCGCCTTGTTTTTTTTTTTTAATAATATTTAACGCCCGTTTTAATTACTGAGGCACCACAGGCGGCGGACACTGATGATACAGGAGATGAAATGATAAATTGGGAAAGGATTTTTTAAGGAAGAAAGCGTTCCAGGCCTAGGTTTTAGAGTACCTCTCCGGCATTTACCATTTATGAAGACTGTGGAAAACCTGGAAAAAACCACAGTCAGCGAGGACGGTCCTGGTGGGTTTCGAACACCAACCTCCCGCCCCCGACCTCGTGGCGGTTTCACCTTGGTGCTTAAGTGACCTTGCACTAAGGTTACTGTGTCGTTGTAGAATGTAACGCTGAGCTCTTTTCTTGGAATCGGAAACAATGTAGCTAGGAGAAGCAAATGAAAGGATTTGACCTAAATCCATTCTTTCAGTTTCTCGCTTGATTCTTTTCGTTAATACGTCGGTACTATATTTGTTTATTAACTTTATTTTTATGTTTTTAAGAGACTTAATAAAGTACTCCCTTAAAGAACTGCAATAAAGAGTTCAAAGGGCTGTGTCTTTTATTGAATCACACTGCCCTAAACAATAGGTCAGCAGAAGCAGCACAAGAAGATCAAAGGGCATATATCCCGGTACTCTTTGCCGGAGGAGCACTCTCAGAATATTTATTTTAATCCTTTTCATTGTAAATTACTAATTCCAGAATTATTAAAAATAAATAAAGCAAAGAAGTATATAAAGAGGACAAAAAATAGAATTTTATATTCTGCCTCTGAGACTCACATAACATAGCACCTCCCGCTTTCTAGTGTCAGCGAATCATGGAAAAGATGACATCATAGGATTGTTTAGACGCTAGACATCCTCTGCAGTATCTGGTATCATTATACAAGATTGGGAAAACTGTTTGGTCAAAAGGTTGGGTATCCTGAATTCATGTTTTATCTTTGAGTGAAACAGCAGAAAAAGTCAACACGAAAGAAAACACTGGCCACAATAAGCAATTCTTAAACATGAGATGGAAAACATTTGCATCGAAATTTTTTGACCGTAATTCTGCCAACTCTTCACATGACGTCATGAAATAGTTGTTAAAGTTTAACCAACAAGAGAAAATTAAAATGTACAACTAGGAGAAGCCACATTAAAAGTAAGCACATTTGTAATCCGGGACATATGGAAACTAATGCTAGAATTTTTACAAAAAAGAGCATATTGGCCTTAATTCTAAAGTTTTCTAGAAGCCACAGCGCTCTTCATCAGTGAAAATTGTTTAAAAATTGTTTAAAATGAAACTCAAAGTGTTGGGATACGCAGTGACCTTAAAACTGCAACATTTGGACTTTTCCCCCGATGATCTTGGTGCAGTAAGCGAAGAACAAGTGGAGCGTTCCCATCAGGACATTAAGGAAATGAAAAGAAAATATCAAGGTCGATGGAACGTCAATAACAGATTTCTAATACGATGAAAAGTTCCCGAAACTTTAAGCAAGAAAAGCAACAAAATACGGAGGTTTCATGTCGAGGGGAAAAAGAAATAGAAGGCTTCGCAATACCCTAACTTAGAATTTGGAATGATTAAATGACGTTGTAAAAATATCCACAATTTTTGAACGAAATTATTTTATTTTATTACATTTCACAAATAATTAATTTAATAGGTATACTCAGAATGTATAAACTGGAAATGTAGATTGTGGAAAAAATGGTACATGGCGGAGGAGAGCTTAAGAGTTTCGAATTCAGCTTTCCAAAATATTTTAAATTTACTATTTTTCAAAGAGTATATGTTGTAGGCCTGTATTTCTATTAGAGACTTTGCAGAATAAAAATCTACAGTGCATTAAATCCTTAGCCCTGGTTTATCATTCTCTTGTAAAAAATCAACAATTAACCTTGAGGGTTACTTATTGTACGCTGTAGGAAGAGCTTCAGAGATTAGCTGCCCTCCGGAAGAATTTCAGTCTCAGATATTTCTGAAACATATATCTTTTAGTTTAATTTGTGACCGTAAATATAATCTACTTAATGTAGCAAAGTTGACTGCTGTAGTAATTTTTTCGTTCGAGCATTTCCAGAGCACACGTTCATTATTTTCCAACTTTTCGATGCTCATAACATTTATCTCTGCACCAACGTCCCTCGCTAAAAACTCATAATGTGGTACTTTATAAGATATATAGGCATTTTATCACTCCATTCATTTTCAACTATATCGGGCAAATCTTACAATTTACTGGTCTCCGAACTTTTACAATGACGTACTTAATGCTTGTTTAAAATAGTATCTCCGAAAGATTGCCTTATATCGGAGTAGTAAAACCTATTAAGACAAAAGATTTCGTAATTTACAGAGAATTTTCTGCTGCTGCTCTAGCACATTTTTTCTGAAAAAAATGTTCTTTATCACTAATAGATTGTGTTTTGCTGGCGTTTATTTCTATCTTTAGGACTAGTTAAGTTTCAACACTTCTTTCATGACCTCTTTCTTTTAAAAGTGTTGGGGTAATGAGTATAATAGAAATAATAACTAATTTGTAGACAATATAGAGCACAACACATGCTGCACAAGGTCATTTTAAAAGTTGAGACATTATTCAATGTGCTTTCTGTCGGATAGAAGGTCTTCAGCTTTATAGCAGCGTTCTTGTAATATCTGTTTTGTGCTCTTCCCATAACATCACATAGGTAAGAGGCAATTGCACAAATACGTTGAGTCTATAGCAACTTCTCGCCTTTTTCTGCTACCAAAGTTTTTTTTTTTTTTTTTTTTTTTTTTGTATTACCTGTAATTTAACTTTCACCCAATGATGCAAGAACCAAATTTAAATTAAGTAGTATGCTGGAAAGAAAAACTCCTATATAGCGGGCAGAGAAAGATAATTTTCCAGTACGGAGAAGAATACTAACAAAATATATTTTCATTTATTCAACAAAAAGTCAGTAATACAGGGTGTAACAAAAAGGTATGGCCAAACTTTCAGGACACATTCCTCACACGTAGAAGAAGAAAATATGTTATATGGACAAGGGTCGGGAAACGCTTTATTTCCATGTTAGAACTCATTTTCTACAATTCTTCATAGTGTATTAATCATGGGAAACACACAGGAACAGAATGTACCAGCATACCACATGAAACTCTTTCTTGCATGAAATGTTCAAAATGCCCTTGGTTAAGTCTGGTTAAGTTCTAATTCTTAGGTTCTCCGCCAGTGTTTTTTTGTTCCACTTGAACAATAATTTTGACATGCGACCGGACTTAAACCACTAGATTTCTACTTGTGGGGGGCATTTGAAATTTCTTGTATAACTAACCCCGGTACAAGTTACAGAGTCTTTGTGCCCGTATTGTGGAAGGCTGCGAAACATTAAGCAATTCTCAGCGCATCCAGGATTCAATGCGACGGCGGGTTGATGCATGGTATCAATACTAGCGGAGGGCATTTCGAACATTTCATGTAAGAAAGAGTTTCATGTTGTAAGCTGGTACGTTCTGTTCCTGTGTGTTTCCCATGTTTAATGTTCTACGAATAGTTGTATAAAATGAGTTCTAACATGGAAATATAACGTTTCTGAACCCATGTTTATGTAACATATTTTCTTGTTCTACGCGTGAGGAATGTGTTCTGAACGTTTGGCCGTATCTTACTGTAACACCCCGTATAGTTTATATGCAAAAGTACATTCACCATGAAGAACGGCGTTTGTTTAAAACAACAATATAACTTTTAGAATCGAGAAGTTTTAATTAATTGCAAATATAATATGCAATATTGTGGCATATAGGGGAAAGGTATTGTAGCGCTGAGACGGTTGGAGAGTTGAAAATGACAGTTGGGAAGAAGTGAGTAAGCAAAATTTGTCTGCGCATGCGCAACATGAAGAAACGTGTGATCATATGAGAGAGAAGAGCGTGGAAACTAGAGGTGAGAGGTTGCGCCAGCATCCCTCCAGGAAGTCATCTTAGTTAAAGTCAATCGTATGTAAGTGTTAACTATTCATTATGAAGGCGATCTTATTCATGTGTAAATACTGTTTGTGTTTTCAGTGAATATCTAAGCCTGATATTTCCTCAATAAAATCCTGTTTAGAGTCAGGATGTGTGGAATTTACTTAGATTAGTGTTGTGAGTTACTTCCCCAGTCCCCAATAATGGCTCCAGTTCGTTAAATTAGGTATGAAATGATATTTCATGAGAATGGAAGCAAGGGATCGTGGCAATATTACTTTTAAACTTGAAAGTAATTAACAAGTTTTAAACACTATAAAAATCTCCAATTGAAGGAAAATAAAATTGTTAGTGCTACTCTCAAATTACAAATTTCGAGATATTGGCTTCACTGTACAAGTGTCTATTATACAAAATATAAAGAACTACAGTCAACGTTAAAATGCACTAACAACTCCAATAATTAAATATTAACAAGCCTCATAGTACACGAATCACTGGGTTGGGCTAACGGAGAAGGCTTCCATACCAATAGATAGGCAAGAGTCAATTCACTCCCAGTGAGAAGCTATCTCACTTTAAGCGTTAAAAAGAGGAGGGAACAAGCCAGAAAAAATACTTCACACTCTTCTAGAAAACCAGCGTGTTCCAACCAATGCCAGGAACGAAGCCTTCTGACATGGATAAGGACGGAGAAAATTGGGAGTGTATAGGAAGATATTAGATATGGCGAGAAAATGTGCAAAAACGGCACACAACAGGTTGGAATGAAATAAACAACAATCATTTCAGAGACTGTCCATATGAACTCGCATGTTTACATAAAATCTTAGCATATGTACAAGTTTTGAAGATATGCTACAAGAAATTCACTAAGGTCATCAACAGTACCGAAGATAGAAGTGTGTGGCTTGAGTACGTCTTTGCAGTAAATATTTTACCAATATATTTACCTAACCCTTGCAGTTCCAGACTTCCTTATTTCAGAAAAAACCCGGCCACTGCTGAACGTCCATGTGCACAAAACCCTTGCTCCATGCAAAGCTTGGATCGATGCTGTAGCCGAGATAACAGAATTGGAGGAGGATTGGAGAAGGGGCCCGCGAGAATCGCGTGTAGGAAATTGAATTTTACTTCCTCGGGGGTGTCGTTGTTATGGAGGCCAATTACCTGAGGGCACCTATCATTCTATATTAGCTTATCCACCCTTCACTTCACAACACCCTCATCCACATCTTCTAGCTATGTGACATATACTTTATTCAAAGTATCTGCTTCACAATCTAATGTTAAAACGACCAAAGATAGGGAGAAAATTGTATAACTTTTTTTAAAAATTATTATTACAAGGTAGACGCTTTATGGTTAAACACTTCATTCTGCCAAAAGTGATAATGCAGTTACTTTAATCTCTACAGGAACTTCCGAATTGATCTGCCCAACACAGCACTTCTTGTTCCAGTTAAACTTCTTAGACGAGAAGCTTTTTTGATAGTTTTGAGTTCCTTACTGCTTCCTTTTGTCCAAAAGTAAAGGACTGTATTGAATTATGTCTAAATTGGTCTTTTCCGTTTCGCCCCCCCCCCCCTCCCCCCAAAACAGACGCCTGAGTACAATATTCTTTGTCAGTTGTCGTTTGTGTGCTAGGTTTCATTGATACGATTACCACTAAAGGACTTTATTTTTTGCTAAAGAAGAAATTCATGTATATATGAACTAAATATCTCCAGAAGTGGCCAATGTTTATATTGGGAATAATATATTTCAATTGAAAATATTTTTAAAGAATTCTCTTCGCCATTTATCTTCCAACTCTTCCATTTTAAATAGTTTTCAATCATTAAATGCAACCTCCAACTCGTTTCAGATTAAGATACAGATATTTTCACAGACAAAAGTAACAAGTATGGCTCATAATACAAAATTAAATCCAAAGTAAGTACATGAAATAAATTTCAGAGCCAAATATTTTATCTGCATCCTTCACAGTGCTTTCTGGCAGCATTTTCTCTCCATTTTTATAAGCAGTACAGAAGATTTTCCCACGTTCTTAAAGGTGCAAATCAAGATAACTTTTACTAGGACATTTTCAGGTAAATTTTTACAATCCCGTTTAGGCGTTAAACGTTTTGAGTTAACAGAGTTTACTGTATAATTGTTGCATTAGTTTGCTGGGACGAGGTGAATATTTCACTACTTAAGTCTAGCCCACGACTGGCCGTTTGTGCCTACACCTCCAAGGACACCTCTGAGAGGAAGGGGTGAAGTAATGGAGACACGGGGCGACTTGGATCCATGGGCGGGGACTGCTTGTACGTAGACAGGCTCCTGAACAATTTTCAGATGACGCCAAAACCTTTACAAAGCGCAAGCCACCATTACATCGCACCTCGTCCTTGCACTTTTGATCCTGTAACAGAACCAACCGAATGAAATGACATGAAATGGAAGAGCGAAAATATTTATCACAGCGTTCCCCCAAAGCGACCAGGAAAAACCACGAAAAACCCCATGATCAGGAAGGCCTGCCCCAAGGATTTTGATCCCGGAATCTCCCATATGCGAGTTCCTAACTCTTTCGCCTGAACCACCCAGCTGGGTTGTTTGTTAATATATTTTAAAGTTTTCAGGAAAAAACGATAAATATGTTAACTGCTAAATAAGCGATTCTGCTCTTTTGTGTATATATCTTTTAAACTAAGTTTATCATTGACATTGTTTTATAAAGTTTTGTTCCGTTCTGTTATAATAAATAACTAAGCATGGATAATTGCAAAGGCTGTTGTAAGCTATATTTAGAAATTTCAGTTACGTTGACTCAGTGATATCATTGCTTATAAAAATACTTAAATTTACCTTAAATTACCCCATTCCAAAAAATATGCCTTTTCTTTCGGTTATTTCAACCTTCAATGGTGGCCTAAAATATCTCAAACATTGCTGTTTTTAAATTACTGAAATATTTTTAAAAGTAGATAACTACAAGTCAATATGTAAACATTATTTATGTAAAACATACATGTTCAGTATTCTTTCAAGTGAAGTGAGTAGTTCAGTATAGTAATATATTTTTGAAAATGTAGAACAGAAGTAATAATTATGTTATTTAAAGAACCTTTAAAATATCTGAACCCTTTGCCCTTTTTGCTGCACTAAAAATAAAATAATAAAATCAGTTTTAAAAAAAATTGTTAAGTTATATAATATCGTAATGTATTTTCTAAATTCCTGATTTTATAACATGGTTTTTATGCATAATGAAATTAAGGGTAAGTAGGGCTTTTGAAACAGCGTGTCTCCCTTGAAATTCAGAGAAGAGTTTTATTATCTACGCTTATTATTAGTGCTTTTGCTATATCAATCATTCTGCTCTGCTAAAGAGAGGCTATAACCTTGATACCTGCAGTATCAAATGCACTGTGGGACATAATTTCAAAATTCCTATATGATATAAAGTGACTAAATTTTTATAAAAACTTTACCTAATGTTCCCTTTCCTCCTGAATGTAAAGTGATTTTGACACCCTGGAGTCCATGTATGCACATGAGCAGAGGCCTTTAAATGACAAAAAATTCACTATGAATATCATTCATGGACCTTAACTGCCAAAGAGGTACATTTATATAATGAGTTCTTGGATGCAACGAACTAAGTTTTGTAATAACGTAATTGTGAACCTGCTGCATAAACAAGCAAGCAGGGATACTATGAAAACATACGATCTCTAAGGTATACATCAAGGCGAGTTTTCCAACTTTGCATGCGGTATCAGAAATCATGAAATGTTTAATCTGTGAGTGAAACAGCAGAATTTGTCAACACTGGAAAGAAAACACTGGCCACAATGAGCATCTCTTAAACCTGAGAGTGAGAGCATATGCATTGAAGTTTTTATTTTCTCGTCTCAAAAATGAGCTGTTTTTGATTCATCCAATGTCATGAAGAGACGGAGGCGGTTTTGAATGTTGTCAAAACCCTGTTTCCAGCACGTCTTTCAGGACTGGCAGACACGTTGCACATAACTCAATAGGGACTACTTCGAAAAAGACCATACTAACCTTGACCCATCTTAGTGTACTCTGTAAGAGCAAAAATAATATTAACTAGCCCTCCTACAAAGAAATGAAATTTCAGTTGTAACATTCGAAAAATAAATGACCATAGCTTTTCAAATAACAAAAGATGTTTATTGGTTATGGTAAGCATAATTCTTGGTGAGATTTGTACTATATACATAGCATTATGTTTATAAAAGCTCTGTCTCTATCGAAGTATCGATTTTTGAAACAACAAACTTAGCTTATTTAAGAAAATGACATGAACAGTTTTACATAAGCTGAAAATGTGATCACTAGCCTTTTAACACAGCATTAAATCCGACTGAACTTCATTTGAGCTCGTCTCAACATGAAAAACAATGTCCCACTCTAACGGGCTTTGCACACCGTGACATCCATTACGATTATCTGTTAGCTGACACAACTTTCAATGTTTATGTTGCACGTGATGATGGCGAGCATAGCAAAGTTAACGCTTGTAAGATCGTTAGCTGGCAGCGATTTTTGGTTTTCACGTTCAGGTTTTCAATGTGAAGCGAAATTGGATGCACTCTGTTTATTTTCGTTTCGCATTTGTCCATCGGGTTGCTATGGCTACGTGACGTGGATGAGAGCGTTTATTTCAACCCTGGTATACAAGTAAAACAAGAACAGTGCGGAAAAGAAACGTAAAATTTAGAGAGGAAGTATTTGTACTGCAATATTTGAATTAACGATGAAAGTTACAGAATTATAACTTTTATTTATGCAGCGTGTGTTTATTTTTAATACATGTGTTTCACAGTGGTGCCCAAAACAAGACATCATCAAAAATAGGGCACTATCTTTTGAACTGAATTTTATTAGGCTACAGTGTATGTAACACGAAAGGTGGTGACGGAAAAATATGAAGTAAGTTTGAAAAGGTTGCAAAAATGCAAGTAAGCACAGTTTTTAAAAACATTTTATTTTTCAAGAGTGTATCCTTCAACAGCTATTGCATTCGATTCGGCTAGTAGTCACTTGTTACGTCCCACAAGAAAAATAGGCTATGTCAAATAGTTTAGTATGTCGATATTTTAAATCGATTCAAAAATTTAAGTTTGAGAAATATAACAAGTTGCTAGGGGCGAAATATAGGGATGAGGAGTTATTTGGAAGCCCGTTTTTTGCACTTTTGCCGTAGTGACTGCACGTTATCCTGGCGAAAGGATATAAATTTTATCTGACTTAACTCGAAAACAGCTTTAGATAAAAGCATGGGTCTTTCACAGGCAACTTCTTTTCTGTTTGCATGTCCTTTATGTTTACTTAACAGAGATGTTTTGTCTCTAATAGCCTTCATTTTTTCATAAATTTAACGCACATAATATTTCATATGCTATCTGCTAATATATCGTCAAACAACCATAAAATTTATTGAATCACGTTAATGTAGTGAATGCTGTATCTGTTTTTAACCAGTGAAAGAAATATGGTTTTCATTTGAATTTTCATCTAAGGGACTGTAACACTATGAGCTACACGTATGTTTGGGTGATAGGAAATGATCTTTTGCCGTTCGTATGCTCGACAGACTTTTGTTATGGACTGCTGATAGAGTAGCGTTGGTGTGACACATGTAAACATAAACATTTTTGGCAATGAAATATCTGTGCGGCTTTTTCTTGCTTCATCCCCCAACACGAACAATGCAGTTTGCCCACTGTGTGGAATCGGACATCAAAAGCGGGTGGTTTTAATGCAGCTTGCAAAACCGCAGACCTCGTGGGAACATAGTCTGAATAAATGCTGCGCCAGCTTGCCCGTAATTAATAATTGCCCCTAATCCCGTTTTCATCAGAACTTATGCACTGGGAAAACAGGATATGCGGCAACCATCATTTATAAGCCCTCGTTGCAATTCCTGCAGGAAAGCTCACAGCTCTACGCAATCGTTCTTTCTACTCCTAACAATAGCTTTAGCGTTGTGGACAGTTATTCACTTACATAACAATTAGTATATTCGTATCCTAGCGTCTTTCATTTATTTGGCCATTCTAAGTGCTGGGAGAGGTCGTTTCTCATCTTGAACGCCCTTTGCTAGATGCTGGCAAAAGGCCCTTGCATCTTCAGTCTATAGCTATTAAGTGGTCAATTCCATTTCAATATTTTTTTTAAAAAATACAGTAACTGGATGTTTACGCAGTTTGCAGATATACTTCCTTAGAAGGTAGAAGCTGGGAAATAACAAGACTTGAAGTTATCAATTAAATAGTTTTATACCAAAAGACAAAATCACAAAACAGATGACGTTGCAGTTACAACAGAAAAATACGAGAAATGTTGAAAGACGTAAATTAAGCCGCTTTGTCAAAGGTAGCAACAAGACACCTGATAAAATGTTTGCACCAGCAGTACAAGAACAAAAACAAATTGGGAAAAAGTTACAGTCACAATGAAGAAAGATTATAACAAGTGATATCACAAGAGGGTCTGAGATAGCCGATATCTGGAAACCTTAGACCCTCCAGTGATATTTATTAGAACATTTTCACGAATAAAATAATAATTTAAATATAATCCGTCTAATCTTGGCTTACAATATTGTAATAAGTTGACATTTTTATTATGAATACTTAAATCTTTTCAAGTCATCTTGCAACAGACGATTGCCAATTGTCAGTAATTCCAATAGAGAACCACCAAATGCGGGTTTAGGATAATTTCATGAGTGAAATAAGAATAAAAATAATATATATTTAAAATTCGCTTATAGACTATTAACAACTGTATAAAATGTTATGCTAACTTAAGAATATCTACCTATTCAGAAACTGTGAGAAAGAAATAGACGAAAGTCCTCGACAATACAATCCCTACCTTTGATTTACTAATACCAACTAAGAAAAATAAAACAGAGGTAACATTTTATCATTTGAATAACGTTTTTATTGAAATATATGCTTGCTTAAACAGGATATTGTCACATAATTTTCAAAATGATTTCGGAATGTTTGAGTGAATACACATTGCTCGTAATTTCGCTTCTAGCAAAAGTAATCAGTGATGCTTGTTCAGGAATTATAGTTGGGGTATAAGTTGGCTACACTGACCACAAGAAAAATACACGTCGAGTGATACAAGGAGTTTGATAAAAATTTAGGATAATTTCACTGCGATGTCGGGCCGGGTTGATCAAAATGTATTTATTTTTTCATTTCTTTGGTCAATTTTATGATGACATTAAACAAGTGAAGTAGTCAACGTAACATCCTGCATTAATTGTATATGCAGTATGACGTAACGTGTAGGAGTAATATGTTTACACAGTAACTAACCTTTGAACCCTAACACATCAAAGGAGTAGAAAGAGGAATATAGGGAATCAAGATTCAAAGAAAAATGTGACATTTAGTGCTGAAATAGCTATGCTCTTCTCTCCTCATTAGGGAGGAGAGTTCGAGATATTTCCGTTCACTGAACTCACACACATTAGTACTTTCATGTTCTCTAACTTTGCTAGTATTATTTTTAGACTTTGGCGAATCTCTAACTCGCTTGTAGTTCCACTGTTGCTTTTATTATAGCATTTGCTCTTATTACGGCAAAATATCCTTATATTACTTTGTATGGTTTCCTCTCTCTCTCTCTCTCTCTCTCTTGTTTGACCGGCACGGACTCGTGAGCGGGAGGTCTGGGTTCGAATACCTCCAGGACCGTCCTCCCTGACTGAGGTTTTTTTCCAGGTTTTCCTCAGTCCTCATAAAAAGGCAAATGCCGGGGAGGTACCCTAAACTGGAACGATTCCTTCCTTAAAAATAAATCCTTTCCAAATATATCATTTCATCTCATGTATCATCAGTTTCCATCGCCTGTGGTGCCTCTGTAGCACAAACGGCGTTAAAACACCATTCATTCATTCATTCTCTTGTTTGTTATTTATGAACGCCCTTTAACACCTCAGGTCATCAGCTTCCTATTCAAATTAGGTCTTGAACCGACCGACAAATTTTGCCCAGAGGCCTCTTCCTACAAGCTTGAGGTTCTTTATCGTGCCGTAAATGTACGACACGGGACCCACGACTTTACTTCCCTTCCGAAGGAAGCTTAGGATTTTTACGCCCGCAAAATGTCATCGGTCCTGGCCGGGTCTGAACCCGCGATCTTGGGTGTAGAAGGCAAGTATGGTTACCACTACACCACCAGGACCGACTGCTTTGTGTCGGCATTATGCCCCCGGCCTCTCAACATACGTTTTTTTTTTTTTTTTTTTGTTTTTTGAGTAGTGTTTAACGCCCGTTTTCACTACTGAGGCACCACAGGCGGTGGACACTGATGATACATGAAATGAAATGATAAATTGGGAAAGGATTTTTTTTTTTTTTTTGGAAGGAAGCGTTCCAGGCCTAAGTTTAGGTACCTCCCCGGCATTTGCCAGTTATGAAGACTGAGGAAAACCTGGAAAAAACCCCAGTCAGGGAGGACGGTCCTGGCGGGATTCGAACCGCAGACCTCCCGCTCACGAGTCCGTGCCTTAACGACCTCGGCCACCCGTGGCGGTCTCAACATACGTGATCGCGTCACTAGTACAACAACATTAGTGCTGGCATCAGAAACTAATTATGTATTTGCTAATTATAAATGATTCGAAACGATAAATGCTTTCTGTTGTTAGAATAACAGACACTGCCAGATATATCACATTTTCATTGCAGAGAGCACTGTTGGTTGTATAAAACGATCTAAAAATACTGGTTGTAGTTTTCCTCAAAAATAGTAGTTGTAGAGAAGAGTTGGCTTATTGATTGAAATATTTTTTGTATCTATAATTAATTTACTAGAATTTTCTATGCTCGTTTTTAAAGTATCAAATGTTGAGCTAATAACATTTTATTCTATTTCACCAAATTGCTACGTGTAATGTGTCTTTTTCATGACTGGAATAAATTAAAATCTTCCAAGATCATGCATTTAAAAAGATATTCTTTCGCAAATGGTATTAGAAGAAGTTAATATGGTGTCACTAAAATAGTTTCGAAATCAAACTATTGTCATATTTTCGTTAAAAAAGCATTTCAGAACATAAAAGAAAACGTGTCCTAGAGTTTTCTCAAAAACATTTATCATGTAGTTTTAAGTGGCAGTATGCGTTATGTTTACCAAGCCCGTATATACCTAGTCTAGCCATAAGTACAGTTACAGAGTTTTAGTAAAATAAATAGAACATATTTTAATAGAGTTATCTGATTTTGATGCGTTGTTCTCTCGTGTATTCCAAATGTTTAGCTTCAACCCAATCTCAAAATGATCCCCTTTTTTCTCACAAATGACTAGAGTTCTTCTGGCCACAATTATTTTATGGCAGCCCACACTACCTATATTGGAAAATCCTCACAGCTGAGTTTTAAGAGCGCTTGGAACTCTTTTCTTGGAAACCATGTCGTTATGTAGTGGCCACAGTTTGTAGTTCAAATAATTCAGGTCCGAAATGCTATTGAGCAGTAATAAAATCTGCAACATTTCTCTAATGCCAAATTTGGACGGAGTCTGAATCTTTCTGGAAGTTGCAGAACCATTCTTGAACAGAGGCTTGTTCAGGTCCTTCACCACAGGTTCCAGCAGAGCCGTTCTGTATACTTTGGCAATTATCTTCAATATTTTTTGACATAAATTGTGTTTGAAAGCATCATAGCCTAATCCCTCCAAACTGTTACAGATGTTGTTTCTCTGGTCTTCGGGACCTCTTTAAGCTTCTTGTGAAGTCCAAGAATATCCTTGTCATTTTTCGATTGTCGCTTTCTTCATCTTTGAATACCTTCTCTGTGGCCATTGTTAGTGTACGCTATAGGAGGTGCTTGCATAGCAACAGTCTCTTCTACTTCACTTCCTCGGCACTGCGACGAAAAGTTCTTAATACAAAGTCGTGCATAAGCCTCTGAACAGGATTAGAAATCAACCGAACTTTGTTAATTTTTTATTTTTATTTAAATATATATATTTGTTTGGCTGAAAATTATGCTCATTCATATAGTTACATGAGGAAATGTTTGATTAATTTCCAGTCAAGATATAACAAGAATTTAATTAGTTTTCCTAAATTTGTTCATCTCACAGGCTGTCACTGTCTGCTTCCAAACAGTTTTCACCGAACTGGGCCGCCACTGCTTTGGCAACAGCTGCGGTTCTCTCAAGGTACATGTGTTCGGATCTCAAACGGCCATTAACAGATACCAGTCTCGGTGAAGCTTTGGTTGGTGCGGTTTACAAATATTCTGATAATTTCAAGCGTTTTAACGATCTAGCTTGCTGTTATTCAAATCCAGTGAAGGACCATCATAGCAGCATCATTTGCATAACCTCAAAGTTCCATGTTTAAACCTTAAGTTGTGTGGTCTTTTTACTGCAGCTGAACTTAATGATAAGGTAACGTGTCTTGCATTAAAACTGTTAAGTGCTCACTAAAATACCTGGTACTTCTTATTTCAAACATTTGCAAAACATTTATGGCACTGACAATTTACATTAAATGCTTAATTAGGTGTATCCGAAATATGAGATCATTTCAATAAAGAATGTTCCTAATTTGTTTGACATCATTCCTTTATCATTCCCCATAATTTCGATGATCTTTCTCAAAAGGGTCCCCGTTGCACCTGTACTAGCGCCTGTGCTAGACTTCAAAGACATGCTGAAAAGCATTTTGGACAGGTTCTTAAGAATAGTCTTCGCAGCGTTCTCCACTGTTTCTGATGTTGAAAAGCGCCTCCCACGAGGTTCTATCTTCAATTTGGGAAGAAGAAAGTCGCACGGGAATAAATATGTACTGTAAGGAGGATGAGGGCCACACTTTACATTGATTTTGTGATATATTCAACAACATGCAATTTGAAGTTGTGCATTATTATGGTGCAGCATCTACTTGTAAATATTACCTTTTACGTGTGATACGAGTATTTCCTTGAAATGTTTTCAGAATAGCCCAGTAACATTGCCAAGTTACAGTTATGTGTGCAGGCCCAACATGCTGGCAAACCATTCCTTGAATATGGAAAAGTGAGATCATAACTTTTGTAGCAGAAGCAACAGTTTTACTTTGTTATTGTTGGAGACGATGCAGATTTCTACACAGAGTTTTTCTGTATTGAAATGATGTAGCCAAGTTTCATAAGCAGTGATTATCTTTGAAATAAACTCTGCATCTCCCTGCAATTCATCTTCAACCGCATGCAAACCTACACGCAAACGTTCTTTTGTTCCGAAATCAGCAGTCGCGGAACCCACCGTTCACAAACACCTCTCATGTGCAACGTTTCAGTTATCAACGTATGGGTGCCACACAGTGAAATTTTCAGAATTTCTGAAAGTTTTCTTAATACTAATGAACGATTCTTTCTCGCAATGACAGGGTCAGCTGTGTTTGTTTTCTTCCTTTAGAGCACAAGCTGTAGAGTCGAATCTATCTTCCTTTGAAATTATTCCCTCCCTCTTTAAACATTTTTAAACCATCTTCAAACTCTACTATAGGGAAGAACAAACTCTCCTCTTGTAACAATGAATAGATATAAGCGGAAGATTTGTTGAGACAAAAGTAAAATTCCAGAGCAGCATATTGTTCGTCTCTTGCCACGACCATTTTGCTTTAAGCGGAACTGAACATGTCTCAACTTGCACACTTCTCACAGACTGGAACCGGAAGTGACAACAATGAAACTAGTACCACGTACATTACGTATTAAGCTAACAAAATATTATAAAGTTAAGTTTAAGCGCGAGTATGAAAAATTTACTGTTGATATGGACTTCATTAACAGTTTCTGTAGTTGTGATGCCTAGGCAGTCTTCTCTGTAATTATTTACTTTAACAGTTTTTTATTGTTTTATTTTATTTTATTTATTTATTTATTTTATTACGGGTGCTCTTTAACATCTCAGGTCATCAGCGATTCAATTCAGGTAGATAAATTTTGCACAGAGACCTCTTCTTTCAGGCTTGAGGTTCTTTTACTTGCCGTAAATATACGACACGAAACCTACAACTTTACTTCTCTTCCGAAGGAAGCCATACTTAGGATGTTTAGGCCCGAAAATATCCATCGACCCTGGCCAGGATTGAACCTGAGATCTTGGGTCTACGAAACAAGTCTGGTACTACTAGACCACCAATTATGTAATGCCTTAAAAATCAGGTAACTTACTTTGGAATAAGAAAACGTATATTTACTGAGGCAATACGAGTGTGTTTCTCATTAGGTATACATCCATTAAAAACAAAGACTAATTAAAGTGAAGCCTTGCATAGTGAGAACAAATTGCACTGTAATTAAATACAATTTGTAAGTGTGAAGTTAGAATCCGGAAGCAGTCTCTGTATTTCCCAAACCACAGCGGAATTAACCTTGCGAAACAAATGAGGCGAACACCCCTTTGCCAACAAAGCAAGCAGCATTACAACACGCCAGTACCCGTCACAAAAAAGACCAGGATAAACAAAAGAAAACGAGCTGAAGAAGAAGTTTATAAACACGTGTTGAGAGTATTGTTCTTATGGACGGTAATTTGAAAGCACCGTGTTTTGTGCGAACTGCACTGGAGTAAATGAAGAGATATGAGAGGGGAGGTGACTCAACAAAAGGGCAACATGGTGAAGGAGTCGTTTGTTGTTTCCCGATTGTCAATGACTCACAGGATGTTTCGCAAAGTTTTTACTTGTAATGTAAAACGTGGTAGCTCTGTAACTCCTAGGGATAAATTTGTTTTTGCTTCTGTACATTTGTTTCGACTACTCGGATAGTTTTATCAATTTTGTACAGTTCACCTTTATCTCTCTATTTTTGATAGGTAAAATTATCCGCATTAATATTTAAGTACTATTTATGCTAACGTTTCTAATATCCTAACTCGCAAATATAAGTATTAATAGTACTGTTGCAACATGATAATTATAGTGAAGTTAAATGAAAATCAAGTGCGTAAATTTCCCTTAAGTATGTATTTAGTTTCCCTCTTTGGTCTATTAGTTAGTGTAACTGGCTACTGACCGAGAGGCTCCGGGTTTGATCGCCGGTGCCTGCTTAGGAATTATGAAGTTGTAGAATGGGACTCACGCAACCTCGTGGGGAAAATTGAGGAGCTGCCTGATAGAGAGGCGGTGTCCTTCGTTCTCGAAACCGAGTGCCGGCTTGCTGATCACATAGCCTCCTGCAACACTGATGTTGCAAGACGGAGGTAAAAGGCGAAGCGGTTGCTGCGGCAGGACAAAGCCCCATATCGGCCTGTCACACCATAGAGGAGAACGATGTGTTTGTTTTAGACATAAAAACTGGCAATAAAATACAGGGACTAACGGAACGTAACAGATGATTTATCAGCATAGCATAACAGATTGTTGCGCGGCGATACAGAAAGATATTCTGTTCCAGTTGATACGAAAATTGAAATGGGTGACATTGAACATTTTATCAGGGACGCCATACTTCTCAAAAAGGTGATCTAGAAACGTTTTATTTTCATAAAAAATAAATAATTTCAGATTGTAGAATTTGATTACCAAGAAAAATGCTGTATGTTTACAGAGCTAATAGCGATGAGATTGTGAGAAGCACAGCTTGATTTATTGTGCAGCAGAACAGTTTAGTTTCTCCTGTGGGCAAAACGACAGCGTCCCAAACACTCGCTTGAAAGATTCCAGCTCTTTCTTTGACCCCAGATTGTAGAAAGTGTTAAAACATTACTTTAATACTGCAATTCTTCCTCCATATGACTTTTTTAATTTTAAAATTTAAAAAATTGTCTCATGACATCGTATTGTTTATTTATAACAAACTAATTCTATGTTCCGCCAGTATTTAATGTTTAAAAGAATTATTATATTTTTATGAAGGTAGATAACAGCATGTTTATTTTAAATGTTGTATTTACACAGTAATTAAAATTACTTCGGGTTCGTGACGTTGCCGAATGAAATGTGTTAGGGATGTTGTAAGGGAGGATCAAACAACCAAATCTCAACAAATCAACCCATTACCTTGACCTTGCTAAAGGCAGTTACTGTATTGTCACGTTGTAAGTGCAACAAGCTGAAGTTTTTCATGTTTGCAACCTTTCGTCCGTGACTGTAGTTAGTATTTTATTTCATTTAAATTTGTACTGAAAGAACAATATGATACTCTATTTAAAAATTGTTTAAAAATTATAATAATAAGTACCTACATGTGTTATAAGAGATTTTTTTAACATATTTCCTCTCAGCGGCAATACATTGCCGACATATGCATAGAAAATTCCTGTATTTTATCTAGATTTCCTTTCTTAAGAACACGGCGGTTCCGAGCACGTTTTTTGTCTTTGAGATATCCTGTCTTGTTCTTGTAACTATTCACAAGTTAGCGAACAGTTTCTCTACCTGAAGAATAATTTAATGTATTTACACATATGTATCGTACATGAAAACTCATTCTTCAAGACTTTATGTAGTGACACAACTAACGAAAAATAATTAACACATCATTTTCGCATCATTAAACAATGAGCAATACACGAACATCCAGTCACTCGCTGACAAAAGTATGTTTTAAATTCGCTAATTTAAACTGCTACCTGCACATGCATTATACGGTCTTGACGACCGTCAGTCCGTAACTCAAATAAACTCTACTTACATTTAAAAACTGTGCAGCTCCATCGTCTAAGTAACCACCATAAACTTTTTCATTCCTACTTTATAACATTTCAAAGTAATTTTAAACGGTGCAAATAAAACATGTTTTGAGAAATATACAGTTTCTGGCCTAAATGATTATAATGTGGTTGTAAAGTCATTTTTGTACTAATTAATGAGCAGTAAAAAATAAAATAGTTTAATTATGAGGGGTGATAAATGGATAGCGTAACATTGAAAAACTGATTTCATTTTTTTCAAAATAGTCTGCTGACAATGCAATAAATGTTGTCCAATGACTTCTAGTATCTTCATTCCATTACGAAAGGGTCTTTTCTCGCTGTCTGTATAATAAACATTCGCGGCAATTTAGACTTGCTCCTTAGTAGAAAATCTCCGTCTTCCTAGGAAAGTTTTGATAAAGGACGGTTGGAGTGAAACCAAATCTGGTGAACAAGCTGGGTGCTGAAGCCAAGTTTACTTAAAAGAACGCAGTGTATAGACGTGCATTATCCTGGCGAAAATGACCTTATCCTCTAAACTTGGCTTCTTTTGTTGGATATTAGGGTGTAACTGTTCCAGAAGGTAAGTGTAATAGTTTGTTCTTTTGGAAAATCAGTGACATTGCAGAAAACTGATGCCAATTGATTTTACTGTAGTGAACGTAGGTTTCATCAGTGGGTTGAACGTATACAGAAAATGGATTTGAGTTTTTTAAACTATCTAGATGTCTTAGTAAACTTGCGGTCGAAGGATATTTGTATAAGCAGTCACGGCACCATCATCTGAAAGCTTTATCATTCCACATCTTCAGATAAAATATTGTGCACCTCCTCTTTTGAGCTGTGTACCATAGTGGCTACTTTGCTCAATTTGAGTCTTCTGTTTGCCGGATTTTTGTGATTATTTCTTTTGTAGCGACACTTCTTAAGCGTCCAGTCATCTTACGTGCTCGTCCGGCCACGTTTGAACTCAGCCAAATTTTGGTCGTATATTTCATCTGTTCAAAAATGTCTGCACAAGAGCACTACGTTATAATTATTGTCCATTTGTACAGGAAATGAGTTTCTTTCAACCTTAATGATAATAAATGAATTAAAAAATAACTCTTATATTTTTAGTGGGAGATTTCAAACTGAAAAAAAAAGTTTATCTATTACTGTCCCCTGTTGATGGTCAATTTTTAACTTTTTATAAACATTAATTACTATTGTTCTCTAATATGCGAAAATAAACAACCATAGGTTTATATCCCATGTGAAATTTCGTCAGCGTCTCATATTTTTGATATAATCCTAAGCCCATTACCAGTGTCACGTGTAATTTAATCCCGAGTTTTCTTCTGATTTTGCAGAAAAAACAGTGTTGATTAATCAATGGATATTTATGTAATTGGAAGGTTTTTATCCATTCACGTATGCTAATTCCGTCATAATAGGAATACAGCAGGCAAAACAAATGTAATGTGTCACGATTCATTTTGTTAATGTACAATGATGAATGGCATGGGCGTGTAAAACTGGAATTCCTGATAACAAAACACCATCTGTTGTTCTACAACTTGCTGGACAAAATTTACGATTCCGATGTTTAGACCTTTCGTTTTCCACATTAAAGCCAACTTTGCCTGCACAGTTAGTTGCCTTTAGTTGACCTAAAGGAGTTATCTCAGCCATTTTCCTGAAAGAGCTTTGTACAGGAAAGGAAAACAGCACTCAAATACGAGCAAATGTACATTTCAACGTAAGCATTTGCAAAAGCTTTTTACATGAAACACTCAAAATGTGTTTGTCCATTCTTCATTTACTCCACATTCTGTACCGATTTTCTAGATCAGCAGTTCTCAAGCTGTAGTTCGCGGACCCCTAGAGGTTTCACGAGGTCCTACCAAGGTGTCCACAAATCATTAGAGTAATGTTTGTTCTTGATTGTACCTGTATATACACACAATGTATTACAATGATGCAGATTTATGATGTGTATTTGTTGAGGTAAAGTAAATTAGAATCAAATTGAAAGCGACTATTTTTCGAAGGTAGTTTTCAAATATATAAGCCGAAAATGTGGAGGAAGTAGAACGTACAGTCATAGTTTCCTTGATAACAAAATGTGTAGGCTGGGGCTCACCTGAATTATTCAGGAATTAAAATTATCAACTAATGTTATACCGCCATAAACAGTAAGTTTCAGAAATACTTTGGTGGCAGGTTATTTTCACAAAACAGGGGGGGGGGGGAAATCCATATTAACATTTGTCCAGAAATCCTTTGTTTTTGAGTTATTAATGAAAGTTTATCAAAACGAGAAAGAAAAAAAAAATCCTTATAAAGTATATATTCGGAAATCCTCAGTTTTTGAGCTATTAGTGAAAGTTTACTTCAACACGTTTCAAGCTACAATCTAACAACTTAAGTTCGCAATCGAAAATGAAATTCATTTTGTTAAGTAATCGAAGGATATTATCGATCCAAGTCTGCACTTGACAAAATATTATTCGCAAAATGTCAGGAAGGGCGCTGTTGAAGGTTATCCATTTATGTGATCTGGTAATAATCCTATTAAAGATTTGATAGAAATAGTAAGTTTAACTCTGGCATAAACTTTCATTAATAACGCAAAAACTAAGGATTTCCGGATATTTGTTTATGTGTATATTTATTCTTGTTGTGATAAACTTTCATTAATAACTGAAAAACTAAGGATTTCATATATGGTCTTTATTTCTTGTTTTGGTTTGAGGAACCCGCCACCAAAGTTTGTAAAAGTATTTTCGAAACATCCTGTATAGTTATTAATATTAAGTAGCATCATTAGAACTTTGTTTTAAATTTTAGGTTTTTTGGGCAATGTTATTTACAGCGTATCATTGTTATTATTGTGTGAATTGTCACCATGTTGTTTAGGCACGACCATAAAACGGAGGTAATAAAGTTTGAAATTAGAGCCGTCCTAAAGCACTACTGGAAAGGTAATTATAAAGTAACTGCCGCAGTTCACAGAATATAAGGTGCAGGGAGAATATATTGTTAACGAGTGTTTCAATAATGTAGAAAAGAACACTAAATATTTACCATAAACCAGAGCTGTAATATTTGTAGGTTGTCAAAAGAACTTTTGCATCAAAAGTTACCATATATCATCTTGAATAGAAATGTAGGTAGGGTAAGGGACATAGTTCACATTGATCGAGATATTCAGCAACATATGCATGTGGGGCCGTGCATTATCTTGGCGCAGCATCCTGCTTGTTGCACAGAAATGTGGCCCTTTGCATGCAGTGTCGCTTTGTAATGTTTTCAGGACATCTCTGTAGTATTGTCCATTGCATTTGTGCATACAAGTACGACATGCTGGTAAACTATAGTGTTTTTTTTTTTTTGTGCTAATGATGAATATTTTCACACAGCGCCTCTCTGCTTGCTCACAGGGTCGAAATAATGTCGTCAAGCTTCATCGAAGTGATTACTTTGAAAGAAACCCCGCGTCTTGTGGAGCATCGTCTTCAAATGCATGCAAATATGCATGCAAACATTCTTTTATTCGGGGATCGATAATCTTGCAATCCACCGTGCACGTTTGTTCAATTATTCTTATTCTTATTCTTATTCCGGGTTCAATTTGCTTTCAGATTAATTACCTCTACTCTTTAAACGTTTTAAAACCATGTTCTATTTTTTGCTATTGGAAAGAATAAACACTCTATAAGTTTCCTGTAACATTGTATAGACCTGCGTTGAAAATTTGCTGAAACGAAAGCTCAATTTCAGAGCAGCATATGTTCGTCTTGTGTCAACTCCATTTTGCTGCAGGCGGACCTGAACATGTCTCCACATATCTCTCAAAGCAGTGACAACAATGAAATTATTGCCAAGAGTACGTTACGCTTACAAAACATTGTAAATTAGATTAGTGCTTGAAATTATGCCTGTAAAAACATTATGATTCATGTTTATAGAACAGGCCTCGTAAATGTTAACGATACTGCAGTATTGTGGACGAAGAGAGACAATTATCGGCTGATTCATTTTGGACATATTTATATTAACACGATGCTGGTTGCAAAGACTGCATTAAGTTTTGTGTGGTGAAGGCAGTGCCGCGTGAACTGCTCACACACTGCTAGGCTTACATCTTAATATTAAAGGTAAGGTGACTGTTTTTCCAGACTCTCTCATAGTAGGGCCTATACACAGCTTGGCCAATATGTTATTTTCTTTATACAGTGTGTTCGGTAGAAATTTGAATATCTCCTCGCTCAGTTAAGTTAGAAATATCGTTTCTTATCTTGAGTAGAAACTCTCCAAATTTTGTAACAATGAAAATACGACGCTAGTGCGACCGCGCGTAGAATGACAACAAATAGCGTTTTGTGAAATGGTATAATCACACGTCGAAGAGCAGCACACGATAACTTTAGGGCTATCGCGTTCATATTCCATTACGACGTGTGGGTTTTCTTCTCCCCATGTTCTACAGTTATGCCAGTGCACTTTACCATACATGTGAAAGGTGACTTCATCTGAGAATGCGACATGATCGAGAAATCCACCGTCATCATCAACGTGAGATAACAATGAATTATAAATCGTAAACACTGAACTTTGGAATACCGAGGTCTGAACTGCCCCGTCAAATTCATTTTTGCGGGTTGCGCTGAAATGCTTGCCTCACTTTTTCAACTTTAGCTGCAGACACCGTTTTCTTGCCTTTTCCTTTCTTTCTCAACACAGAACATGTTTCTAACAGCTGATTATACCATTTCACAATTATATAAAGCTTTGGAGCATTTGCACCATATTCCTGCCTGAATCTTCTTTGCACTGCCACTGGGAACTTTAATTTCGCTAATAAATAACATTTCACTCTCTCCTGAACTGTGAATTCCGCCATTTTAACACTTATGTGTTGCCATACCATGCGCAGGCGCACTAGCGTCATAGTTTTCATTGATATGTAACTTAAGAGAGTTTCTACACAAGATAAAGTGAAATCATATTTATAACTTCACGCATTTCTTATTATTTTTTATTTATAGGATCAATATTTGTCATCATAGCAGGGTTCATTCACTGATAGCGGTTCTACGCAACACATTATATATATATATATATATATATATATATATATATATATATATATATATATATATTCACCTTAATAAGGTTCCATTTCTTTGGTACAATTGCCCTATACATCTGTTTGGTACAATTATTACAGTTTCTTCATTAAATATTTTTCTGATTATAAGCTTATTAGACTCAGAATTTTTTTGCAAAATTCTTTTTAATTGGCGATCGATTGAAAAGATCTAAGTACAAATTACAGTTATTCGTGTAGTATCAAACATTATGGGAAGGTTTTATTTTTGTCTTTTTATACTTGCCTATTTCGTACTATTTTTCCTATTTCTGCAAATTTTGTAATTATTTTCCGGTTTTGCAATGTTGTTGTTATCGTTTAATGCTTCATTAATGTAATAAGAAGCAACGTAGCTGTTGTAAAGAATGTTTTGCTGCAGTTTCATTTTATAAAGGAAATGCCCTTTGGTCAACAATGGCATTCCTCCTAGAAAGACATTCATTTTAAATTTTAGTTTGCTAAGTAGATCACTACAGTATTTTCAGTGTTTTAACAATATTTTCTTTTCGGTTATAACTTTAAAAAAGAGCGTTTTCACTGTGAGCTTATGGTATTTGTTTATGAGCTGCCGATGTATAAACTAACAGTGGATTTGCATTTTTTTTTTTTTTTTGCTTAAACTATGGATAACTAGCTATTCTGGGAACTTAAACAATATATCTATGCTAGTTGTTAGAAAAGAAATTAATTTTATATTTTGAAAAAAACAATTATTCGTAAAGCTTTTTATTAACTAATAGGGATATTTAAATACTTTTAGTTATATTTCACATTTACATACATTATGTATGAACAAATTTTCAGCAAGATTAACTCCAGCCATCCACATTTATGTCAGAATTTTAAGTTATCGGGAAATATAAGATTTATTTTTGTTTAAAAACATTTTATTTTTATTAGAGAATTAAAATTTAAAGAGAATCTTTAGTTAAGTATTCTTAATATCTCATAAAAGTTAGATATTGATAGCTTATAAGTTTATGAGATACAGTGCAAAATGTATGTGCTGCATTATTTGCTAGATTTACACTTCTTGGTTACCTTAAAAGTCTTTGTTTACTTACCATTGTGTAGCTCCTTTTTTACAGTATATATTACATGTTTTAAGTGCCTTTTTCAACTCCTAAACATCAATCCCAGCTTATGGTTTGTTTTTAATTTGAATGAATCTTGTGTGTGATTTTCTTAGCTTCATACTCTTTGCTAGGAAAGTGTGTCCATATTCCGGTGGTCTTGTGGTTTGCAAGACCCGCATGCCGGTCGACCCCTATCTAACATGAGAAACATGTGGTTTGCAAACCAGCCCCGCAAGCCAGACAAACGCAAGAAAATTTTATTAGGGGTTGTTCTCGTGGCTGTATTCCTGGAAATTGATTCCCAAATTTATCTGTTATTTTTTCATCTGCCACTCTTTAGACCAGGATTCAAGTTAAACGCCATGACAAGGGGTGGAGTTAAATTTTGGTACAATATACTAACATAATTATATTTTTAAAAATAAATGTGATACTGAAAGGCCTGATAAATAGTCGAATATATATATTCATAATTATAAATATTATAAATAATTAAAATACACGTACAGAATTTACGGTAACAGTTTACTTAAATGTGGCAAAATTCTGGAAAACTCTTTACTATTTAGGGTGTCTGTTGCTGAATAGTGTTCACTAGTGTTCACTGTGCTGCAAACCGTTCGGCAGAAAAGTCTTTTAGGCCGGTCCATTAATGATCACAAACATCACAGACGCTAGTGGTTTTGTTGCATTTTATTCCGGAGCTTAGAAAGTTGTTATTTATGGCATTCTTTAACGGCATCCTTTGCGTCAGTTCCCTTAATAAATTCTATTTTCTTCACTTGCTCAAACTGGCGAAATTCTTTTAAAAGTTTCACTACAATACAAATGTCAGTGTTTGAAGGCACTAATTTCCAAAGTGGTACACAAGTACGAAATTGTTTCATCATTCAATGACCTTCATTTTCTTCCTGTGGCATTACATTTTATTTAAAACTTTGCTCTCTTTAAAAAAATTAACTAACTGGAAAATCTTGCAATTATATTTTCCATTAATCCTTGAAGAAATTTTTGCTTGAAATTTGTGAAAGATGCTTTAGTTGTTCTCCCAAAGGTTCAAAGATAGGATGCCCTTCGAATGTTTTTGTACCTGAATATTTGACTTGAAGAGGAACATCATTTTTGCCTTTATTGCAGTCGATACATCAATGCAAAGCTTTATTTCTGAGAATCAGTTATAGCGTCAGATTTTCTACTTCGTAGATGGAGGAAAACAGAATTTATTATTTCCAGAACATACCTAAATAGAACCACTTTCACGATGAAATTCCATGACGCCGTTATCTAAAGGAATCCATGAAATGTTGCTCTGCTGTTTGGAGGTACTAGATTTAGTTATGTGAATTTATTTAAAAGGGAATTATATATTTTTATGAAGTATTAGGCATATTTGTTGTTCGCCTGTTTATTAAAAACATGGTTTCTTTTTCCTAGGTTTGTACCTGGGTAAGCGATGCATAATTTGACATCACAGCTATTATGATATTGCTACCCAACGAATTTAAATACCCTTACTATTTAAAGTTCAAGTTCCGTCATGGCAATTTCACTCAATTCACGTTGATTTTATCGAACTCGCAGAAAAATGTGCAAAGTTACCGTCTTTGTTATAGCACCACGGTTTTGAATTGCTGAACAGTACAGGCATATAAACCCTCCGGAACTGTTATCTGAAAGCCAAGGGCGATTTGTTTTCAATTTACGAATCTCGTTTTGTATATTTGTATATACCGTTCTTCCCATTTTAAATTATTTATTTTTTAAATGTAATTATTAATTTTGCTGTTTATTTTAATTATTTTTCTTCTTTCTAATTGCGAATCATACCTACGGGAACCACGGCTTTATTTCCCTTCCGAAGGACGCTATACTTACGATTTTTACGCCCGAAAAATCCATCGGTTCTGGCCGGGATCGAACACGCTATCTTGGGTTAGGAGGCAAATATGGTAACCACTACACCACCAGGACCGACAAAGATACACCTACTACTGCTACTACTATTACCACTACTACTGCTACTACTACTTTTCAGATTCAGATTTATTCACCATAAGAATTTGTACAAATTTTTGGTTTCGTCAATATACATGTATTAAATAGTGATAATACAACAAAATACTATATACTAGCACATTCTGATTAGTGCAGAGTGACGGTTGCATTCTTGAATGAAGATCATCTTTCCATTTTGGCATCTTAGCTCCTGTGGACAGAAAACAGAGCAGCACAGTATCTCCACCAGAGTAGTATGTACATTAAATAATATTCTATTAAGCATTTGGCACTTACATTTTTATATCTGGGCTACTATATCTTCTTTAGGGCGTTTATTCACGTCATTACAGTATCTGCTAAATTCATCAATTGTATAGAACTGTTTTGTAAGTAAGACTTTATTAATTTCAGTTTTAAATGATTTAATTGTTGCTAAGTCCCTTAGATAAGGAGGTAAGACATTATACAATTTTAAACAATTATATTTGAAGGATCTCTCGTATAGTTTGGTGTTATGCTTATGTTGGTGGAGTTTAGTTTTATTTCGAGTATTATGTGAATGAATCTCAGTATTGATTACAAAATCATCTAAGTTAGTCCGGACATAGTTTAGAATTTCTTTTATATAAACACAGGGGACTGCTAATATTTTTAGATCCTTAAAATGTTTCCTGCAGCTTTCTTTTCTTGGGATACCAATCATGGTTCTTATCGCTCTCTTTTGAAGCTTGAAGATGAGATGACTATTTACAGAGTTTCCCCATAATATTACTCCATATAAAATATGCGAGTGGAAGTACGCAAAGTAACAACTTTTGAGTACATCTAGTGTTACTCTTGTCCTCAGTTGGCTGAGAACATAGCAAGCCTTGCTTAGTTTTGTAGCTAGTTTTTCAACATGGTTATCCCATGAGAGGTTTAAGTCAATCCATAACCCCAAAAATTTTGTTTCTGACTCATACTTTATAGTTTTTGACCCAAGCATGATTCCCGGAGTAGTTATGCTTTTGTTGTTTTTGTGCTGGAAATTAATTGCTACTGTTTTTGCTTCATTTATCAGAAGTTTGTTAGTTTTGAACCAGGTTAACATGGCTTTTATTACTGCTGTTATTTTTGCTTCCAGGTCAGTACTTTCTTTTCCGCTTATAAATATGCTTGTATCGTCTGCAAAAAGTGTTAGCTTTACTTCAGAAATATCTTTTAAGCAATGCGGTAAGTCATTTATGTACAATAAAAATAGAAGAGGACCTAAGATTGATCCCTGTGGTACTCCCGATGTTACATTTCTTTTGCTCGAGTGTGCTTTCCCAATTTTTTGGTTTCTCACATCATTGAATTCGATCTCAACCAGTTGTTCTCTACCTTCCAGATAGGTTTTAAACCAATTGTATGGAATACCCCTTACTCCATAGTTCCACAGTTTGTCCAACAGCAACTTGTGGTCCACCATGTCAAATGCTTTAGATAAATCTAGAAACACTCCCACCCCGATTTCACTTTTATCTAGCATGTCGTATATACTATCTACAAAGTTTATTATTGCCATATTAGTGGACTTGTTTGTTTGAAAGCCAAATTGGCATTTGGTGATAATATTAAATTTGTTCAGGAATTTGGTTAGTTGTCTGTACATTACTTTTTCAAGTATCTTTGAAAAAACTGAAATGAGAGCTATAGGTCTATAATTGTTTACTTCGTCAGTCTTTCCCTTCTTATAGATTGGTATAATTTTAGATATCTTTAGTTGTTTTGGAAATTCTCCGCTTCTCAGAGATTCATTAACAATATAACATAGTGGCTTGATGATGAACCTGCCACATTTTTTAATAATAAAATTTGAGCTCTCATCTAAAGCGCATGATTTTTTGTTTTTTAGCTGTTTTATTATGTCTAACAATTCGCTTTCAGTAACAGGACTGAGGTATAGAGATTTTTCATTAATTATTTTAAAACTTGTACTGTGTGATATTGACAAATTATTAGGGTGTTGTACATTTTTAGTAATATTTGTGAAGTATTCGTTGAATGAATTTGCCACTTGCTTGGGCTGTGTTACATTTTTCCCTCCTTGCTTGAGACTGATGTTCTTTAGGGTGAGATTCTTTTTGTTTGTTTCTCTTTTTATCACTTCCCATATTGCTTTTGGTTTGTTTTCAGAGTTTATAATCTTTCTGTTATTAAACATTTTTTTTGCTGCTATAATTACTTGTCTATATATTTTTTTATATTTCTTATAATATAATTGCAATTCCTCTGATGCCTTTCTACTTTTTAGTAGATTACCCAGCAGTCTTAGTTTACTTTGCGAGGTTCTTATTCCCTTAGTTATCCATTTTGGGGTTTTATCATTTACTTTTACTTTAACAATCGGGAATGCAGCATCATAATAGTATCTAAATGTATTTATAAAGGAAGTATACGCTGCATTTAGTGTTGATTCCTGATAGGTTCCCTCCCATTCTTCATTTTCAAGCATATGGCAAAAGTATTTTACATTTTCCTGTTTTTGTAAACGGGTTTCTTTAAATACACTGCACTTGTTTTCTTTTGCATCTTGGTAGTGCCAGTTAATTGCAATTGTCTGTGCATAATGGTCAGAGAGATGGGTTTCTAATATATTTACTTTATTATAGGTGATATCTTTAGTGATTGCAATTTGATCTAGGGCACTTTTTGTTGCTTTGGTGACTCTGGTTGGTACATCTATCAATGGTTTCAGTCCATAGCAATTCAGTGTAGTTATGAGTTTTAGTTTTTCACTGTTATTTTTCAGAAAGTCTATATTTAAGTCCCCGAGTAGGATCACGTTTTTGTTTAATTTATGAAAGTGGTGTAAGATGACCTCAAGCCTATCCAGATGAATGCTTAGTTCACTTTTAGGGTTCCTATAAATGCAAATAATAATAAGTTTGTTTTCCACCTCTATTATGCTAGCTTCGAAATGTTCTTCTATGTTTTGGGGTTCAAAGATTATGACTGGTTTTGCTTTGATTCCATTTCTTATCATGATTAGGGATCTTCCATTTTTTCTTTTGTTTCTG